>CM035100.1:31710108-32457569 GCA_020205505.1 Panax japonicus | reverse complement strand
ATTATATATTATTATATATACGTAATATACACATTATATTAATATAATTATTATAATATATATTATATAAAATGTGTTATATAGTTTAGAATTGTTATTAAACTTTGTTTGGAATATTGTATTTTTTGATTGGCCTTGCTTGAGAATGTGTTATGTATGTGTGTTATTTTTTTTTGTTATTGGGTGATGTTTCGTTAGAATATTGTAATATTTTTTTGAATGTGATGTTTTTTGGAATATTATTTTTTGATGAATGTTGATTTTGTTTGTGAATGTGATGTTATGAATGTGATTGTAATATTTGTGTGGTTTTTTTATTTGTATATATTATATATATTTGGATGTTTTGTATTTATGTTTTGTTGGTGGTGATGTCCTACTTATTGTGATATAAATTTTGAATGGGTTTTTCGTGTATCTATTAGCTTATTGTGTATCTTTGTATGTCCAAGAGATAATTTTGTAATGTAGAACTTTCTACAAATGTAAGGCATAGAGTGTGGCTTGGAAAATTTGAGTGAATTTTTGTAATGTACAACTCACAAACCATGTAAGCTGAAGATGAGGGTAAAAGATGGGAGATTCAGCTTCTTGAAATTGGATTAATATTGATATTTACAAGCATGAATAAATTCAGTAGAAAGGTATTATTTAAATTAGAAATTGTTATTTGAATAATATTGTACTAATGCGATATAAGTTTGAACTAAATTTTGAAAATATTTGCAGGTTGTATTGATTCTTAGCAAGTTTGCTAAATTTAGAAGTCTTTACTTCTCTTGGAACATGAGGTACTATTTATTTATCGGTAATTTTTTTTTATTCTTATTTCTTTCCAACTTAAATTTTGTTTGAGAACACAATGTTGACAAAGTAGCAGCTTTTCTTGAAGAGAAAAGGAAGGTAGTAAGAATGTATGGTGAATTTGAATTTGTTATAGATTTGTGTAGAAAAAGAACACTAAGTATGTTATAGACGTAGAAGAGTGCTAGTTTTATAGGTTCTAAATATTTAGGAAAGTGATATAATTATATTATATTTTTATGTAATATACATATGCATGTATACTTGTATATCTATTATATTAATATTATATTATATTATATGTAAGATACGTAGTATACATGTGTATGTATACATGTATATCTTTATATGTATTATATTGTATTATATTATATACTTAGTAATATAACCATTATATATATATATATATTATATATATATATATAATAATTATAAAAATATATATTATAAAATGGTGTTATATAGTTTACGAATTGTTATTAAACTTTGTTTGAAATATGTATTTTTTGATTGGCCTTTGCTTGATGAATGGTGTTATGTACTGTGTTATTTTTTTTGTTATGTGTGATGTTTCGTTAGAATATTATAATATTTGTTTTGAATGTGATGTTTGTTGGAATATTATAATTTTTTGATGAATGTTGATTTTGTTTGTGAATGTGATTGTTATGAATGTGATTGTAATATTTTTGTGTTGTTTTTTTATTTGTTATATATTATTATATTTGGATGTTTTGTTATTATTTTTGTTGGTGGTGATGTCTTACTTATTGTGATATAAATTTTGAATGAGTTTTTCCGTGAATCTATTTAGCGTATTCGTGTATCTTTGTATGTCCAAGAGAAAATTTTGTAATGTAGAACTTACTACAAATTAAGGCATAGAGTGTTGCTTGGAAAATTTGAGTGAATTTTTGTAATATACACTCACAAACCATGTAAGCTGAAGATGAGGGTAAAAGAGGGGAAATTAGCTTCTTGAAATTGGATTAATATGATATTTACAGCATGAAGAAATTTCAGTAGCAAATGTATTATTTAAATTAGAATTTGTTGTTTGAATAATATTGTTTACTGCGATATAAGTTTTGAACAAAATTTTGAAAATATTTTGCAGGTTGTATTGATTCTTAGCAAACTGCTAAATTTAGAAGTTAGTACTTCTCTTTGGAACATGAGGTACTATTTATTAATCGGTATTTTTTTTGTTCTTATTTCTTTTAACTTAATTTTGGTTTGAGAACACAAGTTTGACAAAAAGTAGCATCCTTTTCTTGAAGAGAAAAGGGAGGTAGTAAGAATGTAGTGGGATTTGAATTTTGTCATAGATTTGTGTAGAAAAAGAACACTAAGTTTGTATAGAGGTACTAAGAGTGCTAGTTTTATAGGTTCTAAATTTAGGAAAGTGATATAATATATTTATATTTTATATAATATACATATGCATGTGTACATGTATATAGGGGTGGGCAAATTTTTCGATTTTTCGGTTTTTGGACGAACCGGACCGGTCCGAACCGACCGGTTCGGTATAAATGTAAACCGGTCCGGTTCGGTATAAAAAAAACGGTATATACCGGTTTTCGGTACCAGTTTCGGTCCGCCACTTTTATGGTTCGGTATATACCGAACCGGACCGGTATCTACCGGTTTTCTATTTTTTTATTATTAATAATTTATTAATAAAAATAATAATAAATATGATAATAATAATAATATTAATAAAAATAATAATAATAATAATAATAAAAATAATAAAATAATAATAAAATAATAATAAAAATAATAAAATAATAATAAAAATATAAAATAATAAAAAAATAATTATATTAATTTTCGGTAAAAACCGGTACCGAACCGGTACCGCCGGTTCGGTATACCGGTTCAACCGGTACCGGTATCGGTACCAAAATTTAAGTAATTTGTACCGGTTCGGTTCGGTACCGGTCCGGTTCGGACCGGTTTTTACCGGTTGCCCACCCCTACATGTATATCTATTATTATATTAATATTATATTATATTATTATGTAATATACGTAGTATACATGTGTATGTATACATGTATATCTTTATAGTATTATATATATATTATACATGTATATTTTATATTAATATTATATTATATTATTATGTAATATACGTAGTATACATGTATTCTTTATATGTATTTATATATTATATTATATAGGTAATATACATATATTATATTATATATATATATATATATATATATATATTATATAAATATTATTATATAAATGTGTTATATATGTTTACGAATTGTTATTAAACTTTGTTTGGAATATTGTATTTTTTTGATTGGCCTTGCTTGATGAATGTGTTATGTATGTGTGTATATTTTTTGTTATTGTGTGATGTTTCGTTAGAATATTGTAATATTTGTTTTGAATGTGATGTTTTGTTGGAATATTATAATTTTTTTGATTAATGTTGATTTTGTTTGTGAATATGATGTTATGAATGTGATTGTAATATTTTTGTGTTGTTTTTTTATTTTGTTATATATTATATATATTTGGATGTTTTGTTATTATGTTTTCTTGGTGGTTGATGTCCTACTTATTGTGATATAAATTTTGAATGAGTTTTTCGTGTATCTATTTAGCGTATTCGTGTATCTTTGTATGTCCAAGTGAAAATTTTGTAATGTAGAACTTACTACAAATGTAAGGCATAGAGTGTGGCTTGGAAATTTGAGTGAATTTTTGTAATGTACAACTCACAAACCATGTAAGCTGAAGATGAGGGTAAAAGATGGGAGATTCAGCTTCTTGAAATTGGATTAATATTGATATTTACAAGCATGAAGAAATTTCAGTAGAAAGGTATTATTTAATTAGAAATTGTTATTTGAATAATATTGTACTAATGCGATATAAGTTTGAACTAAATTTTGAAAATATTTTGCAGGTTGTATTGATTCTTAGCAAACTTGCTAAATTTAGAAGTCTGTACTTCTCTTGGAACATGAGGTACTATTTATTTATCGGTAAATTTTTTTTTATTCTTATTTCTTTCTAACTTAAATTTTGTTTGAGAACACAAGTTTGACAAAAGTAGCAGCCTTTCTTGAAGAGAAAAGGGAGGTAGTAAGAATGTAGTGAGTTATGAATTTTGTCATAGATTTGTGTAGAAAAAGAACACTAAGTATGTATAGACGTAGAAGAGTGCTAGTTTTATAGGTTCTAAATATTAGAAAGTGATATAATTATATTATATTTTATGTAATATACATATGCATGTATACATGTATATCTATTATATTAATATATTATATCTATTATTATGTAATATACGTAGTATACATGTGTATGTATACATGTATATCTTTATATGTATTATTATATATTATATTATATACGTAATATACACACATGATATTTTATATATATATATATATTATATAATAATATTATATAAAAATGTGTTATATATGTTTACGAATTGTTATTAACCTTGTTTGGAATATTGTATTTTTTTTGATTGGCCTTGCTTGATGAATGTGTTATGTTATGTGTGTTATTTTTTATGTTATTGTGTGATGTTTCATTAGAATATTGTAATATTTTTTTGAATGTGATGTTTGTTGGAATATTATAATTTTTTTTGATGAATGTTGATTTTGTTTGGTGAATGTGATGTTATGAATGTGATTGTAATATTTTTTGGTGTTGTTTTTTTTATTTGTTATATATTATATATATTTGGATGTGTTGTTATTATGTTTTCTTGGTGGTTGATGTCACTACTTATTGTGATATAAATTTTGAAATGAGTTTCTGTGTATCTATTTAGCGTATTCGTGTATCTTTGTATGTCCAAGTGAAAATTTTGTAATGTAGAACTTACTACAAATGTAAGGCATAGGTGTGGCTTGGAAAATTTGAGTGAATTTTTGTAATGTACAACTCACAAACCATGTAAGCTGAAGATGAGGGTAAAAGATGGGAGATTCAGCTTCTTGAAATTGGATTAATATTGATATTTACAAGCATGAAGAAATTTCAGTAGAAAGGTATTATTAAATTAGAAATTGTTGTTTGAATAATATTGTACTAATGCGATATAAGTTTGAACAAAAATTTGAAATATTTGCAGGTTGTATTGATTCTTAGCAAGCTTGCTAAATTTAGAAGTTAATACTTCTCTTGGAACATGAGGTACTATTTATTTATCGGTAATTTTTTTTATTCTTTTTTCTTTCTAACTTAAATTTTTGTTTGAGAACACAAGTTTGACAAAAGTAGCAGCCTTTCTTGAAGAGAAAAGGGAGGTAGTAAGATGTAGGGAATTTGAATTTTGTCATAGATTTGTGTAGAAAAAGAACATTAAGTATGTATAGACGTAAAGAGTGCTAGTTTTATAGGTTCTAAATATTTAGGAAAGTGATATAATTATATTATATTTTTATGTAATATACATATGCATGTATACATGTATATCTATTATATTAATATTATATTATATTATTATGTAATATACGTAGTATACATGTGTATGTATACATGTATATCTTTATATGTATTATATTATATACGTAATATACACATTATATTATATATATTATATAAAATGTGTTGTATATGTTTACGAATTGTTATTAACTTTGTTTGGAATATTGTATTTTTTTATTGGCCTTGCTTGATGAATGTGTTATGTATGTGTGTTATTTTTTTTGTTATTGTGTGATTGTTTCGTTAGAATATTGTAGTATTTGTTTGAATGTGATGTTTTGTTGGATTATTATTATTTTTTTGATGAATGTTGATTTTGTTTGTGAATGTGATGTTATGAATGTGATTGTAATATTTGTGTGGTTTTTTTATTTTGTTATATTATTTATATTTGGATGTTTTGTTATTATGTTTTGTTGGTGGTTGATGTCCTACTTATTGTGATATAAATTTTGAATGGGTTTTCATGTATCTATTTAGCGTATTCGTGTATCTTTGTATGTCCAAGAGAAAATTTTGTAATGTAGAACTTCCTACAAATGTAAGGCATAGAGTGTAGCTTGGAAAATTTGAGTGAATTTTGTGATGTACAACTCACAAACCATGTAAGCTGAAGATGAGGGTAATAGATGGGAGATTCAGCTTCTTGAAATTGGATTAATATTGATATTTACAAGCATGAAGAAATTTCAGTAGCAAAGGTATTATTTAAATTAGAAATTGTTGTTTAAATAATATTGTACTAATGCGATGTAAATTTGAACAAAATTTTTGAAAATATTTTGCAGGTTGTATTGATTCTTAGCAAGCTTGCTAAATTTAGAAGTCTGTACTTCTCTTGGAACATGAGGTACTATTTATTTATCGGTAATTTTTTTTATTCTTATTTATTTCTAACTTAAATTTTTGTTTGAGAACACAAGTTTGACAAAAGTAGCAGCCTTTCTTGAAGAGAAAAGGGAGGTAGTAAGAATGTAGTGGGATATGAATTTTGTCATAGATTTGTGTAGAAAAAGAACACTAAGTATGTATAGACGTAGAAGAGTGCTAGTTTTATAGGTTCTAAATATTTAAGAAAATGATATAATTATATTATATTTTTATGTAATATACATATATACCTGTATATCTATTATATTAATATTATATTATATTATTATGTAATATACGTAGTATACATGTGTATGTATACATGTATATCTTTATATGTATTATATTATATATTATATTATATACGTAATATACACACATTATTATATATATATATATATATTATATAAAATGTGTTATATATGTTTACGAATTGTTATTAAACTTTGTTTGGAATATTGTATTTTTTTGATTGGCCTTGGTTGATGAATGTGTTATGTATGTGTGTTATTTTTTTTGTTATTGTGTGATGTTTCGTTAGAATATTGTAATATTTGTTTTGAATGTGATGTTTTGTTGGAATATTATAATTTTTTGATGAATGTTGATTTGTTTGTGAATGTGATGTTATGAATGTGATTGTAATATTTTGTATTGTTATTTTATTTTGTTATATATTATATATATTTGGATGTTTTGTTATTATGTTTTGTTGGTGGTTGATGTCCTACTTATTGTGATATAAATTTTGAATGAGTTTTGGTGTATCTATTTAGCGTATTCGTGAATCTTTGTATGTCCAAGTGAAAATTTTGTAATGTAGAACTTACTACAAATGTAAGGCATAGAGTGTGGCTTGGAAAATTTGAGTGAATATTGTAATGTACAACTCACAAACCAGATGAGGGTAAAAGATGGGAGATTCAGCTTCTTGAAATTGGAATAATATTGATATTTACAAGCATGAAGAAATTTCTGTAGCAAAGGTATTATTTAAATTAGAAATTGTTATTTGAATAATATTGTACTAATGCGATATAAGTTTGAATTTTTTTTTAAAATATTTGCAGGTTGTATTGATTCTTAGCAAGCTTGCTAAATTTAGAAGTCTGTACTTCTCTTGGAACATGAGGTACTATTTATTTATTGGTAATTTTTTTTATTCTTATTTCTTTCTAACTTAAATTTTTGTTGAGAACACAAGTTTGACAAAAGTAGCAGCCTTTCTTGAAGTGAAAAGGGAGGTAGTAAGAATGTAATGGGATTTGAATTTTGTCATAGATTGTGTAGAAAAAGAACACTAAGTATGTATAGAGGTAGTAAGAGTGTAGTTTTATAGGTTCTAAATATTTAGGAAAGTGATATAATTATATTATATTTTTATGTAATATACATATGCATGTATACATGTATATCTATTATATTAATATTATATTATATTATTATGTAATATACGTAGTATACGTGTGTATGTATACATGTATATCTTTATATGTATTATATTATATATTATATTATATACGTAATATACACATTATATTATATATTAAAATTATATAATATTTTTTATATAAAATGTGTTATATATGTTTACGAATTGGAATTGTTATTAAACTTTGTTTGGAATATTGTATTTTTTTTATTGGCCTTGCTTGATGAATGTGTTATGTATGTGTGTTATTTTTTTTGTTATTGTGTGATGTTTCGTTAGAATTGTAATATTTGTTTTGAATGTGATGTTTTGTTGGAATATTATAATTTTTTTTGATGAATGTTGTTTTGTTTGTGAATGTGATGTTATGAACGTGATTGTAATATTTTTGTGTTGTTTTTTATTTTGTTATATATTATATATATTTGGATGTTTTGTTATTATGTTTGTTGGTGGTTGATGTCCTACTTATTGTGATATAAATTTTGAATGAGTTTTTGGTGTATCTATTTAGCGTATTCGTGAATCTTGTATGTCCAAGTGAAAATTTTGTAATGTAGAACTTACTACAAATGTAAGGCATAGAGTGTGGCTTGGAAAATTTGAGTGAATATTTGTAATGTACAACTCACAAACCATGTAGCTGAAGATGAGGGAAAAGATGGGAGATTCAGCTTCTTGAAATTGGATTAATATTCATATTTACAAGCATGAAGAAATTTATGTAGCAAAGGTATTATTTAAATTAAAAATTATTATTTGAATAATATTGTACTAAGGCGATATAAGTTTGAAATTTTTTTTAAAATATTTGCAGGTTGTATTGATTCTTAGCAAGCTTGCTAAATTTAGAAGTTTGTACTTCTCTTGGAACATGAGGTACTATTTATTTATCGGTAATTTTTTTTAATCTTATTTCTTTCTAACTTAAATTTTTGTTTGAGAACACAAGTTTGACAAAAGTAGCAGCCTTTCTTGAAGTGAAAAGGGAGGTAGTAAGAATGTAGTGGGATTTGAATTTTGTCATAGATTTGTGTAGAAAAAGAACACTAAGTATGTATAGAGGTAGTAAGAGTGTTAGTTTTATAGGTTCTAAATATTTAGAAATGTGATATAATTATATTATATTTTTATGTAATATACATATGCATGTATACATGTATATCTATTATATTAATATTATATTATATTATTATGTAATATACGTAGTATACGTGTGTATGTATACATGTATATCTTAATATGTATTATATTATATATTATATTATATACGTAATATACACATTATATTATATATAAAAATTATATAAATATTTATTATATAAAATGTGTTATATATGTTTACGAATTGGAATTGTTATTAAACTTTGTTTGGAATATTGTATTTTTTGATGGCCTTGCTTGATGAATGTGTTATGTATGTGTGTTATTTTTTTTTGTTATTGTGTGATGTTTCGTTAGAATATTGTAATATTTGTTTTGAATGTGATGTTTTGTTGGAGTATTATAATTTTTTGATTAATGTTGATTTTGTTTGCGAATATGATGTTATGAATGTGATTGTAATATTTTTGTGTTGTTTTTTTATTTTGTTATATATTATATATATTGGATGTTTTGTTATTATGTTTTGTTGGTGGTTGATGTCCTACTTATTGTGATATAAATTTTGAATGAGTTTTTCGTGTATCTATTTAGCGAATTCGTGTATCTTTGTATGTCCGAGTGAAAATTTTGTATGTAGAACTTACTACAAATGTAAGGCATAGTGTGGCTTGGAAAATTTGATTGAATTTTTGTAATGTACAACTCACAAACCATGTAAGCTGAAGATGAGGGTAAAATATGGGAGATTCAGCTTCTTGAAATTGGATTAATATTGATATTTACAAGCGTGAAGAAATTTCAGTAGAAAGGTATTATTTAAATTAGAAATTGTTGTTTGAATAATATTGTACTAATGCGATATAAGTTTGAACTAAATTTTGAAAATATTTTGCAGGTTGTATTGATTCTTAGCAAACTTGTTAAATTTAGAAGTCTGTACTTCTGTTGGAACATGAGGTACTATTTATTTATCGGTATTTTTTTTTATTCTTATTTCTTTCTAACTTAAATTTTTGTTTGAGAACACAAGTTTGACAAAAGTAGCAGTCTTTCTTGAAGTTAAAAGGGAGGTAATAAAAATGTAGTGGGATTTGAATTTTGTCATAGATTTGTGTAGAAAAAGAACACCAAGTATGTATAGACGTAGAAGAGTGCTAGTTTTATAGGTTCTAAATATTTAGGAAAGTGATATAATTATATTATATTATTATGTAATATACATATGCATGTATACATGTATATATCTATTATATTAATATTATATTATATTATTATATAATATACGTTGTATATATGTGTATGTATACTTGTATATCTTTATATGTATTATATTATATATTATATTATATACGTAATATACACACATTATATTATATATATATATATTATATAAATATATATTATATAAAATGTGGTATATATGTTTACGAATTGTTATTAAACTTTGTTTGGAATATTGTATTTTTTTGATTGGCCTTGATTGATGAATGTGTTATGTATCTGTGTTATTTTTTTTGTTATTGTGTGATGTTTCGTTAGAATATTATAATATTTGTTTTGAATGTGATGTTTTGTTGGAATATTATAATTTTTTTGATGAATGTTGATTTTTTTGTGAATGTGATGTTATGAAAGTGATTGTAATATTTTTGTGTTGTTTTTTTATTTTGTTATATATTATATATATTTGGATGTTTTGTTATTATGTTTTGTTGGTGGTTGATGTCCTACTTATTGTGATATAAATTTTGAATGAGTTTTACGTGTATCTATTTAGCGTATTCGTGTATCTTTGTATGTCTAAGTGAAAATTTTGTAATGTAGAACTTACTACAAATGTAAGGCATAGAGTGTGGCTTGGAAAATTTGAGTGAATTTTTTGTAATGTACAACTCACAAACCATGTAAGCTGAAGATGAGGGTAAAAGATGGGAGATTCAGCTTCTTGAAATTGGATTAATATTAATATTTACAAGCATGAAGAAATTTCAGTAGCAAATGTATTATTTAAATTAGAAATTGTTGTTTGAATAATATTGTACTAATGCGATATAATTTTGAACAAAATTTTGGAAATATTTTGCAGGTTGTATTGATTCTTAGCAAGCTTGCTAAATTAAGAAGTCTGTACTTCTCTTGGAACATGAGGTACTATTTATTTATCGGTAATTTTTTTTTATTCTTATTTCTTTCTAACTTAAATTTTTGTTTGAGAACACAAGTTTGGCAAAAGTAGCAGCATTTCTTGAAGAGAAAAGGGAGGTAGTAAGAATGTAGTGGGATTTGAATTTTGTCATAGATTTGTGTAGAAAAAGAACACTAAGTATGTATAGAGGTAGTAAGAGTGTTAGTTTTATAGGTTCTAAATATTTAGGAAAGTGATATAATTATATTATATTTTTATGTAATATACATATGCATGTATACATGTATATCTATTATATTAATATTATATTATATTATTATGTAATATACGTAGTATACATGTGTATGTATACATGTATATCTTTATATGTATTATATTATATATTATACTAGCAACAGTCCCGTGCCTCCGGCACTATGGACGTTGGGATTTATTCCAAATTTTGGACGACCCAAATGATTTATTGAGTAAGCGAGAAATTCAAAATTATTTGTATTTTATTAGATAGATGGATGGTGGGATTTATCCCAAACTTTAGACGTCCTAGATGATTTATTGAGTGAACGGAAAATTCAAAATTATTTGTATTTTATTAGATATAATTAGATATATAGAATATAGATATAGATAGATAGAATTAGATAAATTGTATTTTATTAGATAGATGAATGGTGAGATTTATCCCAAACTTTGGATGGCCCAGATGATTTATTGAATTAGCGGGAAATTCAAAATCATTTATGTTTTATTAGATAGATTATATACATAATATACACACATTATATTATATATATATATATTATATAAAGGAAAAAATATGTGTACACAGCTGTGTATTACACAGTAGGTTATAGCGACGATTTTTTGGGCTATAGCGACGGTTTCACCCGTCGTCATAACTATTCTGGGCTTTGGCAACAGTTTACCGTCGCTATAACCTAAAAAATCTGTCGTCGTAGGCCTACTGTTTAATACACAGCTGTGTATATACATATAGCCCTTATATAAATATATATTATATAAAATGTGTTATAAATGTTTACGAATTGTTATTAAACTTTGTTTGGAATATTGTATTTTTTTGATTGGCCTTGGTTGATGAATGTGTTATGTATGTGTGTTATTTTTTTTGTTATTGTGTGATGTTTCGTTAGAATATTGTAGTATTTGTTTTGAATGTGATGTTTTGTTGGATTATTATTATTTTTTTGATGAATGTTGATTTTGTTTGTGAATGTGATGTTATGAATGTGATTGTAATATTTGTGTGGTTTTTTTATTTTGTTATATATTATATATATTTGGATGTTTTGTTATTATGTTTTGTTGGTGGTTGATCTTCTACTTATTGTGATATAAATTTTGAATGGGTTTTTCATGTATCTATTTAGCGTATTCGTGTATCTTTGTATGTCCAAGAGAAAATTTTGTAATGTAGAACTTCCTACAAATGTAAGGCATAGAGTGTAGCTTGGAAAATTTGAGTGAATTTTTGTGATGTACAACTCACAAACCATGTAAGCTGAAGATGAGGGTAATAGATGGGAGATTCAGCTTCTTGAAATTGGATTAATATTGATATTTACAAGCATGAAGAAATTTCAGTAGCAAAGGTATTATTTAAATTAGAAATTGTTGTTTGAATAATATTGTACTAATGCAGAGTTTAAAACTTACAGTAGAGTTCTGTAGATCTTTAATACTTCAAACTTTTATATATATTAGAAATTTTACAGGAGAAAGGGAGAATGCAGAGATAATCTAAAGAAAAAGAACCGCCTCAACAAGGGTGAGGGCATCCCAATTTATACAAAAAAGAAGATACGAAAGGATCAGGCGTGTCCTTGCTAGTGGAGTCGATCAGTAATCCTTTTCTTTTCTTCTTTAACTCTCAGCCGTGGGAAGTGGAAGGCATGAGACAGGTTGTCGGTTGAGTGGAGCATTATTGCTGCCAGCTGGCGTCATTTTCTGATAATTGAAGGAGCAAGTGGCTTTTCGTTTCTGATGGTGGAAACATTGTGGTTGTCCTCTTCTGATTATTGGTCATCTTTTCTGTAGTGGGAACATAGCTTTATGCTTTTCCGTTTTATTTTTTGTCTTGTTCCATCTTTTCAGAAATCATGGAGGTAAGAGAATCCCAGAAATCTCCCATAGTGGGTTCTGATTCTTGACTTTCACCGGCTAAGACGCTGAATTGATTGTCATCCTGTTCAGATTTTTCATCGCTAACTGTTTTCATAGAAACATCATCATGGACTAGGGATTGTAAGAACTGGGTTTTCATATAATCCATAGTCTTGACTATTAGTTCAGTTTCAGTTAGATTTAGAAACTTCTGTTTTAAATCTGCTTGGATTCTGACAAAAGGATTGACTGGTGTTGGTGCTGGAAGGCTTTGAGGGATAACATCAAGACAAGCTTGAGTATGATTCTTTATGGTTTTGAGAAGTTCTGGTAGAGTGGGATTAAGTCCTTTATCCCACCATTTGGTAAAAAACACCCTTTTAAGACGGAGAATTTTATTATGATAGTCGCACTGGAAATTCCATTTCCAAATCCAAGGGATACTGAAACGGATTATGAAATGGGACAATAACTTAAGCATATATAAATCTTTATTTACTGGTATATGGGCATAAGGAACTTGTCATTCCTTGAATGCTGTTTGAATTGATTCAGGTAGGGTTTCAATAGTAATACCAAATTTATCCCACCAAACGAAAAACCAGTTGGGAATTTCGTTTTTAAGAACATCGGGACAGATACGGTTGAACCAACTATGATTATGAATAGGATTCTGATAATAAAATACCTGAGTAAAGGAATCAATATAATCCCAATAGCTGTATCTGGTTTCTGTTGCGTGACTAGATTCAACAGTACGAGTAGTATGCAGATTAATACCCCAATTAGCAAGAGGCATGATGCTCTTGATAGTTATTTTACTGTATTGGATTAGGCTGGTTGTTTTAGTAGGATCATGAAGCGTATGCTTAATGTCCATATATGCTGTTTCAATGATAATTTGCTCATAAACATAGCGACACTGGTTAAAACGAGGAGGAGACTGTTGAGTCGTTAAATAACGTCTCTTTATCTCCCATGGAACTTTCATCCATTTCTCATCATTCTGTTCTACTGTTTCTTCCACATATTTGTTTGGAATGTACTGTTCGGGTAAAAGGAGAACATCCTTTACTGTAGGTTGGCTAGAAGAAGCAGAAGAATTACTAGGTTGAGTATTCAGACTCGGGAATTCTGTATAATAGAGATTAGCTCTGCCTCGGCCTCGCTGACCGCGGCTATGACCTCTACTGGTCATTCCTGCAAATATTCTCTGGTTAGAAAATCCGGTAAAGAATTATGTTTTCCTTTGATATATTCAATATCAAAGTCAAATACGGATAAAGTACTTTGCCAAGTAGCAAATATCTTTTTAGAGGCTAAATTTTGAACATCCTTCTTAAATATCTGTTTTGCAGCTGAACAATCAACTCGGATTAAAAAGTGCTGATTTAAAAGATCATCCTGAAATTTTAAAACACATTTAACAATTGAAAGACATTCTTTTTTAATTGTGGTGGTAATTTAAAGAAGGTCCTTTCCAAGTTCCTGAAGTAAAACGAATAAGATCTTCTTTTTTACTGTTAGGATTAAATTATTTTAGAATACCACCATATCCTGTATTAGAAGCATCATTTTGAACGATCTTCTTCTATTCAGGATTAAGTAAAGATAGACAAGGTAATTGTTTAACTCTAGTCTTGATCTTTTTTACTGCATTAGTATGCTCAGTAGTCCAAGGTAAAGGGGTTTTACGTAACCGAGTATACAAAATAGCAGCATCCTGGGAAAGATTTGGATAATAATCTCGAATGTAATTAAGGCTGCCTAAAAATCTTTGTAGTTGATTAGTAGTATCCTTAATTTCATCCGAAAATTTAGATGCAAATTCAATACATCTGTCAATTGGAATAATAGTTCCATTGGAGATATTATGTCCGAGGAATCTGATTTTTGTTTGGAAAAGTTTCATTTTAGGGGCAGAAACTACCAAACCATTCTTTATGATAACATTTTTGAAAATATTTAAATGTTTAATGTGCTGTTCAATGGATGAAGAGAAAATTAAGATATCATCAATATAGCAAATAATGAATTCAGTAAAAGGATTGAAAATATCATTCATGATGTGCTGGAATTCTGAAGGTCCATTTTTTACTCCAAATGGTAGAACATTCCATTCATAATGACCAAAAGGTACTGTAAAAGCATTTTTATAAGTATCCTGTTCTCTAATTTGAATTTGCCAAAATCCTGATTTCATGTCAAATTTAGAAAAATAGTGGCTTCATGAAGTCTATCCAGAAGGTCTTTTTTGTTTGGAATAGGATATCTAATCTATTGAAGGGCTTCATTGAGCGGTTTATAATTGATAACGAGTCGGGGGGTTCCTCGTTCAATTTCTGAATTTTTATTAACATAGAAGGCTGTACAACTCCAGGGAGATTGACTGGGCTTTATTAATTTTTTCTGCTTAAGGGACTCAATTTCAGTTTTGCAAAGGAGCAAATATTCCTTCTTCATTTGACTAGGTCGAGACTTAGTAGGAATATTTTTCTCATTGAAATTAGGGATATAAGGAAGAGAAATAATGTGTTTTTTCTATTTCAGAAAGCATTCGGGACATCACTACAGATTTCAGTTTGAAGAGTTTTGTGAATTAATTTTAATTTTTCCTATAAAGAAGGTTGCAAAATTCTCTGTTCTGTAGTAAGAAATTTTATTTCTTTCTGAATAAAATTAATTTTTTTTCTTTAGAATAAATCATGTGTTTAACTTGATTTAATTCTCTAGTATAAGGTTCGGTAATGAATTCAAAAATAATATGTCTGTTGTTAAGAGTAGTATGAATTCCCAAAGTATCAATCTTTGAGATAGGCATTAAATGACACAAAAAGGGGTGCCTAAAATGAAACTTTGATTCATATTACGGATAAGGACAAAAGAAGTAGGTAAACATAAACCTTGATTACAGATTAGAGCTTCAGGAATTTTATATTTAATATTCATAGTATTACCACTTGCACTAGTTAAGGATTGAGTGGTTTTCTGAAAGACTTTAGTAGGAATTAATCCTTCTTGAATACAGTTCATGTCAGCAGCACTATCGACTAGGGCAATGGCATCTTTAATAATAAAATCCGGTTTAATGACAAAAGTAATTCTGATGTACCATTTCTGAAAACTACTTGATTCATAAGCATTAAATAATTTTCAGAAGACTCTAGTTTATCAGAAGATTCAGTTTTGGAGGTTTCAACATGACTGTCTTGTTTATAGTTTAGCTGCTGCTTAATATTATTTAAATCCTGAAAAATAATAATATTAGTATTCTGTAATTGTTTTATTTCAGATTTTAAAATATTTATTTCACTTTTGAGGTCCTGGATAGTAGTGGGCTTTTCAGCAGTAGAAACGTTTTGTATACATTTCATAACTTCCCTCATGCTATATTGTTCGATGGGAAGAATTTTTTCTGTTTTTTGATTTTTATAGCAGGCTTCTAAAAATTTTAATTTAAGTTCTGTATCTTTAATCTGGTCTGCTAAGTTGAGAAGAGATTTTTGGGTGTCTGTTAAGACATTGATACTAGATCCTCCAATGTCTAAACCATTCATTTCAACAATAGCTTTCCAATAGTCAGCTTCAGTAGTTGTATTACAGTTATTTTTAATAGTGCAAGCTTGACATCGATCCTCACCAGAATCATTGCCAGAATCAGAATGGATTTCAGCTAAATCCTCATCTAAACTAGGTTCAGAATCACTGCTAGTCAAACAATTAAGAATTTGCTGTTGAATGTCTTCATCAAAGGACATTTCATTAAGTTTCTGTTTTAATTTTAATTTGCATTTATTTAGCAAAGTGTCCTGTTTTACCACATTTATAACATTGAATTTTAGATTTATCTTTTTTACTACTGGTCTTTTTCTTCCTTTTAGATTTTTCAGGGGTTTTGTTATTAGAAGTTTTTCTAGAAGAACGTCTTCGGTAAGATCTAGAAGGTTTAGAACTTTGCTGTTTTTTAGTCTTTTGCGGATATTGTAATTTCGTGTCATAAGAGAATTGGTCACAAAATTCTCCTATCTAATGTCTTTTGGTGAGATTCTGTTTTTCATTAATTGTTGGAGTTTCATATCATTACATAATGATAATCCATCTTCAATAATTACTGAAATAAGATGGCCATAAGAATACTGGTCATAAGGGATACTCATACGGTCATGTTTATCTCTTAACTTTTTACGAACTTTTTCAGTAAAGAAAGTAGGGAGACCGTCAATAAACTTGACCTTCCAGTGTTCATTGTTGGCATCTGACCTTTGCATGACTTTCATTAGAAAGACATCCTTGTACCATCTAAAATGGGTTAAGGATGGGCAACGAAGATTCTGTAAAAGTTCTCTACTTCTATCGGTATTCATAAGTCCTGGTCCAACAAAATGATGAAGAACAACTTGGACTAAGATGTAACAAGCATCTTCTCTTTTAGTTTCAGTTTTAGTAATAGGGTCAGTTTCTTTCTTATAGGATTGCAGAATTTCAGTTCTCTGTTTTTCACTAAGTACATTATCCCACCATCCTTTAAGAATGCCGGTAAATCCATTAACTAAGAAACGACAGATTTGATGGTCAGTATTATGATTCTGTTTACAGACTGTTGCATACATCATGATATGATGAATGGTTTCAAAAATCTGATATTCTGTCTTACCATCAATATTCCATTCGTAAATGGTTTTACCATGGTAAGATTTTTGAGAATGAAGAAAGTCTTCTTCATACAGAATATCTTGAGGAGTAGGTCTGGGGTAATAATACCTACTGGGTCCAGATAAAGCCATACGATTAATGGGTTTCTGACTGTAAGTGGTTTTATTAATATTTTGCATTTCATGAAAGTTATTCTGGATTTCAAAAATATGAATAGGAGAAATAGAATCGGAATCTTCTCCATCATTATTAGTATTATTATTACTGGTGTGTGAAGAAGGCTGTCCAGACATCATGTTAATCTGAGACGTGGAAGCAGTTGTAAGGTTTAAATCTTTCATTTTATTTAAAAGATTATCAATAAACTCATTATTAGACTTAAAAGATTTCATTTTAAAATTACTAACTTCCAAGGGTGGTTTAATGGTAACAGGTTGAAGGTCAAACTTTTGAGGAGTGACTTGACAATTATCATTAATATGATTAATTTGTTCTTCTATCCTGGTTAACTTTTTTCCTACAGTTTGAAGGAATAAATTAGTATAATTATTCTGTTTAGATAAGAGTAAAATATCTTTTATTTTTACCTCTTCATTCTGGCGGGGTGTTTCAGAAATATCAACATACGGATTGATAACTAAGGGTTTTAAATTTTCATTTCCTGAGCTAAGTTCAAGAGACTTAAGAGGCGGATGAATAGATTGTATTATGTTACCATTTGTGGTAATCCAATCTTTTTGAATTCCTATTAACACATTTAGTTGAGTTTCAGTGTAAAATTCTGACTTTGAAACCAAATCATAATACCATTTAGTAAAGGACAAAATACACTGGTTTTTATTCAGATAAGCATAATAATTAGCTTTAATATCTGCTAATTTTTTATTATCATGATTTTTGAAATACCAATTTCTAAAATTCTGGTACTTTTCCTGCATGAATTCCTGATTTAAACATTGACGAATTTTACTATTAGGAGAAAAATCCATTAACATTCAAAATTCATATCACTAGCAGTTGGACTATAAGGTCTTCTGTTTTGAGGAGTATTTATTTCATAAATACCATGAGGTATTTGATTTTCAGAAATTTGAAATCCCCTAATTAAGTCTTCATTTTTAACAGACTCATTACTGCATTTTTAGACCTTTGTATACAGATTCTAAGGGATCTGATACAGATTGTCTAGATGATTTAGGAAAGTCAATATTATAAGAGACATTATTAATAGATTGACTTCTGGTAAAAGGTCTTTGGAATTTTAAATAAACATTTCCGTTACTGGTTTGGACAACATCCTCAATGGATTGTCTGATTATAGGCCTAGTAGGAACTGCGTTAGTAATCTGCCATTGCTTTGGGAATGTTATTTCATCCCAAGGGATCATTCTGGGAATAGCCACTTGGCTACTAAAACGATTAGTGTCTATAAGGACAGTATGTCCTTGTTGGCTTTGTTTTCAGATATAAGGATTTAAAGTAGTTAAAACTTTAAAATGAATACGGAATAATATAGCAAAAGGAGGAGATCCCGGTAGATACTCATAGTCATGAGATATTATTCTCATCTCTAAAACTTTTGACAAATTATTATCAGTTAAGGAAACACTTAAATTCGGATAAATATTGAAATATACGGGTCCATGAGCAAGGCTGGTTTCAATAGCACCCATAAAGGGAGGCTTTCCAGTTAAGACACCTACCATTTCTAAGTGTGCATTGAATACTGGTATTTTGGCCAAGTAAAGTCAAAGGCTTGAAAGCTACTTGGACAAGTCCTATATGAACATATTTATATTTTTGCAAAAAAGGATATAAATCTTCAACATGCAATAAATATAAAATTTCATCATTATTCTGTAAAGGAACAGCATGTTCAAAGGTCTTAATTATTATTTTACTGATAAAATCAAAGGTTCCAATTTTATAAATTATTTCTGGTTTGATTTTAGGAATGGTCCATTTATCTAAGGATTCCTTGACATCCTGGTAGGCAATAAGTTCAGTTGTTTCCAAAGTAGAAGCAGAGGTATTGGCTACAATTGTTACGGATGAGGTTGAAAAATCAGTCATTTTTTTCAAGTGATCATATATCCATGATTTATGAAAAGATGGAACAAGACAAAAAAGGAAAAGGAAAAGCATAAAGCTATTTTCCCACTACAGAAAAGATGACCAATAATCAGAAGAGGACAACCACAGTGTTTCCACCATTAGAAACGAAAAGCCACTTGATCCTTCAATTATCAGAAAATGACGCCAGCTGGCAGCAATAATGCTCCACTCAACCGATAACTTGTCTCACGCCTTCCACTTCCTACGGCTGAGAGTTAAAGAAGAAAAGATAATACTAAATGGTATTATGATTTTGTTTCAAAGTCAGGATTTTACACTGAAACTCAACTAAATGTGTTAAAAGAAATTCAAAAAGACTGGATTACCACAAATGGTAACATAATACAATCTATTCATCCGCCTCCTAAGTCTCTTGAACTTAGCTCAGGAAATGAAAATTTAAAACCCTTAGTTATCAATCCGTATGTTGATATTTCTGAAACACCCCGCCAGAATGAAGAGGTAAAAATAAAAGATATTTTACCCTTATCTAAACAAAATAATTATACTAATTTATTCCTTCAAACTGTAGGAAAACAGTTAACCAGGATAGAAGAACAAATTAATCATATTAATGATAATTGTCTAGTCACTCCTCAAAAGCTTGACCTTCAACTTGTAACCATTAAAGCACCCTTGGAAGTTAGTAATTTTAAAATGAAATCTTCTAAGTCTAATAATGAGTTTATTGATAATCTTTAAAATAAAATGAAAGATTTAAACCTTACAACTGCTTCCACGTCTCAGATTAACATGATGTCTGGACAACCTTCTTCACACACCAGTAATAATAATACTGATAATGATGGAGAAGATTCCGATTTTATTTCTCCTATTCATATTTTTGAAATCCAGAATAACTTTCAGGAAATGAAAAATATTAATAAAACCACTTACAGTCAGAAACCCATTAATCGTATGGCTTTATCTGGACCCATTAGGTATTATTACCCCAGACTTACTCCTCAAGATATTTTGTATGAAGAAGACTTTCTTCATTCTCAAAAAATCTTACCATGGTAAAACCATTTACGAATGGAATATTGATGGTAAGACAGAATATCAGATTTTTGAAACTGTCAAGAATAAACATATGAATGATATTCCTATTTACATATGATTTGATTATGATATATATATGAATGAATATGCTAGTATGCTTGCATTAAGAAAAGCTGTAAAGTCCTTTGATAGATAATAGAAACATGTGTACAAGGACTTAGAATGAATTGATCAAGTATGTTAGGTTGATCCTACATAAGCAAATAAACTTTGTAAAGTCCTTAAAAAGAAATGATGTACAAGGACTATAAATATAGAAAGATCAAGCATGTTAGGTTGATCTTATGATGTAATAGATAGGCTTGTCTGATCGTTGAGCACTGCACCAGAAATCATAGTCTGCCAAGAGAGTAAAGGAAAACTCGAGAGCTGTCCAGGCAGAATCGTAGTCTGCAAGATAGTAGATCTCGAAGTTCGTAGACTGCCAGGAGAGATGAGGAAGGATCGTAGTGTGTCGAGTAGAACTTCCTTAGGACCGAAGTCTGATGAGGAAGTCATGTTCAAAATCGTAGAGACAACCTGCCTACGAGCCGACCGAACATCTGCCGAAGCCAAGTCAGAAACGTAGACTACACTTGGAGTCGTAGAGTCTACTGATGCCGAAGTCAAGTCAAGGATCGTACACTACACTCTGAGTCGTAGAGTCTATTGATAACATGCAGAGATCGTAGTCGAGCAATATCAGATGAAGACATCGAGCACAAAGACAGAAATAGTAGAGTGTCAAGATCTGATCCCGAAGTCGTAGTATCTGCACAGCCGAAGCTGAATCGTAGAGTGCAGAACTACGACCTCAACAGAATGTGCCCACAATGCCAAGGCAGAATTATAGAGCAAATACGATTCTCAACTAATGAGCACTCCCAGAATATCCAATGGAAAAAAGCCTCTGGTTGGCACTGTAAAGATACATCCTACCTGGAGGAAACCAGAGAGCACTCAACGAGTGTCATACAAGCTAAACAGAAGATCTAAGCACCAACCCAATCAGCATCAAGATTGAGTTATGAAGCCATTCAAGATGAAGTCTTCCAGAAGGAGATCAGAAGAAGACTTCAGTAACTGACTAAGGAAAGTCAGCAAGTGCAGTAGCTGTCAAGTGAACAAAAGACAACGACCTTGGAAGCAACCGAGATCGTAGTGTTTGCCAAACAAAGAAAGAACTTATGGAAAGTGAACCGATATACTGGTTAGCCTATGAAGAACAAGGCTAAAGTGATTAAGCGTAGGGTCAGTCCAATGATGATAAGTGAACGGGAGATCACAAGGAGAAAGCGAGCTGGACGCGCCACAAATCTAAAGTGTCTTGCTATTCAGAGGGGACCAGAGCAAGGAGTTAGGTCATTAGTCTCTGAGAACAGTCGAAGCAAACAGAAGTGTTGAAGCACTGCACAATAGAAGGAAGAGGTGTTCTACATTGAAGATCCAATCAACACTCTTCGAGATCGTAGTGTTAACTCTACCAGTCTGAGCATTGTTTAACAAGACACTACGATCAGGTCCAAGAAGACAAGCATCAGAATCGTAGAGTTCGAACACTCGAAGATTGAAGCATTGGCAACGATTTAAACTGAAGGATGGTATTCAGATAAAAGCTTATTGAGAGCATCGATGCAAAAGGATAACCTCTGATCGAGAAATCAGAAGGAGGAAATAAAGTCTTCAACCTGCCTAAGACATTATAGTGACATCTCTGATGGGCAGGTGAAACAGTAGACTGCAATGTCAGATAAAGTATGACATGTCACATCAACAGTCTACCTCTGTCAACCCGAGATCTGTGAAGATATTTGAATAGCCTTCAATGGCTACTTTCCAACAAAAGGATTGGGAAGGAGTATAAATCAGGAAGAGCTTCAAAGATCAAAGTTTTGCTGGAGTTACCAAGTTTGGAAAAACGGTGGACTGTTCTAAACTATGTAATATAGTGAGTCCGAAGGCTCACTCTACGATCCACCAAGAACACTTAGTCAGACAAAGAAAGAAGTTGAAGTGAGAGTTCTACAATGTAGAAGTGAGAGTTCTACTACTAGAAGAGTGTTCTGAACTGTCGAGAGAAAGAAGAGCATCATGTTATCTTGGTGTCCATCATGGGAAGACTCTAAGTACCATAGAGAAGAGCTCACATTCATCTTAGCAAGTCCATCATGAGAAGACATCAAGTATCAAGAAGGAAAATCACAAACGTCATCATGGTGGCAAGCATGAGAAAGTTTCTAAGTACCTAGCAGATGAGTTTACAGTCATCTTAGAAGCCCATCATGTACAACCATCGTGTATCAAGAGGAACGATCTTCAAGGCAGTCATCAAGGGGTCATCCGAAGTGGTTGAGTAACTAAAGAAGCTGAGCATCATGCAACACTCAACTGCACTTCAAGGATGATCACGCCAAGCTGCTAAGTACAGAAGATGTTCAGAGCATGAAGATATCTTAGCAGCTCAGCACTAAATCCAACAAACAAACAACTCAACAGAAGCCAGGGCCTGAGGGGTCCTTGTCCGAAGGGACTAAATGAAGCCAGGGCCTGAGGGGTCTTTGTCCGGAGGGACTAAATAAAGTTCTAAGCCTGCTGGGCTTGAAGAGTTCCTAGGGAACTAGAGGAGTTCCAAGGCTGCTGGCCTTGAAGAGTTCTTAGTGAACTGATGTCCCAAGGCTGCTGGTCTTGAAGGAATCTTAGTGATTCAGGGTACTGCCTTTCCTTAGTGGAAATCCTGCTAGTTGAAAGCAGAAGAGTGGATTAGGAGCTTGAGTCTCTGAACCACTTAAAACCCCTTGTGTCTTTTACATTATGTCATTTACATTATGTACTACAACTACTATAACTGCTATGTATGTTTTAACTGCTTACAACCAAACTAACTCTACGAACAATGTATGCTTGATTATGAATATATCAATGAAGGGGATCTTTTACTTATTCCGCTGTGCTTGAAAAGATTCTTATGTTTGTTATCTGCTAATGTAATAGCAATACAAAATAAAAGAGAAAAGTATTTAAAATTAAAAAGGATCTATTTAACCCCCCCTTCTAGATCTATTGTGCCTACTAGGAACTAACAATTGGTATCAAAGCAGGTTCTCATGCTATATTCAAAAGCTGATCGCTTTGAGTCTGATCCCAGGCACAAACATTGTTCAAAACTTAGTTTAGTAGTAAGTAACTTGTTATATGCAGACGAGCTCACACGTTGGAAATATTGTGTATAGGTTAAATGTGTATATACACCTGAAGCTGCTCAGATTGGTCCATGTTCTCGATTGTCACATCAACAAGACCAATCCTTGCCTGCAATCAATCTTATAGTCTGAAGATCAGACGAGAGAGCTCAAGAGACATCAATGACAAAGAGTCTAAAATCTACCATTCTGAAAGATGAAGAGGCCATACATGCTAAGAAATGCTTATCAAGAGAAGAAAGAAGATCTTCTCAAACTTATGTCTGGCCAACCAGCAGCTGGGTGCAAACTTTGTAAACTAAAGGATGTCAAAGATTTTAATGCTGAGATTCTCTTGGACTACATCTTCAAGACCACGAGTGATTGATTAAAGGCCAACACGAGCAATAAGCTGTCAAGAGAAAAAAATGAAGCTATGCACATCAATGCCAAAACTGAGTACATTAAAGATAAATGACTATTAAGTAACTGACAGTAAAAATGTACAGTTCCTCACTCTTACATGTGTTCATCATAAAAGCACCCTCTTATGAACCATAACAAATTTCAGTCAAGAAGTCATAATCTACCTAAAAAGGTGAAGAGAGAAAGTGCTCTGATGATGTAAACTCAAATGTCTATAAACTTTCTCTCCATCCAAGTTTTAGGTTGAAGATGACATCTTGAAAGAAATCTGAAATGGGTCATAAGAGCATCACATGTCAAATGAATTTTATGTGAAGTAATCTTTGCTGATGGGTTAATATGTATATACAAATCTTTGTTCTAAGTGTTTGATAACACACAGAGTATGATCAGTTCTAAAAGAGTATCTTGATGATGTGTAGAAACTGATCACCTCCATGAATCAACTAGATACTCCTAAATCGTAGAGTTGATTCTTACTCTGTGAACATTTAAACATTGTGAACATAACCCAAGAAATGATGAAACCATCAAAGATAAAGAGTGTGTTATTAAATGTCAAATCTTACACACACTTACCTTCATGCATATCAAAATGTATTATCTAAAACTAGTTTTATGCATGAATATGATGTTGGTGATAAATGTGATGATTATCCAATTATAAGAGGAACATGGGTTTAGAAAACTAACATAGCAGGACCCATTTAATTATGGGTACCAAAAATAAAAATACATTTATACCTGCAGGTACTTGGTTTGTCTGACCACACTAAGGAATGCTGAAGCAGGAGACTTTAGTCAAGAAGACTCAACCAGCATAAGGCTAATGATTGTTCAGAAGTGATTCTGATAAAATTTCTATATGTCCAAGCCTATCCTTGAAGACCCATTGAGCTAACCTGAGTGAAACTCACATGGCTATAATTCTGTATATGGGAGCAGGCCATGCAACCAAAGATGAAAAGGGTTCTATATGCTCAAATCAAGAAAGGCATGTTATATGAGAAGAATCCTCAAGGGAGCTCACAACAGAGGATCACTGAGCATCTGTCAAGAGGATTTCATTACGAAAGTAGAACCTCACAAACACAAGACTGTCAAAGAAGACTACGTTCGTAGTGCTGTCAAATGATCGTAGAGTCATCAGTCCTGAAAAATATCCATGCCTACAAATAGGGAGATCTAAGTGATAGTGGTGATTCAAGTCAGAAGGATATTTGCAAGGCTACCTTCTAATACATATGTGGAAAAGGGAATCACAGCTGAGAAAACAACATTAACCACGGGGAGCAGTGATTTGTTGAGAAACAACAACACTGAGTTTTACTATGAAGAAATGTACCAGCTACAGAGTCCCAAAACTTTGTGGCTATTGAACCAAATGAAGATCCATAGTCAATAGGAACGTCTCAAAACGTACTACTGATAACCTTTCAGCCACCCAACTCAAAATCGTGGAGTGCCTACGATCAAACATCTGATCGCAGTGTAGAAACAAAAGGACACCACGATTACAGCAAATACAACTGTACAAAGTTGGTAGAGGACCTCCCCACCAGAAAAGATCAAATGAGATATCATTGCAGATCACTTCCAAAGTATTTTATCTGGAAAACGTCTCAGGGACAAACCTGACCCTCAGCTCAGTCTAAGAGGTTGGCCCTTCCTGAGCTACCTTAACCCAGAAGAATTGCTTGATCAAATTCATCTCAAGCTTCTAAGACTAAAGACAACCTTGAAAAGGCTAATTTTCATTCTTCTCCATTTGCTTTTACTATTGTATGGTTTTCTTAGTGTTTGACTCTCTATTTGCATCCACACAAGATTTTAAACAAAATAAAAAAAAATTCAGTAAAGTAAACGCTGCAGAAGTGGATATATTTCAGCAATTTAGATATCATTCATCATGCACAAACAAATTAGATATCATCCATCATGCATAAAAAAATTAGATACTAAACCGCATAACGGAAGGCACATTATCTTAACTGATATATAACTTAGTCGAATAAAATAAATTCATTCAAGAATAATGATGAATAAAGTGTTGGAAATGGGTTTGACAATGATAAATAATAGAGCATTTTGAGGCTTAATTTAATGTGGGACCCACACTCCGGAAATGTCGGGTCCATGCACTAATGCGTCCTCCGTGAGGAGTACAACGTGGTATATTTATGTGTTCAAATCCATTAAGAATTGAATGAGAAAATTGACTCCAAAGTCACCTACTTGAAATGTTATAAATTGCAAAAGTCCCACATAGGGCATTAGAGGGAAAAATGAAGAACATATATATGGGATGTTTGCTCAATGGGAAGGGCCCCAAGGGGCACCCCACTATTGTGGAAGGGAGAGGACCTAGCCAAGGCATGGTTCAAACCCACACGCGTTGCCGCCGCTGCTGTCGGTCCGGCCGGGCTCGGGTTCGGGCAGGTGGGTGGGTCATGATATATATTTTTTGGACAAAATCTGTTTAATATTTTATCAGATTTTGTTAAAATGATTATCATGATACTACGTCATTTTGATAACAGTTGAACGCTAACGGTCATATTCCAATTGATAAACCGTGCGGAAATGGTCTATAAATAAACAATGTGGGAATCCCGTTCAACATAAGTTTGATATTCCCTTCCCGTTTTCTACATAGTAATTTCCGTCCCGTTCTGGAATATTTTTCGTTCCCCGTTCTTCAGTAGAATTTCCGTTTTTGTTCTGCAGAATCCCATTCTCTGGAAAAGTGTTGCTTTCCCGTTTCTGCAAAAATCCCGTTATCTGTCAAAGGGTTGCAATAAGTTTTTCCCAGTTTTTTCTTCATGCATGCATCATGAATATTCATATAAGTTCTGTACAAAACATATTATTTGGTTTGAAGTGTTCTTAATTTTGAAGTGCTTCTAATTAAGAACTGAAAATTCGTTTTATCTTGGGAAGCAATTATTCAATTAATCCTTAGCACCTGTGAGGGAATAAATTTGCTTTAAGGAGACTTTGTGAATTCAAAGGTCTCAGATTTATTTGTTAATCATTTTATAATTTGTTTATGTTCTACATAAATTTATTATTAAATAATACTATATATTACAGATAACAATCTTAAAGCAATTTATTTTTCTGTAATTACAGTATTATTTTATGTAGAATTAATATTCTGTACAAATAGCATTTTATTTGCAGTTTGGAAATATATAATAATAACAGAATGCTATGCATATATATTACTCATATATATTTAACTTAACACTATCATGCAGAATATTTTTTGCATGTTAATATATTATATTCTGTCAAATATCGGTTAAATATATATGTGTGTAGTATATATAATATTCTGTTTATATATATTGAATGTTAGTATATATAATATTCTGTTTATATATATATATATATATATATATATATATATATATATATTCTGTTTGTTATAACCTGTCCAAATATAAAGAAGTTTGAAAACAGAAATTATGTAAATAAAAAATTGTTGTTTGAATTTTGCAAACAAAATTTGTTGTTTGAATTCTGTTAAATTTTGTACAACAAAAATTTGTTTCTGTTTATTAATAATTATCTTCCTGTATAACATAAATGGCATCTACTAGTACCATTCCTGCCATGAGTATGACTTATGGAGAAAAGCCTGAAAAGTTCAATGGAACTGATTTCAAGCGTTGGCAACAAAAAATGCTCTTCTATCTCACCACATTGAACTTGGCAATGTTTCTACAAGAGAACTGTCCTATTCTTGTTGACGGAGAAATTGACAAGGAAAAGGTGGCTGCTGTTGATGCATGGAAACATGCGAATTTCTTTTGCATAAACTATGTGATGAATGGTTTAGATAATACATTATATAATGTATATTGTACAATTCAATCTGTAAAAGAACTTTGGGAATCTTTAGACAAGAAATATAAAACTGAAGATGTTAGCATGAAAAAATTCATTGTTGGTAGATTTCTTGAGTATAAGATGGTAGATTCTAAAGCAGTCATCACTCAAGTGCAAGAATTACAAGTAATTCTACATGATATTCATGCTGAAGGAATGTCATTAAGTGACTCATTCCAAGTTGATGCAATGATTGAGAAACTTCCACCATCATGAAAAGACTTCAAGAATTATTTGAAGCATAAACGCAAAGAGATGAATCTTGAAGAACTGATTGTGCGACTTAGGATTGAAGATGACAATCGAGTATCTGAAAAGAAGAGTGGGAAAAATTTATATGAAGCAAAGGCTAATGTGGTAGAACAAAGGCCAAACAACAACAACAAAAGGAAGCGCAAAGGAAATTCTAATTTCAAAGCCAAGTGCTTCAATTGTGGCACTCCAGGACATAAATCAAATGAATGTCGCAGGTCAAAGAAGTTCAAGAAAGAACAAAAGGCTCAAGCAAATGTGACAGTACTAGAAAAATTATCTGAAAATGTTTTAGACATTAATCTCTCTGCAATTGTATCCGAATGCAACTTGGTAGGAAACACCAAAGAATGGTGGGTGGACACTGACGCTACTCGCCACATTTGCTCCAACAAATGGATGTTTTCTACTTATAAACCAGTAGAAAATGATGAGAAACTCTTCATGGAAAACTCCTCAAGTTCAAAGGTTCAAGGATGTGGAAAGATTATACTAAAAATGACATCTGGCAAAGAACTGACTCTGAATGAAGTGCTTCATGTTCCAGATATCCGTAAAAATCTAGTGTATGGGTCACTGCTTAGCAAGAATGGCTTCAAGTTGGTTTTTGTGTCTGATAAATTTGTTCTTACCAAAAATGATATGTTTGTAGGAAAGGGCTATATGTCTGATGGGCTCTTTAAGATGAATGTAATGACTGTTGTACTGAAGTCTATTGATAATAATAAAATCAATTCTTTTGCTTACTTGTTGGAATCTTCAAATATATGACATGCTAGATTAGGACATGTTAATTATAAAACTTTGCGTAGATTAATTAATTTAGAATTCTTGTCTAAATTTGATATTAATCAAAAATATAAATGTGAAATTTGTGTGGAATTAAAAATGACAAGATTATCATTTCATTCTGTTGAAAGAAAAACTGAACCTCTAGATTTAATTCACACTGATATATGTGATTTAAAGTTTGTGCAAACAAGAGGCGGGAAAAATATTTCATAACTTTTATTGATGATTGCACAAGATATTGTTATGTATATTTGCTAAGAAGAAAAGATGAGGCTATAGAAATGTTTCAACTTTATAAAAATGAAGTTAAAAATCAACTTAGCAAAAAGATTAAAACAATAAGAAGCGATAGAGGTGGTGAATATGAATCACCATTTGAAGAGAAAAGCTCTACTCACAGTATTATTCACCATACTACCGCTCCTTATTCACCTCAATCTAACGGTATTGCTGAACGCAAGAACCGAACATTGAAAGAAATGTTGAATGCTATGTTAACTAGTTCTGGAGCACCCCAGAATTTGTGGGGGGAAGCTTTGCTTTCTGCAAATTATATTCTTAACAAAGTGCCTCATAAGAAAACTCACAAAACACCTTATGAATTATGGAAATGTCATAGACCTTGCTATAAATACTTAAGAGTATGGGGGTGTCTAGCGAAAGTGATGGTTCCTAAACCTAAAAAGGTTAAGATATGACCAAAAACCATTGATTGTATATTCATTGCATGCAAATAACAGTAGTGCTTATCGCTTTCTTGTTCATAAATATGAAATTCCTAATATTCATGTTAATACATTTATTGAATCTAGAGATGCATCATTTTTTGAGAATGTGTTTCCATATAATAGAAATAAATAGATAAATTCATACAAAAGACCTTTGGACGCTACTGGTATAAATCCTGAAAATATAGACAAATAGTCTATAATGGATGAACCTAGACGTAGCAAAAGGGCAAGGACATCAACGTCTTTTGGCCTGAATTTTCTAACATTTTTGTTAGAAAATGATCCTCAAACATACAAAGAGGAAATATCCACTCTAGATGCTTCTCATTGGAAAGAAGTAATAAATAGTGAAATTGAATCCATCATGCAAAATCATACATGGGAATTGGTGGACCTTCCACCTGGTTCCAAACCCTTGGGGTATAAATGGATCTTCAAATGGAAGATGAAGGCTGATGGTTCAATTGATAAATATAAAGCAAGGCTTGTTGTTAAAGGATATAGAAAAAAGGAAGAATTTGATTATTTCGACACTTATTCACCAGTTACAAGAATTACATCTATTTGGATGCTTATTGCAATAACATCTTTAAATAGACTTGAAATACATCAAATAGATGTGAAAACTGCATTCTTAAATGGTGAATTAGATGAAGAAATATATATGGAACAACTTAAAGGTTTTATTGCTCCTGGACAAGAAAGGAAGGTATGTAAACTTTTTAAATCAATATATGGATTAAAACAGGCACCAAAACAATGGCATGAGAAATTTGATAATGTTATGTTATCAAATGGTTTTAAAATTAATGAGTTTGACAAATGTGTTTATGTCAAAAGTACTCAAAAAGAATATGTCATTGTTTGTCTTTATGTGGATGATATGTTAATCATGGGTAGCAACAATGAAGTTATCAATTCTACCAAATGTATGTTGGCAAATAGATTTGATATGAAAGATTTGGGGGTTGCTGATATAATATTAGGAATCAAGATTTCCAGAACATCTGATGGAATTATATTATCTCAAACTCATTACATTGAGAAAATACTTGAAAATTTTAATAAGTATAATATGATTCTAAATAAGACCCCAGTTGATATAAATCTTCATCTAGCCAAAAATGGAGGTAATATCATATCTCAACTAGAATATTCTCGTATAATAGGCAGTTTAATATATGTCATGAACTGTACTAGACCAGATATAACTTATTCAGTAAGTAAGCTAAGCAGGTATACGAGTAATCCAGGTAAAGATCACAGGAAAGATATTTTGAGAGTTTTAGGATATTTAAAACATACTCAAAATTATGGACTACACTATACAAGATATCTAGCAGTATTGAAAGGATATACTGATGCTAATTGGATATCAAATAATAAAGATTCAAAATCCACAAGTGGATATGTTTTTACACTTGGTAGTGCAACGGTATCTTAGAAATCCTCAAAACAAACATGTATTGCAAGGTCAACAATGGAATCAGAATTCATTGCTTTAGACAAAGCTGGAGAAGAAGCAGAATGACTTCGTAATTTCTTAGAGGATATTCCAAATTGTTCAAAACCTATGCCAGCTATATGCATACATTGTGATAACCAATCAGCAATTGGAAAAACACAAAATCATCTATATAACGGTAAGTCACGCCATATACGACGAAGACATAATACCGTTAGACAATTGCTCTCAAATGGAATTATCTTAATTGATTATGTAAGGTCAAAAGATAATATTGCGGATCCGCTTACGAAAGGTTTAACTAGAGAGCAAGTGGAAAGTTCATAGAAAGGAATGGGTTTAAAGCCTATTGTTTAATTAAAACTCGTCATAGTGGAAACCTAACCTAGTTGACTGGAGATCCCAAGATCTAGGTTCAATGGGCAAACCGAACTATGTAGTATTTAGTAAAGCACTGAGGAGATATTTACTCCCAACCATTCCTATGATAAGACAGTGCACATCTGCCGCGAGAATCAGGATAAGTTACGCTTTTAATGACTTCTATATCTTGAAAAACGTTCAAGTGGAGTATTGCATGATACTCTTTATAGAAGTCACCTATGTGAGTAAGAAGGGGGCCACTTCTATTAGAATTTGAAGGCTGAAATCTCTAATATACTCACGAAACCAAGAGGTGTTTCAAGGCCAAAATGAACACAAACGTGAGAACCAAATATGTCTGAAGAAATATTTTGTGAATTCTATTGTCTTGGTTTACATGAAAAAATTGATAGTTCAAAGACATCAAATCTACTGATTAGCCAAGTAAATCCGATAGATTTTGCTATTGTAAGTTCAAAGCCACTAGGCTACTTAATCTGATGAAGTATATTTTCTCATGTACTGAACTAGAGTCTGTATATTCATAATATTTTTATTTTATTTTCCATGTTGGAAAGCCAATTTTACATTCATGTGGGTGATTGTTGGAAATGAGTTTTACAATGATAAATATTAAAGCATTTTGAGGCTTAATTTAATGTGGGACCCACACTCCAGAAATGTCGGGTCCATGCACTAATGCGTCCTCCTCCGCGAGGAGTACAACGTGGTATATTTATGTGTTCAAATCCATTAAGAATTGAATGAGAAAATTGACTCCAAAGTCACCCACTTGAAATGTTGTAAATTGTAAAAGTCCCACATAAGGCATTAGAGGGAAAAATGAAGAACATATATATGAGATGTTTGCTCAATGGGAAGGGCCCCAAGGGGCACCTCACTTTTGTGGAAGGGAGAGGACATAACAAAGGCATGGTTCAAACCCACACGCGCGCCGCCGCCGTCCGGTCGGTCGGTCGGGCCGGGCTCGGGTGGGTGGGTCATGATATATATTTTTGGACAAAATCTGTTTAATTTTTTTATCAGATTTTGTTAAAATGATTATCATAATACTACGTCGTTTTGATAACAGTTGAATGCTAATAGTCATATTTCAACTGATAAATCGCGCTGAAATGGTCTATAAATAAACAATGTGGGAATCCCGTTCAACATAAGTTTGATATTCCCTTCCCATTTTCTACATAGTAATTTTCGTCCCGTTCTGGAATATTTTTCGTTCCCCGTTCTTCAGTAGACTTTACGTTTCTATTCTGCAGAATCCCGTTCTCTGTAAAAGTGTTGTTTTCCCGTTTCTGCAAAAATCCCGTTATATGTCAAAGGGTTGCAGTAAGTTTTTTCCAGTTTTTTCTTCATGCATGCATCATTAATATTCATATAAGTTATGTACAAAACATATTATTTGGTTCAAAGAGTTCTTAATTTTGAAGTGGTTCTAATTAAGAACTGGAAATTCGTTTTATCTTGGGAAGCAATTATTTAATTAATCCTTAGCACCTGTGAGGGAATAAATTTGTTTTGAGGAGACTTTGTGAATTCAAAGGACTCAGATTTATTTGTTAATCATTTTATAATTTGTTTATGTTCTGCATAAATTTATTATTAAATAATACTATATATTACATATAACATAAAGTATGCAAACGAAAATTGAATTCAACAAAAACAGATCCTACAACAAAAGCAATAATAGAAGATTCTCAGCTAGACGCAAAAGAAGTAATTTTTTTTAGAACGAAACCTAAAACATAAACAACTTAAACGTAGACTGAAAGTGTATTTGTATGTTAAATGAAAAATAAGAGAAAGTGGGTAAGAAGGACATTATTTTTGATTGATAACCTTTGAAATAAGCATAAAATACAAATAACAAGTGAATATGAACTTACGGTTAAGGCTATAAACGAACCCGGACAATTCGGGCTCGATCCGGATCTGGCTCCTGCTCGTATTTACTTAAACATTCGAGCGAATCAAAGCTCAATTTAAGGCTCGAAAGTTTTGATGTGTCGAACTCGAGAAGCTAAGGTTTCGCTCGTTTTCTGGTTCGAATTGCTCGTCTACAAAAAAGATACTCGATTTAGTGATCAATCGAACTACTCATCTGATGTTCGTGCTACAAAAGGCAATTGAAAGTTGAGTACTATATATGTGTTTATGTTAACCTTTTCTGTTTTACCAGTTTATGGAGAAGTGTAAGAGTCCTCTCTCTCCTCTCCTCCCCACCTCACAAGTCTCAATACTATCATTAATACTATGAATAGTGAATATATCCTTGGTCATCGAATGTAAGTCATATACATTCAAGTCCTATATGTATAACCCCAATTCTTTTTCTCAAATCATATATAAAACCCTAGTATTGTACTTTTCTCTTAAATCTTTCTTCCCAAGCCTTAATATGTTTGAAATGCATGTCCGCGACTGATTCGCCAATGTTTCTAGTTTTGTTTTTAAAAATGTTTTTTACTTTTTAATTCTTTTATTTCATGTCAATCAATTATTTTGAACTAGGAGATTGATATAAGTACTCGTTGCTTTGTTTTGAAATGGATATCCTTGCTTGTTACAATGATTTAATATTTTAATAATAATTTGAATTGAACTTGATAATTATATGATTTTTTGGACAGAAAAAGTTTGCTTGAATTCGAGATCGTAGCAGAAGTTCAAGAGTACTCGTAATAAATTCGAGTAGAATTCGAATAATAACAAATGAATTTGAGACGAATTTGAGCAGCAAAAAATTAATTGGCCACGAATCCGAGTTGAGTATGAGCCCCGTAGAAACAAAACGAGTAGAATGAGCAGTATTCGTTCCTATTCGACTCGTTTTCAACTTTACTTACTGTTTAAATGAAAGTGGGTAAGATTTAAACTAGTGAGAACAATCTCTTCTCATATATTTGAATGTGCCCTGCAAACACCAAATGAACTTAGTACTAAATATATTTTAATATTGAAAGCATAATAAATGGAGCCAAAATAAAGGGTAGAATGGTTCTAACCCTACAAAAAGAAAAAAATTAAATACATTATGCAGAATAATCAACCACTCACTCAAAATCAAGATTGATATACTAAATTCAAAAGGTTAACATATAATTGATGCATATGTAAAGCCAGACAGATAGATACATACATGAAGATTTTACTTCAATTTTTCAAAAAAGTCCAACCTTCGAAGCCAATTGAGAAAATTTTCCCAGGCACCAACCTAATCTTGAATTGAATTGATATCCTAATCTTGCAGCCTCAATACCAGCAGACCCAACAGCTATATTAACTGCTTGTGTTCAACAGACCCATCAGCTATATTAGATAGCACCCAATCAGCTTCCTACAAAGATAAATTCCATTGAAGTATAGCTTCAAGTTATAAATGAAGAATCAAATGCATTGTGAAGAGATATAAACAAAAATAGTGCAGGTGCGACGCTCCCAAAATAGGTATACATCACCCATTCTGAGTCGCCAAATACATGGTACATAAATCAAATACAAACTTCTTTTATACAATACGACAAAAGTGTAGCTTAGAGTTTTTACACGAATATTGTCTCATAGACAATATTCAAACTCAAATGAAGTCCGTATTACATTTATTATCACACTATTTCATAAAATAGTGATGACTACTATAGCCACCATCTCAGACCGTCACTTTGTTTCTCGACTAATCCCAGCTACATTCTCATTTTCTGAAGAGAACAATAAAAGCAAAAGGGTGAGCTCAACTAGCCCAGTAAAAAATATTATGACTAAGATAATGCAGAATAAATTATTGTTAGCCTTCAACAGTGTTAAACTGATAAAATACAATAAGCATCAAGTTTAACTGCAGCGGAACAATCAATCCATTGGAAGAGTCAAGTAGAAAATGATATCTACTATCTTCTATGATTTAAAAAGTTTTTCATCAACTTTATCGATGAGACTCAACTTATTAAATAAACCACATCATCGAATCATCCCTGCACCACGACCAAGGATATTCATGTAATCATCAATGGTCATGATTATACCGAATAATTCCTGGTCATTATCATATCAACAATTGTCTATCAATGTACTACATGCCAATGAGAACTTTTACTACATCATTTGTAACATTACGAGTCATTATTATACCGAATGATCCCTAGTCATAATCATACCAATCAACAGTTCATCGACGCACGTAAGTCAAAGATGACTTTCATCACAATATATGTATGAGGATGATGACAATGATATAAGCATTAATCAAACGAAATCAAGGATAAATATTAAAGACTTTAAATTTATCCAGAGTTTAAAAATATCCAAATTGTCAACATGATACTACTTTGTGGAGTAAAATTCAAGAATTATATTGTATCAAAAATGATTTGGACTGAAAAGAAATTAATTTTTGTCATGAATATTACTCCGGGTGAATAGTACCCGAGTGAATAGTACCCCATGAATAGTACTTTGGGAATAGTATCTGTTGGGTAAAATCTAATTACGCACAACACGCAAGTTTACGTGGTCAACAAGTAATAAAGTGAAAGTAGAGTATCGTTCCCACGATGAATTATTTAATAAAAATCACCAAGTACTAACCCGTAACCAACTCAATCTTATTTAAACGAATGGATTTCAAATTATATAATTAAACTACTATTAAATTCCACTAGTTAAATTAAGATTACGGAGATTTAAGACCACAATTTCACTTATTGTTTCATTTAAGTTAACACATTTCTCATCAATTATTCTCTATCATGAATTGTTAATCAAGAACACTAAAGCAGATAAAATCATCTCTCGATGCATAATACACTACACATACTCACTTAAATTCACAGATGATAGAATTAAGCAAGACACCCTAATTAACTAATCCACTATATCTCTATGTGAATTACAATTAAAAAGGATTTAAAGCACAAGTTCTCTATAAAATTACATATGGCGTAAAGGCATATCTCTGTCCTAAACACGAATTATGAATTCCATCTATGTAGAAATCACAAACGCATGCTATCATGATAAAATCTAAATCTATACTTCATCTCTCGACTTCATATAGATTATCACGGTAATTGATGGCCAATCAATTAAACAATTAAGTCCAAATTACAATAGACAATCCTCACAATAGAACATAATAATTGATAGGGAAACATATTAAAATAAACTACACAATAAGATCCATTGTAATCTCAAACAAAGAATTAGTTCATGATTATTGAATTAAAACTAATAATACAAAATTAAATAATCATTAAAAGAAAAAGATAGAAGAAGATGAGAAGATAAAATCTATTGTCTGTAGATTTGAAGCTCCCTCCTCGCTCCTACTTTGAATCTTCAATGGTCTCCAAGTTGCTTCAATCTCCAAATCTAATAAGAACTAGGGTTTTAATTTAATATACTCTAATCTAATCTAATGGAATGCTCTCTCTCTTCTAATCTATATGATTCTCCTCCTTTTATATGCTTCTTTATATGTCTTTAAGTCCTCTTGAAAGTCTTTGAGTCAATCGGATCGAAACAATCCTTCCCAGACTCAAATTTGGCCAAAATTTGCCTTTTCTGTGCATACCCCCGCCCCGGCGGGGGTTTATACTTGTAAAGGGCCTGCCCCGGCGGGGGTCCCTTCTGTTTTCCAGCTGGTATGTGTTGGGTAAAATCTAATTACGCACAACACGCAAGTATATGTGGTCAACAAGTAATAAAGTGAAACTAGAGTATCGTTCCCACGAGAAATTATTTAATAAAAATACCAAGTACTAACCCGTAGCCAACTCAATCTTATTTAAATGAATGAATTTCAAATTATATAATTAAACTACTATTAAATTCCACTAGTTAAATTAAGATTACAGAGATTTAAGATCACAACTTCACTTATTGCTTCATTTAAGTTAACACATTTCTCATCAATTATTCTCTATCATGAATTGTTAATCAAGAACACTAAAGCAGATAAAATCATCTCTCGATGCATAATACCCATACGCACTTAAATCCACAGATGATAGAATTAAGCGACACACCCTAATTAACTAATTAACTATATATTTATGTGAATTACAATTAAAAAGGATTTAAAGCACAAGTTCTCTATAAGATTACATATGGCGTAAAGGCATATCTCTGTCCTAAACACGAGTCATGAATTCCATCGATGCAGAAATCACAAACACATGCTATCATGATAAGATCTAAATATATACTTCATCTCTCGAGTTCATATAGATTATCACGGTAATTGATGGCCAATCAATTAAACAATTAAGCCCAAATCACAATAGACAATCCTCACAATAGAACATAATATTTGATATCGAAACATATTAAAATAAACTACACAATAAGATCCATTGTAATCTCAAACAAAGAATTAGTTCATGATTATTGAATTAAAACTAAGAATCCACAATTGAATAATCATTTAAAGAAAAAGATAAAAGAAGATGAGAAGATAGAATCTATTGTCTATAGATTTGAAGCTCTCTCTTCGCTCCTACTTTGAATTTTCAATGGTCTCCAAGTTGCTTCAATCACCAAATCTAATAAGAACTAGGGTTTTGATCTAATTTACTATAATCTAATCTAATAGAATCCTCTCCCTAGTCTAATCTCTTCTAAACCTTGTGATTCTCCTCCTTTTATAAGTTCTTCATATGTCTTTAAGTCCTTTTGAAAGTCCTCTTGGAAGTCCTTGAGTCAATCGGATCGAAACAATCCTTCCCGGACTCAAATTTGACCAAAATTCGTATTTTTTGGGCATACCCCTGCCCCGACGGGGGTCTAGGCTTGTAAAGGGCCCACCCCGGTGGGCTAGGGCCTGTTTTGTAGCATGTATGCCCACCCCGGCTGGGGTTTTGTGAAGGAATATTTTCTACTTTGACGTCCTTTGTGAAATCAACCATAACTTTTGATCCGGGAAGAGTTACGAGGCCTGCCACCTATAAAATCGAAGATATCGACGAGCTCTACAACTTTCATGCTTTGATATTTGAGAAATAAAGAACGGATGAAGGTCGAAATTGGGCTGGAAGTGACTTCTATTTAAATGGCCACCCAAAATAGTGGTGTTCGACGTTTGTTGGTACAAAGATCATAACTCTTGCATCCGAACTCCGATTGGAATGATTCAAGATGTTCCGGAAATCTAAGAAGAAACTCTACAATGTAATCCAAGTTCTAAGCCAAGAACATGAAATGAACATTAAAGCCCAAACGATGTCCGAATTGCTTTTCTTTGCGATTTCATACCAATTCTTTACGATTTCAACTCCCAAGCATATAATCTACAAAACGAACACAAAATGCTTGAAAAGTAACTAAGAAACATGAGATTAAGAAAATAATTTAAGTAATAGATACCGGATAAGTAGTTATGAATCCTACTTATCAAATACCCCCAAACTTAAACCTTTGCTTGTCCTCAAGTAAAAACACAAAACAATAATGCTATGCAATGCAACTAATCTACATGCTTATGAATCCAGTAGTAATGACAAAAACAAGTCTATTCAACCGACCTTAGTAAACTCAAATAAACATGATAATACATCCTATCAAAACTCATCAGTAATTTCTCAATCAATCATCAAATCTTAAACCGTTATTACTGATATAGTGTGTGTGTGCTCAACATCCATGCTAACTGATATAATGCTAAATACAACACATAATAGATCTCTTTAATGGCATCATACAGTAAAAACTTACAAAATTCACGAAAAAGCTAAATCCAACAAAATTCAAACATCCACCAAGTTCAAGAGTCCAATCCGGGATACTTATGCTTTACTTTTTATTACGGGGGCTTTTTGCTCTTTTCCCATTTTATTGTTTTTTTTCTAACCATGACTGTTCAATGTCTCATTCCATTAGTCTAACAGTGTTACCCCTTATCGAGCTTTCGATGAACGACTCCCAGACCATTAAGACCTTAGGGCCTAAGGTGTAAAGACTTCCCTCGGGCTTATTTACTCAAGTAACAAAGGCCACAAAACTAGACAAACACGTCACGGTGTTTATTCATACTTTTTTTCTGGTCTTTTTTTTCTTTTTTATAGCTTATATACCCCAAATATTCCCCCAAACTTAGGTTCTTGTCTAACTTTAGCCATCACTGCTTATTCTTGTCATTCTTTCATTCAAACTAGCATTATCCTTTAGAGTCCCATTATGTATCAATTTAAACTCAATCAATCAACAAGTTATTTTTAATGTGTTATCCTTATTATACCAGTTTCAAACAGAAAAAGACTCAATTCATAATAAGAAATCACATCAAATCTCTAATAGTCAGTACTATACTTGTCTACCCAATTCCAATCTCATCATTGGCCAAAATAAACTGTAACTATCTAACAACTGGATTCATCCAAATGAACATAGTAACTAACTAATATTTTTGAAATTTGTTTTTTTCAAACATAAATAAAAATTATTTACAACTACTCTATTATGCAAACTATTATGCACTTAAACTACATGAATGCAAACATATAATAATCCTAAACTAAACAAATATGACAACTTATGCAAAACTAAAACAACTACATTAAACATGTAAAACTAAACTAAACTAATTAACTCCCCCAAACTTAACAATTACAATATCCTCATTGTAAAATAAAGCATGAAGTGGACGAGGACTTCCATGTAATCATTTAAGCGTGAGGTGATGGTGGCATGACACAAAGACTGAAAACTCCTCCACATTAGAATTTGAAAGGAAGATATTGTGTCATGGGCCCAGGCTGGTGGCTTCCCTTTCCATAATCTTTTGTCTGTCCATTGAACTCCAATACCTGCAATGAAAAGAGACAACATGGATTAGAATAGAACTTTAGATTGGTAAGAGAACTTAATAAGCAAATTAATTCCTATCTACTAAATAAACTAGTAAAGCGTATAAATATAAAAATTCCTGGGTTGCCTCCCAGTCAGTGCTTGATTTACAGTCTTTCAGCATGACTTTGTCTGGTCAACGCTATCCAATTCCTCTTCAAAAGTTGAGGAACTCTCCATCCATCAGAAATAATATAGCTTTTGGTAGGTTCCCATTTGTGATGGTCATTGCATTAAAGTCGCCTAGCATGTTCTGATTTGGTATGATCTCAATCAAGAACGTCCCACAGTTAGGTGTTTTCTCCATTGTGTATGTGATCACTTTGGGGCATGGAAGCTTGTCACACACAATGGGCTCTTCATCTATCTTCTCTGTTTCGTCCCACCATGGTTTCAAAATTGTACTCGCTCTTTTGTCATCAAGAGCTTCGCCGACGATATGACTACCAAGTGGGCATGCTTTTGCAAATCTGACTGTCTCTTTGATCTTTGGTGGAGACCCATTTAGATCTTCGTCGACCTCTATTTCATTATCCCCAATTGTCTCCACACTTTCGATATCTTTTGGCTCATCCAGTTGTATATTTGGTTCGAGTTCTCCGTTAATTTCGTCATCCATGTCATAAAGCCAAGTTTTTGGAGGAAGGTTGCTTACGGCTTTGGTCATTTGATCTATTTTACTTTGAAGATTTCGAATTGATCCCTCTTAATTAATCCTCCTCTCCTCATTTGATGCTACGAACTTGGACAATAATTCCCCCAGCCTTGAATTTTCTGTTTCAGTCTCGGAAGCCATGTATTGAGGACCATAGGTTGAGGTAGTGACGAGTTGTTCCATCCGATTATTAAAATTTTGGGTTGACAGCTCTTGGCTAATCCTCATCTCCTCTAGGTTTGCTATGCCCTTCAATATTACATCCTTCGAATTTGACTTTTCTTCTTGTGGCAATGGAGGTGGACATGAAAATTCCGGTGTGTATGTTGGATTTGGAGCGTAGTATTGGTCTTCATAAGTATCTCTCCATGACGAATTTGGGTGATACCCCCAAACTTGATGATAATTAGCATATGTATAATCGTTGAGGTATTCACCACCGTGTTGTCCCGGCCCAAAACTAACGGTGCATTGATGACTCGGATGATTACCGGCATAATAATTGCAATTAACTGATATCATTCGATTACGTTGGGCTGCAACAACGTCCAACCTCCTCGAAAGTGTCTCAAAATGTGCTAATAATGTAGAAAATGCATTCAGGCCATCAATCCCCGCTCCCCTTTGCTGAGTCATTCTCGTATACGGCCAATGATAATTAAATTTTGCCATGGTACTTGAAAAGAAAGAAAAATAGGAAGAGAATTAAATAAAAAGGAAAAAAATGTATAAATTAAGACTAATTTGATTGAAGTTAATATTGGCAAAAAATATATTAACTAATTCCCCGGCAATGGCGCCAAAAACTTGTTGGTAAAATTTAATTAATCACAACACGCAAGTATACGTGGTCAACAAGTAATAAAGTTGAAGTAGAGTATCATTCCTACGAGGAATTTTTTAATAAAAATCACCAAGTACTAACCCGTATCCAACTCAATCTTATTTAAACGAATGAAGTTCAAATTATATAATTAAACTACTATTAAATTCCACTAGTTAATAAGATTACAGAGATTTAAGATCACAACTTTATTTATTACTTCATTTAAATTAACACATTTCTCATCAATTATTCTCTATCATGAAATATTAATCAAGAACACTAAAGCAGATAAAACCATCTCTCGATGCATAATACTCATACTCACTTAAATCCACAGATAATAGAATTAAGCAAGACACCCTAATTAACTAATCCACTATATCTCTATGTGAATTACAATTAAAAAGGATTTAAAGCACAAGTTCTCTATAAGATTACATATGGCGTAAAGACATATCTCTGTCCTAAACACGAATCATGAATTCCATCTATGCAGAAATCACAAACGCATGCTATCATAATAAGATCTAAATATATACTTCATCTCTCGAGTTCATATAGATTATCACGGTAATTGATGGCCAATCAATTAAACAATTAATTCCAAATCACAATAGACAATTCTCACAATAGAACATAATAATTGATAGCAAAACATATTAAAATAAACTACACAATAAGATCCATTGTAATCTCAAACAAAGAATTAGTTCATGATTATTGAATTAAAACTAAGAATCCACAATTGAATAATCATTAAAAGAAAAAGATAGAAGAATACAAGAAGATAGAATCTATTGTCTGTAGATTTGAAGCTCTCTCCTTGCTCCTACTTTGAATTTTCAATGGTCTCCAAGTTGCTTCAATCCCCAAATATAATAAAAACTAGGGTTTTGATCTAATTTAATCTAATGGAATCCTCTTTCTAGTCTAATCTCTTCTAATTCTTGTGATTCTCCTCCTTTTATAAGTTCTTTATATGTCTTTAAGTACTCTTGGAAGTCCTCTTGAAAGTCCTTGAGTCAATCGGATTGAAACAATCATTCACGGATTCAAATTTGACCAAAATTCGTATTTTATGGGCATACCCCCGCCCCGACGGGCTAGGGGCCTGTTTTGTAGCATGTATACCCACCCCGGCGGGGGGTTTTGTAAAGGAATATTTTTTGCTCTGACGTCCTTTGCGAAATCGGCCATAACTTTTGATTCAAGAAGAGTTACGAGGCCTTCCACCTATCAAATCGAAGATATCGACGAGCTCTACAACTTCCATTCTTTGCGATGTGAGAAATAACGAACAGATAAAGGTCAAAATCGGTCTGGAAGTTACTCCTATGCAAATGGCCACCCAAAACAGTGACGTTTGACGTCTGTTGGTACAAAGATCATAACTCTTGCATCCGAACACCGATTGGAATGATTCAAGATGTTCCGGAAAGCTAAGAAGAAGCTCTACAATGTAATACAAGTTAGAAGCCAAGAACATGAAATAAAAATGAAAGCCCAAATGATGTTCGGATTGCTTTTCTTTGTGATTTCAATTCCCAAACATATAATCTACAAAACGAACACATAATGCATGAAAAATAACTATCAAACATGAGATTAAGAAAATGATTTAAGTACTAGATACCGGATAAGTAGGTATAAAACCTACTTTTCAGTATGCCCGCCCTGGCAGCGGTTTTGTGAAGGAATAGCCCACCCCGGTGGGGGTACCTTTTCCACTCTGACGTCCTTTGGGAAAACGGCCATAACGTTTGATCCAGGAAGAGTTACGAGGCCTGTTACCTATCAAATAGAAGATATCGACGAGCTCTACAACTTTCCTGCTTTGAGAATTGACAGATTCGGATTGGAGCAAGCTGAAAATTGGGCTTGAAGTAGATGCTTTGTAAATGGCAAGCACGACAACTCTTAGCTTTGATTTTTGTTGATAAAAAGGCCATAACTCTCGCATCTGAACTCCGATTGGAATGATTCAAAATGTTCCGAAAAGCTAAGAAGAAGATCTACAGTATACTCCAAGTTCCAAGCTAAGAACATGCATCCAACTTAGTGTTAAAAGTCCTTCAATCTTCCCTTCTTGCATTTGCTTGCGTATTTTGGTCCAAAAAATGTCCGAATTGCTTTCCCTTACTTCTTCAAGCCAATGTTATGTCATAGCCTACAAAATATCATAAAATATATGAAAAGTAACTAAGAAACATGAATATAAGTAACTAATTCAAGTAACAGATACCAGATAAGTAGGTATAAAACCTACTTATCAAATACCCCCAAACTTAAACCGTTGTTTGTCTTCAAACAAAAACACAAAACAACAATGCTACACAATGCAACTGATCTACATGCCTAAAAATCCAGCATTAATGACAGAAACAAGTCTATTCAACTGGCCTTAGAAAAATCAAGTAAACACGATAATACATCATATCAAAATAAATCATTAACTTCTCATTCAATCATCAAATCTTAGACTGTTATCACTAATTTAGTGCGTGTGTGCTCCACAACAATGTTAACTGATATACAATCAAATTTAACACATAACAAGTCTCTTCAAAGAAATCATACAGTGTAAATTCAAGAAATCCAAAAACAAGCTAGATCCAACTAAAATCAAACAATTACCAATATCGAGGGTCAACATGGGATACTTATGCTTTATTTTTCACTTACGGAGGCTTTTTTGCTCTTATTTCCCGTTTTATTCATTATTTTTATATATACACATAGCTATGCAATGACTTATTCCTTTAGGCTTTTCAATGCTACTTTAACGAGCTTTCGACCAACGACTCCCAGACCATTAAGACCTTAGGGCGCTAAGTGTAAAGACAATCCTTTCGGGCTTACTTACTCAAGTAACAAAGGCCACAAAACTAGACAAGCACGCCACGGTGTTTATTCATACTTTTTATTTTTATTTTTATTTATTTTTATAGCTTATATACCCCAAATATTCTCCCAAACTTAGGTTCTTATCTAACTTTAGCCATCACTATTTATTCTTATCATTCTTTCATTCAAACTAGCATTATCCTTTAGAATCCCATTATGTATCAATTTAAACTCAATCAATCAACAAGTTATTTTTATTGTGATATCCTTATTATACCAGTTTCAAACAGAAAAAGACTCAATTCATAACAAGAAATCACATCAAAGCTCTAATAGTCAGTACTATACTCGTCTACTACCCAATTCCAATCTCATCATTGGTCAAAATAAACTTAACCTATCAAACAGCTGGACTCATGCACGATGAACATAGTAAATAACTATTATTTTTGATTTTTGATTTTTTTATAGACATAAATAAAAACTATTTACAACTACTCTACTATGCAAACTATTATGCACTTACACTACATGAATGCAAACATATAATAATCCTAAACTAAACAATCATGACAACTTATGCAAAACTAAAACAACTACATTAAACATGCAAAACTAAACTAATTAACTCCCATAAACTTAACCATTACAATGTCCTCATTGTAAAATAAAGCATGAAGTGGACGAGGACTTCTATGTAATCATTTAAGCTTGTGGTGATGGTGGCGTTGGCGGCGACGATCATTTTCCTATCCATTGAATCTCCAATACCTGCAATCAAGAGAGACAAAATGAATTAGATTATAAGAGAACTTAATAAGTAAATTAATTCCTATCTACTAAATAAACTAGTAAAGCATATAAATATAAAAATTTCTGGGCTGCCTCCCATTTAGCGCTTGAATTACAGTCTTTCAGCCTGACTTTTTCTGGTCAACGCTATCCAATTCCTCTTCAAAAGTTGAGGAACCCTTCGTCCATCGAAAATAATGTAGCTTTTGGTAGGTTCCCAATTGTGATAGCCATTGCATTAAAGTCACCTAGTATGCTTTCTTTAGATAAGATCACATTCAAATACGTCCAACATCTAGTTTTTTTCTTCATTGTGTCTGCGAATAGATTCTGGCATTGAGGCTTGTCAAACACAACAATCTCTTCTTCTATCTTCTCCTCCTCATCGCACCATGGCTTTACATTTATACTAGCTCTCATGTCATAAAGAGCCTTGACGACGACATGACTACCTAGCGGACAAGGTTTTGCAAATCTAACCAGATCCTTGAACTTTGGTGGAGAAGGCACTTGAGGCATTAATAACATCGGCTCATCCTCGTTAGTACTCAAGGTTAGTTCTTCACCAACCTTTTTTTCATTATCCCCACTTGTCTCCTCTTTTTAAACATCTCGTGGCTCATCCAGTTGTAGATTTGGCTTGGGCACTTCATCAATCTTGGAATCTTCATCATAACACCAATTGTTTTAAGGACATTTGTTTAGGGCTTTGAGCATTTGATCCATCTGGTCTGCAGATTTTGAATTGATATCTCTTGATTATGAATTGACCAATCTTGATTAATCCTCCTTTCCTCATTTGATGCTACGAACTTGGACAACAATTCCTCCAACCTTGAATTATCTGTCTCAGTCTCGAAAGCCATGTATTGAAAACCATTGGTTGAGGTAGTGACGAGTTGTTCAATCCGATTATTAAAATTTTGGGCTGACAGCTCTTGGCTAATCCTCATCTCTTATAGGTTTGTTATGACCTTTAATATTATATCCCTCGGATTTGACTTTTCTTCTTGTGGCAATGGAGGTGGACATAAAAATTCTAGTGTGTATGTTGAATTTGGAGCGTAGCATTGGTCTTTATAAGTATCTCTCCATGAAGAATCCGAGTGATACCCCAAAACTTGATGATAATTAGCATACGTATACTCATTGAGGTATTCACCACCGTGTTGTCCCAACCCAAAACTAATGGTGCATTGATGACTCGGATGATTACCAGCACAATAATTGCAATTAACTACTATCCTTCGATTATGTTGGGCTTCAACAACGTCCAACCTCCTCGAAAGTGTCTCAAGCTGCGCTGATAATGCAGAAAATGCATTGAGACCATCAATCTCCGCTCCCTTTGGTTGAGCCTTTCTCGTATGCGGCCATTGATAATTAAATTCCGTCATGATACCTGAAAAGAAAAAAAATAGGAAGAGAATTAAATAAAAAGAGAAAAAATGTTTAAATTAAGACTAATTTGATTAAAGCTAATATTGGCAAAAATATATTAACTAATTTCCCGGCAACGGCGCCAAAAACTTGCTGGGTAAGATCTAATTACGCACAACACGCAAGTATACGTGGTCATCAAGTAATAAAGTGAAAGTAGAGTATCGTTCCCACGAGAAATTATTTTAATAAAAATCACAAAGTACTAACCCGTAACAAGCTCAATCTTATTTAAACGAATGAATTTCAAATTATATAATTAAATTACTATTAAATTCCACTGGTTAAATTAAGATTACGGAGATTTAAGATCATAACTTCACTTATTGCTTCATTTAAATTAAATATTTCTCATCAATTATTCTCTATCATGAATTCTTAATCAAGAACACTAAAGCAAATAAAACCATCTCTCGATGCATAATAAACATACTCACTTAAATCCACATATGATATAATTAAGCAAGACACCCTAATTAACTAATCCACTATATCTCTATGTGAATTACAATTAAAAAGGATTTAAAGCACAAGTTCTCTATAAGATTACATATGGCGTAAATTCATATCTCTATCCTAAACACGAATCTGAATTCCATCTACGCAGAAATCACAAACACATGCTATCATGATAAGATCTAAATCTATACTTCATCTCTCGAGTTCATATAGATTATCACGATAATTGATGGCCAATCAATTAAACAATTAAGTCCAAATCACAATAGACAATCCTCACAATAGAACATAATAATTGATAGCGAATCATATTAAAATAAACTACACAATAAGATCCATTGTAATCTCAAACAAAGAATTAGTTCATGATTATTGAATTAAAACTAATAATCCACAATTGAATAATCATTAAAAGAAAAAGATAGAAGAAGATGAGAAGATAGAATCTATTGTCTGTAGATTTGAAGCTCCATCCTCGCTCCTACTTTGAATGTTCAATGGTCTCCAAGTTGCTTCAATCTCCAAATCTAATAAGAACTAGGGTTTTGATCTAATTTACTCTAATCTAATCTAATGGAATGCTCTCTCTATCTCTCTCTCTTTTCTAATCTATATGATTTTCCTCCTTTTATATGCATCTTTATATGTCTTTAAGTCCTCTTACAAGTCCTTGAGTCAATCGGATCGAAGCAATCCATCCCGGACTCAAATTTGGCCAAAATTCGCCTTTTCTGTGTATACCCCCGCCCTAACTGAAGTTTATACTTGTAAAGGGTCCGCCCCGGCGGGGGTCCATTCTATTTTTCAGCTGGTATATGATAAGTAGGATTTTACCTACATTTGGAGTACTAATTCATGCAAACTATTCCCATCTCAAGTACATTTTAGTTTGTTTTAGCTGCATTTTATGTTAAATTGCATTTCCCATACATAAAACTCCTTTTGGTGAATAAGTGCAGGAATTAGCTTAATTTGGTGGTGATATCGGGCACGAGGCTAACAAAAGCGTAAGGCGGAGCAAAAGATAGGATGTGCATAGGAGTGATTGGAGCATGGATGGATAAGCATGGATAAATATAGGACATGTCAATAGCAGCAGCAACATTGCAGAACCAAGCTAAGGAGTTGAATCAGAAGACAGCAATTGCAAGCCGCGCGACAAAGATATCTTGGAAGCGCGCATCCGCGCGAGGTCCCAATAAAATCAGGACAACCTATTGCAAGTTGCGCGGCCGCGAGAAGGACAAGCCTAGGGAGCGCGCGCCCGCGCGCGAGACCGGCCAAACATACAAACCTACTGCAAGTCTCACGGCCGCGTGAGTATCAAGCTGGAAGAGCGCGCGGCCTCGCGCGAAGCCTGAAGCTGCTGATTTGTTTTATTTTATTTCCAAATTTTAAAGGTTGTATTTGATTTAAAACGATTCCTAATTGGTGTCAGGGGACTCACTTGACATATTATTAGTTTTTTACATATGTTTACTTGGTAATTAGGGTTTTACTCTCTGGAGAGGATTCCAACGTAGAAGGAGGCCATAACTCTACTTTTCTACTCCTTCTTGGGATTTCTCTACGAGAGCGGATTATTAATATTAGTTTTTGCTGGAATCTTATGAGGATTGAATATTGATGCGTATTCAGCAATTAAGTTTGATAGTTTCATCTTTCATCTTTCAATTGTCGTTTATTGATCATGTTTAGATTTGATCCCATAATGGCTTTTGGTTCAGTTATGAACTAAACTCCATTATGGGATTCTAACAGATTTTATTATGTAGTTTGATTGCACACTTAAATGCTGGGTTGTTTTACATATCATATGGGATGTCTGTCATGATTGTTTTGCATACATGAATGATTGATCACCATTCGTTTCAGTATTTGTATGGAATTGACAATGAACATGCAAATATGGACTATAATCATGATAGTATACGTATATAGGGCTGTGTTATATGGCTTGTGTATTTCGTGAACCAGATAGACATATATTGTTTCATCGTATACGTTAGAATAAGAGCTTGAACTTAAAATCAATATAGTTGTAATTTCACATAGACATATAGTGATGTTGGTTATATTGATGATTACATAAAGTCTATCATCTGTGGATGCTGTGTAAGTAGGTCTTTGTGCATTGAAAAATGGCTAATACTCTTTTAGTGCTCTTGGCCACTTTCCTGTGATATGTGAACAAGTCATGCATGATAGTGGCGATTGAATGAAATATTAAATGAAGTTAGAATCCCATTAGTTCCAATATCATTTATTACATCGTTTTTATTGTTTTAGTTGTTATTTGTAGTTCAAGAACAAACCAAGTTTAATCCATAGTGTGAGCATATAAATATAGTGATTTAATTAATGAATAGTAGTTTAAGTTAAATAACTTTCTCTGTGGGATCGATACTTTACTTGCTCTGTATTACTTGTTGACGCATGTATGCTTTCATGAGTTAGAGCTCTTTTGTTAGTAGTAAAAAAGAGGCAACAGTATGCCCGCCCCGACGGGGGTACCTTTTCTATTCTCACGTCCTTTGGGAAAACAACCATAACGTTTGATACATGAAGAGTTACCAGGCCTGCCACCTATCAAATCGAAGATATCAACGAGCTCTACAACTCTTAGCTTGAAGTAGATGCTAAGTAATTGGCAAGCACGACAACTCTTAGCTTTGATTTTCGTTGATAAAAAGGCCATAACTCTCGCATTCGAACTCCGATTGGGACGATTCAAGATGTTCCGGAAAGCTAAGAAGAAGATCTACAGTATACGCCAAGTTCAAAGCCAAGAACATGCATCCAACTTGGTGTTAAAAGTCTTTCAATCTTCCCTTCTTGCATTTGCTTACGTATTTTGGTCCAAAAGATGTCCGAATTGCTTTCCCTTGCTTCTTTATGCCAATGTTATGTTATAGCCTACAAAATATCATAAAATATATGAAAAGTAACTAAGAAACATGAATATAAGCAACTAATTCAAGTAACAGATACAAGATAAGTAGGTATAAAACCTACTTATCAGTACCCCATAAATAGTACTTTGTGAATAGTACTCGTGAATAGTACTTCATGAATAGTACTTTGTGAATAGTACCCATGAATAGTACTGTATAAATGAATAGTACTCATGGACAGTACTCTGGCATGAAAAGCTTAAATTGTAACATGAATGTGCAGAAAATATCCTTGTGAAACGATACTAGATGAAACGCAAATTTGAAGGATACTCTACTAATTTCACAGAGTATAGAAGCAATACTTTAACAAAATGAGGGTATAATCAGGAATACGAGACGAAATGATATTACTCACATACTACAGAGTATGAAAGAAAATATTATTCCTATGAATACTGAACAAAATAATAACCCTTACGAATAAGAAATAAATAACATCCCTTACCTCAGAAGAAGATTGGATACTGCAATAGTGAAGTAGCAGACTACTCTTTTTCTTTCTCTATATAGCTTCTCTCTCTATAATTGCTCTTGTGAGTCTAAGTGTATTGGTGAGAAGAAAGAAGAATGAGCTTCTATTTATAGGAAAACATAGTTTCGATAATTGTACGTTTTGGGGCTCAAAATATTACAGTATAATACCTTCATCTTTTCCTTCATTTTTAATTTAGTCATATGCAAGTATTATCAATCTTGCACCACCTCCCCTAATAGTACATGCATTTGAATCAATGTTACACACATGTGAACAAATAGTTATAAGCATGTGAATTAATAGCAATTAATTGCTCATTTATCCGATTAATTATCCGATTGGTCAATATAACCTCTAGACATCAATTATTACCGGAATAAATATCGATTTCCACTAACATCAATAATCCCAACACAATGGAACTATCAATTTCATATTTAATCAACACGAACTTATTCATCATTAATATTATAACTCATAATATTTAACAACCAGATCATTTCCAAGAAAGATAGGGTTTTTTCGATAAGGATTTATCCCTATTGGCGCGCAATTAGGTGACCAAACCTCTCTGTTGGGAAAGTGCATATTTTGATTTCATGTTTTAAAGTAAATGATCATGATTATATGTAAAGTTCTTCAAGAAATATATGTACAATGACTTAGTGATAGATCAAATTTGTTAGGTTGATCTAAGCTTTAAATGTATAGATAAAGAGATCAAAGATGTTAGGTTGATCTATATCTTGAAAGGAATAGATAGGCTTCAACTAGAATCGCAGTCTATCGAGCTAATCAAGAGATTGCAGAAGCCAAGGCAGGATCGTAGAGCTTCTAAGATCGTAGTGTATCTACCTTGGAGGGCCTCTCCAAGAATCATAGAGTGGTCCAGACATTTGCCAAAGCTAACTTAGAGATCGTAGTGTGCTCTCGAAAACGTAGAGTCTGTAAGACAAACAAGTAAAGATCTTAATGTGCAAGACCTTGAGAGAAATCATAGAGTTCTCATCAGACCAAGCACCAAGGTGACAAGACACCACAATATGGATCGTAGAGTATCATTTGCCTTGTGTCAAAAGCATCGAGCCCCACCTTTTATTGGAGACAAATTCCAGCAAATATGGAATGAATTTTAAACGTTGAAGTCGTCACCAGTCCCAACGGCACAAAAGATATCCTTAGTGTATAACAAAAGGAAAGTATTTAAGAAGCTAAGGAAAGTACCATAAGATAGAAGAAAACACCTTTTCAGGTGTTAGGTGAGAAATCATTCTGCTGTGTCAGTGGTTCAGAATGCAATTCAGGAGATGTGCAGAAAAGTCTCCATCAAAGTTCAGAAATGTTAAACGCATTTAATGCTTTAATAAATGGCTTCAACGAATAGATTTCAAGGATCAAATATATGCAGATGAAAGAACTAAGTAAGCATTGAACAAAACGCACAAGAACACTCAACGCTTAACTCTACGATCTGAGAAAAAGAGAAAAGCTTGCTCAGTTACTCAGTTCTTTAGAACAAGTGCTTAACGACAACTGAGTAGCACCAAACAAGAACTCAACAACTACCAATCAACTGAAGGAAGAGTTCTAAGTCAGAAGGACTTAAAGAGTTCTAAGTGAACTGTGAAGAACCAAGTCTGCTGGAGTTGAAGAGTTCAAGAGTGAACTAAGAAGTTCCTAGACTGCTGGTCTAGAAGGAATCTGCAAGATTTAGTAAATTGCTCTGTCTCTTACATTATTACTATAACTGCTATAATTTCCCCACTCACACCAACTTACCATATCTAAAAGGGTGATTAAACAAACCATAATTCCACTGTGTTTTAATCATTATCAAACTAACAAAGTAAAATGAGAAGGATTTTTAAATATCTATTCAACCCCCCACCTTCTAGATTACTATTGTGCCTCCGGGAACTAACAATTGGTATCAGAGCAGGTTATATTATATAGCCTACAAAGCTTAAGTAGATCCAATGGCACACTTACCAAGTGAATCAATGACTGGAGGAGGCAGCAAACCACCAATGTGCAACAAAGGTAAATTTGCCAACTGGAAAGTTCGGATGCAAGCACACATGGACTCAATAGATGAAGATCTATTTGAAACTATTCAGAATGGGCCATACGTTCCTACAAAGCTTGCACAAACTACAAATGAACCAAACAGAATACAGATCAAGGTCAAAGGAGAATGGACTGACAACGAGAAGAGAGATGTTCAACTTGACAAAAAGGCCAAGAACATTTTGTTTCAATCCTTAGAAGATGATCTGTTTGAAAATGTGGTCATCAGCAAAACAGCAAAGGAAGTTTGGGAAGCACTGCTCATCATGTATGAAGGAACGGAAGAAGTCAGAGAAAATAAACAATCTCTCCTAACACAACAATATGAAATGTGTGCACACGTTCAAGGAGAAAACGTCACTGCCACGTACGAGAGATTCAACGTTTTGCTCAACTCTCTACGAGCCTATGGAAAGATCTACCCAAACAAAGATCTAATCATAAAGTTCATGAGAGCCTTGCCAAGCAAGTGGGATGCCAAAACCACTTCTATTAGAGAGTTAAAGAATCTCCATGAGATGACAGTTTAACAGTTATATGGCAACCTTCTTTTTACATATGAACTAGAGCTGACTCAACGAGCAGAAACTCTATCAAAAGGAAGAAAGAAGGATAAGGGTGTTGCTCTCAAAGCAACTGAAAGTACCTCCAAGGTCAACACTGAAATTGATTCTGACTATGATGAAGATGATGATGAGGACTTTGCAATGCTGGTAAAAAGACTCAGAAGGTTTATGCGTCAAGGCAAAACTAGCAAGCCAAAGAAGGTTGGAAACTACAGCAGCTAGGAGCAAATGAATGATGTATGCTACAATTGCAAAAAGCCTGGCCATTTCATTGCCAACTGTAACAAACCTCTCAGAGAAGAACTAAAGAAGAAACTACATCCAAAGAAGGAATACAAAGGCAACAAAAGGCCTCAAAAGAAAGACAAAGGCCTTGTAGCTGGAGGATCGTGGAGTGACTCAGACAATGACTCAACTCCTAAATTTGGTGATGATGAAGATCCCCAAATGGCAAATCTTTGCCTAATGGACAAGAATGAAAAAGACAAATAGAACTCCAACATACATGAAGTAAGTATAGATGAGGTATTTGACTTCAACTCTCATGATGTAGACATTGATGATTTAAGAACTACACTGCATGACATAACATCTGATCTGCATCAATACATGAAATGGTTTAGAGTTTTGTCTAAGGACTATTCACTTCTTTAAAAGGAGAAAGAGAAAGTTCAAAAAGAACTGGAAACATCCCTTCTAAGTACCAACTCTCTCTCCATGTTTAAAGCTGAGAATAAGCTCTTAAAACAATCCAATGAGCTCAATGCACAAAGAGATTCAAGTCTAACCTCTAAAATTTAGGAACTAGAAAAGACAATCTCTACATGGAATAAATCCTCTTCATCCATGGACTCCCTGATCTCTAGCAAGAGAAGTGTCTCTTATAGAACAGGTTTAGGCTTAAGGGAATCTACCTCAGAGTAATGTGTGGAAAAGGTAAAGGAAACTAGCATCAGTAATGCTTCAAGTTTTAGTAGAGGCATTATATTTGTGAAATCCTCATAGAAGGATGAGCCAGTCAAAACATGCTCTACTGATTCAATCCATATTCTAAGTAGCAAGGGATCTCATGATGGCCTGGGTTTTAGAAAAGAGAAGAGTAACCCAGCCACTATTCACCAACCTCGAAGGATCGTAGAGTCGAGTAAGACCAATTCTACGAACCAACTGGGAAGGTACAGTAGAGGTAAGGTACACTCCTCACAAATCATGAAACACGAGGGCACATGGAAAAAGGAAAATCAGCCTAACAAAAGGATAACTAAAGATCTACAAAAGTCCAAATGGAGGAAGAATTCTCACATACACACAAGCATGCATTATATTAGATGTTTTGTGTGCTATAAAGTTGGTCACAAGGTTGCAAAGTGATATTATAATTCCATGCATGTGAGACCCAAGATCAAGCAGATTTGGGTCCCTAAGGGTACTAACAAAGTAGGACCCATGCAAATATGGGTACCAAAATGAAGGTTTAATGTCACCACATAAAAAGAGCTCCACGATCACGACCTGATATCTAGAAAGTGGATGCTCAAGGCACATGACTGGGAACAAAGTCCATTTGTCTAACTACACAGAGAAGGAAGGTCCCTCAGTCATCTTTGGAGACAACGGCTCTGGAAAGACAAGAGGATATGGCTCAGCTGGAAATGGTGCAGTGTCCTTCAGTAAAGTGGCCTATGTGGAAGGACTACAACACAATCTTCTAAGCATTAGCCAACTTTGCGACAAGGGTCATCAAGTGACATTCCTCAACAATCAATGTCAAGTTAGAGACCTGAAGACATCTGTTGTAAAGTTAACTGCAACAAAAGAAGGAAATGTCTACATTGTAAATCTTGGACAACTAAGCTCAGACGAGACAATATGCTTTCTGGCTAAAGCATCTGAAGAGATAAACTGGTTATGGCATCAAAGACTGTCTCATCTCAACTTCAAGAGCATGTCCAAACTTGCCTCAAAAGATCTAGTTGCAGGCTTACCTAACTTCAGCTTTGTTAAGGAAAAGTCGTGCAATGCATGTCAACTCGGAAAGTAGATCAGAAGCTCATTTAAGAGCAAAACTGCCAACTCAATTGACAAGCCCCTACAGTTGCTCCACATAGATCTATTTGGGCCAATTCCAATGACGAGCCTCGGAGGGAAGAGATACTCACTGGTCATAGTCGACGACTATACCAGATTATCATGGGTGTTCTTTCTAACCTCAAAGGATGAAGCAAGTTCCCAACTGATCAAGATGTTCAGGCTAGTGATGAACGAGAAACGAGAGAAAATCAAGGCTATAAGGAGTGATCATGGCAAAGAATTCGACTTCTCAGAAATAGACCAGTTCTGCACAGACAATGGCAACAGTCACAACTTCTTAGCTCCATGAACTCCTCAACAAAATTGAGTAGCTGAGAGAAAGAACAGGACACTGATAGAGGCTGAAAGAACTCTACTAGCAGCAGCCCATCTCCCTGAATACTTCTGGGCAGAAGCTGTCAACATTGCATGCTACACTCAGAACAGATCACTCATACACTCTACGATTAAGAAGACTCCCTATGAACTGTGGAAAGGAAGAAAGCCAAGTGTCAGCTACTTTCATGTATTCGGATGTGCATGCTACATTCTCGACAATGGAAAGCAGTACTTGACAAAATTTCAACCCAAGTCAGACGAAGGAATATTTCTTGGATATGCCACAGACAGTAAGGCCTACAGAGTATTTAACAAGAAGACACTGAGTGTGAAAGTCTCGATTCACATCTTCTTTGATGAGACAGACTTAGACAAAATAGTGCTTCAAGACACTATGACCGACATATCACACACTATAAACGACGTCATTGAGCTCAACACTACGATCGTAGTGCTAGATAGTGAAATCATTGAACAAGGAAATGAGATCGTAGAGAGTCCTATGCCAGACAACAAACCTCCACACCAAGAAGAAGAAATAGATCTTGAATACCTAAGACAAGAAGGCATCAGGAAAGATGTCCCAATAGGAAATAGATGGGTAAGATATCACACTCAAGATTTAATCATTGGAGATCCGAGTGCAAGAATCAAAACAAGAGCTGCCACCCAGAATGATTGTTTTTATCTAAGCTTCCTATCATAAATGGAACCTAAGAAAATAGAGGATGCTATGGAAGACTCCAACTGGATAGAAGCCATGCAGGAAGAACTTAACCAATTTGAAAGAAGCAAAGTATGGAGATTGGTACCAAGACCAAAGAGTCATCTTGTCATTGGAACCAAGTGGGTCTTCAAAAACAAGATGGATAAAGATGGAGTAATAACCAGGAATAAGGCAAGACTAGTGGCCAAGGGCTACTCTCAGGAAGAAGGCATTGACTACGATGAGACATTTTCACCTGTTGCCAGACTAGAAGCCATCAAAATATTCCTTGCCTTTGCTGCTCACATGAAATTCAAGGTCTTTCAGATGGATGTCAAAAGTGCATTCCTAAATGGTGAAATTCAAGAGGAAGTCTACGTAGAGCAACCACCAGGTTTCATCAATTCATCTCTTTCAAATTATGTTTATAGATTAGATAAAGCCTTATATGGTCTTAAACAAGCACCTAGAGCATGGTATGAAACACTGACTAACTTTCTTATTGAAAATGGGTTCACTAGAGGTAGAGTAGATACCATGTTATTTCTTAGAAAGCATAAAGACAAAGTCTTATTGGTTCAAATATATGTTGATGATATCATTTTTTGTTCTACTGACGAAAAGTTATGTAAGATATTCTCCAAGCTTATGCAGAGCAAGTTTGAAATGAGCATGATGGGTGAACTGAACTTCTTCTTTGGACTGCAAGTAAAGCAGACTGATGAAGGAATATTCATAAACCAAGCCAAGTACATTAAAGATTTACTTAAGAAGTATGGCATGGAATCAGCCTTTCCCATGAAAATCCCAATTGCTCCTGTAACTAAGCTTGACAAAGATGAAAAAGGTAAAAGTATTGATATAACTCAATAAGGAGGTATGATAGGTTTTCTTTTATATCTAACTGCTAGTAGACCAGATATAATGTTTGTAACATGCATTTATGCTATATTTCAGGCTAATCCTAAAGAATCACATTTAACTGTTGTAAAGAGGATTTTCAGGTATCTCAAGGGTACACCTCACTTGGGGCTTTGGTATCCCAAGGAATCCTCATTTAAACTAACAAGATACACAAATGCTGATTTTACAGGCTATAAAATAGATAGAAAGAGTACCAGTGGCACCTGCCAATTGCTAGGAAACAGACTTGTGTCCTGGTTTAGCAAGAAGCAAAACTCAGTACCTACTTTAACTGTAGAAGCTGAATACATTGTTGCTGGCAGTTGTTATGCTCAGATCCTATGGATGAAAAATTAGCTAGTAGATTATGGGTTTGAATTCAAATCCATACCTATTCACTGTGATAACACAAGTGTCATAGCAATAACTCATAATCATGTCATGCATTCTAGGACTAAGCATATAGAAATAAGGTATCACTTCATTAGGGATCATGTGAAAAATGGAACTATATCTTTACAATATATCCCTACTAAAAATGAACTTGCTGATGTCTTTACAAAGCCTCTAGATGAATCCAGGTTTAACAAGTTAATAAGTGAGCTAGGCATGCTTAACTTACAACCATGAAAAATATGCTCTAGTTTATGCTAACCATACAGATATAAAGTCTATGTTCGAAATCATAGACATGATCAAAGGAAGTCCACGATCGTAGAGCTGAAGTGACATGAAAGACAACGATCACAGTGCTGACTCAACGATCGTAGTGCAGACTCAACAATGGCAGAGCCCCATCGACAAAATAAAGGAACATCCAGTGATGATAAAGTTAAAAACAAAGCAATCTCTCTGATAAGCGCCTCAGGAACAAACCTAACCCTTGATTCACTCTATGAGGTTGGCCCTTCCTTAGTTACCTTAAACCAAAAAGAATGCTAAGTCAAAAGTTCATCACAAGTATTCAGTTAGACTCAACGATCGTAGTTCAGACACGACGATTGCTGAGCAGACACGATGATTGCAGTTCAGACACAACGATTGTAGAGCAAACTCGACATATACAAAGGCTACCTCAACGATCGTAGTCCTCCCTAAGGACACATTAGCTCAGAAGGAGCTATAGGCAAATAAGTACAATCCTCCTCCGTCAGATTCGTAGAGCCAAGCAGAATTCGATACCTGCCCCACTAAGTAAAATGGAGAGAGGGAAGTTACAAGTACAATTTAAAAGCGCCTTTTTGAAATCAGAAGTTCAAAAAGTTTATTTCTCCCTTTCTATCTATAAGAAGAAACACTAACCCTTTAGAAAGTTTAGACAACCATACTCCTTGCAAAGAAATCAATGGAAGCCTCCAACGTCATCTCAGGCTACAGACTTTGTTTCGATGAGTTAAAAACGGGTGAACCCAAGTTTCACAAAACTTTGTCACTGATAAAGAAGGCTGGTCTCGAAGAAGCTCTAGGTACGAGCACATGGATCTATCCGAAGCTTATAAAGGAGTTTTACAGGAATGGGGTGTTCAAAGATAACGTCATCACCATGAGGGTCAAGGATGTGGAAATCAAACTTAGAACTAAGGATATCAACCTAGCCCTAGGCTTCAAATCTGAAGGGTTCTCGTTCATAGATGGCATTGACTTCCATGAAGGCCTAAAGAAGATGCATCACAAGAAATTTCCCACTGTCAAAGGATACAAGAAAAATGAGTTTCCTTAAAGGTACGAATTTCTGGCCAATATTATTGGGAAATGTATATGTTGCAAGAGATCTGGCCACGATTCTATAAATGAGGTGCAACTCAAGCTCATGACTGCCATAAGTTGTGGAATACAACTTAACTATGGAGCTCTACTGCTTGAATGGATTGGGAAGTGGATCACCAGCTCGAAGAAGACAAAGAGTTCTCAAAAGATGCTCTACGGGCGATTTATAAGCATCATCCTACAGTCTGCTCTGGTGACAAAATTGGGGACATTGAAAGATAGTCCATCAATCCAAATAGATGGATGACCCAGCAACTATTTGAGAATTGGAAAAGGAATCCAGCAGAAAATTTTCGTATGATGTCTGAGTCTAGTGGAAGAACTGGTGATATAAAGGAATCAGGGATTCCAGGAAACATGTCAGTCATCAAATAGACTGAAGAAGAAAAGGAAGAGATCAACAAGGGAGAACCCACTGCCCTTATCAGAAAAAGCAAGGGTAAAAGAAAGCTAAAGACTTGAATGACAGAAGAACCTCAAGGGTCTACCACTGATATACCTGTAGAGTCATTTGATATTGAGACTCTGAGGATCCTAAGAAGAAAAGAACAGCAGGCTGAGGCAGATGAAGATAGAGCTACCATATCACAACTGCTTAAGAAGAACAAAATTAGTCACAAGTCCAAGAGGCCATCTGTCTCTTCGATCGTTGAGTCTCTACCGATCGTAAAGACCAGACTGAACACCTCAAGAAAGGAAGTTGCTGCACCAGATGGTCTGACTGATCAATAGGACAGAGCTGAAGCTCAAAGAAGTCCTGAGGCTATGACTCATCCTAGAAAACCAAGAAAAAAATTGGTTAAGAAGTACACCCTTGTCAATGAAGGAGTACTCAAAGAGGAAGATAAAAAGATGGATGCTGAAAAGGAACTATCCAAAGAAAGCCAAAAGGACAAAGCTCAAGCCGAGGGGGAGATACCTGAAGTTCTCACCCTAGAAAATGCTCCAGCTGAGGGAAAGCTACTAGTCGTGCATATGGATGATCATGTTGAGGGGGAGACTCATGATATCCCCATTACAGAAGAAGTTGTTCCTGCAGAAAATGAGGGAGAGCCAGAGTAAGAACAAAATGAAGTCATTAATATAGTGGGATCCTTGAACGAAGACAGAGAAGAGGACGAAGATGATGAGGTCGAGATTATAGATGTGGGATGTAATGGGCATAAAAAAGCTAACTACGAGCGGCTGTTCTCCTATCTACCCATGATGCCTATTCATCAAGCTCAAATTCTAAACTCCTGGAATCACATGTTTTGGAGCTTCAAAGAATATTCAGCCATCTCTGTGCTAGCTCATGGATTCCCTGGAAACTTCAGTTTTGCCAAACAGCTGATAACAAATGGTCCCTCTTCAAGGATGGTGCATGAGGTATTATATGTCCCAATCTTGTTCAAAGTTAATCACTATCCACTATCTTTCTTCAGTCAATTTTATAAATTTCCAAGCTAGTTGGAAGTGGTCCTAAATCCACCAAGTCAATTCCCAGTTACAGAATCCCAAAATTCTATAACTAATGAACCAAATGTGCCCAACTTCATATTGATCCCAACTCTCATCATCTCTACGATTGCTGACTCTAGCCCCATCGTAGAGTCCCAAGCTCAAATCGTAGAGCCACCCACACCAGACACCCAAAAATAGGCCCCTCCATCAGATATTCCCTCTTCCTCCACAAATGAATACTTCAACCTTGAACTTGCCCTACACTCCTTGCAAGATCAAAACAAGGGTACACCCCTTCCTCCACACATTCCAAAGCTCAGTGAGCTTCTCTCAGATATATGCCCACCAAATCTGAGTTATCCAAGGTGTCAAAGAAAGTGATTAAGGATATAGATGACAGTCTTGAAACCCACACAGAACTCATTAAACTAAAACAGACTAAGATGATCACGGCTGCCAATGCTCTCCCCAACACCCTAAGCTCTGAGCTTACAAATAAGCTCAGAGAGATCATAAAAGAAATGGTGAAGAGCATAAATGACTGGGATCAGATACACTTTGAAGCAGCTAAAAGACATCGAGATGTTGTTCTCATCTTACAGACGACTCAAAATACTCAGAACAAGCTTATGTTGGAAAGCATCATTAATCTGCAAACTTTCGTAAAAGAATTCCAAAAATTTTACGTAAACCAAAGCCAGCAGACAGACAGTGTTCTAGCCGTCCTCAAAAAAAGGGAAGCTCAATCTGATGCTTTGATCAAAGAGAATCGAGAGGACATTGCTCAAACCTAAAGTCAACTCAACGAGCTCGTCCAAGGAGTGACTCTCCTATCTGAAGATATTCGAACCCTTGATGCTGATATAAAGGGGGAGAATAAAGGGAAAAGAGTTCAAGGCAAGGGTAGAGGCAGAGGATAATTCCAAACTCAATCTTCAATGAGTCCTCCTATAAGGCAATTCCACCAGCAGACTCCACGATCTGACCATCAGACTCAACGATCTGATCAGCTAGAAGTTATAATGGCTAAACCAATAAGGAGTCTAGGGCCAACTACCAGCTCATAAAATGTGACCAACACGAGCCTAAGAATGCCAATTGGAGATCCTGTATTCATGAATAGGCATGATCACAATCCTAGGGTAAGCCCAAGTGAGCTGGAAGATCTAGCCAGAAGAGAAGAAGCCAGCAGGAAAAGAAGAGCTGAGGAGTATGCCAATCCTCCATGGAAAAGATCAAAGAAATAGAGATAAGTTGAAACTTTAATTATTGTTGATGTAAAGCTTAACTGTAATATATATTCTTCAAACATCAATAAATTCATGCTTATTCCCTAGAAATTTTAGTTGTTCACTAAAATATTAAGTAATGTTTACTTTCCTGCAAATGCATCTAGAAACTAATAATCATGACAACAAATCTCCTTGGTTATGTCAACATCAAATAGGGAGAGATTGTTGGGAAAGTGCATATTTTGATTTGATGTTTTAAAGTAAATGCTCATGATTATATGTAAAGTCCTTCAAGAAATATATGTACAAGGACTTAGTGATAGATCAAATTTATTAGGTTGATCTAAGCTTTAAATGTATAGATAAAGAGATCAAAGATGTTAGGTTGATCTATGTCTTGAAAGGAATAGATAGGCTTCAACAAGAATCGCAGTCTACCGAGCTGATCAAGAGATTGCAGAAGCCAAGGCAGGATCATAGAGCTTCTAAGATCGTAGTGTATCTGCCTTGGAGGGCCTCTCCAGGAATTGTAGTGTGGTCCAGACGTTTGCCAAAGCTAACTCAGAGATCGTAGTGTGCTCTCAGAAACGTAGAGTCTGCAAGACAAGCAAGTAAAGATCGTAGTGTGCAAGACCTTGAGAGAAATCGTAGAGTTCTCATCAGACCAAACACCAAGGTGACAAGACACCACGATATGGATCGTAGAGTATCATCTGCCTTGTGTCAGAAGCATCGAGCCCCACCTTTTGTTGGAGACAAATTCCAGCAAATGTGGAATGGATTTTAAACGTTGAAGTCCTCACCAGTCCCAACGACACAAAAGATATCCTTAGTGTATAACAAAAGGAACGTATTCAAGAAGCTAAGGAAAGGACCATAGGACAGAGGAAAACACCTTTTCAGGTGTTAGGTGAGAAAGCAGTCTGCTGTTTCAGTGGGCCAGAATGTAATTCAGCAGATGTGCAGAAAGGTCTCCATCAAAGTTTAGAAATGTCAAACACATTTAATGCTTCAACAAATGGCTTCAACGGATAGATTTCAAGGATTAAATATATGCAGATGAAAGAACTAAGCAAGCATTGAACAAAACGCATAAAAACACTAACGCTTAACTCTACGATCTGAGAAAAAGTGAAAAGCTTGCTCAGCTACTCAGTTCTTTCGAACAAGTGCTTAACGGCAAGTGAGTAACACCAACCAAGAACTCAACAACTACCAATCAACTGAAGTAAGAGTTCCAAGTCAGAAGGACTTGAAGAGTTCTAAGTGAACTGTGAAGAACCAAGTCTGATGGACTTGAAGAGTTCAAGAGTGAACTAAGAAGTTCATAGACTGCTGGTCTAGAAGGAATCTGTAAGATTCAGAAAAGTGTAAAAGATATCCTTAGTGGATTTTCTACTCGAGGAGTAGAAGAGTGGACTAGGGGCTTTAAGTGCTCTGAACCACTTAAAACTGTTGTGTCTTTTACATTATTGCTATAACTGCTATAACTGTTAGAACTGTTATAATTGCCTCACTAACACCAACTTACCATATCTAAAAGGTAGATTAAACAAACCATAATTCAGCTGTGTTTTAATCATTATCAAACAAACAAAGTAAAACGAGAAGGATTTTTAAATATCTATTCAACCCCCCTTCTAGATAACTATTGTGCCTCCGGGAACTAACACTCTCCTCGACAGAACTTTCTAGACATCGTCAATATTGTAAATAATAATATGAATAACTTTGTCGTCTGAATTATTGATTTTATAATATAAAATATTATCCAGATGATATTGTGACAATAATTGAATCAATAATATGAGAGATATTATGCAGCAATTATTGTAGCAATAATTGAGTATAACTGAGTGACTTCTCACGTAAGCATCGATAATCAATATTGTGTGCTACTATGCAACCACGCGTATTACTGTACTTTTACTACCGGGTAGTTCAACAGTTTTACGGTAAAATTTTCACCGTTATTTTTATGAAAAGATATTTCTGTCGTTTTCTAACTATGAAAAAACTTCAGTTGTGGGGTTCACCAATGATTACGCCGTCGTACGAATATTCCCTTTTAAAATGAATATTCCCCAACCAATCGAATATTCCCCGACACAACGAATATTTTATATCAACTTGTTTACTTTGCAAAATTTTTAAATGTCACCCTTAACTTTAACCTTTATCAATTTAACCATTTACTAAATAAAATAATAATTATAAGAAAATTGAATACTTTCATTTCATAAAATTCAGGGTCTTACAGCAGGATAACAACAAAATGAGAGATTATTCTACTAAAATTAAAAATTGAAACAGAGAAAAACAAAATGCATTCTAATCGTACCTTTAGAAACCCTACACTTGGTGTTTGATTTACAGAGAGAAAGAGAAACAGAAGCGAAGAGATAATGGGGTGATTAATTCAGTGATTTGAGCAAATGGGGCGAACTAGGATTAAGGGGGAAACGAAAATCAGTAGAGGGAAAACAAAAATGAGTCGTTGTCATCGGCACTAGGGCTTTTTAAAAGAGCTCATTCTTGATGGCATGTCCGTCGAGATTGACTCAATAGCGATGAGGATCCCGTCGACAATAACCTTTTTTTCCTTCGCCTATGACTTTCCCTCTAGCATGAAAAAATTTGCTCCAAATTCTTCCCCGGGAAAGGTCTATTCTCGACGGGATCCATTGGCGAACATTGAGATCATTCTCGACGGGAATAACGTCGTCGGTAATGGAGCCGTCACCAATGACCAATTTTTTTTGTAGTGCCAATAATTAGGAACATTTTAGTTTTTGAACTATATAAAATTTAAATATAATTAACATGATCAACATCATGATTCTAAAAGCATTACTCCAAAACTATGGGTTTATCTCATTTAATTAATTTAACTAATTAAACATAGATAAAGAATGCCTTTATATTAAATAAATTCTTTTATTAATAAATGAACTAGATTACAAAGTAAATGCTCATCACATCCAATGTGATTGGCTTGATGGCATACTACTTTCAATCTCTCACTTGCACTAAAGTCAATTACCCTGATATCTAATGCACATCTTCTCTAAGTGACGATCAAATTGTTGATGAGTTAACGCTTTAGTAAATGAATCTATAATGTTATCTTGAGAGTCCAATCTCTCAAAGTAAAAAGATCTATAATTTTAAATAGTAATTTATATTTAAACTTATTTCATAAAGATAAAATTTTAAACTTAAATGCATTTTAAATATTATCTTCCCCGAAAAATACTTTTTAAATTAGAGTTATGCTATATATTGCGAGAGATTTTTGTCAAATTACGATTGCGATATATATCAATATATAAAATTATGTAAAATTATAAAATTGACTCAACATATTAAATACGTCATTAAAATATTATCAATTATAATTATTCACATAACTAACAACTAAAAACTCGATATATAAAATAGTAAGATATATGTATCTTTTAAATTATACATATTTTAGAGTTAAAAGTGGTGTTCAGATATGAAAAATAAAAATAAATCGAATTTTATAGGGACAGAGTTTGTACAGTAGTACGGTAGAGATTATAGTGTATAGGTAGAGTTTATAGTGCAGACTGGTTCTTGGGAATGCGGCTCCCATACAGATCTCATTGCCCGTAAAAACGGCTTTAGCCTATTTTATTTTAACATACGATAATTAGTCTCTATTATCCTACATCTTTCGACTAATTTTCCCCGTTGCGAATAATATAGTCGCTAATAATATGGTCAAATATATTAATTTATTAATTTCAAATTATATGATCATTATTGACTTTTAAAAAATAACTTGAAACAATTTAGTATGAGAACTGATATTTTCATATGTATTTTTGATATTTTCACACAATCCTCTCTCACATGAGTATAAAGTGGGTCTCACCTTCATGTCAGAAGGAACCATCTCACATGAGGGAGTGGTTAGCATGAAGTTAATTTTGGTTAATTGACCAATACAGTGTCGACACACAAACGGGAGGTGATCTCTCTCCCTGCGTGTCAACATTATATTAGTCTATTGAACAACTTACCATAAAGTTAATTTCATGATAACCGGATCCATCACATGAATATACAGTGGGTCCCGCCTTCATTTGAGAAGGAACCATGTGAAAATATCAAAAATACATGTGGAAATAGTGATCCCCTTTAGTATTTGTTGCGAATAATATCATTGCTAATATCGTCAAATATAATACTCTCCTCGTTCCAAATTATATGATCATTATTGACTTTTAAAAGTCAACTTAAAATAATTTCAAACTCAAAATTGAGATAATTCATTAAAAATTATGAAACAATAAAAATTTCAATGAGTAATACGTTTTAGATATTTTATAATATTCATCAATGTATTGATTAAAACTAAAAGAATCTATGTCAATTTGAGCTTAAAAATCTTTTAAGTTGACTTTAAAAAGTTAAAAATGATCAAATAATATAGAACGTCAGTAGTATTTAAGAAAATAATTTATATATTGATAAATATTCATAATGAAATTAGATTGCGATCGACTTAAAACATTAAGTTATAAGATATAATATTAGTGTTAGGTCTTTTTTAGATCCCTTCTATCTAATGTATATCTATATGTCAGTATTTATTATCAATGTAAATTTATCATTATATATATCAGCACTCTAAAATTTTTATACAAAAAAATATGTGAAAAATATAATGAAGGGATCATAGTCCCTAAGTTACGACTTATAAGAGCATTCACAATAGTTTCATTATCTCTATCCTTACTCTGCAGTGCTATTGAGATATTTTGCGTGATATGGATTCAATTCTTTAACTATGTACCAACAAATTCCTTATATTGATTCCTTAAATAATGAAATTTAAAGGCAAAAAGCACATTTACTCCTATGTGGTCGTCACCTTGTAAGCAATGAACCACTAAACTTAAAAAAATACAATTAGCCCACTGTATTTTTTAAAAAATTTTAATCAGGCCATTCTGTCCAATTTTACTCACGAACGTTAAATAAACTGTCCAAATTTCCTACGTGACAAGCCAGTCAAACCCGACGACAAAATCTTCAACTGCACAGATTCCAGCTCAGCCAATTTTCTAGATTCGCTTTAACGAAACCCATTGCCATGCCTTCAGCTTCATCGACCTCATTGTATTCTTCTACAACTTCTTGTGCCTTGTTTAAGTCGGATGTAGAACAACCACAACAATAGCAAAATAAATCGTGTGATGGGCTAGCAGCGAGGGTCAGGGCATCATTATCGCTTCCACTGCCTCGATGGAAGGGGGTTTTCAACCAACAGATGGTGGAATAATGAAGGATGTTTGTAAGACCCCAACTTTTATGAATAAAGAATAATTTTCTCGAATTATATTTTTGAATATTATGGTGTTGATTTGATATAATGTTATAGTTGTGGGTAATATTTATAAATTTTGCAAAGTAAGCAAGTGGTTATATAATATTCGATTGATCGGGGAATATTCGTTTTAACAGGGAATATTCGTACGACAACACAATCATTGGTGGACCCCACAACAGAAGTATTGTTGTAGTTAGAAAATGACAAAAATACTTTATTAAAATAACGGTGGAAGTTTTACCGTTAATTGTTGAAACACCTGGTGTTAAAAGTACAGTAATACGCGTAATTGCATAGTAGCACACGATATTGATTATTGATACTTATGTGAGAAGTCACTTAGTTATACTCAATTATTGCTACAGTAATTGCTGCATCATATCTCTCATATTATTGATTCAATTATTGTCAATATTTATATATTATTAAATCAATAATTGAGACGACAAAGTTATTAATATTATTATTTGCAATATTAACGATGTCTAGAAGCTCTGTCAAGGAGAGGTTTTGTCACCTAATTACGCGTCAATAGGGAGAAATCCTTATTGGAAAGCCCCCTCATTCCTGGGAACGACCTGGTCGATTAATATTGTGAATTATAATAACGGTGATAAATGTTGTTAAAATTATTAAGGTAATTTTTATGAAGTTTTGCTTATTTTGTGGACCACCATTTACCCATTTTTCTAAGTAATCGGTAAAAGTTTTTCGATATATATATATATATATATATGTAAGTTGTCAAGTTGTTAAAGTGGGCGAGGAAGGATTTTTTGGTTTACACGTAGGGGAGTACAATTATTATTATTATTATTAATATATATATATAAATGTATAGCTTTGTTAACAAATGGGGCAATAAGGAAAAACGGATCACAAGAGTGTATCCGTGAAGTTTTTAACACATGCTATATATATATGATATATAATATATTTTATTTAAAAGATTTTGCTTTAAATATGGACCCTCCGATTAAAAATAAATCAATCTGGACCGTTCATGAATTAGTTACTATACAGTCCATTTTCTTATAAATAGAAGCTCATTCCTTCATTATTTCTTACGAATTCACTGAAACTCTAGAGAGAGAAACTATAGAGAGAAAGAAGAAAAGAATTTTGTTACTTCACTTTTCCAATATCCAGTTTCTTCTAAGGTAGGGAATATTATTTGTTGTACCCGTAAGGGGTATTATTTCTTTTGTATTCATGAAGAGAACTTCTGTTATTCCATTATTTGTTATTCTGTTGGAATATCCTGTCTGTGCGTTTTACGCCGGACCTGGTTCCAGTCTTTATTATTTTGTTGGAATATCTGTCTGTGCGTTTTACGCCGGATCTGGTTCCAATATTTATTATTCTGTTGAAATATCCTGTCTGTGCGTTTTACGCCGGACCTGGTTCCGTTATTTATTATTCTGTTGGAATAATCTGCCTGTGCGGTCTATCGCATACATGGTGATTTCTTTTGTTATTCTATTCTTTATTATACTCAGTTGGTTAAAACTTTAACTTCTATACTCCATGAAATTAGTGAAATATCCTTGATATTTGCGCTTCATCCAGTATCTTTTCATGAAAATATTCTTCTGAGCATTCTTGAATTTTACTCTACAAAGCAGTAGCATGTTGACAATTTAGACGTTATTAGTTCCTAGATAAATTAATTCTTGAACTTGTTTTATTGAATTCTTATATCATTGTCATCATCCTCATGTTTATATTTTGTTGAAAGTCATATGTGGCCTGTAGTGCATAGATGGACTTGGTATGATTATGACCAGGGATTATTCGGTGTAATCATGACCATAATGTTACAAATGATGTGGTAAAAGTCCTCATTGGCCCGTAGTGCATTGATGGACAGTTGTTGGCATGATCATGACCATTAATGAATACACGAATGTCCTTGGCCCGTAGTGCATGGATAATTTGTGATCGTGATACTAAAGAATATCCTTGGCCGTAGTGCACGGGTGATTTGATGATATGGATTATTTATTAAGCTGAGTCCCAGTGATAAAAGTGATGAAAAACCCTTTTAAATCATAGAAGATAGTAGATTTTATTCTCTACTTGACTCTTCTAATGGATTGCTTGTTCCGCTGCAGTTAAACTTGATATTTATTATATTTTATCAATTTAACATTGTTGAAGGCTAACGATAAATTATTCTGCATTATCTTAGTCATAATATTTCTTACTGGGCTAGTTGAGCTCACCCTTTTACTTTCATTGTTCTCTTCAGGAAATGAGAACGTAGCAGGGACTAGTCAGGGAACAGAGTGATGGTCCTAGATGGTGCATTAGTAGTCCTCACTATTCTGTGAAATAGTGTGATAATAATTGTAATGAGGACTCCATTTGAGTTTTTATACTCTCTAGTAGACAATATTTATATTCAAACTCACAGGTTATGTTTTGTCGTATTGTACACGACAGTTGTATTATTAAGTTGTATTTATTCAGTACCTTGTATCTGGCGACTCAATATGGGTGATGTATACCTGTTTTGGGGGTGTCACAATTGGTATCAAAGCTTAGGGATATGATCCCTGGCTAAGATGTGAGAATAGAACTAGGAGGGGAGATAGGGGGAATTCCTTCGCTAGTATGACCTACCTAAGTTTTTTTGGAATTTAATTAGTCGGTCAGAATATAGGGATAATATGTTACATGTCAATTAATCTTTTGTTTTGTGGCAGTATCTGAAAATGACATCCGAGAACGTTGAGAATAGCAATGAAGCACAGGTGACCGTTGATTCACCACATATCAATAATCAGGATAATGTGCATCATGAAGGTGACAATCCTCATGCAAAAAACAACACTGACCAAATGATGAATGATGGAATATTCAGAGGCTTTATGCAATTCATGCAACTGTGACAACCCGATATTTTCTATATAAATAAATCATAAATTTTGCGTGTAATTTTTTTTTTATATATTAAAATAAATATGAATGATATGTGTAAAGGTAATGTGTAATTATAATTATATGTGTGATAAATAAATGTATTTATTACATTAAGTATTACAAATAAATTTATTTTAGAATTATTGACTATTATCAATTATAATTTTTATACCAATTAATTCCTTATTGGAAATGCTTTTATTAATTATTTTCTATGAAAATATAATTATATATTATTTAAATAATATATGAAATGATTTTAGAATAATTATAATGATTATTTCATTATATGAATTTGTTCAGGATGTTAAATTAAATATTTTAACTTAATTAAAAATGTTAATTATGACAGATAAATCAGATATGGAATCCAAACCCTAATTATGGGTTTTGATCAAGGAATGAGAATAATAATATGATATTATTATTTTTCAGTGTTATAGATATGTATGGTTAGGTGTGCAATGTTAATGTGTGGAACAGTTTTATTATATTACGACCAAACCCTAATAATATTTTACAAACCTTATTTCTGGTTCTGGAATAAGAAATAATGATGATAATATTATTATATTAATTATATTATTATTTTTCAGTGCTATAAATATGTATTGTATGTATGTGAGCTAGTAATGATTGAGTAATTGTGGTGCAGTATTTGAAAACCCTAATTTTACTGTGGGAAAACCCTAATTTTGAAACTCAATTGTGAGTTTAAGGCTATTATATAACTGTGTTATGTGATATATGTTATGTGCTACTTCATGATATGCTAATTAGGAAACCCTAATTATAAATATTAAAACCCTAGTTTTATTTAAATTTTCTAGATATTAGAAAACCCTAATTATGGATGAAAACCCTAATCCGGAAACCTAAACCGGAGGTTTGATCAGTCAAAAATAGTGTTATTATGATTAATTACACGTGTGATAAACTTTAATTACTAATTAAGGTGAATCTAATTAGTAAATTAAAACCCAAAAATCAAGAACCCTAATTTAATTCCTAGAAAACCCTAATTATATTATGGAAACCCTAATTTTTGGTATGATAAACTCTAATTGCTTTATTAGCAAAGTTAATTGTGATTAAGGGTAATAAACCCTAATATCCATGTATAAGATAATTACAAATTTAATTTGATTAACAAAATTATTTTTCAAAATTTTAGAAACGAAAAGTTATTTAATTTTATTTATTTAATTTTTGTGCAAACCCTAAAAATGGAAATTTTAGACTTTTGCTAAATTGGCTCAAACCCTAAAATATAAATTAGCACAAACTCTAAACCCTAAGGGTTTGTAAAGTTACAATTTTGCCATTAAATGATTTATTAAAAGACCAAAATACCCTTTTTGCATTCTTTAATGAGCTTGCTTGCAAATCTATACAAAATAAGAGTTGTTGGTCAACTCCTACCAACTCTCTTGACTTTAATGGACAGCACACAAGCTTAATCAGCCAATACATGCATCAAATTGGTCTATAAATAGATTGGGAAAAGGAAAAAAGTGACTTTTGTTAGCCTAAATTATTGCAAACACTAAACAACTTCCTCTCAACTCAAAGTCAACGAAATATAGAAGTTTATCAGCCCCATTTTCAAGCCCCACGATCATAAACAACAAATCAGAAGCATCAAAGTCAGAAATCAAGAAATCAAAGCTTGAAAAGGTATAAAATCCCAAAAATTTGAAATCGTTTGATTCTATGTTAATTTATGCAATTGATTATTTAAAGTCGTGTAATAAGGTGTCAATTGATGTTCTGGGTTGTTAAATCCATGACCCCTAACATCAAAGTTCATGATTTTGAGATTTTAGCAAATCTGGAAAGGGGAAAAATTGTGTTTTACAGTCAAATGTCAGATCTTATAAATCCGTGTATGTTAGGAGTTTTTGATGTTTAAAGCTTGTAACATGTAGTATGTAATGTGCTATTTAATATGCAAAAAGAATAAAGGCCAGATCAATTGTAGATCGGAAGTTATAGCCGGTCAAAACCCGTTGACCAAAACTGTGAAATGACCGAACCCAGAAAATTTTTAGCAGTGTCCGTGTCCAACTTTGACTGACCGGATCTTGCTGATGTTTTGATATTTTTGTGTTATGATACTTTATAATTGTATACCTACATGTTATCTACAAACTGGAGTTGATAGATCATATAAATATTATACGAACATCAAGTTATAAGGACTCAAAGTAGGTATCTCAAATCTGTTAAACTCTGACAAGCCGAAGAACAGCGTTGTCAGGTTTTTGGAGAGCTTAAATCTCTCTGATCTGATGATGTTTAGCCACAAAACTTGTTATGTACTTGTAGTATTACATGAATACTACAACATGAAATCAATTTCAAGTCCAGAAACGCATTATCCTAAAAGATATAACCGGTCAAACCACCCCTCCTGATCACTGTCAAGATTTTCTGGAAATCCTCAAGAACACCTATAGCGACAGAAAATGTCGCTATAGCCCTTTAGCGACTGTTTTAATTATAATTTCTGGAAATTAATAAAAAATTGATAAAAATGGTTTTTAATTATTAAAAATACATAATAAATTATGAAAAATTATTTTAAAGTCTGAAAAATAGTTTTTAGCTATTTTGGGTATATTTCGAAAATATTTAATATTTTTGGAATATAAATGGTATTTATTTATTTAATTACAATATTAGATAAATTATTTAAAAATAGTTTTAATTCATGAAAAATCATGAAAAATTATATTATTGTGTTAGAAAATAATTTTGAGTTATTTTTGATAACTTTTAATATTTTGTGATAATTTTCATTAATAAATTAATATTAATGATAATTAAGTTATTTATTAAATGAATTAAATAAATGAATTAAAAATGATTTTATTATATTAAAAATTATTTTAAATAATAATAAGGTATTTAAGAATATTTTAAGTTATAAAATATAACTTTTAATATTTAATGGTTAATTTCATTAGTTAAGGATTATTGATGATATTAAGGTTATTTAATAATTATATTAAATAAATTAGTTTTAAAATGATTTTAATATTATAATAATCATTTTAAATGAAAATAAAATGTTTAAAGATATTTTAAGTTATAAACTATAACTTTTAATATTTAAAGGATAATTTCATTAATAATTTAATATTAATGATATTAAGTTTATTTAATAATTATATTAAATAAATAGTTTAAAAATGGTTTTATTTATTTAAAAATCATTTAAAAGGGATATAAATGAATTAAAAATATTTTAAGTTAAAATTAATGACTTTTAATATTTAGATAATAGTTCATTGATATTTAAATATTAATGGTAATTATTTAATAATGATTTTAGAAGTTTTAAAAATCATTTAAGGGTAAAATAAGTACTTTAAAAATATTTTTAGTTATTATAAATAACTTTAATATTTTGGCAATGGTTTAATTAATAGTTTAATATTAATTAAATATTAATGATAATAGAATTGTTTGATGTTTAAATCATTTAATAATGATTCTGATATTTCAAAAATTATGATAAATGGTAATAATTATTTTATAATTATTATAAGGTCATGAAAAATAATACGATTGTTGTTTAAGTTATCTATTTGGATATTGAGATACAGAATAGAGTCTCAGACTCGATAATTATCTGATATGGTTGTTGATACGCCAACATGTTTTAGAAATTAATCGGAACTTAGATAATTTAATTAGTTAACTGTTTATTTGTGATTCAATGGTTGTTAAAGTTGTGTGACAATGTGATTAGGAATGAGTTGATGTTAGTTTGTGATATCATGATTGTCAAACATGTGTGATAAGATGATTAGGTTATGTGCTGACTGTGAAATGCAGTACTATGTGTTATATTATATTGTTCTAATCGAACGAATGATTTGATTAATGATAGGTTGTGATAGAAAAAGATAGAACTAAGTTGAGAATTGTAAGCAGCGCATCAGGCAAGTACCCTAACTTTGCATTTTCTTTATGCAATGGGCAGAAGTGAGAAGTTCAGAATTATTATTATTAATGTACAGATGGTTAAACCTATATTATATACACCCTTTGATTATCAACATGTTAGTATATGATAATTCGGATATATATTCTGTTCGTTAATTTCTAAAAATGATTATACAAGTGTCCCCACTTGAATAATCATTGTATTTAATCACATGTTGATACACCTTTGATATACATATATGTTGAATTATAGATTATTGTTGGATAAAATAAAACCTTTTGTCTGGAACCCTGACAAATATGAACATCCCGTTCACGGGAAAACTTTTATGCGCCCAAGGCGGACCAAGTAAATGGTAACATTGTTCTTATAATGTAGTATTGATCAATACAGGGCACAACGGGCTGATCACCCCCGTGTCCGTAAGTTATGACGGTTTGCAGATGAAGTTCTGCTAAACTGTTTCGAAAATAAAAACAATGTTCATAGAATGTCACTTAAACTCTATTTATAGCCAATACGTAGTTTCAAAAATTTGAAAGAGAGTTGTTATGTTATTAATATCGGATCAGAATACTTCACAACTATTAACTTGTTGTAAATGGATATTATAAAGAAAACATTTAAACTTTTTCAACTTATATATATATATATATACATATATATATATAATACTTGCTGGGCACTCAAATGCTCATCCTTTCTTAATTTAAATGGTTTCAGATAAATGTGAACAATCAGAAGGATCGGTCAAGAACAAGTGGAAAGGAAAACAAACAGATTAGGTTTTCAGTATCATATAGTAAAGGTTGCGTACTTGGGATTAAACTCTGATAAAGGTAAGATAAGTTTATAATTTATATTATTGTTATTATTATTAGTAATATTTTCGCTCATAGAAATGGTATCGTGAAGTACCGAGTTCGGGTTTCAAGTATCCGGATTCGGGGACCTCACAACATGGTATCAGAGCTATAGGGTTAGAAACCTTAGGTGGGTTAGACCTTAGGCTATAACCTTAGAACAGAGGGAAACGTTGAAAATACAAATAACTCATATAGAGTTAGTGGGTTGGTATGATTCAAAGATGAATCCCGGTGAGTTGTTAAGCCACAGAGTTTCCTAACTCTGATAATAATGTTAAACAGTAATGGTGAATAGATCGAGTCTAAAAGACTGGAAGTGCAGGGAAAGGAGATCATAAAATAAAACAATTAAGACATAGAATTAAATCATAATATATTCGATGAGATCACCCCGTGATCTGATAAAATTATGACAGCCAGAAAGAATCAATCTTATGATTGGAAAGTTTAAAGTAAGATTGTTGTGTGAATGGTACAGATTCAAGAAAGGGTTATGAATGCAGATTAAATGAAATTCGAATGGAAAAGGGGGTTAGGATTAGGTGGGGATTTCAATGATGACTCATGTCGGCAACTGAGTTGTATGATTCCTTGTATGGGCGGGGAATTGTACTTGGTGTAAAAACTACTTAGTATCTGACACTGATAATCATTAAAATGTTTGTGTCGTGCTATTTTCTATATGCATGTTAAGAGGGTGATTCCTTTCTAATGTGTATAAAAAATAGATAGGTCATAGGTAGAGAACATAGGGTTAAGTATGAGTTCTTAAAACTCATACTTATGTGACATTCTTGACTCATAGTTATATGAAATATTTATGAATCCCTCAACGAATGGACGCCAAAGGTCTGACTAGGATAAATTCGTAAACTCATATAACTGTGACAAGTTTATGGACTCATAAGTATGGTTTGACGAACTGGGTATAGTTAATCTTTAGTGAAGGCAAAAGAAATAGGTAGTATTGGTATTAGCTAAATATGTATGTTTCTGTGTGATATATATGACAAGTATGTGTGTGTAATGATATATTTTTAACTTTTGTGTTGGATAAAGTTGTAAATCCCGTCTTTTGAAGTCACAAAGGGATAGTGAATGTTTAAAATAGAATGTGCTATGACATATCAAGTGATATGAATATGAGTCTATGTTGGATTAATGGGATAAATTGGTATAAAGATAGTAGATATTTATTTGGTCACTGGTTATTACAGTAGACCGAGTTTTTAAAAACTAATATTTTGAATACATGATTATTTGAGTAGAAAATTTTGTGTGATATGTTAAGCGTTTACGATAAGGCTTAGTATGTAAGAATAATTTATGAAAATACCGTCAAGACGAAAACGAAACCAAAGGATAGAAGAATCTGTCAACAAAGCTGGAGGACAATCAGACTCAATACAGAAACTTACGAATATGGACGATCAAGCTGTGCAGAACGGAATACCAGCCGCGAAAGATCAGCCAGATAATCGAACGTCGAACGTTAAAGACTTCAAGGCGGTCCTATCGCCAGAATTCAAAGGTACAAATGACCCTGTAGAAGCCCAAACTTGGGTTAAGGAAATTAAAAAGGTTTTCGTGATAGTTAGGGTAGCTGAGGGGCAAAAGACCGCTTTTGCCACCTGCATGATGAAGGGTGAGGCAAAATTTTTGGTGGAAAGAAAATTAGACGAGGGCAGGAGCAGGTGTGGTAGCATGAGATAGGTTTAAGACCTTATTTTTTTCAAAAATTATTTATGCTAGTATACAGGCTAGAATGGATGTGAAATTTCTAGAATTGAAGAAAGGGGACATGTAAGTTGCGGAATATGTCAGTGAAATTTTATGAGTTGACTGGGTTGGCTCCACATCAAGTTGATACGGAGGCTAGAGAGGCACGAAGGTTTGAGCTGGGATTCGAACCCTAGCTCTATAACAAGGTAAGAATGAACAAGGGTAAAGTTGAATGAACTGGGAAGGTAGAAATTAATAGTAGAAATAAAGGAGGAAACAAGCAAAGGGAATATGAGCGAAAAGAGGAAGGCGAACAACTTTGGGAGTGTGTAGGTGAAGCAAGGTGTGAAGGAGAAGCATGTGGTGTAATATGCAAAACGGTGGAAAGAACCACTCTAGGAATGTTTGAAAGGGAAGTTTGTATGTTATAAGTGTGGAAAGAAGGGACATGTCACTTCCGGCTGTCTCAATCCAAGAATGTTTAGTAGGTGTTTCAAGTATGGATCAATGGAAAATAAGGTGGGAGACTATTCAAAAAGGAGAATGGAGGAAAGGAATGCGAATACGGGGAAAAGGCAGCAGGACATTGGCGGCATCGGGACCGACATCAACGAACGAATCGACAGAACCAACTACAAGCGTCTTCAACATGACGTTCAAGATATCGTGGCAGCCGGGAATGCAACTCCAGGTATTACTCGAACCAATTTTATTTTCTCATATATTATTTTTTTCATAAATAATAAATTATTTTATAAATTAATTTTGAAGAAGGAATTTGAGTTTTTTTAGAAATCAAATTTCTGTTTAATCAGAAAGACAAGCTTTATGTGATAGTTAAAGATCGATTCGATCAATCATGATCGAGATCTATTTGCAATGATTGTGTATGCTATGAACCCTGGTATGTATAGGTTTTAAAGTGGTGATTCCGGGGACGGAATCCTTATAAGGGAGGGTGAATGTGACAACCCAATATTTTCTATATAAATAAATCATACATTTTGCGTATAATTTTTTTTATATATTAAAATAAATATGAATGATATGTGTCAAGGTAATGTGTAATTATAATTATATGTGTGATAAATAAATTTATTTATTACATTAAGTATTACAACTAAATTTATTTTAGAATTATTGACTATTATCAATTATAATTTTTATACCAATTAATTCCTTATTGGAAATGCTTTTATTAATTATTTTCTATGAAAATATAATTATATATTATTTAAATAATATATAAAATGATTTTAGAATAATTATAATGATTATTTCATTATATGAATTTGTTCAGGATGTTAAATTAAATATTTTAACTTAATTAAAAATGTTAATTATGACAGATAAATCAGATATGGAATCCAAACCCTAATTATGGGTTTTGATCAAGGAATGAGAATAATAATATGGTATTATTATTTGCCAGTGTTATAGATATGTATGGTTAGGTGTGCAATGTTAATGTGTGGAACAATTTTATTATATTACGACCAAACCCTAATAATATTTTACAAACCCTATTTCTGGTTCTGGAATAAGAAATAATGATGATAATATTATTATATTAATTATATTATTATTTTTCAGTGCTATAAATATGTATTGTATGTATGTGAGCTAGTAATGATTGAGTAATTGTGGTGCAGTATTTGAAAAACCTAGTTTTACTGTGGGAAAACCCTAATTTTGAAACTCAATTGTGAGTTTAAGGCTATTATATAACTGTGTTATGTGATATATGTTATGTGCTACTTCATGATATGCTAATTAGGAAACCCTAATTATAAATATTAAAACCCTAGTTTGTATTTATATTTTCTAGATATTAGAAAACCCTAATTATGGATGAAAACCCTAATCCAGAAACTTAAACCGGAGGTTTGATCAGTCAGAAATAGTGTTATTATGATTAATAACACGTGTGGTAAACTTTAATTACTAATTAAGATGAATCTAATTAGTAAATTAAAACCCAAAAATCTAGAACCCTAATTTAATTCCTAGAAAACCCTAATTATATTATGAAAACCCTAATTTTTAGTATGATAAACCCTAATTGCTTTATTAGCAAAGTTAATTGTGATTAAGGGTAATAAACCCTAATATCCATGTATAAGATAATTACAAATTTAATTTGATTAACAAAATTATTTTTCAAAATTTTAGAAACGAAAAGTTATTTAATTTTATTTATTTAATTTTTGTGCAAACCCTAAAAATGGAAATTTTAGACTTTTGCTAAATTGGCTCAAACCCTAAAATCTAAATTAGCACAAACTCTAAACCCTAAGGGTTTGTAAAGTTACAATTTTGCCATTAAATGATTTATTAAAAGACCAAAATACCCTTTTTGCATTCTTTAATGAGCTTGCTTGCAAATCTATACAAAATAAGAGTTGTTGGCCAACTCCTACCAACTCTCTTGACTTTAATGGACAGCACACAAGCCTAATCAGCCAATACATGCATCAAATTGGTCAATAAATAGATTGGGAAAAGGAAAAAAGTGACTTTTGTTAGCCTAAATTATTGCAAACACTAAACAACTTCCTCTCAACTCAAAGTCAACGAAATATAGAAGTTTATCAGCCCCATTTTCAAGCCCCACGATCATAAACAACAAATCAGAAGCATCAAAGTCAGAAATCAAGAAATCAAAGCTTGAAAAGGTATAAAATACCAAAAATTTGAAATCGTTTGATTCTATGTTAATTTATGCAATTGATTGTTTAAAGTCGTGTAATAAGGTGTCAATTGATGTTCTGGGTTGTTAAATCCATGACCCATAACATCAAAGTTCATGATTTTGAGATTTTAGCAAATCTGGAAAGGGGAAAAATTGTGTTTTACAGCCAAATGTCAGATCTTATAAATCCGTGTATGTTAGGTGTTTTTGATGTTTAAAGCTTGTAACATGTAGTATGTAATGTGCTATTTAATATGCAAAAATAATCAAGGCCAGATCAATTGTAGATCGGAAGTTATAGCCGGTCAAAACCCGTTGACCAAAACTGTGAAATGACCGAACCCAGAAAATTTTTAGCAGTGTCCGTGTCCAACTTTGACTGACCGGATCTTGCTGATTTTTTGATATTTTTGTGTTATGATACTTTGTAATTGTAGACCTACATGTTATCTACAAACTGGAGTTGATAGATCATATAAATATTATACGAACATCAAGTTATAAGGACTCAAAGTAAGTACCTCAAATCTGTTAAACTCTGACAAGCCGAAGAACAGCGTTGTCAGGTTTTTGGAGAGCTTAAATCTCTCTGATCTGATGATGTTTAGCCACAAAACTTGTTATGTACTTGTAGTATTACATGAATACTACAACATGAAATCAATTTCAAGTCCAGAAACGCATTATCCTAAAAGATATAACCGGTCAAACCACCCCTCTTGATCACTGTCAAGATTTTCTGAAAATCCTCAAGAACACCTATAGCGACAGAAAGTGTCGCTATAGCACTTTAGCGACGGTTTTAATTATAATTTCTGGAAATTAATAAAAAACTGATAAAAATGGTTTTTAATTATTAAAAATACATAATAAATTATGAAAAATTATTTTAAAGTCTGAAAAATAGTTTTTAGCTATTTTGGGTATATTTCAAAAATATTTAATATTTTTGGAATATAAATGGTATTTATTTATTTAATTACAATATTAGTTAAATTATTTAAAAATAGTTTTAATTCATGAAAAATCATGAAAAATTATATTATTGTGTTAGAAAATAATTTTGAGTTATTTTTGATAACTTTTAATATTTTGTGATAATTTTCATTAATAAATTAATATTAATGATAGTTAAGTTATTTATTAAATGAATTAAATAAATGAATTAAAAATGATTTTATTATATTAAAAATCATTTTAAATAATAATAAGGTATTTAAGAATATTTTAAGTTATAAAATATAACTTTTAATATTTAATGGTTAATTTCATTAGTTAAGGATTATTGATGATATTAAGGTTATTTAATAATTATATTAAATAAATTAGTTTTAAAATGATTTTAATATTATAATAATCATTTTAAATGAAAATAAAGTGTTTAAAGATATTTTAAGTTATAAACTATAACTTTTAATATTTAAAGGATAATTTCATTAATAATTTAATATTAATGATATTAAGTTTATTTAATAATTATATTAAATAAATAGTTTTAAAATGGTTTTATTTATTTAAAAATCATTTAAAAGGGATATAAATGAATTAAAAATATTTTAAGTTAAAATTAATGACTTTTAATATTTAGATAATAGTTCATTGATATTTAAATATTAATGGTAATTATTTAATAATTATTTTAGAAGTTTTAAAAATCATTTAAGGGTAAAATAAGTACTTTAAAAATATTTTTAGTTATTATAAATAACTTTAATATTTTGGCAATGGTTTCATTAATAGTTTAATATTAATTAAATATTAATGATAATAAAATTGTTTGATGTTTAAATCATTTAATAATGATTCTGATATTTCAAAAATTATGATAAATGGTAATAATTATTTTATAATTATTATAAGGTCATGAAAAATAATACGATTGTTGTTTAAGTTATTTATTTGGATATTGAGATACAGAATAGAGTCTCAGACTCGATAATTATCTGATATGGCTGTTAATACGCCAACATGTTTTAGAAATTAATCGGAACTTAGATAATTTAATTAGTTAACTGTTTATTTGTGATTCAATGGTTGTTAAAGTTGTGTGACAATGTGATTAGGAATGAGTTGATGTTAGTTTGTGATATCATGATTGTCAAACATGTGTGATAAGATGATTAGGTTATGTGCTGACTGTGAAATGCAGTACTATGTGTTATATTATATTGTTCTAATCGAACGAATGATTTGATTAATGATAGGTTGTGATAGAAAAAGATAGAACTAAGTTGAGAATTGTAAGCAGCGCATCAGGCAAGTACCCTAACTTTGCATTTTCTTTATGCAATGGGCAGAAGTGAGAAGTTCAGAATTATTATTATTAATGTACAGATGGTTAAACCTATATTATATACACCCTTTGATTATCAACATGTTAGTATATGATAATTCGAATATATATTCTGTTCGTTAATTTCTAGAAATGATTATACAAGTGTCCCCACTTGAATAATCATTGTATTTAATCACATGTTGATACACCTTTGATATACATATATGTTGAATTATAGATTATTGTTGGATAAAATAAAACCTTTTGTCTGGATCCCTGACAAATATGAACATCCCGTTCACGGGAAAACTTTTATGCGCCCAAGGCGGACCAAGTAAATGGTAACATCGTTCTTGTAATGTAGTATTGATCAATACAGGGCACAACGGGCTGATCACCCCCATGTCCGTAAGTTATGACGATTTGCAGATGAAGTTCTGCTAAACCTTTTCGAAAATAAAAACAATGTTCATAGAATGTCACTTAAACTCTATTTATAGCCAATACGTAGTTTCAAAAATTTGAAAGAGAGTTGTTATGTTATTAATATGGGATCAGAATAATTCACAACTATTAACTTGTTGTAAATGGATATTATAAAGAAAACATTTAAACTTTTTCAACTTATATATATATAATACTTGCTGGGCACTCAAATGCTCATCCTTTCTTAATTTAAATGGTTTCAGATAAATGTGAACAATCAGAAGGATCGGTCAAGAACAAGTGGAAAGGAAAACAAACAGATTAGGTTTTCAGTATCATATAGTAAAGGTTGCGTACTTGGGATTAAACTCTGATAAAGGTAAGATAAGTTTATAATTTATATTATTGTTATTATTATTAGTAATATTTCCGCTCATAGAAATGGTATCGTGAAGTACCGAGTTCGGGTTTCAAGTATCCGGATTCGGGGACCTCACAGCAACAGCAGGCGAGAGCAGCTCCTGTCCAAAATATAGGTGGAAACATTGGAAACTCTCGGGCGGTCACCGCTAAACAGTTCAAGGAGCTGGGACCACCAGAGTTTATTGGAGAGCCAAAACCACTTAAGGCGGAAGCATGGATAAATCAGATCACTAAGATATTTGATGTCTTGGGATGCTCCGAGGAGTAAAAGGTTTCCTTTGCCGCCTTTATGTTGCGAGGAGAGGCAGATTACTGGTGGGAGTCGGTTAAGCGTACTCAACCTGCCGCATTGAAGATGTCTTGGGAAAAGTTCCAAGAACTATTCAATGACAATTACTTTCCCAAAAGTATTCATCATATAAAAGAGGTAGAATTCATCAAGTTAAAGCAAAATAATATGACTGTGTTGCAATACGATGCCAAGTTTGCCGAGTTGTCCCGGTTTGCGTCCCACTTGGTGGATAATGAAGAGAGAATGACGCGGATGTTTTTAAGAGGTTTGAAGCCGGAGATACGTCAACATCTTATTTCTCATAAACTGTGTTTGTATTCAGATGTTGTAAATAGGGCTCAATTAGTGGAGCGTGATAACGAGTCAACGTAACCAAAAGAGAGTAGTCATCAAAGCGATGACAACAAGCGCGGAGGGAATCAAAATGCCAGAAATGGTAACCACTTTGATGGTAATCAGAGCCAAAACAATAAGAATGGACATTTCAAGAAGAGGAGATTCAACGATGATGGAAAGACGTCAGCACCAGTACCTGTTGTTAAGGAAGGAGAACGACCACCTATCATATGCTTCAAATGCGGAGGGGAGGGACACATCAGTCCAAACTGCGCGATGCCATCCAAAGCATGTTATAATTATGGAAGAGAAGGTCACTTAGCCCGATTTTGTAATTCACCAAAGATAAGTTCAGCTAGGATGGAGGCACCAAAGGCCGTCCCAGAAAAGTCAAAGCCAGTAGTGCAAGGGAGAGCGTTTGTTGTGACCTCCCAGAAAGCAAGTAACCCAAATGAGGTCATCACGGGTAATCTTATTATAAACTCTAGCGAAGTCTATACTTTATTTGATACCGGTTCTACCCATTCTTTTATTTCTCCTACTTGCGCTCAGCGACTAAATTTGACTCTGGAAAAATTAGAATTTGACTTATCTGTGGAAACTCCGTTGGGAGAAACCTCCATGACATCCACTGTTTATAAGTCTTGTTTGGTTCAAATCAGTAACCGTACAATACCTGTCGATCTTATTTCTTTAAAAATACTTTCGTTTGACGTAATTCTAGGGATTGCTTGGTTAAATACTCATCATGCAAAAATTGATTGTTTTCGTAAGGTTGTTAGTTTTCATATTCCTAATCAACCTATTATACGAATTCAAGCGACCAAACCATTTAAATCAATCAAAGTCATTTCAAGCCATAAAGCTATTCATTTATTGAAAAATGGATGTCAAACTTTTTTAGCTCATGTCACAGATTTAAACAAAAATACGTCAGTTTTGATCGATATTTCTATTGTTAATAAATTTCCTGACGTATTCCCTGAAGAACTTCCTGGCCTACCCCCAGAATGTGAAATTGAATTTTGTATCGACCTTGAACCTAGTACAAAACACATTTCTAAAGCCACATATCGAAAGGCTCCTATTAAACTTCAGAAGTTAAAGACCCAATTGTAGAAATTGTTAGACATTGGTTTCATTCGTCCTAGTATGTCTCCATGGGGTACTCCTGTTCTATTCGTGAAGAAGAAAGATGGGAGTGTGCGACTTTGTATTGATTATCGGGAGTTGAATCATGTCACCATCAAAAATAGGTACTCATTGCCACGTATTGATGACCTGTTTGACCAGTTGCAAGGAGCCAAATTCTTTTTAAAGATTGATCTTCGTTCCGGATATCACCAATTGAAGATTAGAACCGATGACATTCCAAAGATGGCTTTCAGAACTCGGTACGGGCATTATGAATTCCTCGTCATGTCATTTGGATTGATTAATGCTCCTGCTGCCTTCATGGATATGATGAACTAAGTATTCAAGGAATATTTGGATCACTTTGTGGTTGTCTTTATTGATGACATCCTTATTTATTCCAAAAGCCGTGAAGATCATGAGCAACACTTGAGGCTGACACTCCAAAAGCTTCCTAAATACAAGCTTTATGCCAAGTTGAAGAAATACGAGTTCTGGCTTGAGGAAGTAGCATTCCTTGGGCACGTAGTATCAAGTCATGGAATATCTGTTGACCCGGCAAAGATAGAAGTTATTCAAAGTTGGGAGTAACCTAAATCAGTGACCGAAGTACGTAGCTTTCTCGGTTTATCTGGTTATTATCGGAGATTCATGGAAGGATTTTCTCGAATCGCTACTCCATTAACTAAGCTGACTCGGAAAGATACAAAGTTTGGTTGGAGCGAAGAATGTGAGAAGAGTTTTCAAGAACTCAAGAGGAGACTCATTTCAGAACCTATTCTGACAATACCATCTGGCTCGGAGGGATTTTTCATCTACAGTGATGCTTCAGGCAAAGGGTTGGGATGTGTTCTCATGCAACATGGGAAAGTCATAGCCTATGCCTCAAGACAACTCAAAGAATATGAGAGGAATTATCCTACTCATGATCTAGAGTTAGCAGTTGTTGTCTTCGCACTTAAAATTTGGAGGCATTACTTGTATGGGGAGAAAGTGGAGATCTTTACGGATCATAAAAGCCTCAAATATTTCTTCACTCAAAAGGAACTCAACATGTGACAATGACGTTGACTTGAACTATTGAAAGATTATGATCATACCATCCAATACCATCCTGAAAAAGCGAACGTGGTAGCTGACGCATTAAGTAGAAGATCATATGCAAGTACGAGTGCGATATTATCAACGCAAAGGCCCATTTTGTGTGACTTGCAAAGGATGGAGATAGAATTAAAGACTCCAGGGACCCATGTGATGATGGTGAATATACGAGTAGAACCAACTTTAATTTATAAAGTTAAAGCTGCTCAAGCTACAGACCTGGAACTAATACGTATGAGAAAGAATGTGAGACCTCGAATTTTATGAAATAAAAGTATTCAATTTTTCTATTTTGGTAAATAGTTAAATTGATAAAAGTTTAAATTTAAGGGTAATATGTGAATTTTTTTTTGCAAAGTAAGAGGGTTGATATAAAATATTTGTTGTGTCGGGGAATATTCGATTAGTCAGGGAATATTCTTTTTGTCGGGAAATATCCGTATGATGGTACAATCATTGGTGGACCCCACAACGAAATTATTGTCGAATTGAGAAAACGACAAAAATATTTTTATAAAAATAACGGCGGAAGTTTTACCGTTAACTGTTGAAACACCCGGTGATAAAAGTACAGTAATACGTATGGTTGTATAGTAGCACACGTTATTGATTATTGATGCTTACGTAATAAGTCACTCAGTTTTGTTTTATTTAGTATTATTAATGTAATAAAACAGAAAAGCTTTTTATATAAAACAGAATACTTTTATAAAGTTATTCGTTTTATTAGGTTAATAGTAAAATCTTTTTATATAAAACAGAATACTTTTATAAAGTTATCTGTTTTATTAGACAATAATTAGAATATATTATATTTTATTATGCATAGTATTTGCATAGTGTCTGCATAGTATTTGCATAGTAAAATCTTTTATAAAGTTATTCATTTTATTAGATTATAAATAGAATATATTATATTTTATTTAAAATATTTTGCTTTAAATATGGACCGTCCGTTTAAAGTAAATCAATCTAGACTGTTCATGAGTTAGTTACTATATAGTCCATTTTTCTATAAATAGAAGCTCATTCCTTCATTATTTCTTATGAATTCACTGAAACTCTAGAGAGAGAAACTATAGAGAGAAAGAAGAAAATTGTTCTGCTACTTCACTACTTCTATATCCAGTACTCTTCTTTCTAAGGTAGGGGGTATTATTTTTTTTGTATTTATGAAGAGAACTTATGTTATTCCATTCTTTATTATTCTGTTGGAATAACCTGTATACGCGGACTTACCTATACTTGGTGAAATTCTCCTGTTATTCTATTCTTTATTATTCTGTTGGAATATCTTGTCTGTGCGTTTTACGCCGGACCTGGTTTCAGTCTTTATTATTCTGTTGGTATATCCTATCTGTGCTTTTTACGCCGGACCTAGTTCCAGTATTTATTATTCTGTTGGAATATCATGTCTGTGCGTTGTACGCCGGACCTGGTTCCGTTATTTAATATTCTGTTGGAATAACATGCCGTGCGGTCTATCGCATGCCTGATGATTTCTTTTGTTATTCCATTCCTTATTATACTCAGTTGGTTAAAGTTTTGACTTCTATATTCCATGAAATTAGTGGAATATCCTTGATATTTGCGCTTCATCCAGTATCTTTTCATGGAAATATTCTTCTGAGCATTCTTGAATTTTACTCTACAAAGTAGTATCATGTTGGCAATTTGGACGTTATCAGTTCCTAAATAAATTAATTCTTGAACTGGTTTTATTGAATTCTTATATCATTGTCATCATCCTTATGTTTATATTTTGTTGAAAGTCATCTGTGGCCTGTAGTGCATAGATGGACTTGGTATGATTATGACCAGGGATTATTCGTTATAATCATGACTGTAATGTTACAAATGATGTGGTAAAAGTCCTCATTGGCCGTAGTGCATTGATGGACAGTTGTTGGCATGATCATGACCATTAATGAATACACAAATATTCTTGGCTTGTAGTGCATGGATAGTTGTGGTCGTGATACTAAAGAATATCATTGGCCGTAGTGCAGAGGTAATTCAATGATGTGGATTATTTATTAAGCTGAGTCCCAGCGATAAAAGTGATGAAAAACCTTTTAAATCATAGAAAATAGTAGATTTTATTCTCTACTTAACTCTTTTAATGGATTGCTTGTTCTGCTGTAGTTAAACTTGATGTTTGTTATATTGTATCAGTTTAACATTGTTTAAGGCTAATGATAATTTATTCTGCATTATCTTAGTCATAATATTTCTTACTGGGCTAGTTGAGCTCACCCTTTCTTTCATTGTTCTCTTCAGGAAATGAGAATATAGTTGGGACGAGTCGGGGAATGGAGTGATGGACCAAATGATAGTATTAGTAGTCCTCACTATTCTGTTAAATAGTGTGACAATAAATGTAATGAGGATCCCATTGAGTTTGTATATTGTCTAGATGACAATATTTGTATTAAAACTCACATCATATGTTTAGTCGTGTTTTACACGACTGTTGTATAATTAAGTTGTATTTGAATTTTGTACCATGTATTTGGCGACTAAAGATGGGTAATGTATACCTATTTTGGGGGCGTCACAGTTGGTATCAGAGCTTAGGGATATGGTCACTGGCAGAGCTAAGAGTCTAGAACTAGGAGGGGAGAGACGAGTTATATACTTCTCTAGTGTGTGAGTTACCTAAGCTAAAATTGTTTACTTGATAAGTTGACAAATTATAATATATCAATTAACCTTTGTTTTGAAGATATATTCTAGAATGATATCTGAAATACAGGAGATGAGCAATGGAAAAATCATGATACATAGGATATAACCGAGAAGGTACAATCCAAAAAGAAAGCAAGGTATTTTCATCTCTTCGAATATCAGGTACGCACGTAAATTTCGAGGGCAAAATTTTATAAGGAGGGGTGATTGTGAGACCTTGAATTTTATGAAATAAAAGTATTCAATTTTTCTATTTTGGTAAATAGTTAAATTGATAAGCGTTTAAAGTTAAGGGTAATATATGATTTTTTTTTTTTGCAAAGTAAGCAAATTGATATAAAATATTCGTTGTGCCGGGGAATATTCGATTAGTCGGGGAATATCCGTACAATGGTACAATCATTGGTGGACCCCACAACGGGATTATTTTCGGATTGAGAAAATGACAAAAATATTTTTATGAAAATAACGGCGGAAGTTTTACCGTTAACTATTGAAACACCCGGTGTTAAAAGTACAGTAATACGCGTGGTTGTATAGTAGCACACGGTATTGATTATTGATGCTTACGTAATAAGTCACTCAGTTTTATTTTATTTAGTATTATTAATGTAATAAAACAGAAAAACTTTTTATATAAAATAAAATATTTTTATAAAGTTAATCGTTTTATTAGGCTAATAGTAAAATCTTTTTATATAAAACAGAATACTTTTATAAAGTTATCTGTTTTATTAGACAATAATTAGAATATATTATATTTTATTATGCATAGTGTTTGCATAGTGCCTGCATAGTGTTTGTATAGTAAAATCTTTTATAAAGTTATTCATTTTATTAGAATATATTATATTTTATTTAAAAGATTTTGGTTTAAATATGGACCGTCAAATTAAAGTAAATCAATCTGGACCGTTCATGAGTTAGTTACTATGCAGTCCATTTTTCTATAAATAGAAGCTCATTCCTTCATTATTATTTCTTACGAATTCACTGAAACTCTAGAGAGAGAAACTATAGAGAGAAAGAAGAAAAGTGTTCTGCTACTTCACTACTTCTATATCCAGTACTCTTATTTCTAAGGTAGGGGGTATTATTTCTTTTGTATTCATGAAGAGAACTCCTGTTATTCCATTCTTTATTATTCTGTTGGAATAACCTGTATACGCGGACTTCCCTATACTTGGTGAAATTCTCCTGCTATTTAATTCTTTATTATTCTGTTGGAATATCCTGTCTGTGCGTTTTACGCCAGACCTGGTTCCAGTCTTTATTATTTTGTTGGAATATCTTGTCTGTGCGTTTTACGCCGGACCTGGTTCCAGTATTTATTATTCTGTTGGAATATCCTGTCTGTGCATTTTACGCCGAACTTGGTTCCATTATTTATTATTCTGTTGGAATAACCTGCCTGTGCGGTCTATCGCATGCATGGTGATTTCTTTTGTTATTTCATTCTTTATTATACTCAGTTGGTTAAAGTTTTAACTTCTATACTCCATGAAATTAGTGGAATATCCTTGATATTTGCGCTTCATCCAGTATCTTTTCATGGAAATATTCTTCTGAACATTCTTGAATTTTACTCTACAAAGTAGTATCATGTTGACAATTTGGACGTTATCAGTTCCTAGATAAATTAATTCTTGAACTTGTTTTATTGAATTCTTATATCATTGTGATGATAACCCTTTTAAATCATAGAAGATAGTAGATTTTATTCTCTACTTTACTCTTTTAATGTATTGCTTGCTCCGCTGCAGTTAAACTTGATGTTTGTTATATTGTATCAGTTTAACACTGTTTAAGGCTAATGATAATTTATTCTGCATTATCTTAGTCAGAATATTTCTTAATGGTCTAGTTGAGCTCACCCTTTCTTTCACTGTTCTCTTCAGGAAATTAGAATATAGCTGGGACGAGTCGGGGAACGGAGTGATGGACCAGATGATAGTATTAGTAGTCCTCACTATTCTGTTAAATAGTGTAACAATAAATGTAATGAGGATCCCATTGAGTTTGTATATTGTCTAGATGACAATATTTGTATTAAAACTCACAACATATATTTAGTCGTATTTTACACGACTGTTGTATAATTAAGTTGTATTTGAATTTTGTACCATGTATTTGGTGACTCAAGTTGGGTGATGTATACCTATTTTGGAGGCATCACAAAGAAAGTGCAAGAAGGTGCTATGCCAAAAGCAAGAATCGATGAAGAAGGAATACTTCGAGTCAACTCCAGACTTTGTGTTCCTAACGACCCTGATTTAAAGTATAAAGTCATGATGGAGGCGCACAACACACCGTTTTCAATCCATCTTGGGAGTACCAAAATGTATCAGGATCTTCGACATACATTTTGGTGGAGAAATATGATGAGAGAGATAGCGGAGTTTATCTCAAGGTTTTTAACTTGTCAACGAGTCAAGGCGGAGCATCAAGTACCAAAGGGTCCATTGCAACCACTTGAAATTCCAGAATGGAAGTGGGAGAACATTACCATGGATTTCGTTACCGATCTTCCTAAGGTTTCTCAAGGCATAGATGCGATTTGGGTCATTGTTCATTGATTGACCAAGTCTGCTCATTTCTTACCGATACGAGAAACTTATACACTTGAACGTCTTGCTCGTATGTACATAAACGAGATTGTAAGACTGCATGGTATGCCAATATCCATAGTTTCTGATCAAGACTCAAGATTCACTTCACGATTTTTGGTTAGTTTGCAAAAAGCTATGGGCACAGACTTACGATTTAGCTCGGCATATCATCCTCAGACGGACGGACAGTCGGAGAGGACTATTCAAACTCTTGAAGTTCTATTAAGACTTTGTGTCCTTGACTTCAAGGGAAGTTGGGACAAGTTCTTACCATTGGTGGAGTTTTTCTACAACAACAGTTATTAAGCAAGTATTGGCATGGCTCCATTTGAGGCGTTGTATGGAAGAAAGTGTCAATCTCCAGTATGCTGGGATGAGGTTGGTGAAGCAACGTTGTTGGGACCGGAGTTGGTACGTATAACTACAAAAAAGATTCAAATGATCCGACAACGTATAAAAACTTCACAAGATCGACAAAAGAGTTATGCTGATCTTCATCGAAAGAACGTAGAATTCGATATTGGAGATCATGTGTTATTACGTGTTTCTCCATGAAAATGAGTTCTGAGATTTGGAAAGAGAGGAAAGCTTAATCCTCGATTCATTGGCCCATTTTTAATTCTCGAACGAGTAGGAACTGTGGCCTATAGACTCGCCTTACCACCAAGTATGTCTCGTGTTCATAATATTTTTCACATATCTATGTTACATAAATATGTGAAAGACCCAAACCACATTATTGAGTTAGAACCAGACGAGATAGAGGAAGATTTAACGTATGAAGAGTTACCTGTTAAAATCTTAGATAAGAAGGATCATGTTCTACACTCCAAGGTTATACCTCAAGTCAAAGTTTTGTGGAGAAACCATGATGTGGAGGAAATAACTTGGGAGTTAGAATCTGAAATGAAGTCAAAGTATCCTCATCTCTTCAACATACCAGGTATGTACCCTAATTTCGAGGACGAAATTTCATAAGAAGGGGAGGTTGTAAGACCCCAACTTTTATGAATAAAGAATAATTTTCTCGAATTATATTTTTGAATATTATGGTGTTGATTTGATATAATGTTATAGTTGTGGGTAATATTTACAAATTTTGCAAAGTAAGCAAGTGGTTATATAGTATTCGATTGGTCGGGGAATATTCGTTTTAACAAGAAATATTCGTACGACGATACAATCATTGGTGGACGATACAATCATTGGTGGACCCCACAACAGAAGTATTGTCATAGTTAGAAAACGACAAAAATACTTTATAAAAATAACGGCGGAAGTTTTACCGTTAATTGTTGAAACACTCGGTGTTAAAAGTACAGTAATACGCGTAGTTGCACAGTAGCACACGATATTGATTATTGATGCTTACGTGAGAAGTCACTCAGTTATACTCAATTATTGCTACAGTAATTGCTGCATCATATCTCTCATATTATTGATTCAATTGTTGTCAATATTTTATATATTATTAAATCAATAATTGAGACGACAAAGTTATTAATATTAATATTTACAATATTAACGATGTCTAGAAGTTCTATCAATAAGAGGTTTGGTCACCTAATTATGCGCCAATAGGAAGAAATCCTTATTGGAAAGCCCCCTCTTTGCTGGGAACGACCTGGTCGATTAATACCTTGAATTATAATAAAGGTGATAAATGTTGTTCAAATTATTAAGGTGATTTTTATGAAGTTTTGCTTATTTTGTGGACCTCCATTTACCCATTTTTCTAAGTGATCGGTAAAAGTTTTTTGATATATAAATATATATATATATATATATATATATATATATATATATATATATATATATATTTGTTGGGACCACTAGTGGGGTGAAGGATTTGGTGGGGGATTTTCAACCGAAAATGTGGTGGAGTGGTGGAATGATGAGTGTGTATTATATATATATATATGTGTGTGTGTGTGTGTGTGTGTGTGTGTATATATATATATATATATATATATATATATATATATATATATATATGGTGGGTGTACTATATGTATTATATATATATATGTAAGTTGTCAAATTGTTAAAGTGGGTGGGGAAGTATTTTTTGGTTTACACGTAGGGGAGTACAATTATTATTATTATATATATAAATGTATAGCTTTGTTGACAAATGGGGCAGTAAGAAAAAACGGATCACAAGAGTGTATCCGTGAAGTTTTTAACACATGCTATATATATATATATTTAACATATATATTATATATAATATATTTTATTTAAAAGATTTTGCTTTAAATATGGACCGTCCGATTAAAAATAAATCAATCTGGACCGTTCATGAATTAGTTACTATTCAGTCTATTTTCCTATAAATAGAAGCTCATTCCTTCATTATTTCTTACAAATTCACTGAAACTCTAGAGAGAGAAACTATAGAGAGAAAGAAGAAAAGTATTTTGTTACTTCACTTTTCCAATATCCAGTTTCTTCTAAGGTAGGAAATATTATTTGTTGTACCCGTAAGGGGTATTATTTTTTTTGTATTCATGAAGAGAACTTCTGTTATTCCATTATTTTTTATTCTATTGGAATATTCTGTCTGTGCATTTTACGTCGGACCTGGTTCCAGTCTTTATTATTCTTTTGAAATATCCTGTCTGTGCTTTTTACGCCGGACCTGGTTTCAGTATTTATTATTCTGTTGGAATATCCTGTCTGTGCGTTTTCCGCCGGACCTGGTTCCGTTATTTATTATTCTGTTGGAATAACTTGCCTGTGCGGTCTATTGCATGCATGGTGATTTCTTTTGTTATTCCATTCTTTATTATACTCAGTTGGTTAAAACTTTGACTTCTATACTCCATGAAATTAGTGAAATATCCTTGATATTTGCGCTTCATCCAGTATCTTTTCATGGAAATATTCTTCTGAGCATTCTTGAATTTTACTCTACAAAGCAGTGTCATTTTGACAATTTGGACGTTATCAGTTCCTAGATAAATTAATTCTTGAACTTCTTTTATTGAATTCTTATATCATTGTCATCATCCTCATGTTTATACTTTGTTGAAAGTCATTTGTGGCCTGTAGTGCATAGATGGACTTGGTATGATTATGACTAGGGATTATTCGATGTAATCATGACCTTAATGTTACAAAAGATGTGGTAAAAGTACTCATTGGCCCGTAGTGCATTATTGGACAGTTGTTGGCATGATCATGACCATTAATGAATACATGAATGTCCTTGGCCCGTAGTGCATGGATAATTTGTGGTCGTGATACTAAAGAATATCCTTGGCCGTAGTGCAGGGGTGATTCGATGATGTGGATTATTTATTAAGCTAAGTCCCAGCGATAAAAGTGATGAAAAACCCTTTTAAATCATAAAAGATAGTAGATTTTATTCTCTACTTGACTCTACTAATGGATTGCTTGTTCCACTGCAGTTAAACTTGATATTTATTATATTTTATCAGTATAACATTGTTGAAGGCTAACGATAAATTATTCTGCATTATCTTAGTCATAATATTTCTTACTGGGCTAGTTGAGCTCACCCTTTTGCTTTCATTGTTCTCTTCAGGAAATGAGAACGTAACAGGGACTAGTCGGGGAACAGAATGATGGTCCTAGATGGTGCATTAGTAGTCCTCACTATTCTGTGAGATAGTGTGATAATAATTTTAATGAGGACTCCTTTTGAGTTTTTATACTCTCTAGTAGACAATATTTGTATTCAAACTCACAGGTTATGTTTTGTCACATTGTATACGACAGTTGTATTCTTAAGTTGTATTTATTCAGTACCTTGTATCTGGCAACTGAAGATGAGTGATGTATACCTGTTTTGGGGGCGTCACAATGTTGATTGCATAGATGTGATGGAGGATTTTGGGTACATGGATCTGATTGATGGAAATGATACTTGGGACCCATCTTCTATTTTTCACCAAAACCCTGATGATCAAGGGGAAGCTGGAGACTACTCCAACCAGAAGGAGCATGTGAGTGATTTTATGTTACAGGGGAACATTGAGGTGGTTCAAGAGAAAGAAGGTTGGGTTTAGATGAGCTAGGGGTTATGTTTTTTGAATGGCTCAAGACAAATAAGGAGCACATCTTCTGCAGCTTCATCGGCTTTAATGATTAACGAGTTATCAGCAGCTTGTCAAAAGCTCCAGCGGCTGTGACCGACTATTGCGCCGCCACCACCGGCCTTGGACACCCCTTCCTCACCGTGGTCCAATCCAAACCCAAGAGATGATATCGTGAAAGTTGGGTTAATTGGAGATAAATGGGAGATTAGAGAGGAGGAAGTAGGAGTCTTAGCAATAGGGCTTTTGATTTGAAAATTTTAAGAGGAAGAAGAAGCACATGACTTGTTTTGATTTTGATCTAGTTCTGTTTTTTTTTTTTTTTTATGTTTAGTTATTAATAGTTTTAATAGTACGTTTCTTTTATGTTTAAACCTTAATTTAATAATTTTATTGTATTAATATTAATTTTAATTTTTAAAATTAAAATAATAATTAAAAGAAAGGAAAAGAGATAAAGGAAAAGAAAGATTATAAATAAAATGAAGTAAAATATTTATTTTAATTTTATTATTATTTTAATCAATTTTTAACACATTAATAAGTTTTAATATTTTTAATAGTATGTTTCTTTTATGTTTAAACCTAAATTTAATAATTTTATTGTATTAATATTAAAATTAATTTTTAAAATGAAAATAATAATTAAAAGAAAGGAAAAGAGATAATGGAAAATAATTTTTTTTAAAGAAAATAAATTAAAATATTTATTTTAATTTTATTATTATTTTAATCATTTTTTTGCCACATAATTAATGATTTTATTTTATTATTTTTTTGTGTTGGAACATAAGAAAATAATGATTTTTTTATTTTTTTTCAATACCGCGCCTGAAAATATTTGACGTCTGTCCAAGAAATTAGATGGAATGACTTGATTAACAATTTTTAAAAAACACAGTGGGCTAATTGCATTTTTTTAAGTTCAGTGGTTCAATGTTTACAAGGCGACGACCACAAGGGGGTAAAGATGTTTTTTGCCAAAATTTAAAAGTTAAAAGTTCAAATTTGAAAGTTTCAACCGTCAAAGCAAGTAGTTTTAACTGTTGTAACTATTTGACATTTGTATTGGTTCCATGTGTAAGACCCCAAATTTTACGAAATGAAAGTATTTAATTTTTATAATTATTATTCTATTTAGTAAATGGTTAAATTTAATACGCATGGTTGCATAATAGCACACGGTATTGATTATTGATGCTTATGTGATAAGTCACTTAGTTATACTCAATTATTGCTACAGTAATTGCTGCATAATATCTCTCATATTATTGATTCAATTATTGTTACAGTATCATCAGCATAATATTTTATTTTATTAAATTAATAATTGAGATGACAAAGTTATTCATATTATTATTTGCAATATTGACAATGTCTAGAAGTTCTTTTAAGGAGAGGTTAGGTCATCTAATTGTGAGCCAATAGGGAGAAATCCTTATCGGAAAGCCCCCTCTTTCCTGGGAACGACTTGGTTGTTAAATATTGTGAGTTATAATATTAATAATGAATAAGTTCGTGTTGATTAAAGATGAAATTGATAGTTCCATTGTGTTGAGATTATTAGTGTTAGTGGAAATTGACATTTATTTCGATAATAATTGATGTCTGGAAGTGAGAAATTAATTTATATTAATTCACAAGCTTATAACTATGTGTTCACATGTATGTACTATTGATTCACATGCATATACTATTAGGGGAGGTGATGCAAGATTTATAATACTTGCATGACTAAATTAAAAAATAGAGGTATGGATGAAGGTACTATACTGTAATTATTTTGTCACATGTATAGAACTATTGAGTCACATGATTGTACTATTGATACACATGATAAACTATTAGGGGAGGTGGTGCAAGTTTGATAATACTTGCAGGACTAAATTAAAAATGAAGGAAAAAATGAAGGTATTATACTGTAATATTTTGAGCCCCAAAACGTGTAATTATCGAAACTATATTTTCCTATAAATAGAAGCTCATTCTTCCTTTATTCACACCAATTCACTAAGACTCACAAGAACAATTATAGAGAGAGAAGCTATAGAGAGAAAGAAGGAGAGAAGTCTGCTACTTCACTATTCCAATATCTAGTCTTCTTCTGAGGTAAGGGGTATTATTTATTTCATATTCTGAAGAGAAATTATTTTTTGTATTCGTATGAATATTATTTTCGTTTAATATTCGTAAAGGGTATTATTTCTTTTGTATTCATTAAGAGAGTTATTTTCTTTCAATACTCGTTAGGGTTGTTATTCCATTCTTTATTATTCTGTTAGAATAACCTTTCTACGTGGACTGCCATATGCATGGTGAAATTCTTCTGTTATTCTATTCTTTATTATTCTATTGGAATAACCTGTATACGCGGAATACTGTATGCATGGTGAAATTCTTCTGTTATTTAATTCTTTATTATTCTGTTGGAATAACCTATATACGCTGACTACCGTATACATGGTGAAATTCTTCTGTTATTCCATTCTTTATTATTATGTTAATAACCTGTATACGCGAACTACTGTATGCATGGTGAAATTCTTCTGTTATTCCATTCTTTATTATTCTATTGGAATAACATGTCTACGCGAACTACCGCATGCATGGTGAATGACCCTTCGTACTCATTCTTTATTAAATTGTGGAAATAATCTGTTTACGTGAATTACCGCATAGCGGGTGAAAATCCATTTGCAGTTTTGTATATTTTATTATACTCGTATGAGATATCATTTCTTTTGTACTCGTTAGGGAATATCATTTTCTTTGTATTTTTCTTTTATGAGTACTATTCACGAGTTACTGTTCAGGAGTTACTATTTATGGGTTACTATTCACCCGATTACTATTCACTCAAATATTATTCACTCGGGTATTCGGGGCACTTTTTGTGCCAGAGTACTATTCACGAGTTACTATTCACCCAGTTATTATTCACTCGAATATTATTCTCTCAGGTATTTAAGGCACTTTTCATGTCGAGGTACTATTCACGAGGTACTATTCATAAAGTACTATTCACAGGGTACTATTCACAAAGTACTATTCACCTGCAAAATATATTTCTTTTCTGTCCAAATTATTTTTGATACATGAATATTGTTCTTGAATTTTACTCCAAAAAACAGTATCATGTTAACAATTTGAATATTTTTAAACTCTGGATAAATTTAAAGTCTTTAATATTTATCATTGATTTTGTTTGATTAATGCTTATATCATTGTCATCATCCTTATGTTTATATTGTAATGAAAGTCATCTGTGGCTTACGTGTATAGATGGACTTGGTATGATTATGACCAGGAATTATTCAGTATAATCATGACCGTAATGTTACAAATGATGTGGTAAAAGTTTTCATTGGTCTGTAGTTCATTGATGGACATATGTTGGTATGATCATAACCATGGGTTCTCTTCGGCCAAAGGTGCAAAGATGAATTATTTTATGGCGTGATCATGACCGTTAATAAAAACACGAATATCCTTGGTCGTAGTGCATGGATAATTTGGTGATGTGGATTATTTATTGAGCTGAGTCTCAATGATAAAATATTAATAATAATCTTTTAATTCACAGAAGATAGTAGATATCATGCTCTACTTGACTCTTCTAAAATACAGTTGCATGTCTTTGGCCTATAGTGTAAGGATGAACTGTTAATGAATATCTTTGGCCCATAGTGCAAAGATGAATTTATTAGTATGATTATGAACAGGAACTGTTATTTGGTATAACCATTATCTTTGATGTTTCAGGAAAAGACAGGTGATGAAAATTATCATCATCCTTGGTGAGAAAAGAAATTTAGAACCACAATTATGATTATGAGTTATTCACATGATTGTGGACAGGAATTATTGATTGATGTTATAGGGATAAAATATTGTTGGTGGACTTTTAACATGGAGAAGATAATAGACTTTATGGTCTATTTGACTCTTCTAATGGATTGCTCATTCTGCTACAACTATGGTTGAAAAGTTTTATCATCTACCATATGTTCTAAATCTCTAATTTATTACTGACGAAGGCTATTGATAATTTAATTATCTTTAGTGATGATATTCTTTACTGGGCTAGTTGTGCTCACCCTTTTACTTTACAATTCCTTTCAGGTAATAAGAGTGTAGCTGGGTCAAGCGGAGGTAACAAGGGATTAGAATAGTGGTCTATAGATGTTGAGGTTTTCCCTAAAATAATATGAAAATAATTTTATTGATAACTTTAGATAAGTGTGTTGTATTTTTATATGACATTTAATAGTTATATTTGGTGAATCAAATAGGGTGAGGCGAACCCAACTTTGGAAGGGTGTTTTGCCACTATCATACGGGATGTCTAATGATTCACGACTTCGTGTTATCATAAGACAGGATTGTGCACATCCACTTGCTGAGTATATCTACGAGCACTACCTATATAATCTTGGAGTTTGGTTGAAATATAATTCTCAAGTGGAGACAATGGAGATAATTATATGTCAAGAGAAGACTCACCATTGGAAAGAACATGAAAATAATCTTCTCATTTTTCTTTGGGGTCTATTGAGTCAACCAAGGATAATTCTTGAGTCATATGATATCTATCATAACTTAGATGCATGGCCTCCCATGTACGAAGGTTTCCTTGGTATTTTCCAAAGATTTTAATTCCTAAAATAATTATTGACTGTACTTTTATGTAAAGTACCATTGTAAGGTGTTGTGTTCAAGGCTCCATGAGAGTTACATATATTTGCATTAAAACTCATAGATTAAATGTGGTCGTATTCTGCACGACAGTTCAACAGTTGTATAAATGAAGTTTGTATTTGATTTATATAGTGTGATATCTGGCGACTCAGAATGGGCCATGTAGACCTATTTTGGGGGCGTCACAAATGGTGTCAGAGCTTAGGGATATAGTCGTTGGCAGAGATATGAGTCTAGAACTAGGAGGGGAGAGACGAGTAATATACTTTGATAGTGTGTGACTTACCTAAGCTGAAATTTTTACTTGATAAGTTGACAAATTGTGATATGTCAATTAACCATTATTTTGAAGATGTATTCTAGAATGATATCTGAAATACAGGAGATGAGTAATGGGAAAATCATGATACAGAGGAAATAACCGGGAATGTATAATCCGAAACGAAAATGTGGTATTCTCATCTCTTCGAACTACCAGGTACGTAAATTTCGAGGGAAAAATTTCATAAGGAGGGGAGATTGTAAAACCCTGAATTTTACGAAATGAAAGTATTTAATTTTTATAATTATTATTCTATTTAGTAAATGGTTAAATTGAGAAAGAGTTAAAGTTAAGGATGATATATGAAAATTTTGCAAAGTAAGCAAGTTGATATTAAATATTCGTTGTGTCGGGGAATATTCAATTGTTCGGGGAATATTCATTTTAAAAGGGAATATTTGTAAGAAGGCATAATCATTGGTGAACCCCACAACAAAAGTTTTGTCGTAGTTAGAAAACGATAGAAATATCTTTTTATAAAAATAAAGGCTAAAGTTTTACCGTTAAACTGTTGAACTACCCGGTAGTAAAAGTACAGTAATACGTGTGGTTGTATAATAGCACACGGTATTGATTATTGATGCTTATGTGAGAAGTCACTCAATTATACTCAATTATTGCTATAGTAATTGTTGCATAATATCTCTCATATTATTGATTCAATTATTGTCACAGTATCATCTGCATAATATTTTATATTATTAAATCAATAATTGAGATGACAAAGTTTTTAATATTATTATTTGCAATATTGACAATGTCTAGAAGTTCTTTCAAGGAGAGGTTAGGTCATCTAATTGTGCGCCAATAGGGAGAAATCCTTATCAAAAAGCCCCCTCTTTCCTGGGAACGACCTGGTTGTTAAATATTGTGAGTTATAATATTAATGATGAATAAGTTCGTGTTGATTAAAGATGAAATTGATAGTTCCATTGTGTTGGGATTATTAGTGTTAGTGGAAATCGATATTTATTTCGATAATAATTGATGTCTGGAAGTTATATTGACTAATCGTGTAATTAATCGGATAAATGAGCAATTAATTCACATGCTTAAAACTATGTGTTCACATGTATTTACTATTGATTCACATGCATATACTATTAGGGGAGGTGGTGCAAGATTTATAATACTTGCATGACTAAATTAAAAAATAGAGGTATGGATGAAGGTACTATACTGAAATTATTTTTTCACATGTATAGAACTATTGAGTCACATGATTGTACTATTGATACACATGATATACTATTAGGGGAGGTGGTGCAAGTTTGATAATACTTGCAGGACTAAATTAAAAATGAAGGAAAAGATGAAGGTATTATACTATAATATTTTGAGCCCCAAAACGTGCAATTATCGAAACTATATTTTCCTATAAATAGAAGCTCATTCGTCCTTCATTCTCACCAATTCACTAAGACTCACAAAAGCAATTATAGAGAGAGAAGCTATAAAGAGAAAGAAGAAGAGAAGTCTGCTACTTCACTATTCCAGTATCCAGTCTTCTTCTGAGATAAGGGGTATTATTTATTTCATATTGTGAAGATAAATTATTTTTCGTATTCGTATGAATATTATTTTCGTTTAATATTCGTAAAGGGTATTCTTTCTTTTGTATTCATGAAGAGAGTTATTTTCTTTCAATACTCGTAAGAGTTGTTATTCCATTCTTTATTATTCTGTTGGAATAACCTGTCTACATGGACTACCGTATGCATGGTGAAATTCTTTTGTTATTTCATTCTTTATTATTCTATTGGAATGTATACGCGGAATACTGCATGCATGGTGAAATTCTTATGTCAAAACCTTACACACACTCACCATCATGCATCTCAAAATGTATTATCTAAATTAGTTACATGCATGAATATGACTTTTGGTAATCAATATGATGATTATCCAAATATATGAGGAACAGGGGTTTAGAAAACTAACCTAGCAGGACCCATTTAATTATGGGAACCAAAAATAGAAATATATCTAACATGTAGATACTTGGTCTATCCGGCCACACTAAGGAATACTGAAGCAGAAGACTTCAGTTAAGAAGACTCAACCAGCAGAAGGCTAAGGACTATTCAGAAATGATTCTGATAAAATTCCTATATGTCCAAACCTGTCCTTGAAAACCCGCTTAGCTAACCTGAATGAAGCTCACAGGGCTGCTAAGCTATATATGGAAGCCGACCATTCAACCAAAGGTAAAACGAGTCTGATATGCTCAAATCAAACAAAGCATGATATATGAGAAGAATCCTTAAGGAAGATCACATCAGAAAAACATCGAGCATTAGTCAAGAGGAACTCATCGAGGAAGCAGAACTTCACAAACACAAGACTGTCAAAGAAGACTACACTCGTAGTGCTGTCAAAAGATAGTAGAGTGATTAGTCCTGAAAATATCCATGCCTATGATACAAGGAGATTTATGTGATAATTGTAATTCCAGTTAGAAGAAAATATGCAAGGCTGCCTTCTAATGAACATAAAGAAAAGGGAATCACATCTATATGAGAAGACAACATCAACCATGGTGGAGCAGTGATATGTTGAGGAACAACAGCACTGAGATACACTATGAAGAAATGTACCAGCTACGAAGTCCCAAAACTTTGTGGCTGATGAACCAAATGAAGATCGATAGTCAGTACGAACATCTCAAAACGTACTAATGACAACCTTTCAGCCACCTAAACCAAAATCATGAAGTGTTTGCGATCAAACATTTGATCGTAGTGTAAGAGCAGGAGGACACCACGATTACAAAAAATGCAAGTGTCTGAAGTTGGTAAGAGGACATCCCCATCAGAAAAGGTCAAATGAAATATTAGTGCAAATCACTTCTAAAGCATTTCATCTGGAAAGCACCTCAGGGACAAACCTGACCCTTAGCTCACTCTAATAGGTTGGCCCTTCCTGAGCTACCTTATCCCAAAAGAATTGTTTGATCAAGTTCATCTCAAGGAACAAATCAGTCAACGATCGTAGAGTCGAGGTTGAAGAGAACTCTACGATCGTGATGCAACCTCAGAAATCATAGAAGCAGACTCGACGACCGCAGTCCTACCGGAGGATAATCCAGCTCATGAGGAGCTCTAAAGAATGGGATAATTGTTCAACCATTCAGATTATGAGGAGATGTTCAAATACAGGTTGGAAAGATTTTGTGCAAACACAGATCAGGTCTTAAGTGCCCAAACTGGATTGGGGTATATCAGTGGTCAAGCGATGCAGTTTTAAAATAAGGACTAATGTCAAAACCATCCACTATAACATTTCTCAAAAGTTGATCGTTGAGTCAACAAATGAAAACGTAGAGTCCATAGCTGCCCTACCATACTACTCTACGAACCAAAAAGGTCAACGGTCAATCACCACGTCAATTAAACGTCTACTCTCCTAAAGGAAATATCTAACTAAAAAGTTATGGAGAGTTACAGATCATTACTGGACTTCGTGCAACCAATGGTTGGTTGACACATCACTGATTATGCAGAGTTAGAAGGAACTATCATTAAGACAAATTTGAAATCTGTAAATAGTTATCAGAAACCATCGAACCATTTTCCCCCCCATTTTCAAACCCTAAAATCCTCTCAAAAGCCAAAATCAATTAACCTTCCAGACTCTTGCCCAAATCAAAATCAGCCGTCTCTCAAAAACCCCTCTGAATCAAATACCTATATTCCTCGAACCACTCAAATAGAAAACTGGCGAGTAATCACTGGCATTCATCTCGGAACCAAAACGTTTGAAAAATCCAAAAAAGAAGTTCAGAGACATTCTCGAACTTGTGAAGAAAGCTGGATTCTCAGAATGTCTTGAGGCTAGAACTCGAGTATATACTAAATTAGTCAAGGAATTTTACTCAAATGCATATATAAATGTCGGAACCCTTTCAACCAATGTTAAAGGTCAGTCTCTTAAGCTAAAATCATCTTATATAAATCAATGCTTAGGTTTCCCTGACCTAGGACTGAGAAACCTTGATGAGATCAACACTGAGCAAGCAAGGGAGATTATGGGGTACCAAAGGAACCCCAGTCTAAAGGATATGAAGAAAAAGGAGTTCCATGTGGAATTCGAGTTCCTTGCTGAAATAGTAGGAAAATGTATACTATGCAAGGACACTACACACGACACAGTGCTTGATCAACAACTAAAGATTATGTCTGCAATAGTTCAGAGAAGGCGAATCAACTTTGGGGTTATCTTGCTAGATCAAATTTCCAAATGGCTGGAAAAGGCTGAGATGAAGAAATCTACAGATAAACCCCTGACTAAGGTTTTTCATGGAATACTACTGAACATTGTGATGAAGAAGAAGCTAGGAGGAAGAATCAAGGATGATGAGGGAGAACCTCTTAATGTTCACAAAGTAATGTCTCCATAACTCTTTGTGAATTGGAAGAAAAACCCCAATGAGAACAGAAGGCTGACAACTGGGAGTAATAGCAAGGCCTCTACAAAGAAGAGTAAGGCAAAAGAGGTAGAAAGTTCTAAGTCTGAAGACTCTGTACCAGCAGAAATCACATCCATAAGAAAGAGATCTAGGGGTGTGAAGAAAACTGAGACCTCATCAAGAAGTCTCTCCACCAAAGACAAAGATGAAGAAGAAAAAGTCCTGACTGCAGAAACCACCAAGAGGAGAAGCAACAGACAGCTTCAAGGGCCATGACAAAAGAAAGATAAGGTGGTAAACAAACCAGCCTCAGTTGCCAAAGATAGTACATCTGATGAAGAGGAGAACGCAGAGTCAGAAGAAGAAAAGGGAAGAACCGACGATCTCAAAATCGAGTCCCCTCAGACAAAATTCAGCAATGAAGGTGAAGCTGGAGTAATGGAAGAAAATGCAGCATCTGCTGATGAAGAAGAATGCTCAAGCCCTGTGACTAACCCTCAAAGCATTAACTCTAACGATGAAGAGAGGATACAAGCTGACCCAAATCCATCCCCAACTGCAAGTGCTCCAACAAGTCCAGATGATGGGTCAAATGATGTTGTTTCTAAAGAAGAAGATCATGCCCCTTCGAATCCTGAAAGCCCCCATAACGGCTCAAGAAGTGATAACTCCAAAGAAAAAGGGCCTGTCCCCAACAGTGTTGAACCTTAAGGAAGTTCGTTTGATTATCCAAAGGCTTCAGAGTCTGACTCTCCCAAAGCTGAACCTCCAAGGAGAAGGAAGAGCTACAGACTACAAGCCAAATTTGCCTCCAAAAAGAGAAGTGATCACTGCAATTCTGTCATTGAAGTAAGTGATGATAAGTCAGTATCAAAGGGTGAAAGTACTGAAGATGGGACCAGTGGTGAAGAAGATGCATTAGAGGAAGATCTTGCTAAAAAAGTTTTGAAAATGAAATACAGCAAAAAGGATTCATTGATGGAAATGATGAGAATGGTTCAGGTTCCGAAAGAGAAGAGATGGAAAAAGATTTTGGTTCTACACCAAAGGAATCAGAAGAACAAGAAGACTATCCAGTTCTCTTTCCCGTAAGATTTAACAGAAGAATAGTGGTAGAAGTCTCAAATGAACTACATGAGGCACATCCCGAAAGATGGGTGAATCATGGAAATGAACAGCTCAAGGTAGTAAGGATGATTGCGTTTGAGGTGTTAAAAATCTGGAATAACATGGAACTAGACTGCACAACCATCCTCTACAATCCTGATGATCTACTTATGAGATGGTTTTTCCAGTGGATGCCTTGGCTAAACGCACATACTGAAAAAGATGCAAGTTACTTCATCTGGTGCAACTCCCATTTTCCAAGCATGGAGCTGGTGGCACAAAACTTCCCAAGAGTAAAGAGCTTTGCTACAATGATGATCACCGACCAGCCTCACTACAAGGTCTACAGACATGCCGACAATCACTATATCCCCTACGATCGTAGAGTGGACTCTCAAGGAAGAAGGATCATGACCAAGGTGATGATTGTAGAGTCTGTTCACTCTACTGCTAATGGTGTTCAAGTTCAAAATCAGAAACCTCCATCAGCTCAAGCACTGCTATCTGACATTCCTTCATCCTCAGCCAGTGATTAGAACTCAACGATTATTCAGATTTTCAACACTTTCGAAAATCTGTCCAAGGAAGCAGATCGAAGAGTCCAATCTGATCCTCAACAAGAGGCTGCCCAACCAGATGATCAAATATCTGTGGAGAAGGAGCTGATGAAAAATTCTGATGAACTGATTAAGAAAATATCTCTATTTACTGAAGAGTCAAAGAAGCTGACAACAAAATATGATAACTCATTTCACGAGAGACTTCAAGCAACGATGGCTGATGTATCTCTCAAAATCAGAGAAAGAGATCACATCTATCTAAAGGCCATGAATAATCATAAGGCAGATGCACTACAAGCGAAGAAGAAAAATGAAGAACAACTCCAAGTCCTCTCTGACAAGATTGACAACATGAATTAGTCTTTCTCAGTGCAACTTGAGTTAGGACAACAAGACCTCAAGTTTGAAGTTGCTAACTCCTCCTACCTGATGGAGCAGCTTATGTCCAACATGGAGCAGCTCTCCCAAATGATTAATGACAAAAAGGGGGAGAAAAAGAGGCATAGAAAGGGGAAGAACAAGAGGCGCTCTAGTAAGAGCAAGAGGAACAAAAAGAAAGAAAAGAAGAAGACAACACCAGGGGGAGCTGAGTCATCATCTAAGGGGGAGCCAAAGGATGATGAGCCTAAGGCTGCGGGGGAACCAGAGCCGGAACCAAAAGAAGAAGAAAAGGATAGCTCCACATCCCAGGGGGAGCAGGAGAAAAGGAATCAAATAGATAAATAGCTGATCAACAGACATCCTGGAAGCATACATGGAACCAAAGAGGTACATCTCTAACTAGTTAGGTATGTTCTGGATCCAGGATGTAAAATGTCAGTGTATTAAATTCCACATCATTATAAATGACATTCATGATTATCTATTTTAGAAATACAGATATTAATTGTATATAAGATTCATTCATAACATGCATATGCACTTATTATTTTTGTCATAATCAAATAGGGGGAGATTGTCAGAAATAAGCATGTGAATGATATTCCTATTACATATGATTTGATTATGATATATATATGAATGAATATGCAAGTATGATTGAATTAAGAAAAGTTATAAAGTCCCTTGATAGATAATAGAAATATGTGTACAAGGACTTATAATGAATTGATCAAATATATTAGGTTGATCCTACATAAGTAAAACAGCTTTGTAAAGTCCTTAAAAATAAATGATGTACAAGGACTATAAATATAGAAAAATCAAGCATATTAGGTTGATCTTATGATGTAATAGATAGGTTTATCTGATCGTCGAGCACTGCACCAGAAATCGTAGTCTACCATGAGAGTTAAGGAGAACTCGAGAGTTGTCGAGGAAGAATCGTAGTCTGTAAGATAAAAGATCTTGGGGTTCATAGACTTCCAGGAGAGACGATGAAGGATCATAGTGTGTCGAGTAGAACTTCCTCTTAGCCGAAGTCTACTAAGAAAGTCATGTTCAGAATCGTAGAGACAGTCTGCCTACGAGCCGACCGAACATCTGCTGAAGCCAAGTCAGAAACGTAGACTACACTCGGAGTCGTAGAGTCTACTGATGTTGAAGCCAAGTCAAGGATCGTAGACTACACTCTGAGTCATAGAGTCTATTGATTACATGCGGAGATCGTAGTCAAGCAAGATCAGATGAAGACATCGAGCACAAAGACAGAAATTGTAGAGTGTCAAGATCTGATCCCGAAGTCATAGGGTCTGCACAACCAAAGTTGAATCGTAGAGTGCAGAACTACGACCTCAACAGTTGTGCTCACAATACCAAGGCAGAATCATAGAGCTAATACGATTATCAATGAATGAGCACTCCCAGAATATCCAAAGGAACCAAGCCTCTGGTTCAAGCTGCAATGTTACATCCAACTTGAAGGAAACCAAAGAGCACTCAACGAATGACATGCAAGCTAACAGAAGATCTAAGCACCAACATAATCAGTATCCAGATTGAGTTATGAAGCCATTCAAGATGAAGTCTTCCACAAGATGATCATAAGAAGACTTCAGTAGCTGACTGAGGAAAGTCAACAAGTGCAGTAAGCTGTCAAGTGAACAGAAGACAATAATCTTGGAAGCAACCAAGATCGTAGTGTTTGTCAAACAAAGAAAGAACTGATGGAGTGTACTCAGAGATACTGGTCAGCCTCTGAAGAACAAGGCTAAAGTGATTAAGCATTGGGTCAGTCCATTGATGATAAGTGAACGGGAGATCACAAAGAGAAAGCGAGCTGGACACGGCACAAATCTGAAGTGTCTTAATATTTAGAAGGGACCAGAGCAAGGAGTCAAGCCATCAGTATCTGAGAACAGTCGAAGCAAATAGAAATGTTAAAGCACTGCACAAAAGAAGAAAGAAGTGTTCTACATCGAAGATCTAGTAAACACTCTTCAAGATCATAGTGTTGTCTATACCAGTTAACATAACACTACGATCAGATCCATGAAGACATGCATCAGAATCATAGAGTTCGAACAGCTGAAGGTTTAAGCATTGCCAACGGTTCAATCTGAAGGTTGATATTCGAACAAGAGCTTATTGAGAGCATCGATGCAAAAGGACAACCTCTGATCAAGAAATTAGAAGGAGGAAATAAAGTCTTTAACCTGCCCAAGATATAAAAGTGACATCTCTGACGAGGTAGGTGAAACAGTGGACTGCAATGTCAGAAAGTCAAAAAAGGAGATGGCATGTCACATCTGCAGTCTGCACCAAATAACTCGAGATCTGCGAAGCAAATCTAAGAGCTTTCAATGGCTACTTTCCAACGGGAAGATTGGGAAGTAGTATAAATCAACAGAGCTTCAAAGATCAAGAGTTGCTGATGATTGCAATATTGCAGAATCGTTGAGTTGTTAGAATGCTAACGTTGACTCTACGAGTTCCAATTGAGCTTAACTAGAACAAGTCTCAGTGACAGTGAGACTACGAAGGTGGAAGTGAAGCAACTTTGAAGAAGGACTTAAACAGATCAAAGCTTCACTCAACAAAGATAAGAATGCTACTTGAATTTGCATCTAAGCTAAGAGCCGAGAAGGACAAAAAGATAGCATTTAGAAGAGTGGCAAAGCAGAAGGTAGATCCTAAGAGCCACTCTATGATTCACCAGGAACCCAAAGCTGAAGCAGAGCAAGTGTAGAACCATGTCTGTCAACATGTTAAGAAGGGTTCAGGAAATGGTGACGGTGCACAGCTGACTCTACATGAAAATGAGCAGAACAGAAGAAGATCAGCTGCACCAAAGATGATGTGGTCCAGTCTTGAAGCAGAATACAAAGAGGACCACACCAAACTGCTAAGTACAGAAGATTTTAAAAGCATAAAGACATCTTAGCAGCTCAGCACCAACTCATAACAAGAAGCCAGGGCCTGAGGGGTCCTTGTCTGGGGGGACTAAATGAAGTTCCAAGCCTGCTGGGCTTGAAGAGTTCCTAAGGAACTGAAGAAGTTCCAAGGCTGTTGGCCTTGAAGAGTTCTTAGTGAACTAAAGTCCCAAGGCAGCTGGCCTTAAAGGAATCTTAGTGATTCAGGGTGCTGCCCTTCCTTAGTGGAAATCCTACTACTTGAAAGTAGAAGAGTGGATTAGGAGCTTGAGTCTCTGAACCACTTAAAACCCCTTGTGTATTTTACTTTATGTCATTTACATTATGTCTATTAACTGCTATAACTTCTATGTATGTTTTACCTGCTTACCATTGAACTAACTCTACGAACAATGTATGTCTGATTATGAATATATCAATGAAGGGGATCTTTTACTTATTCTGATGTGCTTGAAAAGATTCTTATGTTTGTCATATGCTAAATTATTAGCAATACAAAATAAATATATAAAGTATTTGAAATTAAAAAGGATCTATTCAACCCCCCCCTTCTAGATCTATTGTGCCTACTGGGAACTAACAGGGAAAAATCTTTATCGAAAAGCCGCCTCTTTCCTGAGAATGATCTGGTTGTTAAATATTATGAGTTATAATATTAATGATGAATAAGTTTGTGTTGACTAAAGATGAAATTAATATTTCCAATGTGTTGAGATTATTAGTGTTAGTAGAAATTGACATCTATTTCGATAATAATGGATGTCTGGAGGTTATATTGACCAATCGGGTAATTAATCGGATAAATGAGCAATTAATTGCTATTAATTCACATACTTATAACTATTTGTTCACATGTATGTACTATTGATTCACATGCATTTACTATTAGGGGAGGTGGTGCAAGATTGATAATACTTGCGTGACTAAATTAAAAATAGAGGTATAGATGAAGGTACTATACCGTAACTATTTTTTTCACATGTGTGTACTATTGATTCACATGAATGTACTATTAGGAGAGGTTGTGCAAGTTTGATAATACTTGCAGGACTAAATTAAAAATGAAGGAAAAGATGAAGGTATTATACTGTAATATTTCGAGCCCCAAAACGTGCAATATCGAAACTATATTTTCCTATAAATAGAAACTCGTTCTTCTTTCATTCTCACCGATTCACTAAGACTCACAAGAGCAATTATAGAGAGAGAAGATATAGAGAGAAATAAGAAGAGAAGTCTGTTACCTCACTATTCCAGTATCAAGTCTTCTTCAGAGGTAAGGGATATTATTTTGTTCAGTATTCATAGGAATAATATTTTCTTCCATACTCTGTAGTATGTGAGTAATATTATTTCGTCTCGTATTCCTGATTATACCCTCATTTTATTAAAGTATTGCTTCTATACTCCGTGAAATTAGTGGAATATCCTTAAAATTTGCGCTTCATCTAATATCATTTCACAAGGATATTTTTTACACATTCTTGTTAAATTTTAAGTTTTTCATGCCGGAGTACTGTCCATGAGTAGTATTCATTTTTACGGTACTATTCATAAAGTACTATTCATGAGGTACTATTCATAAAGTATTATTCACGGGTACTATTTATAAAGTACTATTCACGAGTACTATTCACAAAGTACTACTCGCGGGGTACTATTCCCGAAGTATTATTCCCAAAGTACTATTCACGATGTACTATTCACTCAGGTACTATTCACCCGAAGAATTATTCATGACAAAAATTGATTTCTTTATTGTCCAAATCATTTTTGATACAATATTATTCTTGAATTTTACTCCACAAAGCAGTATCATGTTAACAATTTGGACAATATTGAATTCTGGATAAATTAAATTATAAATCTTTAAATATTTATCCTTTGCTTTCTTTTAATTGAATTCTTATATCATTGTCATCGTCCTCATGCTTATATTATGATAAAAGTCATATGTGGCTTACGTGCATAGATGTACTATTGATTGGTATTATTATGATCAGGGATCATTCGGTATAATCATGACCCGTAATGTTACAAATGATGTGGTAAAAATCATCATTGGCCTGTAGTGCATTGATGGACAGTTGTTGGTATGATTATAACCAGAGATTATTCGGTATAATCATGACCATTGATGATTACATGAATATCCTTGGTCGTGGTGCAGGGATGATTCGATGATGTGGTTTATTTATTAAGCTGAGTCTCAGCAATAAAGTTGATGAAAAAACTTTTTAAATCATATAAGCTAGTAGATATCATGCTCTACTTGACTCTTATAATGAATTGTTTGTTCCGTTGCAGTTAAACTCGATGTTTATTATATTTTATCAGTTTAACACTGTTGAAGGCTAACGATAATTTATTCTGTATTATCTTAGTCATAATATTTCTTACTGGGCTAGTTGTGCTCACCCTTTGTTTTCATTGTTCTCTTCAGGAAATGAGAATATAGCTGGGACTAGTCGGGGAACGGAGTGACGGTCCAGATGTTTGCATTAGTAGTCCTCACTATTTAGTGAAATAGTGTGATAATAATTGTAATGAAGACTTTATTTGAGTTTAGATACTCTCTACGAGACATTATCCGTGTTGAAACTCTCAGCTACGTTTTGTCGTACTGTATAAAAGAAGTTTGTATTTAAATTTTGTACCATGTATTTGGCGACTCAAGATGGGTGATGTATACCTATTTTGGGGGCGTCACAGTTGGTATCAAAGCTTAGGGATATGATCCTTGGCTAAGATGTGAGACAAGAACTAGGAGGGGAGAGACGGGGAATTCCTTCGCTAGTATGACCTACCTAAGTTTATTTGGTATTTATTTGGTCGGTCAGAGTATAGTGATAATATGTGACATGTCAATTAACTCTTGTTTTGTGGTAGTATTTGAAAATGGCATCCGAAAATTTTGAGATAAGCAATGAAGCACATGAGACCGTTGAGTCACCAACGATTAATACCCAGGATAATGTGCATCAGGATGGCAATAATCCTCAGGAAAACAACAGCGTTGACCAAATACTGAACGATGGGATGTTCAGAGGCTTTTGCAATTCATGCAACATAAGGCGAGAACGAATCCTGTCCAAAATGCAGGTGGAAACACTGGCAACTCTCGGACGGTCATCGCTAAACAGTTTAAGGAGCTGGGACCGCCGGAGTTTATTGGAGAGACAAAACCACTTAAGGCAGAGACACGGATAAAGCAGATCACCAAGATATTTGATGTCTTGGGATGATCCGAGGAGCAAAAGGTTCCCTTTGCCACCTTTATGTTGCGAGGAGAGGCAGATTACTGGTGGGAATCAGTAAAGCGTACTCAACCTGCCGCACTGAATATGTCTTGGGAGAAGTTCCAATAACTGTTCAACGACAAGTACTTTCCCGAAAGTATTCATCACATGAAGGATGTAGAGTTTATCAAGCTGGAACAAAACAATATGATCGTGTCGCAGTACGAAGCTAAGTTTATCGAGTTATCCCGATTTGCGTCCCACTTGGTTAATAATGAGGAGAGAATGACGCGAATGTTTCTAAGATGTTTAAAACCCGAGATACATCAATATCTAATTTCTCACAAACTGTGTCTATATTCAGATATTGTAAATAGGGCTCAGTTATTGGAGCGCGATAACGAGTCAACCCAACCAAGAGAGAACAGCCGGCAAAATGATAATACCAGTGGTAACAGTCATCAAAGCGGTGACAATAAACGTGGTGGAAGTTAACATGCCAAAAATGGTAACCACTTCAGTGGCAATCATGGTCAAGACAATAAAAGTAGGAATTTCAAGAAGAGGATATTCAATAATGATGGAAGGACGTTAGCACCAGCACCTGTTGTTAAGGAAGGAGAACGACCGTCGGTCGTATGTTACAAATACGGAAGGGATGGACACATCAGTCCAAACTGTACGCAGCAGCCCAAAGCATGTTACAATTATGGAAGAGAAGGTCACCTAGCATGATTTTGTCATGCACCAAGTCAAGTCTAGCTGAGATGGAGGCATCAAAGGTCGTTCCAGATAAGACAAAACCGGTAGTTTAAGGGAGAGCATTTTTCGTAACCTCCCAAAAAATATGGATTCCAAACGAGGTGATCATGGATAAGTTATTCATAAACTCTAGCGAAGTCTATACCTTATTTAATATCGGTTCTACCCATTTTTTAATTTCTCCTACTTGTGCTCAACATTTAAATTTAACTCCAGAGAAATTAGACTTTGATTTATCTGTTGAAACTCCATTGGGAGAAACCTTCATTACATCCACTGTTTATAAGTCTTTTTTTATTCAAATTGGTAACCGCACGTTACCTGTCGATCTTATCTCTTTGAAAATACTTGCATTTGATGTGATTTTAGGAATTGATTGGTTAACTACTCATCATGCTAAAATCGATTTTTTCGTAAGGTTGTTAGCTTTCATAATCCTAACCAACCTATTATGCGAATTCAAGCAACCAAACCACTAAAGTCAATCACTGGCATATCAAGCCATAAAGCTATTCATTTATTGAAAAATAGATGTCAAGCTTTCTCAGCACATGTCATGGATTTAAACAGAACTACGTCAGATTTGAATGATATTTCTATTGTTAATAAATTTTTTAATGTATTCCCTGAAGAACTTCCTGGCCTACCCCCGGAGCGTGAAATTAAATTTTATATCGACCTTTAATCCGGTACAAAACCCATTTCCAAAGCCCCATATCAAATGGCTCCTATTGAACTTCAGGAGTTAAAAACCCGACTACAGGAATTGTTAGACATCGGTTTCATGCATCCTAGTACATCTCATTGGGGTGTTCCTGTTCTATTCGTGAAGAAGAAAGATGGAAGTATGAGACTTTGTATTGATTATCGGGAGTTGAATCATGTCACCATCAAAAATAGGTACCCGTTGCCTCGTATTGATGATCTGTTTAACCAGTTACAAGGTGCCAAATTCTTTTCAAAGATCGATCTTCGTTCTGGATATCATTATTTAAAGATTAAAACTGATGACATTCCAAATACTACTTTCAGAACTCGGTACGGGCATTACGAATTCCTAGTCATGTCATTTGGATTGACTAATGCTCCTGCTGCCTTCATGGATATGATGAACCGAGTATTCAAAGAATATTTGTAATAACCTGAATATTTTCTATATAAATAAATAAGAAATTTTGCATATTAATTTTTTATTATTATTATTTTAAAGATGAGAATATGTGCCAAGTAATGTGTATGTATATATGTGATAAATAAAATTATTTATTTCATGAATAATTTCAAATAATTTTATTTTAGAATTATTAATCATTATAAAGTATATACTTATAATAATTAATTTTATAGTAGAAATGTCTTTATTGTTTATTTTCTAAGAAAATATGATTTTTATATTATTTAAATAATATATGAGATGATTATTGGAATTATTATAATTACTATTTTATTATATGAATTTTAGTTCAGATTATTTAAGTTAATTCTTTTTAACTTAATTAAAAATGTTATATATGAAAGATAATCAGATATGGAATCCAAACCCTAAATCTGGATTTTGAGCTATGAAAGAGAATAATAATATTATATTAAATATAATATTATTTTTCTGTGTTATAAATATATACTGTATATATTGGTCAATGATGGTGTTTAATGTCAAACCTTATATCAATTTGTTAAAACCTATTTTAAAACTCAATTATGAGTTCAAAACTGTGTAGTATTGGTGTTATAGAATTTATGTTGTGTATTATTAGATTTAATGTTAATTAGATAAAAACCCTAATTAATATTTGAAAGCCCTAATTTAAAATTAAAAACCCTAATTGCTAATTAGGAACCCTTATTGCTAAAATTATAAACCCTAATTATTATTTTTGTAAATTGAAATGTTAATTTAGGAACCCTAAGGATAATTAAGGAACCCTAATTATTTAAACCCTAAATTTTTAGTTAAAACCTTAATTTTAATTAGTATGTTTTAATTAAAATTTTACTACACTTTAGTTTTTAATTATCCAAACCCTAGTAATTATTTGGGAAACTTTAAGGTTAAAAATCTAGTGATTAAACCCTAGATTCAAGCACCTTGGACAAGAATACCCTATGATTATTTGCAAAATTACAATTTTGCCCTTTTTGTCCCATTCTTGAATTATTGGTTAGATAAGATCTTTGCAAATCTGGCCAGCCACCCTATTGTCTAGCTATGAACCTACAAGACTACAATTCTCAGCCATTACTAATAGCCGCATGCATTGTATACAAGTTTACATAGAATTCAAGAGAGAGAAAAAGTCTCCTCCAAGCTCATTTTACACACACTCATCCTAGAACTTCTCTCTCTAAAACCTCCGAAATTTCTTTACTAGATCAGTCACAAAGCAATCCCCACGAAATCCATAAACAGATCAGAAGCATAGAAATCAGAATTGGAGCATAAAGGTGCAAACCCTAAAATTCGAAAATCTTTTAATCTTATGTTAGATGTAAAATTTTTTGTGTTAAATATGTTGTATGGGGTGTTAATCAATGATTTGGGTTGATAGATGTTAAACCCATAACATCTAGACGCTCGGATTTGATGATTTTCCAAATCTAGAAATTTTTAAAAATAAGGGTCTGATAGTGAATGTCAGGTCCCACATATCTCGATCTGTTATGTGTTTTTGTGTTTTAAAAGTTTGTACTTGTAGTCTGTTAGGAGATCTTTAATATGGAACTTGATTCAAGTCCGTAGTTGTTGTAGATTAAAAGATATTTGTGGTCAAAGTGAGTTGACCGATCAGAAATTATGAGTTTCTGGGCAACCCAGAAACCCATAATTTCTGACAGTAATTTTTAGAGCTTCTGTTCTTGCTGATCCGTTATAGTATAGACATGTTCTTGTTATATAATTGTAGACTGGCATGAGTACTACATATATATGTTTTTATATTACCCAAATACGTAACAGAATCAAATTAAGAGTTGGTCAAACGTGGGTTGACGAAACTGCTCAAGAACATTTCTGGAAAACCCAGAAATGTTCAAGAACAGTTCCGGGGAGGGTACTTTAACCGGACCATTTATCTTATTCGTGTTGATGTTATGATGATCTCATGTTATTTTATTGTTACATGTCATATACTCTATAGGTATGAACCATTATATCACATGAAACAAGGTTGGAACTTAAATTAAATTGAGCACGAAACTAGGAACTCCAACTTTTGGGTTTCTGGGAAAACCCAGAAACACTCTGACAGTGAGTTTGATGACTTAGATCCTTCATGTTATTGATATGTAGACATGAAAAATGTTTAGACCTTGTACTCTGTTAGCTTGTCTATACAGTCCGACGTCTAGACTAACTAAATATATCATCAACAGATTGCATGTTAGAAGGCCACAAAAGGCGTTGATCGACCATGACTAAAATTTTCTGGGCAGCCAAGAAATGTGAAGAACAACTCTGACATCATGTTCTGATGCTTAGATCTCCCTCATGTTTTATGATTTGGTCCAGAAATGGTTATTAACATGTACTCTTACATACATACTACAATATTTAATCAATAGAATGTCCAGAACTTGAGTATATTAAAATTTAAAGATGGTCAAAGGGGGTACCCTTGAGCACTGACTGTCAGTGTTCTTGAGCCTCAAGAACACTTATCGCGACAGAAACTGTCACTAAAGCCTTTAACGACGGACTTAATTATTTTTTGTTTTATAATTTCTGAAAAATACATTAAAATAGAAATAAATTCCTAAAAATTATAAAATCAGTTTTAAAAATAATTTTAAGTTATAAAAATTAACTTTTAATAATTTGACATATTTTTCATAAATATTATTATTTATTTGGATATTTTTGGTATTTAATTTAATTAATAAATGCATTAAATAAATTAATTAAAAATGATTTTATTGTATTAAAAATCATTTTAAATAATAATAAGGTATATTTTAAGTTATAAAACATAACTTTTAATATTTTAAGATAAGTTTCATTAATTATTAAATATTAATGATATTAGATTTATTTAGTAATTATATTAAATGAATTAAATAAAAATGATTTTAATATTATAAAAATCATTTTAAATGAAAATAAATAGTTTAAAAATATTTTAAGTTATAAAATATAACTTTTGATATTTAAAGGTAAATTTCATCAATAATTTAATATTAATGATATTAAGTTTATTTAATAATTATATTAAATAAATAGTTTAAAATGGTTTTATTAATTTAAAAATCATTTAAAAAGAAAATAAATGAATTAAAAATATTTTAAGTTATAACTAATGACTTTTAATATTTTGATAAATAATAGATTAATATTTTAATATTAATGGTAATTATTTAAAAATGATTTTAAATATTTTAAAAATCATTTAAGGGTAATATTAATACTTTAAAAATATTTTGAGTTATTATAAATAACTTTAATATTTTGGAAATGGTTTCATTAATAGTTTAATATTAATTAAATATTAATAATAATAGAATTAGTTAATATTTAAATCATTTAATAATGATTTTAGTGTTTGAAAATTCACGATAAAGTATAATAATTATTTCAAAATTATTATAAGGCTATGAAAAATAATATGACTGATATTTAAAATATCTAAACGACTATTAAACTGCAGGATAGAGTCTTAGACTCGATATTTACCCGATAAAGCCTTTGGTACACCAAAATATTTCAAAAATTGATTTGAACTTAGATAATTTGACTAGATACATGTTTGTTTATGATGTAATGACTGTTAAACATATGTGACAATGTGATTAGGTTATGTGATGACTGCAATTAGCAGTACTATGTGATATGATATATTATTCTAATCGAACGAATGATCTTATTAATGATAGGTTTTCATATAAAAGATAGAACTAAGTTATGTTATTGTAAGCAGCAGCTCAGGCAAGTATCTAAATCTTATGTACAACTTTTATTTTGTGTAAATAGGTATATCATGTTATGCAAGTTTCTTAAACTTACTCCAATTATTATTGAGCAAGTATCTGATCTATTATTTACATTGTGCAAGTATCCTACTTTTGCATTTACTTTATGCAATGGACATGGGAAAGAAAGTTTCAAAATTATATTATTATTATGCCAGATTATTAACTCTATTATTATTGATTATGTATCCAATCTTTGTATTCATACAAGTTCTTACATTATCAGATCATTGTATTATTGTATAATTCATATATTTATTATGTTCGTTAATTCGTATATAGGGTTAGATAAGTGTCTCCACTTGGATAACCATTGTATTTAATCATATGTTGATACATACTTATTGATTTCAAGTATGTACACGTTGACTTAAAAGCCTTCTAAGATATTTGATTCAGCTAGACATAAAAATATTGTTGAATAAGATAGAATGGTATTGTATCCAACCAAATTGTTTTGGTTCGGATTCCCGACTAAGTATGAACATCCCGAATATGGGAAAACTTTTGTGCACCTAAGGTGGATAGAGTGAACGATGATATCGTTCTTGCATGTAGTATTGATCAATATAGAGCACATTGGGGAGATCACCCTCGTGTTCGTAAGTTATGACGGTTTGCAGATGAAGTTCTGCTAAACCTTAGCGAAAATTAAAAATAATGTTCATAGTATGTCGAATGCTCTCCAATTATAGTCAGTACGTAGTTTCAAAATTTTGAGATAGATTTGGTATGTTGTTATTATTGGTTCAGCTTACTTCACAACTGTTGATTCATTATAGAAGAGTTATTCAAAGAAAATATTTAATCCTTTCAGCTTATATTTATTGTTGTTATTACTTGTTGGGTAATCAAATGCTCATTCTTGGTTTACATTTAAATGTTTTCAGTTAAGCATGATCTACCGGAATGTTCAGTCCAGAACAAGGGAAAAGGAAAGAAATCAAAATAATCTTTTATAATAGTTAGATAATATTAAGACAATGATATTTATTATCTATCATGTAATGTATTGTAGTAAAGGTTGCGTACTTGGGATTAGACTTTGATATATGTAAATTAAGTTTGATATTTATATTATTGTTATTATTATTAGTATTATTTCGCTCATATAAATGGTATCGTAAAGCACCGAGTTCGGGTTTCAAGTACCTGAGTTTGGGGGCGTTACAATATTTGGATCACTTTGTGGTCGTCTTTATTGATGACATCCTCATTTACTCCAAAAGTCGTGAAGATCATGAGCAACACTTGAGGTTGATACTCCAAAAGCTTCGTGAAAACAAGCGGTATGCCAAGTTGAAGAAATGCTAGTTCTGGCTTGAGGAATTAGCATTCCTTGGGCACGTAATATCAAATCACGGAATATTTTTTGACCCGGCAAAGATTGAAGCAATTCAAAGCTGGGAGCAACCTAAGTCAATGACCAAAGTACGTAGCTTTCTCGGCCTAGCTGGTTATTATCGGAGATTCGTAGAAAGGTTTTCTTGAATCACTACTCCATTAACTAAGCTAACTCAGAAAGATATAAAATTTGGTTGGAGCGAGAAATGTGAGAAGAGTTTTCAAGAACTCAAGAGGAGACTCATTTCAGCACCTGTTCTGATAATACCATCTGGCTCGGAGGGATTTGTCATCTATAGTGATGCTTCAGACAAAGGGTTAGGATGTGTTCTCATGCAACATGGGAAATTCATAGCCTATGCCTCACGACAACTCAAAGAATATGAGAGGAATTATCCTAATCATGATCTAGAGTTGGCAGCTGTCGTTTTTGCGCTTAAGATTTAGAGACATTACCTGTATGGAGAGAAGGTGAAGATCTATACAGATCATAAAAGCCTCAAATATTTCTTCACTCAAAAGGAACTCAACATGTGATAATGATGATGACTTGAGCTACTGAAAGATTACGATAATACCATTCAATACCATCCTGGAAAAGCGAACGTAGTAGCTGACGCATTGACTAGAAGATCATATGCAGGCACGAGTACAATATTGTCAATGCAAAGGCCCATTTTGTATGACTTACAAAGGATGGAGATAGAGTTAAAGACTCCATGGACCCATGTGACGATGGCGAATATACATGTAGAACCGACTTTAATCGATAAAGTTAAAGTTGCTCAAGCTACAGACCTGGAGCTGATGCGTATGAAGAAGAAAGTTCAAGAAGGTGTTATTCCGGAAGCAAGAATCAATGAAGAAGGAATACTACGAGTAAACTGCATACTTTGTGTTCCTAACAACCCTGATTTAAAGTATAAAATAATGATGGAGGCGCACAACACACCGTTTGCAATCCATCCTGGGAGTACCAAAATGTATCGTGATCTTTGACATACATTTTGGTGGAGCAATATGAAGAGACAGATAGCGGGGTTTATCTCAAGGTGTCTAACTTATCAAAGAGTCAAGGCGGAGCATCAAGTGCCAAAAAGTCCATTGCAACCACTTGAAATTCCAGAATGGAAGTGGGAGCACATTACCATGGATTTTTTTACTGGTCTTCCCAAGGTTTCTCAAGGCATAGATGCGATTTGGGTCATTATTGATAGATTGACCAAGTCTGCTCATTTCTTACCAATACGAGAAACTTATTCACTTAAACGTCTTACTCGTATGTACATAAATGAGATTTTAAGATTGCATGGTATGTCAATATCCATAGTTTCTGGTCGAGACCCAAGATTCACTTCAAGATTTTGGGTTAGTTTGCAAAACGTTATGGGCACAGATTTATGATTTAATTCGGCATATCATCCTCAAATGGACGGGCAGTCAGAGAGGACTATTCAAACTCTTGAACAATTATTAAGACTCTATGTCCTTGACTTCAAGGGAAGTTGGGACAAGTTTTTACCATTGGTGGAGTTTTTCTACAACAACAGTTATCAAACAAATATTGGCATGGCTCCATTTGAGGCGTTGTATGGAAGAAAGTGTCGTTCTCCAGTATGCTGGGATGAGGTGGGTGAAGCAACGTTGTTAGGACTGGAGTTGGTACGTATGACTACGGAAAAGATTCAAACGATCCGAAAACATATAAAAACCTCACAAGATCGACAAAAGAGTTATGCTGATCTTCATCGAAAGGACGTGGAATTCAATATTGGAGATCATGTGTTGTTACGTGTTGCACCATGGAAAGGAGTTACGAGATTTCAGATTTAGAAAGAGAGGAAAGAGAATCCATGGCCATAATTATACCAAAAATTGTCCATCAATTCACTACGGGCCAATGAGGACTTTTACCACATCATTTGTAATATTACGGTCATGATTATACCGAATAAACCCTGGTCATAATCATACCAAGTCCATCTATGCACTACAGGCCACAGATGACTTTCAACAAAATATAAACATGAGGATGATGACAATGATATAAGAATTCAATAAAACAAGTTCAATGATAAATTTTTAAAGATTTATAATTTAATTTATCCAGAAATCAATAATGTCCAAATTGTCAACATGATACTACTTTGTGGATTAAAATTCAAGAATAATATTATATCAAAAATGATTTGGACCGAAAAGAAATCTATTTTTGTCATGAATAGTACCCCGTGTGAATATTAACTGAGTGAATAGTACCCGAATAGTAACTTTGGGAATAGTAACCCCGTGAATAGTAATTTCGACATGAAAAAGTTACAACTTATCAAGAATGCTCAGAATAATATTTCCATGAAAAGATACTGGATGAAGCGCAAATATCAAGGATATTCTACTAATTTCATGGAGTATAGAAGCCAAAATTTTAACAAAACAAGTATAGAATGAAGATCAAAACATGGATACATTCAATGATAGTAACCATAATAGACATCTGGGATGAAAAAGAGAATATTTCATTTTTCAGTGAGTAGTGTCATATTTGTGAATAGTGCCGTATACGTGAATAGTAACCCAGAAACAAAAAGGTAGAAATTCCACAATAAAACTCATATCAATAATTCGGCATAATGATATTGAAGAAAATAATATCATTTATGAAGAAAATAACATCCCTTACGAATATTAAACGAAAATAATATTCCTTTCGAATATTGAATGAATATAATATTTCTTACGAATATTAAATGAAAATAATATTCTTGCGAATATTGAACGAAATAATATTCATACGATTACGAAAAATAATATCTCTTCAGAATATGAAATAAATAATATCACTTACCTCAAAAAAAATAGTACTTCTAGCTGAATATTGGATATAACGCTGAAAGGAACTTGCACCGTATAGCAACACTCAAAGTCTCAAAATACTCACAAGAATACGCTCGATAATATAGAGAGAGAAAACTTCAGTTTCTGGTGTGATTTTCAATTCTAACTTAAGCACCCTATTTATAGGGAAAATACTTAGAACACCAAAGAAGAAAATATAATAAAATATTTATATATTTATATAAATTTTCTAAGCACACCAAGAAATATGAATTCAACATCTTACACATGCAAGTGGGGCCCACCAAAATAAAAAACATGTTTTAAATATTTTTTGTAACAAAATAAATTCAGATCCAATATTCTGGAACTTCAATAATTCATAATAAATAGCCCTTTTATCAGAAAAATTCGAATCTTATGTCCTTCCATAGGAAATTCAATTCTCTACAACATTGTAAGTTTAAGTTTTTCCAAATTACAAACAAAAATTGACCGAACGATTTTGCAGGCTATAATTAAATTTCAGTCAAAAATAGGGTCCACCAACACACAAAACATGTGTTAAACATTTATTGCAACAAACCTCATTTATTCATATATCACACATTCATCGTAAAAATAACACCATTAAAATATAATAATATATTTAAATAAATTATTTTATCAGAAAAGGTAAAATATCAATTTTCAACAATTGTCACTTTTTTAAAAATTCCTCCATTTATATCCACATAAAATAAATATTTTCCTTATCATATAAATTAATAATTAATTATTCACAAATAATATTATAAAATCACAATATTGACAATCAGACTGTTCTCAGAAAAGAGGGGGATTTCCAATAAGGATTTCTCCTTACTGGCACGCAATTAGGTGACCAAACCTCTCCTTAGACAGAACTTTCTAGACATTACCAATAATGTTATCTAATAATATTATTAAAATAATATTAATTATTGATCTGATAATGGGAAATACTGTGCAGTGACAATTATTGAAACAACAATAATATAAAATATCAATGCAACAATTATTGAATCAATAAAATAAAATATTGAACAGTAATTATTGTAACCATTATTGAGTAGTGCCTTCTTACGTAAGAATCAATAATTGGTGCAATACCGTGTGTTACTGTGCAACACCATGTATTACTGTATTTTAACCACCGGGTATTCCAACAGTATTAACGGTAACAATTACGCCGTTATTTATAAAAACTCATACTTGTCGTTTTCTTCATCCGAACTTTTTCTGTTATAGGGCCCACAAATTGTTGTGCCGTCGTACGAATATTCCCTGACAGAAAGAATATTCCGCGACCAAATAAATATTCCCCGAAAAAAATGAATATTTTATAACCAGTTGTTTATTTTGCAAAATTTATAAATATTATCCACAACTATAATATTATATCAAACCCACACCATAATAATAAAAAAATATTTCGAGAAAATTAAATCTTTATTCATAAATTTTGGGGTCTTACAATCTCCCCTCCTTATGAAATTTCGCCCTCGAAATTTACGTACGTACCTGGTATGCCGAACAGATGAGGATACCTCGTCAGATTCTAACTCTTGAGGTATAACCTTTGAGCGTAAAATATGTTTTTTTGTATCCAAGATTTTAACAAGTACCTCTTTATACGTTAAATCTTCCGTTATCTCGTCCGGTTCTAATTCAATAATGTGGCTCGGGTCGTCCATATTTTTACGTAACATCAATACGAAAAAAAATTGTTATGAACACGCGACATATTTGGCGTTAAAACGAGTCTATAGGTCACAGTTCCTACTCGATCGAGGATTTTAAATAGAACAATTAAATCAAGGGTTGAGATTTCCTCTCTTCGTCAATTCTTGTTTCTAGAATAACGCCCTCTTGAACCTTCTTCTTCACATTCATCAGCTCTAAGTCTATAGCCTAAGCGGCTTTAACTTTATCAATTAAAGTTGGTTCTAATCGTATATTTAACATCATCACGTGGGTCTTTAGAGTAAGTCGTATGAAATGGGTCTTTGTGTTAACAACGTCGCACTCGTAACTGCATACGATCTTCTACTCAACGCGTCAGCTACCACGTTCTCTTTTTTACGATGATATTTAATGGTATGGTCGTAATCTTCAACAACTCGAGCCAACGTCTTTGGCGCATGTTACGTTCGTTTTGTGTGAAGAAATATTTGAGGTTTTTAGAAATGAGTTTTGCACTGGGGATAAATTTAAACGTTGAGCGCAAGTAGGAGAAATAAAAGAATGGGTAGAACCGATATCGAATAAGGTATAAACTTCGCAAGATTTTATGATTAACTTACCCCTGATAGCTTCATTCAGGTTCCTCAACAAACGCTCTCACTTAAAATACCGACTTTGACTTGTCTAAGACATCGTTTGGCGTAACCATCCCAGCTGGACTTGACTTCACTACACGACAAAATCGAGCTAAGTGACCTTCTCTTCTGCAATTGAAACACGCTTTGGGTTGTTGCGTACAGTTTGGACGGATGTGTCCCTCTTGTCCGCATTTGAAACATATGACCAGTGGTCGTTCTTCTTCCATGGAAACGGGTGCCGCTGTCTTTCCATCATTATTCAATCTCCTCTTCTTGAAGTTGTTCTCACTTAGTTTATCTTTCCTATTATCCTGACCATGATTACCACCGAAGTGATTACCATTTCTGGCATGTTGATTCCCTCCATGTTTGTTATCACCGCTTCGATGACTGCTACCATTGGTATTATCGATTTACTGGCTGCTCTCTCTTGCTTGGGTTGACTCGTTATCACGCTCCAATAATTGAGCCCTATTTATAACATCTGAATACAAACATAGTTCGTGAGAAATTAGGTATTAACGTATCTCGGGTTTCAAACCTCTTAGAAACATCCACGTCATTCTCTCCTCGTTATTCTCAATATTCTCGGATGTCATTTTCAAATACTGCTACAAAACAAGGGTTAATTGACACACCACATATTATCCATATACTCTGACCGACCAATTAAATACCAATTAAACTTAGGTAGGTCATACTAGTGAATGAATACCTTGTCTCTCCCCTCCTAGTTCTTGTCTCATATATCAGCCAGGGATCATATCCCTAAGCTTTGATACCAACTGTGACGCCCCCAAAATAGGTATACATAAATAATATCCCTTACTTCAAAAGAATAGTACTTCTGGCTGAATATTGGATATAACACTGAAAAGAACATGCACCATATAACAACACTCAAAATTTCAAAATAATCACAAGAATTCGCTCGATAATATAGAGAGAAAACTTCAGTTTTTGGTGTGATTTTCAATTCTAACTTAAGCACCCTATTTATAGGAAAATGCTTAAAACACCAAAGCAAAAAATTTAATAAAATATTAATATATTTATATAAAATTCCTACGCACACCAAGAAATCTGAATTCAGCATCTTACACATGCAAGTGGGGCCCACCAAAATGAAAAATATGTTTTAAATATTTTTTGTAACAAAATAAATTTAGATCCAATATTCCGGAACTTCAATAATTCATAATAAATAGCCCTTTTATCAGAAAAAATCGAATCTTATGTCCTTCCGTAGGAAATTCAATTCTCTACAACTTTGTAAGTTTAAGGTTTTCTAAATTCCAAACAGAAATTGACCGAAATTCATATACGGACGATTTTAAAGGCTATAATCAAATTTCAGCCAAAAATAGGGTCCACCAACACACAAAACATGTGTTAAACATTCATCGTAAAAATATCACTATTAAAATATAATAATATATTTAAATGAATTATTTTATCAGAAAAGATAAAATATCAATTTTCAACAATTGTCACTTTTCAAAAAATTCCTCCATTTATATCCACATAAAATAAATATTTTTCTTATAATATAAATCAATAATTAATTATTCACAAATAATATTACAGAATCACAATATTGGCAACTAGGTTGTTCCCAGGAAAGAGGGGGCTTTCCAATAAGGATTTCTCCTTACTGACGCGCATTAGGTGACTAAACCTCTCCTTAGACAGAACTTTCTAGACATTGCCAATAATGCTATCTAATAATATTATTAAAATAATATTATTTATTGATCTGATAATGGGAAATATTGTGCAGTGACAATTATTGAAACAACAATAATATAAAATATCAACGCAGCAATTATTGAATCAATAAAATAAAATATTGAACAATAATTACTGTAACCATTATTAAGTAGTGCCTTCTTACGTAAGAATCAATAATTGTTGCAATACCGTGTGCTACTGTGCAACACCGCGTATTACTGTATTTTAACCACCGGATATTTTAACAGTATTAACGGTAACAATTACGCCGTTATTTATAAAAACTCAAACTTGTCGTTTTCTTCATCCAGTCATTTTTTGTTATGGGACCCACAAATGGTTGTGTCGTCGTACAAATATTCTTCGACAAAAAGATTATTCCACGATCAAACGAATATTCCCCGAAAAAAATGAATATTTTATAACCACTTGCTTATTTTGCAAAATTTATAAATATTACCCACAACTATAATATTATATCAAATCCACACCATAATACTAAAAAAATATTTCGAAAAAATTAAATCGTTATTCATAAATTTTGGGGTCTTACATGCATGGTGAATGACCCTTTGTATTCATTTTTTATTAAATTATGGAAATGATCTGTTTACATGGATTACCGCATGGCGGGTGAAAATCCATTTGAAGTTTCGTATATTCTATTATACTCGTATGAGATATCATTTCTTTTGTACTCGTCAGGGAATATCGTTTTCTTTGTATTTTCCTTTTATGAGTACTGTTCACGAGTTACTGTTCAGGAGTTATTATTTATGAGTTACTATTTACTCGATTACTATTCACTCGAATATTATTCACTCGGGTATTCAGGACACTTTTCGTACCGAAGTACTATTCACGAGTTACTATTCACAGGTTACTATTCACTCGATTATTATTCACTCGAATATTATTCTCTCGGGTATTTGGGGCACTTTTCATGCCGGTGTACTATTCACGAAGTACTATTCTCGAAGTACTATTCACCTGAAAAATATATTTCTTTTCTGTCCAAATTATTTTTGATACATGAATATTATTCTTGAATTTTACTCCACAAAACAGTATCATGTTGACAATTTGGATATTTTTAAATTCTAGATAAATTTAAAGTATTTAATATTTATCCTTTATTTTGTTTAATTAATGCTTATATCATTGTCATCATCCTTATGCTTATATTGTAATGAAAGTCATCTGTAGCTTACGTGCATAGATGGACTTGGTATGATTATGACCAGGGATTATTTAGTATAATCATGACTGTAATGTTACAAATGATGTGGTAAAAGTCCTCATTGGCCTATAGTGCATTGATGGACATATGTTGGTATGATCATAACCATGGGTTCTCTTCGGCCAAGGGTGCAAAGATGAATTATTTTATGGCGTGATCATTACCATTGATAAAAACACGAATATCCTTGGCCGTAGTGCATGGATAATTCGGTGATGTGGACTATTTATTGAGCTGAGTCTCAGTGATAAAATATTGATAATAAACTTTTAATTCGCAAAAGATAGTAGATATCATGCTCTACTTGACTCTTCTAAAATACAGTTGCATGTCTTTGGCCTGTAGTGCAAGGATGAACTGTTAATGAATATCTTTGGCCTATAGTGCAAAGATGAATTTATTAGTATGATTATGAACAGGAACTGTGATTTGGTATAACCATGATCTTTGATGTTTCAGGTAAAGACAAGCGATGAAAGTTTTCTTCGTCCTGGGTGCGAAAAGGAATTTAGAACCACAATTATGATTATGAGTTATTCACATTATTATGAACAGGAATTGTTGATTGATGTTACAGGGATAAAACATTGTTGGTGGACTTTTAACATAGAGAAGATAATAGAATTTATGGTCTATTTGACTCTTCTAATGGATTGTTCATTCTGCTGCAACTATGGTTGAAAAGTTTTATCATCTACCATATGTTCTAAATCTCTGATTTATTACTGACGAAGGCTATTGATAATTTAATTATCTTTAGTCATGATATTCTTTACTGGGCTAGTTGTGCTCACCCTTTTGCTTCACAATTTCTTTCAGGTAATAAGAGTGTAGTTGGGTTGAGCGGAGGTAACAGGGGATTAGAACAGTGGTTTATAGCTGTTGAGGTTCTCCCTAAAACAATATGGAAATAATTTTATTGAGAATTTTAGATAAGTGTGTTGTATTTTTATACGACATTTAATAGTTATATTTGGTGAATCAAATAGGGTGAGGCGAACCCAACTTTAGAAGGGTGTTTTGCCACTATCATACGAGATATCTAATGACATACGACTTCGTGTTATTATAAGACAGGGTTGTGCACATCCACTTGCTGAGTATATCTACGAGCAATACCTATATAATCTTGGAGTTTGGTTGAAATATAATTTCAATTGGAGACAATGGAGATAATTATATTTCAAGAGAAGACTCACCATTGGAAAGAACATGACAATAATCTTCTCATTTTTCTTTGGGGTCTATTGGGTCAACCAATGATAATTCTCGAGTCATATGATATCTATCATAACTTAGATGCATGGTCTCCCATGTACGAAGGTTTCCTTGAGTATTTTCCAAAGTTTTTAATTTCTAAAACAGTTATTGATTGTACTTTTATGTACAACACCATTGTAAGGTGTTGTGGTCGAGGCACCATGAGAGTACATATATTTGTATTAAAACTCATAGATTAACTGTGGTCGTATTCTGCACGACAGTTCAACAGTTGTATAAATGAAGTTTGTATTTGATTTATATAGTGTGATATCTGGCGACTCAGAATGGGTCGTGTGGACCTATTTTGGGGGCGTCGCACCATGCGTTAGAGCTTATGATAGATGTAATGTACTACAACTTCTTGTTTTCAATTATAAAATCGCTATTAATTTATTAATCTTTTTTGAAGCAAGTATGTAATATTTTTAAATTTAAAATTAATATAAATATAATCAATACATATTGTAACTTATTTAGAAAAAAAATACTACTACTTAAAAATTTTATTATTTTTACAATTCTTAGCAAAATTATTAAGTTTGAGAATGCATCAAATTTACTTATAAAAATTAATAATAATCTTATAATTTATAAATGAGAATATAATTTATCAATTATATTCCACTGTAAAATAACTTTTATTTTATTTTAAATTTTAAGTAATTTATGTAGTGAGTATTGAATGTATTGTAGCTGCAAATGTACATAAGATCAATATTAACTTTTAAAAAGTTAATTTGTTATATTTTTAAATATAAAATTAATATGATTCATTTAAATTTTAAAAATATTAAAATTTATAATTAATAGTACTTTTATAATATTTATAATTATATTGACATAAATTAAATAAATATATATATATATATATATTAAATTTGAATACATTTGAAATTAATTTTTAAAAAATAAGTCAATATTAATTTTATAATTTGAAAATGAAGTAGTAAAAAAGTCATGTCAACAAATCTATTTTCAAGATGTGTATAATTGATGACTTGTCCACTTAAATGACGGTGTGAAATGTCATTTTGAATACATAGGGGGGCGATCTTTTGACTTGCTCATCTTGAGGAGTAAAATCATATATAGAGAATAAAATAGAAAGTTAAATAAAGATAAAGAAATTTTTGGATAATGATTTGCTGATATATTCTTCAAAGTTAGGAATAGAGAGTTTATTGGGGGTTAAATACTTTTTCAGTCACCGTACTATATGTCAACTTAAAAATGGATAATTGAACTTTTTTTCTTACAGTCAACTCACTGTACTCGATTTTAATAACAAAAAATTAACCATTAAAAGCTTTGACTTTAAACGAAACAATACACATCAGCTGCTGAGTTGTTCGTTACAAAGCTGATGTGGCGTCTTTGTGTGACGTGGCAGTGATTATGTGGATTTGTAGAAACTTTTTTAGGAAGGAAATGAAATAAATATTTTAAAGTATAATATAAATTATAAAAATTAAAAATTAAAATCTTTTCAAATTCGGACATTAAATTTATAATTGAGTCAATTTGATGATAATTTTTTTTCTTTTCTAACTAGGATAAATAAATTTGTACTTTTACATGAAAATAATTTTTATCAAATAATTTTTAATTTTAAAATAAAAAAATGAAGTTTTTTGTTATTAAAAATAAAAAAAACACTATTTTTTGTTAATAATAAAAAAAAGCGCAGTTTTTTTAATAAAAATAAAACGTAGTTTTTTTAATAAAAATAAAAAAACATTTTTTTAATAAAAAAAATGCAGTTTTTTTAATAAAAATAAAAAAAGCAGTTTGTTTTAATAAAAATTAAAAAACCAATTTTTTAATAAAAAATGTAGTTTTTTTAATAAAAATAAGTGCTTTTTTAATTTTTATTAAAAATAAAATAAAATGCAATTTTTTTAATAAAAATAAAAAACTCAATTTTTTTAATAAAAAAATAGTTTTTTTAATAAAAATAAAAATAAAAGCAGTTTTTTTAAATAAAAATAATTGATTTTTTTATTACAAAATAAAATAAAATATTTTGGCTAATTTTCTTGTTTTTGGCTAATTTTTTACAAAAATAATTAAATATATATTTTTATTTATTTTCTAATTTTTTTGCCTAATTTTTAAAATTTATATTATACTTTAAAATATTTTTTTCCATTAAAATTTTTCTCCAAATCCACAGCATCACTGTCACGTCGCTTACTAACTGTCACATAGGATTTTATTTGGACAACTCAACTGCTTAGGTGTACTATTCCGTTAAGTCAATCTGACTTAACGGTTTTTTTAACTTTTTGTTGGTAAAATCGAGTACAGTGAGTTGACTGTAAGAAAAATAAGTTCAGTTATCCATCTGTAAGTTGACATATTGTACGGTGACTGAAAAAGCATTTAACCCGAGTTTATTAGGGAACTATTGTGAATGCTCTAAGTATTAATTACAGTAATTTAGATTATTTTCAATAATTAGTATTGACTTTTAAAAAAATGTGTTTTATAGCCTTTGTTTTGAAAAAAGGAAATACACTTTTTAAGATGATTGTCTCTTCTTCATCTCTAGAGCAGGTGTCAGAGCAAAAAAAAATGATGTTATCAGAGTTGATATACATTTACTGACATTATTAAAATTATTCTAATGATACTTAGAATTTTAAAAGAAATTATTGTTCTGACAATAATATTTTTACTCTTACACTACTAATTGTAAAAAATATGCCAAAAATAAAGATCACAATTATTTATGAAGTCTGGTGTTAACAAACCCTACCATTTTAATACTAAAACATCACCTCATGTTTATCAAATTTAAAAATAATTAAAAAATATTCTCTCTAGGCCACACACACAAAAAGGTGCATTTGTAAATTTTGTTTTTGGTACTCAAAAGAAGTTATTGTTTTACGGTCATTGATATTATTAGAGTAAAAATAATACTATCGAAATAATTAGTATCACTTAAAATGTCAAGTGTGGTTGGAACAAAGACAAAGATATTGCTAAATGTATATTGTCATGGTAGTGTCATTTTTACTAATGATAGTGTTAACGCTAAGTTTCGTTCACGCGTCCAATCACAAAATTCACGCTCTGAAACCTGCACAATAATAGATCACACAAAAGCTTGACGGCAGTGCCGCCGGGGGATAGCTCTGGTGTGAGAATAAGTACAGCTCATTCACAAGGTTTAACAATGGAGATTTAAGTGTTTAGTGCTCAAAGATGTATTACCTCTTAATTGTAACCTTGGCCTGGTATTTATAGTACTCTCACTGCCTTAGCCTCCTTCTCCGAGTTGGAATAGGACTCCTAAGTGTGGTAGTTACCCATATTTGGGTCCAACACAATCTCATGAAAAGGTGCAAGTGAAATCCCTTTCCAATACTACCTTTGGAGTTACCTTGTTTGACATATGATTAAGGTTAGGACCCTTAATCACGTAGACCCCTTATCACGCCCAACTCTGTATGTGGGTCGTCTGACTGCATAGGCCCAACCCATCAAGCATCATAAACACCGGTCCGGTCCTCGGTCCTGAGGACGCGAAGACCCGACCACGAACTCCATGATCACCACCGGATCCTAGCCTATTGGGCTCAGGTATCCGAACCCGCACGTCCCCGACCTCCTATATGTCTTCGGCCATATCGGCCTAACTCCCTCGACTCCAGCTCAGGCATACAGCCAACATGAGGGTCGGTAAAACACTCCCGAACATTGCTCCCCAGTCTCTTGTTATAAGATATTTATGACATGAGACTTGAAAGGACACGATTTTGAATAGTCGCGCCCAGTGATAATGAGCTGTCTTGGGAACCCAAGCGGTTTCTCTTCAATTCATGAGTGGGTACAAGTTTCCCCAAGACTGGGCTCCACCTGCCATAAACAGCCGCCCTGGGAAACCGTGCCAGACGTGCTATATAAGTCCCTTGACACCTATCACTGTCACTTTTTCTCACCCTTATCCATTTCAAATCTTTCTGCAACTTTTTTCGGCAAGGGAAATTTCCGGCGAGCATCCCAGTTCCACCAACTCTCTGATTCCATCCTTTTTGATTATCTTCACGTGTTCGTCTTCAATATAATAGCTGATTTTGGTGGTCATTCGCCCCCAACTATTATCCTCACCGGCGCCGCTACCATCACCTCCGGTGACCTGGTCCAGGTCGAGTTACCAAAGGCTCCGGCCAACATCCCTGTTGAGAGTGTCGATACTCGAATTCGTTATCTCTATGCCTCCGAGACCGACTACGCGATTATCAACACCGTGTCGACCATCACCCAATCCCAGCTGTCTGACATTTGAACCGTATTCAATATTCCCCAAGAGTACAAGCTTCGGGTGGCTGAGCCGAATGAAAGGATGTTCTGGCGTCCCGAAGGGGGGTTGGATGGCCGTCCATCTCTATGCCCTGAAGTATGGGTTCGGTTCCCCCTCCACGAATTTATCTCCTCCTTCCTCTATCTGGTCAGGATCGGGTTCTCGCAGCTGGCTCCGAACTCCTACATCCAGCTGATCAGCTTCATTCCCCTGTGCCAAGAAGCTGGCATCTCTCCGGGTTTGGACTTCTTCTTTGTCCTATTTTCTGTCGGTCGATCTAAGGAACCCAGTCTACGCCATCTGAACCGCGTGCCTGGCCGAGCCACCATCGTGAAGACCCCTTCAAGTAATAAAGGGTGGCATGAACAGTGGTTCTTCATGAAGGGAACCGACCTCAACCTCTTACCAAACTAGGCCTGTCCTGAAGATCAGCCCTTGAAGGTAACTAAGTTCCCGAAGGGTCGCTCTGCCACCTTCAAGAAGTTCTGCTCGCTGCTAAAGCAAACTAGTTGGGGTCTTGGGATCGTGTCCAACGAATCCTGGCTCTATGAACATGGTTGTAAGTAATGATCCCGAGCTCTTTTTCTTACCCTCCTGACCCCTTACTGCCTTTTTATTAACCTCTGTATCTTCTATTGTAGTGACTATCTTCAAGCCCGATGAGGCTGATGCGTCTTTGACCCCTCTGTCAATCATTGCCGAGCCCATCCATCCTTCTGCTGCTGATGATTCTCCCGAAGATGAGGCTATTCTCCTTACCAAATTATCTGTCAGGTCATCCACAGGTCCTATTCTCACATCCTCCAAAACCGAACCTTCCACAAAGAATGTGCTGAAGATGAAGGGGGATGACAAGATGGCCTTGCTGAAAAAGGCAAAGAAATCTTCTGCCCGAGTCCCCCCCCCCCTAAGGACATCTCTTCGGTCCAGCCGAAACCAGCTCCAAAACCAGCTCCCCCACCTTCTACCATAGTAACGGTGGTTGAGGATTCGAAGGAGACAGAGGATTTACCCCTCGAACCTCCACTGAAGAAACCTCGGCATACCGAAAGCCCTACTCCTAATGATGCGGTGGATGGCCCGATCCCTGGGTCGACCCCTACCTCGAGGGCCAGTTCTTCCCAAGGGTCGCCGACCACGTGCTGGCAGAAGAGTACAGGGGACATATTCCCCTTCAACCTGTTCGACCATTTTAAGCTCCCGGGCGACTACGAACGGTTCAAGAACTATTCTTCTGAAGAGTTCCTTGTGACCTATATCCGAGCCCAGTGTCAGGTATGTCCGATCACCTTACCGGCCTTTCCTTTAACGTTATGTCATATTTTGCCTGACTGATGTATCTTTTGTATTTAGTCCAATGTCATATTTGCTCGGGCTATCCCTTCTTTGGCCCGGTCTACCAAAAAGGAGATGCAGCTGAGACATGACGTGTCGCTTCTCGAGGCCAAGTTGCGAGGTCGGGATTCTGAATTAAAGAGAGAGAGAGAGATCTGCATGCCGACACTCGTAGCAAGGTAACCAAGGCTGATCGTCGAATCACCGAACTCAAAGAACAACATGCTCTACTTTAACAGGAGTTCGTCGGCCTCGACGGTCATGCCAAGAAGCTGGTGCAAGATAAGGAGCTACCGGCTGAGGAGAACAAGGTCTTGGTGCGAAATCTTCACACCATCGAGGACCAGTTCGGCACGATGAAGGACCAGCTGAGGAAGTTGATCCGGTCGAACAATGCTATGTTAGAGGAGCAGGTCGTCATCAAGCAGGCAACTATTAAAGAATACGAGGATTCGCCTGCCTTGACTGATAAGATCATGGCCCAGTTTGCCGAAGGTGTCGAAGCTTATCGGGAGAAGGCCCGAGCAAAGCTTGTTGATGCCGGACTAGACGCCTCGATCCTTGACTCCTCCGATGAGGAATTCGACACCGAAGCTGATGATGGTCCACCTTAGTGTCTGTTTTTCATACTTGTAATTTTTTTTTTCTTAGTTTTGTCATTCGCTTGATCTGTTAGGCTGATGGTGTATGTATCCGAAGCCTGTCTGAGCAAGAATTGTAAAACATGTTTGATATGAATAGTAAAAAATTGTTCTAAGTTGTTATCTCGATTAGTTTTGCTTGACTTTCATCGAACAGTTAGGTCATTTCTGACTGTCTGGTCAATTTATGTCTGAAGCTTACAGGATCGGATTTATAACTTTATCGATCAATTATACTTGTGGCGTTTACCAATTAGTTAAGTTCTTTCGGGCTGTCTAATCGTTTTACGCTCGAAGCTTATCTGATCAGATGTGTAACTATGTCAATCAGTTAAACTTGTGACTTTTTCTGATCAGTTAGGTCCCTCCGGACTGTCTGATCATTTTATGTCCGAAGCGTGTCTGATTGGTAAAGCAGTGCAAATTCAAATGAAGTACAAGTATTTCTCGAAGATAAGTTTTTATTCTATTGATAAATTACATAAATTACATAAATGAAGGGGAAAATAGACATGCATTTACTGGTAATATTTTCTAAGTCTTCCAGCATGCCATGTATTCTTTACCTCAGACCCATCCATTGCTCGAAGCCGATAAGTTCCTGGCTTCGGCACATCCACTACCTCATAAGGCCCCTCCCAGTTAGTCATTAGCTTGTCTATGTTCTGGGGGGTCGATGCCTCTGCCTCCCGAAGCACAAAGTCTCCTACCTCAAACCTTCTCAGCTTCACCTTCTGATTGTAGTTTCGGGCTGTTCTCTGTTGATAAATAGTCAATCTCAGCATGGCCGAGTCTCGGGCTTCATCCAGTAGATCCAAAATCATTTTTAGACCTTCATCGTTGTATAGTTCTTTGTACTGACTGACCTGAAGAGTGGGGGACTCGATCTCGACTGGTATGAGTGCATCGGTTCCGTAAGCCAGTCTGAAAGGAGAGTCTCCAATGGTTGTTCTCGGAGTTGTCCGATATGCCCACAAAACACTGAGTAGTTCCTCAGGCCATTGACCCTTAATTCAACTCATCTAATCTTCTTTTTATTCCGTTGAGTAGGGTTCGGTTGGTCACTTCTACTTGACAGTTCGATTGAGGGTGGGCAACTGAAGTCTTCCGGTGTTGAATCCCCAATTCTTTCAGAAAATGTTCAAATTTTGATCCCACGAACTGTCTGCCATTGTCCGAGACTACTGTTATCGGAATGCCGAACCGATATACTACTCCTTCTTTCAGAAATTTCAGGCATTCTTGTTCGGTGATCTTCTGTAGTGGTTTGGCTTCTACCCACTTCGTCATGTAGTCAATAGCCACTATTATAAAACTGACTTGCCCCTTGGCCTTCGTCAAAGGCCCTAGGATGTCAATTCCCCATACTGCGAAGGGAATCACGGACAGGACTGAGTAGAGCTCTTCAGGTGGTTGATGGGGGATATTGATGTTCAGCTGACATTTGGGACACATTCTGACGAGTTCCTTGGCCTCTGTGTAGATGGTCGGCCAGTAATACTCCTGCCTCAGAATTTTGTGTGCCAATGACTTGGCCCCCATGTGATCCCTGCAAATCCCTTCGTGTACCTCCCGAAGTGCATAATTCGCTTCTGATGGTGTTAAACACTTGAGTAATGGAGAGCTGAAGGCCCTTCAGTACAGATCTCCATCGATGAGTACAAAGTTTGAACTTCTGTGCTTGATCTTCCTTGCTAGAATGCGATCTGAAGGCAGTACCCCATCTGCCAAGTAAAAGATGTAAGGTGTGAGCTAGCAGTCCAACCGATCCACACATAGTGCCTCCTCTTTCGGAACACTTTGCTGCTCCAATATTTTCAGATACACCGAGCCGCTAAAGGAACTTGTTTCAGTCATTGCCAGTCGAGCCAAGGCATCTGCAACTATGTTGTCGGATCGATCCACTCCTGACAACTGACCGAGCTGAAGTATATCAGTTTATTTTTTGTTTCGGCTAAATACTTCGTCATTCTTGCCCCCCGGGCCTCGTACTCCCCCGATATCTGTTTGATGACCAAATGTGAATCACTATAGATGACCAAATTTTGTAATTCTAGGCTTCGGGCCAACTTTAACCCAGCTAGAATGGCCTCGTATTCTGCTTCGTTGTTGGTCGGTTTGAACTGAAACTGAATTGCTTGTTGGACTTTGAACCCTTCGGGGCTTGTCAATATGACCCCGGCGCCGCTGATGTCCGATGTTGATGAGTCATCGACATATAGTATCCATGAAGCCCTTATGTGTTGCGTTTTGGTCACCCATCCCACATCTGGTTCTGAGAATGAACATTCCACGATGAAGTCTGCTAATGCCTGCCCTTTGATTGTTATTCGGGGTTGATACTCCAACGTAAACTATGTCAGTTCCACTGCCCATGCTGCCAATCTTCCCAAAACCTCTGGTCGATTTAGAATCTTCTTCAACGGCTGATCCGTGTATACCACCACCACCCAACCCTAGAAATAATGCTGAAGTTTCTTGATTGCTATGATCAAAGCATAGGCAAATTTTTCCAGGTTCGGGTATCGAATTTCTGCGTCTCGAAGCACATGGCTGACGTAGTATACTGGGAACTGATTTCCCCCTTTGTCTCGAACCAATGCTGCACTGCCATCGAACTTGCTTCCAAACACAGATATAAAGGTTCCGAAGGGATCGGTTTCATCAACAGTGGTGCCAAAAACAAATATTGTTTGATCCCTTGGAACGCGTCTTCGCATTCCGAAGTCCACTGAAAGCTTTTCTCGTTTTTGGGCCCTTTTAAGGTGTCAAAAAATGGAAGGCATCTCTCAGTCGATTTGGAGACGAACCTTCGAAGGGCCGCGATCCGGCCTGTCAGCCTCTGCACATCCTTGTAAGACTTCGAAGATCTCATATCAAGGACTGTCTGGATTTTCTCTGGGTTTGCTTCTATTCCCCTTTTGCTGACCAAATACCCGAGGAACTTTCCCGATCCCAATCCGAACGTACATTTAGTCGGGTTCAACCTCAGCTTACGTCTTCTGACAGTCTCGAAACAGTTCTCTAGGTCTTCGAGATGATCACGGACTGACATGCTTTTTACGATCATGTCGTCTACGTAGACCTCCATACTCCTCCATAATTGTTTTGTGAAAACAAAATTCATCATCCGCTGATAAGTCGCCCCGACATTCAATAGCCTGAAGGTCATTTTTCGGTACGCGTATATTACCCGATGTATGATGAAACTGGTCTTTGGGATATCTTCCTTATTCATTGAAATCTGGTGGTATCCTGAGAATGCATCCATGAAACTCAACATACCATATCCCGAAGTGGCGTTGATCAATTAATCTATGTTAGGCAAAGGGTAGAAATCCTTCGGACATGCCCTGTTCAAATCCGTGTAGTTGATGCACAACCTCCACTTCCCGTTCTGCTTCTGGACCAATACCACATTAGTCAACCACTCCGGGTAATCAATCTCGAAGATGAATTCGGCCTCCAGAAGTTTGGCAATCTCTTCATCAATTATTTTTTGCCTTTCTGGGGCGAAAATTCTTCACTTTTGTATAACTGGTTTCTTGCTCGGGTCTACGTGTAGTCTGTGTAGGGCCATCAATTCACTTACCCCGAGCATATCACTCGGCTCCCATGCGAAGATGTCGGCGTAGACTTGGAGTAATTATATCAATCCGGTCCTGAAAAATTCTGTTAACCCTAACCCGATCTTGATATATTTTTCTTTCTTCCCTGGTACCAGCTCTATATCTTTGGTTTCTTCGGCAGTAAGAGCGAGCGGTTTTGTACTACCCTCAGTGAATGGTTCCATCTCAATGGCCATTGTCTGTTTCTGCTTACTGATCCCGACCCCTGAAGAAATCAAGTTGTTCCGATAGCACCTTCGGGCTATATCTAAATCACCTTTTACCTCCCCGATCCCGTTCGGTGTTGGAAACTTGATTTTAAAGTGGGGTATGGACATTACTGCTTGCAGGGCTGCCAAGGTTGGTCTCCCGAGGATCGCATTGTATGCCGAATTTACTTGTACGACGAAAAATCTGACCATTATTTCGACCTGATTGGGTGTTGTGCCGAACTTGACTGGCAGTTCAATGGTACCTGACACATACACCGGGTCTCCACTAAAACCGTACAAGGGTCCTTCCCCTCCCAAATCCATCTTCTTTCCTTGTAGGTCCAGCCTCTAGTAGGCATGAGTATATAGGATGTCGACCGAGGACCCGTTATCTATCATCATCCGTTTCATATCAACTATCCCGACCTGAGTCGTTATCACTAGTACGCCGTCATGTGGCTCGATGAGATCTGTCGGGTAATCCTCGTCCGAGAATGAGACAGACGTTCCAGGATATGCCCGATCTTTTCTGGTAGTCGACCCCGTAATCGATAGCACTGCTCCCACATGCCCACTTCTTTTCATTCTCGTTACCTGTCCGATGGAACCCCCCAAAATGACATCAATTACACCTTGGGTGGGAGGGTTCTGTGGAGGCTGGGTATCCTGATCGTTGTTTTATTTTCTAAGCGCCACTGCGTTACCCCGACCGACTACATACTGTACCAACTGTCCATTCTGAACATTTTTCTCTATCAAGTCCATCAGGTGGGTGCATGCTTTGGTCGAGTGCCCAGTACTCTGATGGTATTCATAATACTTGTCCCGACCCCTCCTTCCGGGTTTGGTTCATCTTGGGCAGGGTTCGTAGAAGGGTTGATTCTTCATCTCCTCCAAAATCTTAGACCTTGCTGACGTTACGATTGGGTAGTGGAGGTCGGTTACTTCCTGACCCTCCTCCGTTATAGCTTTTCTTTTCCGGACGGTCTGATCTCCACTTACTATGGTCCGAACGCTGATAACTTGGTTTGTCTCGATCCTTTGATTTCTCGTAAGACTGAGAGTGCGGTTTAAAATTACCCAAAGCTTCTTCTATCGCGATAAACCCTTCTGCCCGATGGAAGGCCTCGGTCAGATCCGCCGGAGGGTTGATCACCAAATCCTTTACCAGCTTCTTTGACCTCCCGATGTCCAGTCCCGTGGTGAAGAATCCTAGGGCTTGTGGAGAGTTCAGCTCTGCTACCGACCCCACCGCCTCCTGAAACCTCTTTACATATTGGCCTAGGGTCTCATCGAACTTCTGTCGGACCTACATGAGGGACACCGTGATCTTTCCTCGTCTTCGTTTGCTTCCAAACCGAGCATGGAACTTTTCTCAAAGATCGTTCCACAACCCAATTGATCCTGCTGCCAAAGTTCCCATCCATTCCCGGGCGTTCTTTTTCAGCGTTGTAGCAAACATGTGACATTTGGCTGCATCTGAATGTCCATAGTATGACATCAGCCGGTCGTATCCATCCGAGTGGTCATAAGGGTCTCCCAGTCCGTCATATGTCTCCATCAGAGGCATCTTCTTTTTTGGATTGGCTGTCACCTGATTGATTTTGAGCGAAAAGGGGGATCCTAGGTAAGCCGAAGGTGTCCCTATCGGGTTCTTTGTCCCCAACAACTTCTCCAGTTCTACCACTCTTCGGGCAAGGGGGTCGGATCCTTCTTTCCGTGGGGATGATCAGGGTCTGTCCCTCCCGTAATCAGGAGACGTGTCCCTCTTCGTCTGGCCTGATCTGCCTGGATGCTCTGATCTGCGCTCGGCCGAACGGCTTCTTTTTCTGTCCTTGCCGTCCCGGGAGCGACTTCTATGCCTGCTCTTTTCTCTACCAACCTCTCCCCGTCGGGGTGACCGGGATTGGCTCCAATTCCTACGCCTCCTGAATAAGCTTCTTGCTCCCCGACCATGTTGGCCATCTGTCTCTCGAGTTCTTCCTGCTGCAGCCGAAGTGCCAACATGGCATCTTTGCTCTGTTCCATTTTCTTCTTCAAGAGAAACTCTTGCTGGTCTCGGCTACCTCCCCTCTTTCATGCCTCACGAGGGCCCGAGAGTGACTCTCATTAGCCTGACTCGCTTGATGGGGCGTGTGTTGACTACCATGGAAGAGCTTTCGCCGAAGATCAGGAGCCGGTATCTCCTGAACCTCTGGAATTCTTGACCCCAAACGATCTTTCACCGACCCCCGCACCTATGTGGTCTGGTGTGACTGCTGGGTCTTCGCCTTTTCCGGTACGGAGACGTTGTTTTCCTTACTCGCCATAGCCTGCCGCCGAAAAAGTATTTGTGATTGCGAAAAAAGCACTCCCCTCCTTCTAGCGCCAATGTTAACGCCAAGTTTCGTCCACGCGTCCAATCACAGAATTCACGCGCTGAAACCTGCACAATAACAGATCACACAGAAGCTTGACGGCCGTGCCGCCGGGGGATTGCTCCGGTGTGAGAATAAGTACAGGTCGTTCACAAGGTTTAACAATGGAGATTTAAGTGTTTAGTACTTAAAGATGTATTACCTCTTAATTGTAACATTGGCCTGGTAATTATAGTACTCTCACTGCCTTAGCCTCCTTCTTCGAGTTGGAATAGGACTCCTAAGTATGGTAGTTACCCATATTTCGGTCCAACACAATCTCCTTAAAAGGTGCAAGTGGAATCCCTTTCCAACACTACCTTTGGAGTTGCCTTGTTTGACATATGATTAGGGTTAGGACCCTTAACCACGTAGACCCCTTATCACGCCCAACTCTGCATGTGGGCCGTTCGACTGCATAGGCCCAACCCATCAAGCATTATAAACACCGGTTCAGGCCTCGATCCTGAGGACGCGAAGACCTGACCCCGAACTCCATGATCACCACCGGATCCCGGCCTATTGGGCTCGGGTATCCGAACCCGCACATCCCCGACCACCTATATGTCTTCGGCCATATTGGCCCAACTCCCTCGACTCCAGCTCAGGCATACAGCCAACATGAGGGTCGGTAAAACACTCCCGGACAGATAGTATCAATAACCGCTTTTTATGGTAGGATAAAATGACAAAATATTCTTAAATTTGTCATTATTATTTTTTGGTCATGTCATCATTTTAAAAGTAATAATTTATTTTTTAAGAGTAAATATGAAATAAAATATTTAACAAAAATAATAATTTTATATTTTGAAACAAAAAGGGTATATCGCAAAGACAATCATCTCTTTAAAGACAATAAAACAAAATTAGTATCTCTTCTTCTCTTTTTTTTACAAGATAGTAATTTTATTTTATTTTTAGTTTGGAGTTTATTATTTCATTTGCCTAAGACTTTGTTTTCCTCAAACAGAAACATGATTCTTTATCTTAACAAACAAAATAATGCTTTGGAATTATTAACACCAATAAAAATTTAATACAAAGATAATGTAAAAATGGTATAATGAAAAATTAAGAAAAAATTAATAAAATATCTAATTTTAGTTCATTTACTCAAATATACCTTTATTTCAACCATGTTGAAAATGACCAAATGCAAAAAGGAGGAAAAGGGAACAATGTTGTGTAGTTCAATCACCAAAATGGTCCAAAATATAAACAATTTTTTTTATAAAAAAAAGGCGAAAAAGAAAAAGAAAAAGAAAAAACGAATTCTATCAGAGCGGCACCGTTTTACCAGTAGACAAGCGTTAATTTGCACGCGCGCACAGTCACAGATATGGTCTGCTAGTAGGGGGATGGCGTGTATGTGAGGTCCAGCGACCAGCATATAATAAGAAGAAACCAAAAACTAGAAGAGCAATAGACAAAGAGTGATGGTTTTAGAGAGAGAAAGAATGGATGAGAGGAAGAGCTAGAAAGATCCAAAAGGAACCTCTTAATCTCCATTCCCTTTCAATTTCATTGTCAATTTCTCAGCTCTCAACTCCCCTGCTACAACCCTACAAAGTTCATCAATGTCGGTTCTCTCTCCTCACTCTCTTTTTTTATTTATGGGTTCTTATCTAATCTTTCTTCTGTTTTATTGTTTGGCTGCATTTGTTCCTGAAGATTTCCTCTTCTTTTTTTATCTAATTTTGAAGACCCGTTTGGGAGAATGTTGATGAAATTGTGACATTGTTGAAACCCAGAATTTCATTGTTCAAACTCAGTTGTTATTTTCGTTTTTTGATTGGTAATTTGGTATACACATGTTCTTTTTTATTTTGTTTTAGTTTGAAGAGTTCTTGAATTGCTCGATTTGATGTAAATGTATGCATTTTGTTCTTCTAAATTTTTTTATTTTGATGTGAATTCGAGGAGGTTAGATTGAATGTGGGTATTTTCAGGTGTAATTAGTGATTTAATGAAAATATTAGCTTCTGTTTGGTTACCGAGTAAACGGAGGAAAATCTTAAGGAAATGGAGTATGAGTTTGTAGATGGATGAAAATTTTGACTTTTTCTTTGTTAATCCATGTTTTCTCAGCAGCCAAGAAATGGGTAGATGAAATCTTGGTATTGTTTCATTCGAATTGATGCTTAAATATATTCTTTTTATTATTATTATTATTATTAAGCTGGTTTAATTTTTTTATTTTTTTTACAGTAAAAAGACTTCCCAACCCCACCTATCTGATTGATCTTTAATTGTACTGTCAATTTCAGAAATTGTGCTTTTGGTTAGAATACATATGGGAGGTGAACTCAGTGGATTCACTATCTGAGAAATATTCGATTAGAGTATTTGTGAATTTGTTCCCGAGTATTTCTGAATTTGTCCCCTTATAATATTTCAATAGATCTTTGGAAAATTAATGTGGAATACTTGTGAATCAGAACGATATTCGTGAAGGGGTTTGTACTTTGCACTTCTGATGATTAAAATGGGAGAATTCTGTATCTGAGAAATGAGAAATACATGCACACAATGTATCGATTTGTTTGACAATGAAAAATATTTGTTTTGATTACTCGTCGGGAGAAAGTGAATTGTGAGTAATTTTGGGCAAAAAGGGTCTACATTGATGTACAAAAATCCTAGTGTTTATTTGACAGTCTTGCATGATAGATCATCTTGTTTTTTGGTCATCTATGATGTCCTCCTTGGAGTTTGGCTTATACAGGAAATGCACTGATGCATAAATTGTTCTATTATTTAACTTTTCTTTTGTGTAATGGATGGTATGTGTGTTTCTATCCAGTTTATGAGTATTTACTTCAATAGATTTCAAAATGAATGGCAATGGGCAAATGGAGGTGCATTACATAAATACTGGATGTCCTTACACTGCTACGGAGAGCTTCATGGATTTTTTTGAAGGTCTCACACATCCACATGCAAATTATGCTCATGCTGGACTGATGCAAGATCAGGTAATTTAATTTTGTAGTTTTGAACATTGGCACTCATTTTATCTAGGTAGGTCAGTAAATTCATCCTGCTCACGGTTGTGAATATGTCGAAAGCTGAAGTAACAAGACATTTTTTCTATGCTAGCAAAATTTAAGAACACAATTTTGTAGACTATTTTGCGTTGTTGAGTTGAAAATTTGTTGATATTCTTCTTATAGGTGATGCTGGTTTGAAGTAATGGTAACAACAGATTGTTCATGGATAGTTTAGCTCAGAGTTAATTGTAAACTGTGTTGAAGCACAAAATCCTTTATGAAATTCTATTCAATGATATATTTTACTCCTATTTATGTACATATTCTCCACCTAACTTTTAAGCATGGCATTATGCATGAGAGAATTCTTCTGAATGTGATGATAAAAGTTATTTAATTTTTTTAATGTTCTGTCTAGGAAACTGCATACTGGGCAATGAATATGAATTCATACAAATTCGGATTATCTGCTCCTGGAACAACACCTTATTATGGTCTGTATGGGGTTAATGATTATTTGCCCAGAATGGATCTTAGCAGGAGAGCTTGGGAATACCCTTCAATGTCATACAATGAAGAACCTACAGCAACAGAAATTATATCTGAAGAAAATGCAGTCCCGACTATGCAAGCCATTCCTGAAGAATGTCAGTTTCATTTGTGTTCTGTTGTTACATTTCCAGTTACTTAACATAGTTACATTGGAGATTAACTTTCGACTTTAGGGTAGTAGTTTTGACCATACTGGCCATTTCCTTATCCAAAGTTAGATTCTATGTAATGGGGCTCATATATTACTTATGTTGTCCTTGTTCAATGATATATACACACACACACACACACACATATATATATATAGAGTCCGGATCCAGTCCGGGATCCCGGACTCTATTAAAATCCGGACCTTTTTTTTTTTTTTTGCTTTTTTTTTGAAACTAAAAAAAAATTATGGAACTAAATTTTTTACATAATACAGTGTTTTTGGCGTGATTTGGATGCCTATACCAAAACATTTCTGTACAGTCTGGGCAGACTGTACATACATTAGTTGGTGTAGGTATTAAAAACACACCCAAAACACTGTATTATGAAAAAATTAAAGTTCCATAATTTTTTTTTAGTTCTACAAAAAAAAAAATTGGGGTCCGGATTTTGATCAGGTCCGGAAGTCCGGACCTGATCAGTTTACTATATATATATATGTATATATATATATATATCATATCTATCATGCTATTCGTTGTTGATTTGGTAAGCAATGGGGTCCGACCATAGTGTCAGCTCCACTTATTCTCTATGTATTCTTACATTAGTTTCCATAATTTTGCAGGCACTCCAAATCATGACACTGCTGCTAACACCCAGGTATGAAGCTTCTTTACTGATATGACCTTGTCCATTTATTTGTATTTGATGATGCTTGATCTTTAATTAATGTTAATTGATTCTATCAATATGCACATGCGTAGTTTTAAAATAGCTTAAAAATCTACTGGATTTTCATTATTTTATTCTTATTTTAAAGAATTGCTCTCCGTAAGATGTGAGACAAGATACTTAACTGAATACTTGGACAAATTCCACCAATCAACCATTTTTAAGCCTTTAAGTATACCTTTAATTGATTAATTATTTGTGTCTGGAATGCCATCTACTTCTTCATGTCAAACAACTATTTTTTTGGTCTTGAGAATTTTATAATGCCATGTGCCTTTGGGAATTGGGATCTCAGCTGCTTATGCATGTTAGAAAGTGTTGGAGTGTAATAATTGGAGGATGTTAAAATACATTGTGTTTGTATGTGTTGCTAATGGAACCTTTCTCTATGTTTGTGTTATTCAGGCTGTTTGGCAAGACAACATTGATCCAGATAACATGACCTATGAGGTTTGCCACATATTCTGATAAGTCTATTGCTATTCTCATTTTTTATATGCCTCCATTCAATCTCTATATTTGTGCTGAATGGTGTTGATTTAGCAACTCAATTGATTATTAGTTATTAGGGATTGGCGGATAACAAAACATTAAGTAAAAGGTTTTTGACATTAGGGTCCTACATGGATCGCTTGAGAAAGTGGGTACAGATTAGATTCCAATTGTTGGAACCGATTGAGGATTATAACAGTTTTACAAAAAGAGCGTGAGAAGGCTAAGAAGTAACAACTCCGCTACGTTCGGATGCTCCATTCCTAAATATATGTTCCCTTTCTATTATGAAGAATCAATGTGCATCTAATGCTTATGCAAATATAAATATATCTGTATGAACATGGTGTACATATGAAATGTTATTGCTAGAGAGGAAATTCTCAATTTTAGGTTATAAAGGTAAAATGTGACCTTCAATAGTCAAATGGCTAGAAAATTAATTCTCTTCGTACTACTATTGACTTTTGACTTTTCAATTCCAAATATGACTCTTCGTGTTCGATTTACTTTGTTTTCAAATCACTATCGTTCGTTATAGCCGTTAAGATACTGCTAAAGGTTGAATTTGGATTCAAAGTTTGAGATTTATTAAATGGAGTTTACAGTTGGATCTAAACATGATAGCTTAGACATAGATTTTAGCTAGACGGGTAAGTGGATTTGAGAGCCTTACAATGCATGGATTTAAATAATATGGTGAATAAAGTATCAAAGTTATTTGAAGCATGCGTCATGCATCACTAAAATGATGTTTTTGATGCTTACTACTAAGATTATATTTGGGAAATGGTTCTACTTAAACATGTTTCCCACCTTTATCTTATCTTTCTTTATGTAGAGGTCCACCTGCAATACCGCTCCTTTATATTTTCTGAGTTGTTACTTCAACTTTATGAATTATACAAATAGAAGTTAGTGATCTTACTCCCTTTCTCTATGCTTAAGGCAATTTAGCTATAAAGGGTCTCACCTGACTTCTAACACTGCACAAGTGTGTCTACCTTAAAAATTTTTGTGACGAATTTAATGAAAGAAGGGTAAAAATAAAGAATGATGGAAAGGACAGCTGATTTTACTGGGAATTGTGTTGTCTCTGTCAAAGGAGAGTTTGTATTTAATCCTTCTGAATTGATCTGTTTTGTGGAAATTATCTCAGGCTTAACATGCTAATTTAAAAGAATAACTTGGATAACTACAGTTAAAATACACTAGTTTATTTGTATGTGATTTGCAAATTGTTTAGTTTTACTTTTTGCAGGAATTACTTGATTTAGGAGAGGCAGTTGGAACTCAAAGTCGAGGTCTTTCCCAAGAACTTATTGATCTGCTTCCAACCTCAAGATACAAGTCCGGTGGATTCTTCTTACGAAAACGATCTGGAGAGAGGTAACAATCTGGCTTCCAGTTACCCCCCTTCCCCTTCTTCGTTCCTCCTTTTTCTTGATAAAAGGGGAAATTTCTGCAGCCTTTCCTTTTTTTTTCCTTTCTCAAGCAATTACCGTATACCTGATCTTTTGACCCATTTACATTTGTTTTGCTTTTCGCATCTCCCTAGTTCACCTAATGTGTACATGTGTTTGTGCGAGTGTCTGAAGGTTTAATTTATGTTTTGAGAGCTTTCTGTTTCTCTATAACAAGGGTAGTGCTTGCTTCTTGTTATAAAATCGACGTATTCTTATACTTCATGTCTCAATAAGCAATAAGGTGGTCATAAAGTCAAGATTGAATGTGCAAGTCATGCTAGTTGTTACCTTGTTCACTTTTATGTTGTTGATGACACATTTTTTGTGTGTCTAAAGAGTTCAAATATGAAGCTTGTTATAGAAACAAGAAGTGGATAGTGATTTCTCACAGCATTCAAAATATTATGCAACCATTGGTAAAAATATTATTGGAAGTGAGAGGAGAGTTTACTGAACTTGAGTTGAGAATCTTCCTTGTGAATCCAAAATTGAAATGGATTTATTTTTGGCAATTTATTTGAACCATTTCTGGCTGCAAGTTTCCACTAGTCACTGATCACTAGGAATACTTCTATTCCTACGTTCCGCAACATCACTGGCCTTTCCTCTTTTGTTTTCTTGATTTATAATTCATGTACTATTTTCAGCAAGCTACACCTCATTCTGAAGCATTTGAACTCAACCTGTATAAAATATTATGCAAAGTGCTTTTTCATTGGTACTCCTGAGCAGAAAAGATGAAGCTGATATCAGAAATGTAATCTAGTATCTTCTTTTCCATGAAGCATGCACATATTCCCTTATAACCACTGGGTAGATACTTGGTCATAGAATGACGGTAGCTACTTTCCCTGTACAAGTCTCATTTATTATCTCTTTCCAAACTTATAGAATTAGATTAACATATACTAGATCTAAATCAGTGTCGTTTACATCAAATTATATAATTTGATATGTAAAATCGCTGTTTTCTCCAATCCCTCGCTGAATAGAATTATGCTCATGGTTGTTATTGTCGCCAAATTATGAGTTCAAAATTGGATGTGTAGAGTTCTCCTGTATGACGTTCACTTTTTACGTATTTATTTTATGTTATGAATCAAGTTGGCTACATTGATCTATTTCATGTTTAGAACCACCAAGTATGCTTATAGCTGAGTATAACTTAATGTAGGCTTGGAAAATATGTGTCTTTCAAAAGTGGGTCGAAATATAATACTTGCTATACACCGCACGTAAATTTGTCCTTGCCCATGAGTCATTATCTTCATACTTGGTTCCACACACACCTCCGAATCACTGCTTCTAGTGTTCTGGGTACTCTTGAACAGACCTCAATCTGTTCTCGAGTGCTTCTTTTACTCTTTCTCCCTTTAATTCAGAAGTTGCTCACTATTTTCTGATGTTCTTAATTCAGATGTGTGATTTGCCAAATGAGATATAAAAGAGGCAATCGCCAAATAAAATTGCCTTGCAAGCATGTCTACCATACTGAATGTGGCTCCAAATGGCTCAGCATCAATAAAGTAGGCGAATGTGCTTCTCCCCGAGCTAAATTGTACTCTTGAAGATCTATAATATTCTTTTTAACATTTCTTACAGCTGATCCTACTTGTTTTTCCTCAGACATGCCCCATTTGCAACACGGAAGTATTTGGCGAGGAATCAAGGCATTAGCTCATCAAGTGGTGAATATATGGAAATAGTTCAGAGTGTTCGTTGATCCATAGGTTATTTTCCCTTTTTCTTTTTCCTTTTCTGGGCATACATAGAGGTGGTTCATATCAAAGATGTTTCTTCTTCCACATTACACGTTTTCACTTGTACTTTAACACTGAAACAGTGGTCAACTAATTTGGTTATGCTAGGATAAATCGGAAAGTGTGCTTAGTATACTATCTTTTGTTTGCAGTTACTATTAATACAAGCATGTTCCCTTTGGTTTAACATTTATCAATTAAACGAAAAAGAAATTGTTCCTTTTGTTTTGCTAATGAAGTTAGGGCATAGTTCTCGTCTGTCAGTTTCTTTGATCATTAGTGACAATAGTTACTTGAGTTTTTGTATGATCGGAAGAAACGTTACATTTCATATTATAATGTCTATTTAGTTTTGATGTGCATGTTTTTTTCGAGAGCGCAATCATCTGTATGTGATCGGTTTTTCAATTGTTTGTGATTAGAATTTGTTCTGTTGTATTGTATTGTGTTGTATTGCCATTAGTTTAATAACTTGAGCAAATGAACTCCTTCAGTGAGGGTTGAAACAAGGTTGTGAATTGGGATCGTAAAATTGGATGCCCATGATCTGATCATATTTTATATTTGTATCATTTCATATTTAAATTGTTAAAGAAGATTAAATTTTCACATGCTAAATTGTTTGTAGAATTCCGCGATAACTTAAAAAAAAAAAAAAAGTTTTTTATTACATTTATAAATATATATCATCAATTAACTCAAAACTTGTAAAATGTACTATAAACTTGTTGAATTAATGAAAGTATCTAGTAGCAATATTTAAAGATCAAATGCATTTCATCCACAGTATATATGGCTCGTCTTTCTCCAGCGAAATGGAGGGAGCGAACTATAAACGAAACGGCTATAGCGGATATTTTTTTTGTCGCTATAGCATAAAAAACCGGTTTTATATGCTATAGCGATTGAAAAAACTATCGTTATAGCCGGTTCGTTTTTAATTCGCTCTCTCTAGTTCGCAAGAAAATCGAATTGAGTATGTATGTGTGTGTGTATACCCATATATATATGGGTATTTATCCATGGCAAACGTTTGCCATGGACACTATTCAACAAACAAGTTGATTACCGTTGATCTGGACAATGGAAGGCTGAGATTGGAAACTTTTCTCCCTGCCGCTACAGCTTGTAGCGGCAGTCACTTTTCATTTTTGTCCATTTGCAAATTACTTACTGCCCCTAACTTATAATACATGTCTGCCGCTACAGCCTGTAGCGTCAGTGTGACTCCCACTCATATGGCCCATATGGCTATGTAAAGATAAGTTTACATTTATGTATACATAATGTAAAAATAAAAGATAATGATACATAATATAAAAATAAAAGATAATGATAAGATAATGATACATAATATAAAAATAAAAGATAATGATAAGATAAGTCTGAATAAAAGATAAACTTATTTTTATAAATACATAATGTAAAAATAAGATAAGTTTGAATAAAAGATAAATTTATGTTTTTATAATAAAAGAATCTTTTATAATAAAATAAATTTATCTTTTATTATAAAAACATAAATTTATCTTTTATAATAAAATAAATTTATCTTTTATTATAAAAGATAAATTTATTTTATTATAAAAGATAAATTTATTTTATTATAACAGATAAAATAAAATTTATTTTATTTTTTATTTTATCTGTTATAATAAAATAAATTTATCTTTTATAATAAAATAAAATTAATTTTTTCTTTTATTATAAAAGATAAATTTATTTTATTATAAAAGATAAATTTATCATTATCTTTTATTTTTATATTATGTATCATTATCTTTTATTTTTACATTATGTATACATAAATGTAAACTTGTCTTTACATAGTCATATGGGCCATATGGGTGGGAGTCACACTGCCGCTACAGGCTGTAGCGGCAGGCATGTATTATAAGTTAGGGGCAGTAATGTAATTTGCAAATGGACAAAAAGGAAAAGGGACTGCCGCTACAAGCTGTAGCGGCAGGGAGAAAAGTTGCCCAATCTCAGCCTTCTATTGTCCAGATCAACGGTAATCAACTTGTTTGCTGAATAGTGTCCATGACAAACGTTTGCCATGGATGAATACCCATATATATATATATATATATATATATATATATATATATATATAATTAAAAGTTTAGAGTTGTATTTGGGGTTTAAAGCTTTTAAATTTTGGAGTTTAAAAGTTTTTGATTTAGTTGAGCCACTTGTATAAGTCAAAAAAGTCTCACACTGATAGGAATGATTTTATGCAATTGTATGTATATTTGTGATCTTACTCCGATCTGAATCGTTTTCCTTCCATGATATCGTAATTCTATGCAATCCTACTATCCAGATAGGAATTTTAAGAACCATTGGTCGAAAATAATTTTGGAAATTAATATTTTCACAAGAGAATTTGATAGTTTCACACTACTCCCTTCAGTGACGAAGCCACATAGAGTGGTATGGAGTCAATCGCCTCCACTGGGAAAAAAATTGTTTTATAATATAAGTTAAATTTTAAAATTTTTAATTTTATATATAAATTGACCTCACTAAAATTTTATAAATTTTTTATTATACGGGTCAAATTGAAAATTTATAACTTTGTCAATCAAATTTTAATCACATATGACTCATATCCTCTTAATATATGTATCTCTAGGGGTGATAACCGAGTCAAGTAGTTCGATACTCGACTCGAGATTGGCTCGAAAATATGATCCAAAGCTCGAATTCGAAGTTGACCCGGGTCGAATCTGATCCATACTCATTTTCTGTTTAATGATACACGAGTCGAACTCGAGCAGACCAGTAGTCGCTCGTATTAAGGTTCGAGTATTTTATTTTTTCTCAAACCATACTCGATACCTGCTCGATGGATCATATTCGAATATTGGTCTGATCCATGCTAGTAAGCTAAATATATTATATTTATATCAATATTTATAATTTATAAATTGTAGTATGAAATTGTGTAAACTTGTACTTGAATAAATCAATGAATTAAATGTCAATTTATATTACATTCTTTATAATTTCAATACATAAATAAAAGTGAAAAAGTTTTATATATAAATATTAGTTAAGTAATCAATTTAGTATGTAGTGATTCATTTTTAAGTGAAATGGTTCATATTCGAAGCTCAATTTGAAGGCTCATGAGTAACTCGCTTTGTAAACGAGTCGAGTACTTACGAGCCGAGTAGGTCCGAGTAATGATCCGAGTCGATTCTGGCGCGAAAATATAAATCTTTTATCGAATTCGAGCTCAATTTTTTCGAGTCGAGTCGAATCCGAGCATGAAGGTGTTCGCTCAGATTCGACTCGTTTGCACCCCCTATGTATCTCTCTATAATATTTTAAACTAAATAATAATCTAATTTATATTATTTTTAAAAATAAATAATGAATTACTTACTTATGAACAATTGTGATTAAAAAAGTCTAGTATGAGTCAATATAGTGTATATATACCATATATTATTACTCATTATATTTTCATTGTAATAATATATATATATATATATATATATATATACGGGAAGCTTCAAGAGCATAATTCTTAAATAGCTTAATGCCTTAAATAACATAATTTTATCAAAACGACGTAGTTTTGTAAACACGCGGTGGCATTTTTGTAAATACCATGCCACCGTGTATTTACAAAAATGTCATCGCGTGTTTACAAAACTACGTCGTTTTGATAAAATTATGCTATTTAAGACATTATGCTATTTAAAAATTATGCTTTTGAAGCTTTCCGTATATATATATATATATATATATATATATATATATATATATATATATATATATATATATATATATATATATATACTCGAAAGTATAAAATATTAAAAAAATTGGCTCGGGGGCGTTGCCCCCAAACCCCGCCAAATTATTTGTAACTCAGTAATAATTTTGACCTCACTGACAAAAATTTCTGGCTTCGCCACTGACTCCCTTCACGTGAATAGTTAACAAATTCACGTTTATGTGAGTAAAAATATAGTTAACAAATTCACGTTTATGTGAGTAAAAATATCAAAAAAAATTTATTTAAAATAACAATTCGGAAGAATTAGAAGAAACAGAACACATAGATGAGGAGACGAGAAGGGTAAAAGAACTTGGAAAGTGTTATGATCAGCATAGTCTATGGTTCCTTCAATTACTACTAGATAGGGAGACTTAATTGCTGTTATTTATTACTCTCTTCATTCTTAAATAAATAACGTTGTAGGGAGCTCAAAATTTTTAAATATATTTGACGTCACCAAGTTTTTAGGAAGCATTAATTATAATTTTTCCTTTATTGTCCTCAAGTATTCTTCTATCTCATTTATTTAGGCATATATGGAGTATATTTTTTTTAATTAATGCAAGGGTAATTGTGATAATACATATCAATCTTAATGACAGAATTAGAATAATAAATAACTTCCTTAATAAGTGTAAAAACCTTCAAAACGTCATTTATTTAAGAATGGATGTAGTACTCTCTTGTACAAAAAACTGTCTCTCAATATATATATATATATAGTCCGCTTTTCCAGCGACTTAAGAACGAATCGGTTATAGCAACGATTTTTTCTGTCGCTATAGCATAGAAAGCCAGTTTCTTATGCTATATCGACGAAAAAAATCGTCGCTATATCCGATTCGCTTTTAGTTCGCTAAGAGAGCCGAACTATATATATATATATATATATATATATATATATATATATATATATATATATATATATATATATATATATATATATATATATATATATATATATATATATATATATATATAATTGATAAGGTCCGGACTCCCGGACGGGAGTAAAATTCGGACTTTTTTTTTTAAAACAACTAAAAAAAAAGTTTAATATTTTATGGAACTGAAAATTTTCCATAATACAATATTTTGGGTGTGATTTAGATACATATAACAAAACAGGTCTGTACTATGGAAAAGACTTATTTTGTTATATGTATCCAAATCGCACCCAAAATACTGTATTATGTAAAAATTTCAGTTCCATAAAATATTAAAAAAAATAGTTGTTTTAAAAAAAACAAAAAAAAAAAGGTCCGAATTTTACTCTCGTGCAAGAGTCTGGACCTCATCCCGAACCTATATATATATATATTGACACTAAACTGAAAGGCAAGTTTAACCACTTTTCACTTACACCAATTAAGGCTATATTGTCATTTTCAGTCTATTTTTAGAAATGATATATTCTTCATTTTATTCTATTTTTAGAACTTAGACTTTTGAACATGGCAGAGGGATTAAATTTTTCTTCTATCTAATAAAATTATCCATTATATAATCATTTATGGAGGGTACAAAGTATGTAATGGGAGATTATAAAGAACTAACTAATTTTTCAAATAAAAATAAAACAAATAAACCTACCAAATACATTTTCCCGTTGAAAAATCATCATTATGTTGAAGATTGTATTATCAATCCAGTGGCAATGATAAATTTAATTTTATTAATTTAATAATAATTTTAAAATATTAGTGTGTGATTTGATAGGTTCAAAGGGTTTGGGAGACCTGTGTCATGTGACAGAATATTCCAGTCGGGAGGTTTAACATTAAAAGGAATCTACAGTCCAAATTGACTTATGACTTCCTTATCCTATTTGACTTCTATTTTTAAGAGAACCAAATCTAATTCAATTGTGGAGGTGGTGAGGTTCGAATAAATTTCGACTTTCCATTATTAAGGAAATTGAATTGTATTTAAGTATGATAACTCTGACGTAATAAGACCATAATTCAGGTTTGAGTTACACCATACTCCCTCCGTCCCAAATTAATTGCTCAGTTTTGACTTTTTAAAGTCAAATTGACCATTTTTAAAACTAATCTTTTTACTATTTTTGCTAAAATATAGGTGAAGAGATTATAACCAAAAGAAAGTATATACAATTTATTACTAATCCTAATTTTTATAATTTTAGAAATATATTTATATATGCTTAATTATTAATTCTAAAAATAGTCAATTTGACTTAAAAAAGTCAAAATTGAGCAGTTAATTTGGGACGGAGGGAGTACAATTTATACAACTTACTTTATACATGAGCAGTTTCGTTTCATACCTTTATTGTTGACGTTTTTGACTTGTACTTATTCTCACAACATAAAATATTAACATTTAAAAGTTAATCTGTTAGATATTTTTAAATTCATAATAGACGAGAGTCGATTAACGTTAGTAAATAGTCGTCTTTTTAGATAGTTTACAATTTTATCATAATTTGATTGATGATAACTAAATAAATTATATTAATTTTAATATATATATATATATGTGTGTGTGTGTGTGTGTTAAAATGTCAATAAAAATATTCCCATTTTTCCGTTGGTTCTATCCAATTATTTTTCTAATAATCCCATAAAAACTCTCCAACACAAGTTTCACTCCTATTTGAGAACTATTAATTTTCGAGATCTTTTAGGTGAACATGAAAATTGGACATGAGTATATTTAAACTTCACCTATTTATATTCTTACCCACCATTAAAGTCAAAATATAAGTAAGTGAAATTCAAATACACTCTTGTAACGACAAAATCCGACTCGAGTCCGAATCAAGCCTAAAATTTACTGTCCAAAGAGTAATGTTCATATTATTTTGACCCACCCAGTTCCACCCAAAATGTCACGATGTTGGTTTTCTTGGTACAGTAAAACCTCTATTTATGAATAGACTTGGGACCAAACTATTTGTATTCTAATTGAGAGGTTATTACTAAATAGAGTATTGAACGCTGGATAAATTGTATTATAAGTGTTTAATATTTATCTTTTATCTCATTTGATTGTGGTTAATTTCAAAATTGTTAAAATTTTTATTGGGAGTACATGTATATAACAGAAGTATACCGTGTAAATTTCAGAATTTTTGGACAATAGCCTTCATCAGTAATAAATCAGAGATTTAGAACATATGGTAGATGATAAAACTTTTCAAAGAAAATGATATTCCATGACAAGTACAAAAGAAATGATGTCTCATACTACCGTCAGAATGCTCTTCTTTTTAAGGTAAGAGATATTATTATTATAGTAAGGGGTATTATTCTTTCGGCATACCAGGTACGTACGTAAATTTCGAGGGCGAAATTTCATAAGGAGGGGAGATTGTAAGACCCTAAATTTTATGAATAAAGATTTAATTTTCTCGACCACGAATTATCCATGCACTACGGGCCAAAGATAATCGTGTTTTCATCAACGGTACTGATCATGCCATAAAACAACTTTATTTTGTTCATATCCGCCTTTGGTGTCACCGTCCCAGCTGGACTTGACTTTGATGCACGACAAAATCGGGCTAGGTGACGTTTTCTTTCATAATTATAACACGCTTTAGATGGCATCACGCAGTTTAGACTGATATGTCCCTCCCCTCCGCATTTGAAGCATATGATAGGTGGTAGTTCTGAAAAGTGCTCAAAAAAACCTTCGTACATGGGAGGTCATGCGTCTAGGTTATGATAGATATATATGTCCACAGAATTATCCTTGGTTGACCCAAACGTCCCCAAAGAAAAACTAATTAATGCATTTAATCATCTAAATTGCCAAACTATATGAGACTATATTCTGCTAAATTTCAGAAAAAAAATATTTTTGGGACTGATTTGTTATTTTACATGAAAATGGTTTAGTTACCTTGTCTGTGCGGATTACACATGACTTGGTTCCATTCTTTATTATTCTGTTGGAATAACCTGTTTGTGCGGTCTATCGCATTCCCCGACTCGTCCCAGCTATATTCTCATTTACTGACCTAGTTCCGTTCTTTATTATTCTATTAGAATATTTTGTCTGTGCGAATTACGCATGACCTGGTTACATTCTTTATTATTCTGTTGGAATAACCTGTCTGGTTGTGTACATCCACTTACTGAGTATATCTACGAGCACTACCTATATGATCTTGGAGTATATTTTAAAATTTAATAAAATAAATAACTGTATAAAAGTATTCTGTTTTATATAAAAAGATTTTACTATGCAAATACTATGCAGACACTATACAAACACTATGCATAATAAAATAGGCCACAGATGACTTTCATCATAATATAAGCATGAGGATAATGACAATGATATAAAGAATCAATCAAATGAGATAAAAGATAAATATTAAACACTTAGTGCTTGTAGATATACTCAGTAAGTGGATGTGCACAACCATATCTTATAATAACACGAGGTTGTATGTCATTAGACATCTTGTATGATAGTGGCAAAACACCCTTCTAAAGTTAGTGAAAATTAGTGAAATATCATTGATATTTGCGTTTCATCCAGTATCTTTTCATGAAAATATGTATTGGTACAAAATATTTTCAGAACACCCAAAAATATCCACTTTAACAAAAATATCAATAAGAACTCCCTAATAATTATTATTCAAAAAATATTTATGAAAAGTTGTTTGGCACAACAATTTACTCTTTAGAGTTGTTACCACATATTCAAAAAATTTGTCTTTTATAGAAAATGTAGTCTTTTATAGAAAAATATGGTCTTTTATAAGAAATGTAGTCTTTTATAGGAAAATATAATCTTTTATAGAAAAATATAGCTCTTTATAGAAAATGTAGTCTTTTATAAAAAATATAATCTTTTAAAATTAATATTCTATCTCTCATATATATATATATATATATATATATATATATATGAAATTATTACTATATAAAGGTATACTTTTTTAATACCGGACTTAAAAAGTATATAACATATTACAATTTAGAGTTTATTCCTATTTATAACTGGCCCAAATTGGGACTAATTTTTTTTATAATATTATAGATGTTATTCTTAGATTATTCCTAAATAAGGATTTTACTGTATTGTCCTTATACAGTCACTTAAATCTTTGACGTCCGTATCAGGGTTAGTCAAATCACAGTCCACGGTCTTACGAAATCACAATTCCTCTTGGACCCTTGGTAGTTAGTATTAACCTTAATCTTATGTACAACACAGTACATCCCACAAGTATATTATGTACATAATGGATATCCATATGATGAATGATGGACAAAGTTTTTAGGAGAGGGGAATACTTCAAGAGCTAAAACAGACTAATAAAGATATAAGCAAGGAGGAACCTGTAGAGAAAGGCAATCATGGAAAAAATATTCCCATTGCTGCAGAAAGAGAAGCAAGGACGCCTTGCACTCTTTCGAGCTGAAAAATATACACTTGCACATACAGTAAGCACGAAAATAGTTATTTTTTTTCATTTTCTTATTAGCACTTATCATTATTCATACATTTTCATTTGGTATTGGGTATACAAATTGTAATTCACAATAAATTCTATTGTAAATTTGTACTCAGAAACCCATTTTCATGAAAAAAATGCTGTCCCATTTGGTAAATTTTCTTGTTCCCAAAAAACAATCTCTCATTTCATTAAAATAACAAAATGTCCTTGCATTTACAATCACATTTTGATTATTATTAGCCACACACTCATAAATTTAGGTGTAAATATAAAACAAATATATTTATTTATTTAAAATTTGTAAATTTAAATATAATTATTTAAAATTCATAAATTTTGTAAATCAGACTTGTGGGACAGAAAGAGGTTTAATAACTAAACTTTATACAAAGATGTGGACTATCTTTTTTCTTGTGTCTATCTCATTCCAGTGTATTACAACCTTGTCTATATTTGATTTTCCCAATTATGTAAATGGTAGTATGTACTATGTGTGGAAAACAGCCAAAACAAGTACCTTCAGGGAAATGTAAAGATAGAAAAATTTCCTCTAGCCTGGAAATTCCATAAACAACCTTTTGAACTCTGTTTAGGCCAACAATTCAAAAAAAAACAGAGCTCCTAAAAACCCCAGATATAAGATTCCACAAGAATCAAAATCCCATCATTTGTTAAAATTATGCTACCTTTCTATCAAATAACACTGAGAAAAACCCAAATTTATAACCTCAAAAAAGTAATTACAACCTGAGAAAACAAAACTATCACTAAGAAACAAGGTACAAGATCTTTCAACAGAGAACAACCCAAAAAAAAATAAAAATCGAATAAAATCTACCTTGTATCATTGCAAAGTAGGCAATTCAAGATCCTAGAGCAAGCATAGCGTACACGCGGGTACAGCCTATGGGTGTGTGTACTTGAATCCCTCAAAAGTTCCTCCATGGTCTGCACAAAGAGATTCAAGCTTCTCACAGGAGGAATATAAAGAGTCAATGGCACTGCAGAAAAGGCTACAGCAAAGAACATATGCAACATCTTCTTCCTTCTTAGAGAGATATAGAGGAGAGAGAATTTTGAGATGTGAGGAGTTTTGGATAGGCAGGAAGAATTTGGATTTTAATAGTTATATATATATACTAGCCGGGTCCGTGCCTCCGGCACTGTATGGACAATATGATTTATCTCAAACTTTGAACGACCAAAATAATTTATTGAGTGAGCGGGAAATTTAAAGTCATTTGTATTTTATTAAATTATTATTAGATTATTAGATAGATAGATGTATTTTATTAGATAGATGTATGAACGATGAGATTTATCTTAAACTTTGGACGACCCAGATGATTTATTGAGTGAGCGGGAAATTCAAAATCATTTGTATTTTATTAGATAGATTATTATTAGATTATTAGATAGATAGATGTATTTTATTAGATAGATGTATGAACGGTGGGATTTATCTTAAACTTTGGACGGTCCAGATAATTTATTGAGTGAGCGGAAAATTCAAAATTATTTGTATTTTATTAGATAGATATATATATAAAGTTGGACAGTTGTATATGAATGACAAAGCTAGAAAAAGCATTGAAAATGGAACACCCAATTGTTGTTTTCAGAAAGTGGGCCTTTAATAAGGGATATTATTTATGTCTTTTGTGTGTGCCAATGAAAATGAAACACTTCTCAACCCATGGTTTAGTTCATCCATTGGATAATAATTTTAGTAGTTTTGTTGTAGCCCGCAAGTTTGATGATTTGGTACCATTTGCAGGATCTCCGTTACACATTTTTTTCTAATTTTATTTAATACATTAATTATTTAATCTTAATAATTTTATTAATAATAGTTAAAATATATTAATAGATAATTAATGGCAGTAAGATCCATACTGCAAAAAATTAAAATTATAAAAAATATGTTCAGTATTAAAAGTTTAAAAGAATTTTCGTCAATTGAAAGTTTGATAAAAAAATTTGCATGTTCATCAAATGATAAAAAAATATCGAATTATTTTTATTTTTAAAATAATTATGCTATACAATATAATAAATTAATCGACCGGTATCGATTTTGATTATACTATTTAAATTATGGTGTATTAAATAGAATTAGAGGGAATATATAATGGAGGGGATCCACATCCTATTTGCAGTGATTATATTTAGTTTTGAGATTTAAATTTACTGTATTAGTTTTAGTATATTACTCCCTCCCTCCGAAGGGTAAAAAAATTTAATTATTTTTCTACGTATATTAAAAAAAAGAATGAAAGAATAAAATTGTTCATATTTAAAATTAAAGTTATTAAAAACTTTTCATTAAAATCAATTGCATTAATATATTTAATACTCCTTCCAACTCTAAATATTTGAATTCTTTCAAATAGTCATTATAACTTCTCATCTAGTTATATAGATTTTTTTATATGACAAATAATACTCTATAAATATGCATAGAGAATATAAATATTGAAGTATTAATACTATGGGTATTATTGGAATTTTTTTACATAAAAATTAGATTATTTAAGATAAGTGCACATTTAACTTGGGGCTATCTAAAATATTAAGAAAGACTTCTATCCTGAGACGAAAAGAGTATATTTAAATCTCAAATATTGTATTTATAAATAAATAAGTTATATATGAAATAAACTCTGTAATAAAAAAAATTCAGACGCATTTGAATGTTTAAACTTCCAAATGCTTTATAAAATTGATAAATAATTAACTCAAGGAGGAAAAAAGAGGGACGCTTTATAATTTGGTAAACAATAAAGCTTAAAAAAATAATAAAAAATAAATTAAAAAAATAAAGAAAGTGTTGGTCAAAACTCTTACACCTAATTGCTTAAATTAACTTTAATTTGTGACATTTACTAGTCTACCTTCACAGAATTGTTTTTGGAGGTTGGAAACTTGGAAGGAAATGCAATTTACTTTATATTTCTCTCGTTTTAAAAATAGGGAAAAATATATATACACAGTTGTGTATTACACAGTAAGCTATGACGACGATTTTTGGGCTATAACTACGGTTTCACCCGTCATAGCTATTCTGGGCTATAGCGATAGTTTACCGTCGCTATAGCCCAAAAAATCTGTCGCCATAGGCATACTGTGTAATACACAACTGTGTATATACATATAGCCCTTAAAAATAATATCGTTATTGTTTTTTGACCGTTTGTTTAAAATATTTTTAAATTCAAAAGTAAAATAATTCGTCAATAATTATAGAGTAATGAATTTTATAATAAGTAATTTTAAATAATTTATAATAATAATTATTTTATTGATTAAAATTATATGATTTATAATAATTATTATTTTATTGACTAAAATTATATATGAATTCATATTAAATTTAAATTTAAAATATATTAAATTAATTTTTAAAAATTAATATTCAATAATAATGTTTTTTATTTTAAAATAAAGAGACATTTGAAGCGTTGCATTTAGACTAAATTAATTGTTTTTCATAGCAAATAAGTTGAATTTATGACCAAATAAGATTTTTTGCTAGAATGTTGAAGGACTTTCTCTTCCATGCCCCAAAAGTAGCCGCCTCACATGAAACCCAAATATTGGTTGGCCAAAACTTTACTAAATCAAAGACCTTCATCATTCACAAAACTAAAGTTTTATTCTGTTTCAAATTATTTAATTATTGTTGCTTTTTTATTATCAATTTAAAATTAGTATGAGTTACTTTAATTAATCAATACAATAATAAATTATTTAAAAAAATACTACTCATTGAAAAATTTAATATTTCATAATTTTTAATAAATCAACTCAATTTTAAATTTAAAAATGTCTTGAATTGACTTTTAAAAGTAATCAACAATGGTCTTATAAGTTGAAATAGATAGAATATATAATAAAATTATCCAATATATACATACGTAAAGACAAGAAGAGAGGTAAGGGATATATTTAAATATATTTTTCAATAACGAATTTTTAGCAAAGTTTTTATTTTAGATTAAGATTTTAAAACCAAGTTTTGTTTAGAAAATTGGTATTTTCACATGATATTTTGATATTTTTATATGAACCGTAGTTATACATTTATAACGATACTTTTCATATAAAAATATTAAAAAATAATGTAGAAATATCATTTTCCTTTGTTTATTGAGTTTCCTTGCCTTTCTAAAACTCTTATCCCACGCTGGAGCAAAAGGAAACATAGCCTCGGGGGTTTTCATATTAAACAGTTCATTTGCCTTTCTCCCAGTCACAAAAGGCATGCGGCCTGGCATTGATCCTACTTGGATCTAACTTGGTTAAAGTTGGGTTTGGACTGGGCGGGCCAGGTTTGATAGGCTGTAAAGAGTATGTTGTTTAGAGGTGTAAATTTAGCCTGGACATACTTGACTAAAAGCCCGTCTTGGACTGACCTATGACCTTGGTTCGGCTTGGTCTGAACACTATGCAACAGGCCGCCCAGAAGCCGAACATCCTTAGGCCCAAGTTAAAAGGAAAAATAACGATAAACAAATATTGATTGATAATATTTAAACCTTTAAAGGGTTATTTACACTTCCTAATACATTTTTTAAAAAAAATTATAACAAAAGTGCATCTAAAAAATATTTATAGAATTACTACATTTTTAATATTTTATTTATAAAATTAGTGCATTTAGTATCCCTTTAATTTAGTTATAACCGCCTGCACTATGAAATGGCTCCGATCCCCATTCATACCTCCACCACTTGTCCGAGAAACGGTTAGGACTAGTAGTTGTCCTTCTATATGCTGCGTAACGGTTAGGACTAGTCGTTGTTCTTGGCGGCGAATTATAATTCCGGTGGCTTGGGCTTTTTGTTGTGATCTGACGTGGTAGTAGTGACTTTGTCGAGTTAGGTGCAGCCGCCAGGGTTGAGCACTGGTCATGATGAGATGCTTGGGTTATAACGGTAAGGCACCTAAAAATGGTTGCCAAGTCGATGGGAGAAACTTTGGACTGAAAAATCGAGTGCAATAACAAGAAATAGATGTTTCCAAGATGAAGTTGGGCGTGGTGAGCTAGTGGCTTTGAGTCCAGGCTCAGAAGTTGAGACTAAGCGAACACAAAATATTTTGGTTGCTTTTCGATTACTTGCCCCACCGTAATCGGAATTAGTGCATTTTTGGTAGTGCAGTTGGTAAGCAAACTTTCATACAAAGGTAACCAATTTAGTTTTATTGGGTTACCAATTAATTATAAAAAATTTAAGAACAGTTTTCAAATGTTACCTGGATTTGTTTTCTTCAACATGTGCAACCATGAACAGTTTTATTAGGTTCTGCAATGGTCGTCGTCGGTACATTTTTTTTCATAGTGTAGTTGGTAGCCAAACCTCCATACAAATGTAATCAATTCAATTTTATTGGGTTACCAGTTAATTATAAAAAATTTAAGAATAATTTTCAAGTGTTACTTGAATTTGTTTTCTTCAACGTGTGCAACCATGAACAATTTTATTGGGTTTTACAATGGTCACCGTCGCTATATTTTTTTCATAGTTCAGTTGGTAGTCAAACCTTCATACACAGGTAGCCAATTCAATTTTATTGAGTTACAAATTAATTATAAAAATTTTAAGAACAGTTTCCAAGTGTTACCTAGATTTGTTTTCTTCAACATGTGCAACCATGAACAATTTTATTGGGTTCTGCAATGGTCGTCGTCGATACATTTTTTTATATAGTGCAGTTGGTAGCCCAAAAAATCTGTCGCCATAGGCATACTGTGTAATACACAACTGTGTATATACATATAGCCCTTAAAAAAATATTGTTATTGTTTTTTGACCGTTTATTTAAAATATTTTTAAATTCAAAAGTAAAATAATTCGTCAATAATTATAGAGTAATGAATTTTATAATAAGTAATTTTAAATAATTTATAATAATAATTATTTTATTGATTAAAATTATATGATTTATAATAATAATTATTTTATTGACTAAAATTATATATGAATTCATATTAAATTTAAATTTAAAATATATTAAATTAATTTTTAAAAATTAATATTCAATAATAATGTTTTTATTTTAAAATAAAGAGACATTTGAAGCGTTGCATTTAGACTAAATTAATTGTTTTTCATAGCAAATAAGTTGAATTTATGACCAAATAAGATTTTTTTGCTAGAATGTTGAAGGACTTTCTCTTCCATACCCCAAAAGTAGCCGCCTCACATGAAACCCAAATATTGGTTGGCTAAAACTTTACTAAATCAAAGACCTTCATCATTCACAAAACTAAAGTTTTATTCTGTTTCAAATTATTTAATTATTGTTGCTTTTTTTATTATCAATTTAAAATTAGTACGAGTTACTTTAATTAATCAATACAATGATAAATTATTTAAAAAAATACTACTCATTGAAAAATTTAATATTTCATAATTTTTAATAAATCAACTCAATTTTAAATTTAAAAATGTCTTAAATTGACTTTTAAAAATAATCAACAATGGTCTTATAAGTTGAAATAGATAGAATATATAATAAAATTATCCAATATATACATACGTAAAGACAAGAAGGGAGGTTTAAATATATTTTTCAATAACGAATTTTTAGCAGTTTTTATTTTAGATTAAGATTTTAAAACCAAGTTTTGTTTAGAAAATTGGTATTTTCACATGATTTTTTAATATTTTTATATGAACCGTAGTTATACATTTATAACGATACTTTTCATATGAAAATATTAAAAAATGATGTAGAAATATCATTTTCCATTGAGTTTCCTTACCTTTCTAAAACGATTAATTACATATATTAGTACATTTTAAAAAGTAATTACAAAAATCATACACTCATAAAATAATTACAAAAGTAAAACATTTTTTTGTTTTTATTTTCAATACTAATACAATTAAAACTCCTTAAATTAAGGGATTAATATTAATGGGCAGTTTCCTTAATTTAGGGGATCATTATCTGGTGGTTTTTTATTTCTAACGCCTGATATTTCTCTCTCTAAAATCTTCTTCTTCTTCTTCTTCTTCTCCTTCTCCATAACTTTTGTTCTCGTATTTCTCTCTCTTCTTCTTCTTCTTATTCTTCATCACAGTTTGTTAGACAAATTGGTGGCGTAAATTAATTTTTTTTTAATTTACTTTTGTTGCACTTGTTAATCAACAAATCACACAGTCGAATACACGAATTTCTCTCTCAAACTCTCTCTCCAACTGAAAGAATTCAGGTTTCTCTCTTTAAGGTCTGTTTCTAATTTCTGTTAATTCTCATTCTACTAATTAATTATCAATATGATCATATATATATACGCTATGTTTCTAACAGAATGGAGTATTGATTGTTTGGATTTGTATTGTTTTTATGTTTTGTATAGAATGATTGATACAAGGAAGAAGGATAGAAAGAGGAAAAGAATAATAGAGTGTGATTTATTAAGGACTTGAAGAAATTTATTTGGGTTTGTGCAGTTGGATTCTGATTTTGATGTTCTTGTAGTTAAGACAGAAGCTCAAGTTCATAGGCAGAAGATATTTCCAATCCAAAAAATTTTAAAGGTGTGCTAATTTAAATTTTGTTATTGTTACTATTATATAACTGTTTGGTTACTTCTGCATTATATTTTGGTTACTGGTTTTTGTTGTACATGTTGTTTATGTATTGGTTACCATTAAAACATATTTTGGTTACTATCATATAAATGTTCGGTTACTTCTTTAGTAAGTTTTTTGTTACTGTTAGTTTATGATTTGGATACCATTTTTGTTCCCTTGAGTTGGGATTTTGGGTACTATTTTGTGTTGTTCTGGTTACCATGTATTTGGTTAGTATACATGGATTGACTAAACTGTGTTTGGTCTATATGTTGTTTATGTATTGGTTACCATTAAAATATATTTTGGTTACTAACATATAATTGTTTGGTTACTTCTTTAGTATGTTTTTTGTTACTGTTAGCTTATGATTTTTGGTTACCATTAAAATATATTTTGGTTACTAACATATAACTGTTTGGTTACTTTTTAATATATTTTTTGTTACTGTTAGCTTATGATTTTTGGTTACCATGTATTTGTTTAGTATACATTGATGTATTATATTTTTTATAAATCCCTTCAAATATATTCTACAAGGTTTATGCTATTTTCTACTTTCATTTCCACAAACACATCCTACATGGGCTCTCTATTCACTAATCCCAAGGTATTTCTCTTCCCCCCACAGGTTCATAATGCGGAAGTCTTTTCTAGAGAATGAGAACAACCATGAAGAAGAAAGTAGCAGCAACCAAAAAGCTCAAGTTTCAAGAAGATTTGTACCAAATTTTGATTAGTTCAGTTATCGTTGTCTTGTCATTATGAATTATGTTTCGTACTTTGATTTTTTGTTGGATATCCATAACCATTTGTTATGGTTAGTGAGTATGTAATGTTTATTGGAGCTTATGTAAATGAAATTACATATTTGATTATATAATCAATTATTTGACATTATTTGTTAGTTCGTATTAAGTTGTGTCTGATACATTATTTTAAAGGTGCAGTTTGGTAACCAAACATGTATAGAAGGGTAACTATTTTATTTTTTGGAAGTAACCAGATAGTTACAAGCTTGTATCAGGACATATATCAAGTGTTAAATGTATATGTGAGAGTATACATGGGTTGCTTAAACTGGGTTAGATATACAGGTTATTTCTGTTTTGGTTACCATTAAAACATGTTCTAGTTACTTTTTATATAACTATTTGATTACTTCTTTATTATATTTTGGTTACCATTAAAACTTGTTCTATTTACTATCATATAATTATATGGTTACTGTTATGTAACTATTTGGTTACTTATTTATTATATTTATTTTATTGTTATTGAATTGTGTTTGACTACTATTATTGTACAATCAGTGAGGGATTTTAGTTATTATAAGGGTAACCATTTTAGTTTTTTGTTAGTAATCAAATAATTAAAAACTTATATCAGAACAGTTATCAAGTGCTTAATGTACATGTGAGGGTTCCCATTTATCTAGCTGATGAATACTTTTAAATTATATAGTTATAAAAGTTATTTGGAAATGGTCTATGCCAGTCGGTAACTAAATATAAATATAGAGGTAACCATTTTATTTTAGATGGATAATCAAATTTACATAAAAATATTTCAGAACAGTTACCAATTGTTCAATGTATATGTTTACTTTATATTGATAACTCATGATGGAATCAAAAATTAAAATATTAATCAACATCAATTTTGGTTACTGTACACCATCAAAAATGTCACCAACTATGTGGTTAATAGTTACTAGCAGTAAACAATTATATATTCCTATAAATAATTAAATTTGTTGTATTGGTTACTGTCAATAGCCATTATCTAACAACTGAATAAACATTGTAAAGTAACCAAATTAATATTAGACAGTAACCAAATTACATAATTTTAGTAACCAGAAAATAAACCAAATTTTTACATGTAATTTTGAAGGCCTAAATGATGGAATTCGACCAAAAAACCCTGCAGTTCCCCAGCAAAGCTAGTGACTTTTGATCGTTGACCCGTTTCCAATGAAATTAGGATCTAAAAATGCCAAAATCCGACACTCCAAACTTGACAGAAATTGTCAAATTGCCACTGCAACCAAATAAACATTATACTGTAACCAATTAAATAGTATACAACAACCAATATATATAATCAGATTGGCAGTTGTATGAAGGTAACCAATGTATTCAATGAGTAACCACCAATATAAAAGAAACAATTATAAAACTGAATAACAGTATAGAGTAACCAAATAAACACCTTACAGTATCTAAATACATATTATACAGTAACCAAGATATATGTAATTAGTAGCCAAGATTATAAAAAATATTTTTACATTCATTTTATAACCAAAATAATCAGTAATGACTTTGTTACAAATTAAAAGACTAATAGATGTATGAAGGTACCTACCAATGTAGTTAATCAGTAACCATATAATCACTATAAAACACAGTAATATAATGCAGTAACCATGATAATATTACACAGTAACCAAGTCAGCATTATATACTAACCAAATCCAAATTATACAGTAACCAACATATATTTACTTAGTATACACAAAATAAATACATTCTGCATTGTATTTTTATAGTAAAAAACAACTAGTATAATTTGTTTGTTACCAACTAAAGGCAAATTTTTGTAAGAATGTAACCAATGTAGCTAACAAGTAACCATTAATATAAAAAACATAAGTAGAAGTGTACATTAATATGCTTCAGCAACCAATATTACAGTAACCAATTAATCATTACAGTAATTAAGTTTGCATTAGTCAGTTACCAAGTCAGCATTAGTTAGTAACCAAGTCAGCACTATAATTTTACAAAGTAACCAAATCAGCATTAACAGTTGTATAAAGGTAACCAATATATATAATCAGATTAACAGTTGTATAAAGGTAACTAATGTAGTCAATAAGTAACCACCAATATAAAAGAAACAATTATAAATCACAATAACATTATACAGTAACCAAATAAATACCTTACAGTATCTAAATACATATTAGACAGTAACCAATATATATGGTAATATTACTGTTAGCTTATGGTCGGTAAAGTAACCATCACAATGTCAGACAGTAACCAAACTACATAATGTTAGTAACCAGAACATGAACTGGGGGTAACATTATGCAGTAACCATTGCAATTTTACACAGTAACCAAGTCAGCATTATATACTAACCAAATTTAAATTAGACAGTAACCAACAGTTGCAGGAACCAATATATATGGTAATATTACTGTTGAGAAAGGTAACCAATAGACGAATACGTAGTAAACACAGGGTAACACTATGCATATAAATTGGAAACTCAAATACCTCGGTATACAAAATTGTAACGAATCAACAATCACTGCAGTACGATCAACAATCAGATCTTGAAGTTGTTGTCGATCTTTTATGTTTTTCTTCGATTTCAGAGTTGTGTCGCGATAAGAGATTTCTTCTTCTCCGGTAGATACGTCGTTGATCTGTTCTTCTCCGATCACAGAGTTGCTGTCGATCTTAGCGTGCCGTCGCGACAAAAAATTTCATCTTCTCCGATCTCAGTATGTCGCGCCAGAAAATTTGGATTTCTCCAATATCAAAGTTGCGTGTTCTGTTCAGTTGCTTAAATGTAGGAGCGTGTTCTGTTCAGTTGCTTGAATATAGGACTGATTTTATCAATTTTATATTGTATTGTTTTATTTTTGTAATTATGTTGTGTGTGTTTTATTTTTGTAATTACTTTCTAATTGTTGTATATTAGTGTTAAGGACCCTTTCTAAAACTCTTGTCCCACGCTGGAGCAAAAGGAAACATAGCCTCGGGGGTTTTCATATTAAACAGTTCATTTACCATTTTCCCAGTCACAAAAGGCATGCGGCCTGGCATTGATCTTACTTGGATCTAACTTGGTTAAAGTTGGGTTTGGACTGGGCGGGCCAGGCTTGATAGGCTGTAAAAAGTATGTTGTTTAGAGGTGTAAATTTAGCCTGGACATACTTGACTAAAAGCCCGTCTTGGACTGACCTATGACCTTGGTTCGGCTTGGTCTGAACACTATGCAACAGGCCGCCCTGAAGCCGAACATCCTTAGGCCCAAGTTAAAAGGAAAAATAACGATAAACAAATATTGATTGATAATATTTAAACTTTTAAAGGGTTATTTACACTTCCTAATACATTTTTTTAAAAAATTATAACAAAAGTGCATCTAAAAAATATTTATAGAATTACTACATTTTTAATATTTTATTTATAAAATTAGTGCATTTAGTATCCCTTTAATTTAGTTATAACCCGCCTGCACTATAATATGGCTCCGATCCCCCTTCATACCTCCACCACTTGTCCGAGAAACGGTTAGGACTAGTAGTTGTCCTTCTATATGCTGCGTAACGGTTAGGACTAGTCGTTGTTCTTGGCGGCGAATTATAATTCCGGTGGCTTGGGCTTTTTGTTGTGATCTGACGTGGCAGTAGTGACTTTGTCGAGTTAGGTGCAGCCGCCAGGGTTGAGCACTGGTCATGATGAGATGCTTGGGTTATAACGGTAAGGCACCTAAAAATGGTTGCCAAGTCGATGGGAGAAACTTTGGACTGAAAAATCGAGTGCGGTAACAAGAAATAGATGTTTCCAAGCTGAAGTTGGGCGTGGTGAGCTAGTGGCTTTGAGTCCAGGCTCAGAAGTTGAGACTAAGCGAACACAAAATATTTTGGTTGCTTTTCGATTACTTGCCCCACCGTAATCGGAATTAGTGCATTTTTGGTAGTGCAGTTAGTAAGCAAACTTTCATACAAAGGTAACCAATTTAGTTTTATTGGGTTACCAATTAATTATAAAAAATTTAAGAACAGTTTTCAAATGTTACCTGGATTTGTTTTCTTCAACATGTGCAACCACGAACAGTTTTATTGGGTTCTGCAATGGTCGTCGTCGGTACATTTTTTTTCATAGTGTAGTTGGTAGCCAAACCTTCATACAAAGGTAATCAATTCAATTTTATTGGGTTACCAGTTAATTATAAAAAATTTAAGAACAATTTTCAAGTGTTACCTGAATTTGTTTTCTTCAACGTGTGCAACCATGAACAGTTTTATTGGGTTTTACAATGGTCGTCGTCGCTATATTTTTTTTCATAGTTCAGTTGGTAGTCAAACCTTCATACAAAGGTAACTAATTCAGTTTTATTGGGTTACAAATTAATTATAAAAATTTTAAGAACAGTTTCCAAGTGTTACCTAGATTTGTTTTCTTCAACATGTGCAACCATGAACAATTTTATTGGGTTCTACAATGGTCGTCGTCGATACATTTTTTTACATAGTGCAGTTGGTAGCCAAACTTTCATACAAAGGTAACCATGTAACTAATGGGAACGGGTACTCTCAAAGATTTGGCAGAAAAAGATGAACTTTCAACAAAGAAGTTGAGCCTTTATGAGTTTACAATAGGTCAAGTTAACTCACTACAACAAAAAGGGTTATTTCCGACGGAATATTCAGTCGGTACTCAAACCAAATGGGAGATTATGTCCTATTATGAGCTCTACCGTACCCTATTGCTCTCAACTTACCATGTTCCTTCCCAGGCGGTGGAAATGTCAAATCATTTAGCCATCCCAGTACATCGCTGCCCGACAAGTGACCAACAACCCCCTTATATTCTGTTTTTCTATTGAACTGTGTAGACATCTTTCTATAACTGTTCTCAACAGGCAAGAATCTTCGAGCAGTTCCAAAGAAACTAGTTTTTCTCTCATGACGCAGTTGTGTGCCCTGCACATCCCCCATACAGACTGGACATGACAACTTTGGGTCGACCAACCACTGACCGTCCCAAGTGCCGGAAAGTCAGTGATAGTCCACAACAAGGCTGCCTTCATAAAAAAATTATGCCCGACAGATTTATCAAAAGTCTGAACCCCTGTTTCCCACAACATCTTAAGTTCATCGACTAACGGTCTAAGGTACACTTTGATGTCTTTTGTAGAACTCTTATCCCCCGGTATTAGTAAAGTGAAGAAAAGATACGGATCCCTCATGCACATTGACGGTGGAAGATTGTAAGCTACCATAATCACTGGCCAAACAGAGTATGACTGACTAAAATTATTAAATGGACAAAATCCATCTGTAGCCATGCCAAGCCTGACATTCCTAACATCGTCGGCAAATTGTGGAAAATTAGCATCAAAATTCTTCCACTCATCTCCATCTGTTGGGTGAGTAAGCTGGCTGACCAGGGACGACGTCCCTTGTCATATGTCAATGCATACTGGGTGCAGTATGCGAAGACATGAATAGCCGCTGCAACCTCGGCGCAAGAGGAAAGTACCGTAATATCTTCTTCAGAACATGTTTCTCCTTCCCCCCATGTTTTGTGATTTTGTACCGAGGCATCTCCTAAAAATATGAGAAAATTTCTCCTAAAAATCTGCAAACGACACTTAATTAGGAATCAATTTTTTTCTCTAAAACGACACTTAATATGGAACTGATGGAATACTTTATAAGTATATGTGGAATAGTTTAATTCACTAGTGGTACTAAAGGAAGGGCTTGGAGTTGGTCACAATGACGTGGTGCAAAGCACCACCCGTCCACGTCCCGCGACTTGGGGGCCGTGGGGCGGGTTTGGGTCGCAAAGTTGCATTGGCGCTTTAGGCGCACTTTACACTTCGCCCGAGCCAAGAGCCTCTTTTTAGTATTAAAACAGATTAATAAACTTCATTAATGGTTAAATAGTTTTTTGTTTAATCAGTATGGGATGCAAAACTAATATGTGATTATTATATCATTTATTTTGCAAATGATTCTTTACTCACAATTCAGTTATGAAACTGAATAGTCTTCATCTTCTTCCTTCTATCATCTTTACACAACAGCATATATTGAGGTTTAAAGTGAGTTGTTATTGCTAAGAACTAGTACAGACTTCACATATATCCTGGAGGTGAATTGCTATTAGCCTTTAGCAAACCTTAGTGGTAAGGGACAATAAACACCTTAAGGACATGCAATACCCGTGTCAAATCCTTGTTTCTTTTAATCTGTATTTATTTTACTTTTTCAATCTTAAGGTGTTTATCGAAATGGATACAAAGTCTTTCAAAATCATGAACCAAGATTTTGTCAAGCTCGATCATTTTGATAGAAATAATTTCAGTCATTGGCAAGATAAACTGAAATTTCTACTCACAGTTTTGAAAATTGCGTATGTTTTGAACCCTAACCTTCATCCTATTCCTGAAGATCCCAAACCAGTAGAAAGTCAGCAGCCAGATAATGATACCATCGAAGCACTGAAAGAGCAAAAGAAGGAAAAAGACTGAAGATGAGGAACTTACTCGTGGACATATCCTCAACACGCTGTTGGATCGTCTCTACGATTTCTACAACAATATTCAGTCACCAAAGGAATTATGGGAGGCTTTGGAATTCAAATAAAAGGCTGAGGAAGAAGGTACAAATAAATATTTAGTATCTAAATATTTTGATTATAAAATGGTTGATAACAAACCTATTTTGGAGCAAGTGCATGAGCTCCAGGTTATTGTTAATAAGTTGAGGGTTCTTAAAATTGTCTTGCCTGAAACTTTTCAAGTTGGAGCAATAATTGCAAAATTACCTCCATCTTGGAAAGATTTTGCTAAAAAGTTGGTGCATAAATTTGAGGATTTTTCCTTGGATCAAATTCAAAAGCATCTTCGTATTGAGGAGGCCCGAAAATGCGATGCTAAGAATTTGATTCAAGGACAGTCTAGTGTAATCTATTTGGAGGCAAGATCATTTAAAGGGAAAGGACCTGGAGTTAAAAAAGATAATCATAAGTTCAAGCATCCTGGACAGAAAAATAAAAAATCTGATCCTAATAAGAGAAAGGGGAAGTGTCATGTTTGTGGATAAACTGGACACTATGCCAGAGAATGTAAACAACACAAAAGCGGTTCTGTTAACATGGTTGAGGAGAACCTTGTTGCCATGGTATCTGATCTTAGTCTTGATGTGACTATGATTTTTGAAGTTAGCATGGTAAATGAGCCAAATGGTTGGTGGTTGGACTCCGGAGCTACTGTCTATATTTGTAATAATCGAGAAATATTTAAAACATTTGAAGAGATTATTGGATAGGAAGTTCAGATGGGAAATAGTTCAATGGCTAAAGTTAATAGAAAAGGAACTGTGGAAGTTAATTTCACCTCTGGGAAGAAGCTAACCTTGCTAAATGTGTTGTTTGTGTCAGAAATTAGAAAGAATTTAATTTCTGTTAATCTTTTAGATAAGAAAGGTTTTAAAATTTCTGTTGAGTCTGGCAAAGTCATTCTTTCAAAGAATGGTGTTTTTGTTGGAAATGGTTATGCTTGTAATGGAATGTACAAATTATCAATTAATAAGAACAACTAAGTTTTTGGTTATATCACTTGTGCAATTTCTTTATGGCATAGTCGTCTAGGACATATAAATTCAAAGAATTTGAAAAATATGCATGCAATGAAATTTATAGATATTGGCAATACTGAATTAGAGAAATGTGAAATTTGTGTTATATCAAAAATTGTGAGGAAACCATTTCCAAATGTACATAGAGAATCACAATTGTTAGATTTAATACATACTGATATGTGTGAGTTAAATGGAATATTGACAAGGGGTGGAAAACAACATTTCATTACTTTTATAGATGATGCTAGCAGATATTGTTATGTATATTTGTTGGGGTTAAATGCATTTTCAGTCACTATACTATATGTCAACTTACAGATTGATAACTAAACTTTTTTTTCTTACAGTTAACTCACTGTACTCGACTTTGCTAACAAAAAGTTAAAAAAACCGTTAAGTCAAGTTGACTTTAACGGAAAATGACACATCAGCTGCTGAGTTGTCCAAAAAAAAAAGCACAGTGATTATGTTGATTTGGAAGAAATTTTTTATGAAAAAAATTATTTTAAAATATAATATAAATTTAAATAGTGTGCCAAAAAACAAGAAAATAAATAAAAAATGTATTTGATATTTTTGTAATTAATATCAAATAAATTTTTATTTATAATTAAGCCATTTATAAAATACAAAAACTAAAAATATGCTAATTAAAAATAAGGGGAATATGAAATACATTTAGGGAAAAATGAAAGAAAATTATAATAAAATCAAAAAATTTAACAAAAAATACATGGTAAAAATTAAAAAATAAAAAGAGTTATTTAGCTATTTTTGTAATTAAAAAAATGTTTTTTATATAATTAACAACAAATATAATTGAGGAAATTAACAAAATTATAAAATTAAAAATCTTTTCAAATTAAAAATATTTTCAAATTCACTGTTATCATTCCTAAAAAAGCTCATAAATAATCAAAATTATTTTTATTTATTTTCTTTTTCTTCTTTTGTACAAGGTTTTTTAATTAGTATAAAAATTAGATTTTTTATATTGATTAATTTTCAGCTCTTTTTTTTTGATGCAGATTAAATTTTCGGCATTTATTTTTCTTGTTCTTCTTTTGTATGAGCTTTTTAAAACAGTATGTAAGAAAAAACTTAGACTTTTTCTTATACTGATTAATTATTCGGCAAATATTTTTCTTCTTTTGCATGATACGGATTAATTTTTCGGCACTTTTTTTTCTTCTTCTTTTGTATGAGTTTTTTCAATGAGTATAAAAAATAGATTTTTTATATGATTATTTTTATTTTTCCCCTAAATATATTTCACATTCCCCTTATTTTAATTAGCATATTTTTGGATTTTTTATTTTATAAATAGCTTAATTATAAATAAAAATTTATTTGATATTAATTAGAAAAATAATTAAATTTATTTTAAATTTATTTTTTGGCACACTTTTTAAATTTATATTATACTTTAAAATATTTTTTTTCATTTTTTTCATAAAAAATTTCCTCCAAATTCAAATAATCACTGTCACGTCACACAAGGACGCCACATCAGCTTTTTTTGGACAACTCAGCAGCTGATGTGTCATTTTTTGTTAAAGTCAACTGGACTTAACGGTTTTTTAACTTTTTGTTAGAAAAGTCGAGTACAGTGAGTTGACTGTAAGAAAAAAAAGTTCAGTTATCCATCTATAAGTTGACATATTTTTTGCATAATATTTTTGAATTATTGATTCTTACGTAAGAAGGCACTACTCAATAATTATTACAATAATTGCTATTCAATATTTTATTTTATTGATTCAATAATTGCTACGTTGATATTTTATATTATTGTTGTTCCAATAATTGTCACTGCACAGTATCTCCATTATCAAATCAATAATTCATATTATTTGAATATTATTGTTAGATAACATTATTGGCAATGTCTAAGGAAGTTCTGTCTAAGAAAGGAGTTTGGTCACCTAATTGCGCGCCAATAAGGAGAAATTCTTATCGGAAAGCCTCCTTTTTCCTAGGAACGACCTAGTTGTCATAATTGTGACTCTGTAATATTATTTGTGAATAATTTGCGACGCCCCCAGAATAGGAATACATCACCCATTCTGAGTCGCCAAAAACATGGTACAGAATACAAATACAAACTTAAATATACAATATGAGATGTGAGTTTTAATACAAATATTATCTTCTAGACAGTATTCAAACTCAAAATAAGTCTTCAATACATTTATTATCACACTATTTTACATAATAGTGAGGACTAGTAATTCAAACATCTGGACCGTCACTCCGTTCCCCGACTAGTTCTAGCTATATTCTCATTTCCTGAAGAGAACAATGAAAGCAAATAGTGAGCTCAACTAGCCCAGTAAGAAATATTATGACTAAGATAATGCAGAATAAATTATCGTTAACCTTCAACAGTGTTAAACTGATAAAATACAATAGACATCAAGTTTAACTGTAGCGAAACAAGCAATCCATTAGAAGAGTCAAGTAGAACATGAAATCTACTATCTTCTATGATTTAAAAGTTTATCAACAATTTTATCGCTGAGACTAAGCTTAATAAATAATCCACATCATTGAATAAACCCTGCACTACGGCCAAGGATATTCATTAGTATTACGACCACAAAATATCTATGCACTACGGGCCAAGGATATTCGTATTTTCACCAATGGTCATGATCATGCGAACAGCTGTCCATCAATGCACTACGGGCAAATGATGACTTTTACCACATCATTTGTAACATTACGGTCATGATTATATCGAATAATCCCTAGTCATAATTATACCAAGTCTATCTATGCACTGCGGCCAAAGATGACTTTCATAACAATATAAGCATGAGGATGATGACAATGATATAAGAATTCAATTAAAAGAAAGCAAATGACAAATTTTTAAAGATTTGTAATTTAATTCATCCAGAATTCAATAATGTCCAAATTGTTAACATGATACTGCTTTGTGGAGTAAAATTCAAGAATAATATTATATCCAAAAATGATTTGGACAAAAAAGAAATCAATTTTTGTTATGAATAGTACCCCAGGTGAATAGTAACCGAGTGAATAGTAATTCAGGAATAGTACTCCCTGAATAGTACACCAGCATAAAAACGTTAAAACTTATCAAGAATGCTCAGAATAATATTTCCATGAAATGATACTAGATGAAGCGTAAATATCAATGATATTCTACTAATTTCATGGAGTATAGAAGCCAAAACTTAACAAAATGAGTATAGAATTCAAAATCTGAAACGAAATAATATTACTTACATACTACAGAGTATTGAAGAAAATATTATTTCATACGAATACTGAAAAATAATAATATCCCTTACTTTAAAAAGAAGAGTATTCCGGCTGGTAGGGCGGAGATATTCTTGGAGAAAACTTATACTGTTTCCTACGCTCAAAGCTTCCTTAAACTCTAAAAAAATACGCTCAATATTATAGAAGAAGAATTCTCTGATTCTGGTGTGATTTTCAATTCTAACTAAACATCCTATTTATAGGAGAATAGAAGGATACTATTTAGAAACAGACTACACAGTGATTTCAAAATAAAATTCATGGGCGTTCGGCCGATTATATAATTTTTTTTTAATTTTACTATACAAACACTATGTATAATAAAATATAATATATTCTATTTTTCATAAAAAATAAAATTTATTATATATATATATATAACGCCAACTTCCCGTGAACCAAAAAAATTTCATCAGGTTATTTTTTCCTCCACCAAAGTCTTTCACACGTGGGCCCCACCATGTGTCACCATCACATGTGGGCCCCACCTATTATAATACATATATATATATATATATATATATATATATATATATATATATATATATATATATATATACACTGAATAACTTTCTACCGATTAATTTGAAAAATGGATAAATGGGGGTCCAAATAATAAGCAAAATTTACCACAAATACTTTCCCTCAATATTTTAAACAACATTTATTCATCATTATTATAACTCACAATATTAACAACCATATTGTTCCCAGGAAAGATGGGGCTTTCCGATAAGAATTTCTCCCTATTGGCGCGTAATTAGGTGACCAAACCTTTCCTCGACAGAACTTTCTAGACATTGTTAATTATGCAAATAATAATATGAATAACTTGTCATCTCAATTATTAATTTAATAATATATAAAATATTGACAATAATTGAATCAAATAACGTGAGATACTATGCAGTAATTACTGTAGCAATAATTGAATAAAAATAAATGACTTCTCACGTAAGCATCAATAATCAATACTGTGTGCTACTATGCAAACACGCGTATTACAGTACTTTTAACACCGGTTATTTCAACAGTTAACGGTAAAAATTTTGGCTTTATTTTTATAAAAAGATATTTTTGTCATTTTCTCATTTCGATAATAATTCCGTTGTGGGGTCCACCAATGATTGGGATGTCGTACGAATATTCCCTGTTAAAATGAATATTTCCCGACCAATCGAATATAATATAACAACTTGCGTACTTTGTAAAATTTATAAATATTACCCACAACTATAAAAGTATAACAAATTCACACCTTAATATTCAAAAATGATATTTATAGAAAATTCATCTTTATTCATAAAAGTTGGGGTCTTACAACCCCCCCTTCTTATGAAATTTCACCCTTGAAATTAGGGTACATACCTGGATATCGAAGAGGTGAGGATACCTTGATTTTATTTTAGATTTTAACTCCCAGGTCATTTCCTCAACATCGTGGTTTCTCCATAAAGCTTTGAGTTGAGGTATAACCTTGGAGCGTAGAACATGTTCTTTCTTATCCAAGATTTTAACAGGAACTTCTTCATACGTTAAATCATACGTTATTTCGTCTGGTTCTAACTCAATAATGTGGTTCGAGTCTTTCACATATTTACGTAACATGGATATGTGAAAAATGTTATAAACATAAGACATACTTGGCGGTAAAGCGAGTCTATAGGCCACAGTTCCTACTCAGTCAAGGATTTTAAATGGGCCAATGAATCAAGGATTGAGACTTCCTCTTTTTCCAAATCTCGTAACTTCCTTCCATGGAACAACACGTAACAACACATGTTCTGCAACATTAAATTCCACGTCCTTCCGATGAAGATCAGCGTAACTCTTTTGACGATTTTATGAGATTTTTATACGTTGCCGAATTATTTGAATCTTTTCCGTTGTCATGCGTACCAATTCTGGTCCCAACAACGTTGCTTCACCAACCTCATCCCAGCATACTGGAGAACGACATTTTCTTTCATACAACACCTCAAATGGAGCCATGCCGATACTTGTTTGATAACTGTTGTTGTAGGAAAATTCCACCAATGGTAAGAACTTGTCCAAACTTATTTTGATGTCAAGGACACAGAGTCTTAATAGATCCTCAAGAGTTTGAATAGTCCTCTCCGACTGTCCGTCCGTTTGAGGATGATACGCCGAACTAAATCGTAAATCTGTGCCCATAAATTTTTGCAAACTAACCCAAAATCGTGAAGTGAATCTTGGGTCTCAATCAGAAACTATGGATACTAGTATACCATATAGTCTTACAATCTTATTTATGTAAATACGATCAAGACATTTAAGTGAATAAGTTTTTCGTATAGGTAAGAAATGAGCCGACTTGGTCAATCTATCAACAATGACCCAAATTGCATCTATGCCTTGAGAAACCTTAGGAAGACCAGTAACGAAATCCATGGTAATGTGCTCCCACTTCCATTCTGGAATTTTAAGTGGTTACAATGAACCTTTTGGCACTTGATGCTTCGCCTTGACACGTTGACAAGTTAAACACCTTGAGATAAACTTTGCGATCTCTCTCTTCATATTCCTCCACCAAAATGTATGTCGAAGATCACGATACATTTTGGTACTCCCAGGATGGATTACAAACGGTGTGTTGTGCTCCTCCATCATGATTTTATACTTTAAGTCAGAATCGTTAGGAACAAAAAGTCTGGAGTTGACTCGAAGTATTCCTTCTTTATCAATTCTTGCTTCCGGAATAGCACCTTCTTGCATTTTCTTCTTCATACGCGTTAGATCTAGGTCTGTAGCTTGAGCAACTTTAACTTTATCTATTAAGCTCAGTTCTACTCGTATGTTTGCCATCATCACATGGGTCCCTGGAGTCTTTAGCTCTATCTCCATCCTTTGCAAGTTATACAAAATGGGCCTTTGCGTTGACAATAACGCACTCATACCTGCATATGATCTTCTACTCAATGCGTCAGCTACTACGTTCGCTTATTGAATAATATGATCATAATCTTTCAACACTTTGAGCCAATTTCGTTGCCGCATGTTGAGTTCCTTTTGAGTGAAGAAATATTTGAGGCTTTTATGATCCATATAGATCTCCACTTTCTCCCCATACAAGTAATGCCTCCAAATTTTAAGTGCGAAGACAACAGCTTCCAACTCTAGATCACGAGTAGGATTCCTCTCATATTCTTTGAGTTTTCGAGAGGCATAGGCTATGACTTTCCCATGTTGGATGAGAACACATCCTAATCCTTTGCCCGAAGCATCACTGTAGATGACAAATCCCTATGAGCCAGATGGTATTGTTAGAAAAGGTGCTGAAATGAGTCTCCTCTTGAGTTCTTGAAAACTCTTATCACATTTCTCGTTCCAACCAAATTTTGTATCTTTCTGAGTTAGCTGAATTAATGAAGTAGCAATTCGAGAAAACACTTCTACGAATCTTCGATAATAACCAGCTAAGCTGAGAAAGCTACGCACTTCAATCACTGATTTAGGTTGCTCCCAGCTTTGAATTGCTTCAATCTTTGCTGGGTCAACAGATATTTCATAACTTGATACTACGTGCCTAAGAAATGCTACTTCCTCAAGCCAGAACTCACATTTCTTCAACTTGGCATATAACTTGTTCTCACGAAGCTTTTGGAGTATCAGCCTCAAGTGTTGCTCATGATCTTCACAGCTTTTGGAGTAAATAAGTATGTCATCAATAAAGATAACCACAAAGTGATCCAAATATTCCATGAATACTCTGTTCATTATATCCATGAAGGAAGCAGGAGCATTAGTCAATCCAAAAGACATGACTAGGAATTCATAATGCCCGTACTGAGTTCTGAAAGCCATCTTTGGAATGTTATCGATTTTAATCTTCAATTGGTGATATCCGGAATGAAGATCAATCTTTGAAAAGAATTTGGCGCCTTGTAACTGGTCAAACAGGTCATCAATGCGAGGCAACGGGTATCTAATTTTGACAGTGACATGGTTTAACTCCCGATAATCAATACAAAGTCGCATGCTCCCATCTTTATTCTTCACGAATAAAACAGGATCCCCCCAAGGAGACGTACTAGGATGAACCGATATCTAACAATTCCTCCAGTTGGGTCTTTAACTCTTGAAGTTCAATAGGAGCCATTCGATATGGGGCTTTGGAAATGGGTTTTGTACCAGGTTCAAGGTCGATACAAAATTCAATTTCACGCTCTTGGGGTAGGCCAAGAAGTTCTTCAGGGAATACGTCAGGAAATTTATTAACAATAGAAATATCATTCAAAACTGACGTATTTTTGTTTAAATCCGTGACAGGAGCTAAGAAAGCTTGACATCCGTTTTTTAATAAACGAATAATTTTATGGCTTGAGATGACAGTGATTGATTTTAATGGTTTGGTTGCTTGAATTCGCATAATAGGTTGGTTAGGAATATGAAAGCTAACAACCTTACGAAAATAATCAATTTTTGCATGATGAGTAGTTAACCAATCAATCCCTAGAATTACGTCAAATGCAAGTATTTTCAATGAAATAAGATCGACAGGTAATGTGAGGGCACCGATTTGAACCAAACAAGACTTATAAACAGTGGATGTAATGAAGGTTTCTCCCAACGGAGTTTCCACAGATAAGTCAAAGTCTAATTTCTCCGGAGTCAAATTTAAACATTGAGCGCAAGTAAGAGAAATAAAAGAATGGGTAGAACCGGTATCAAATAAGGTATATACTTCGCTAGAGTTTATGATAAGCTTACTCGTGATGATCTCGTTCGGGTTCCTTGCTTTCTGGGAGGTGACAACAAACGCTTTCCCTTGAACTACTGGTTTTGACTTGTCTAGGATGACATTTTGTGCCACCATTCCAACTGGACATGGCTTCCCTGTATGACAAAATCTAGCTAGGTGACCTTCTCTTCCATAATTGTAACATATTTTGGACTACTGCGCATAGTTTGGTCTGATATGTCCCTCCCCTCCGCATTTGAAGCATATGATAGGTGGTCGTTCTCCTTCTTTAACAACAGGTGTTGGTGCTGACGTCTTTCCAACATTGTTGAATCTCCTCTTCTTGAAATGTCCACTTTTATTATCTTGGCCATGATTACCATTGAAGTGGTTACCATTTTTGACATGTTGATTCCCTCCACGTTTGTTGTCGCTGCTTCGATGACTGTTACCACTGATATTATCATTTTTCTACCTGCTCTCCCTTGGTTGGGATGTCTCATTATCGCGCTCCAATAACTGAGCACTATTTATAACATCTGAATACAAACACAGTTTGTGAGAGATAAGGTATTGACGTATCTCGGGTTTCAAACCTCTTAGAAATATCCGTGTCATTCTCTCCTCGTTATCAACTAAGTGGGACGCAAACTGGGACAACTTGGCAAACTTTGCTTCGTACTGCGATACGGTCATGTTTTTTTGCTCCAACTTAATGAACTCCACCTCTTTCATGTGACGAATACTTTCGGGAAAGTACTTGTCGTTGAATATTTCTTGGAACTTCTCCCAAGACATTTTAAGTGTGGTAAACTGGGTACACTTTACAGATTCCCACTAGTGATCTGCATCTCCTCGACACATGAAGGTGGAAAAGGGAACCTTTTGCTCCTCAGAACATCCCAAGACATCAAATATCTTGGTGATCTGCTTTATCCACGTCTCTACCTTAAGTGGTTTTGGCTCTTCAATAAACTCTGGTGGTCCCAGTTCCTTGAACTGCTTAGCGGTGACCGTCCGAGAGTTGTCAGTGTTTCCACCTGCATTTTGGACAGGAGTCGTTCTCGTCTGATATTGCATGAATTGCATAAAGCCTCTGAACATCCCATCGTTCATCATTTGATCTGTGTTATTGTTTAACTGAGGATTATTATCTTCTTGTTGCACATTATCTTGGGTATTGATCTGTGGTGACTCAACGGTCTTATGTGCTCCATTTCTATTGTCAACATTCTCGGATGTCATTTTCAAATACTTCCACAAAAAAATGGTTAATTGACACACCACATAATTTCCCTATATTCTGACCAACCAATTAAATAACAAATAAACTTAGGTAGGTCATACTAGCGAAGGAATTACCCATCTCCCCCTAGTTCTAGTCTCATATCTTAGCTAGGGATCATATCCCTAAGCTTTGATACCAACTGTGACGCCCCCAAAATAGGTATACATCACCCATTCTGAGTCACCAAATACATGGTACATAATACAAATACAAATACAAACTTAAATATACAACATGAGCTGTGAGTTTTAATGCAAATATTGTCTTCTAGACAGTATTTAAACTAAAAATAAGTCCTCAATACATTTATTATCACACTATTTCACAGAATAGTGAGGACTACTAATGCAAACATCTGGACCGTCACTCCATTCCCCGACTAGTCCCAGCTATATTATCATTTCCTGAAGAGAACAATGAAAGCAAATGTGAGCTCAACTAGCACAGTAAGAAATATTATGACTAAGATAATGCAGAATAAATTATCGTTAGCCTTCAATAGTGTTAAACTGATAATATACAATAGACATCAAGTTTAACTACAGCGGAACAAGCAATCCATTAGAAGAGTCAAGTAGAACATGAAATCTACTATCTTCTATGATTTAAAAAGTTTATCAACAGTTTTATCGCTGAGACACAGCTTAATAAATAATCCAAATCATTAAATCATCCTTGCACTACGACCAACGATATTCATTAGTATTACGACCACAAATTATCCATGCACTTCGGGCCAAGGATATTCGTGTTTTCACCAATGGTCATGATCATGCCAACAACTTTCCATCAATGCACTACGGGTCAATGAGGACTTTTACCACATCATTTGTAACATTACGGTCATGATTATACCGAATAATCCCTAGGCATAATCATACCAAGTCCATCTATACACTACGACCAAAGATGACTTTCATAACAATATAAGCATGATGATGATGACAATGATATAAGAATTCAATTAAAAGAAAGAAAAGGACAAATTTTTAAAGATTTATAATTTAATTTATCCAGAATTCAATAATGTCTAAATTGTAAATATGATATTGCTTTGTGGAGTAAAATTCAAGAATAATATTGTATCAAAAAATGATTTGGACCAAAAAGAAATCAATTTTTGTTATGAATAGTACCCCAGGTGAATAGTAACTAAGTGAATAGTACCCCATGAATAGTAATTTAGGAATAGTACTCTGTGAATAGTACTCCGGCATAAAAAGGTTAAAACTTATCAAGAATGCTCAGAATAATATTTTCATAAAAAGATACTGGATGAAACGCAAATATCAAGGATATTTTACTAATTTAATGGAGTATAGAAGCCAAAACTTAACAAAATGAGTATAGAATTAAAAATCTAAAACGAAATAATATTATTTACATACTACAGAGTATGTAAGAAAATATTATTTCATACGAATACTGAACAAAAATAATATCCCTTACCTTAAAAAGAAGAGTATTCCGACTGGTAGGGCGGAGATATTCTTCAAGAAAACTTATACTATTTTCTACGTGCAAAGCTTCCTTAAACTCTAAAGAAATACGCTCAATATTATAGAAGAAGAATTCTCTGATTCTGGTGTGATTTTCAATTCTAACTAAGCATCCTATTTATAGGAGAATGGAAGGATACTATTTAGAAACAGACTGCACAATGATTTCAAAATAAAATTCACGGGCGTTCATCCGATTATAAAAAAAAATTGATTTTCCTATGCAGGCACTATGCAAACACTATGAATAATAAAATATAATATATTATATTTTTCATAAAAAACAAAACTTATTATAATATATATATATATATATATATACATATATATATACGGTCCGGCTCTAAAGCGAACCTTAAATAGCGAACCAAAGACAAACCGTCGTCTTTGGTGTCTATTGCGACGATTCGATCCGTCGCCATAGCCATGTAGTCTTTGGCGACGGGTCGAACCGTCGCCATAGACACCAAAGACGACGGTTCGTCTTTGGTTCGCTTTAAAGACTCTCCGTATATATATATATATATATATATATATATATATATATATATATATATATATATATATATATATATATATATATATATATATATATATATATATATAACGCCAACTTCCCGTGAACAAAAAAAAATTCGTCAGGTTATTTTTTCCTCCACCAAAGTCTTTCACACATGAGCCCCACCATGTGTCATCATCACATGTGGGCCCCACCTTTTATAATACCTATATTTATATATATACACTGAATAACTTTCTACCGATTAATTTGAAAAATGGGTAAATGGGGGTCCAAATAATAAGCAAAATTTACCCCAAATACTTTCCCTCAATATTTTTAACAATATTTATTCATCATTATTATAACTCTCTATATTAACAACTAGATCATTCCCAGAAAAGAGGGGGCTTTCCGATAAGGATTTCTCCCTATTGGTGCGCAAATAGGTGACCAATCCTCTCCTCGACAGAACTTTCTAGACATTGTTAATTATGCAAATAATAATATGAATAACTTGTCATCTCAATTATTAATTTAATAATATATAAAATATTGACAATAATTGAATCAAATAACGTGAGATACTATGCATCAATTACTGTAGCAATAATTGAATAAAAATGAATGACTTCTCACGTAAACATCAACAATCAATACCGTGTGCTACTGTGCAAATACGCGTATTATTGTACTTTTAACACAAGTTATTTTAACAGTTAATGGTAAAACTTTCGCTGTTATTTTTATAAAAAGATATTTTTGTCGTTTTCTCATTCTGACAATAATTCCGCTGTGGGGTCCACCAATGATTGTGCCTTCGTACGAATATTTCCTGTTAAAACGAATATTCCCGACCAATCGAATATAATATAACAACTTGCGTGCTTTGCAAAATTTATAAATATTACCCACAACTATAACATTATAACAAATTCACACCTTAATATTCAACAATAATATTTATAGAAAATTCATCTTTATTCATAAAAGTTGGGGTCTTACATAATTAATTATTGATTTATATGATAAGAAAATATTTATTTAATGTGGATGGATATGGAAATATTTATTTTGTGTGGATATAAATGAAGGAATTAACACTGAAGTGTTTTATCTGTATTTTGTCGGAATGGAGGTATTAAAAATCGTCCGTATGAAGATTTCAGTCATTTTTCGTTTAGAATTTGGAAAACTTAAATCTACAATGTTGTAGAGAATTTAATTTCCTATGGAATGTACATAAAATTCGTATTTTTCTGATAAAAGAGCTATTTATTATGAATTATTGAAGTTTTAGAAATAAATATTTTTATTAAAAATATGGTGGGCCCCACTTTTGGTTGGTGAGAAATGTGCTGAAAATTTATTTCAAAAATGGTGGGCGTGAATAGTAGCAGGTAAAGCCATCAGGTAGCATGTTAGTTTGCTATGGCGTTCTAAGCATTTTCCTATAAATAGGGTGCTTAGTTAGAATAGAAAATCACACCATAATCATAAGCTTTCTGTCTCTATATTATCGAGCGTATTTTGTGAGTATTTAGATACTTTGTGAGTTGCTATTCAATGCAAGTTTTCTTTAGCTTTATACCTGATATTTCAGTCGGAAGTACTGTTCTTTTGAGGTAAGGGATGTTATTTTCTTCGTAAATGATATTATTTTCTTCAATATCATTATGCCGAAATATTGATATAAATTTTGTTGTGGAATTTCTTCCTTTTTGTGTCGGGGTTACTATTCACGTATACGATACTATTCACGTATACGACACTATTCACGAATACGACACTATTCACAGAAAAAATAAATTTTTTTTCTTTGTCCAAGTTGTCTATTATGGTTACTATCTTTGATTGTATCCATGTTTTGATCTTTAGTTTTGAATTTTACTCCACTATGGTTTATTATAGAGTATTTTTGAACTTAGATTATCTAAAGTACGAATCTCTAATCTTTGTCCTTTTATCTAACTGGATTCATTTTTTAAAAATATTTTTCATCATCCTCAGTCCTAAATGTTGATATAACTGAATATCTTTGGCTTGTAGTGCAAAGATAAATGATTACCTGATGAATATCTTTGGCCCGTAGTGCAAAGATGGACAAGTGTTGAGATGAACATAACCAACTGGTGATACAAATGAATATCTTTGGCCCGTAGTGCAAATATGAATATTTGATTCAAGATGTATAATGATTGATGTTATAGGGATAAAATATTGATAATGGACTTTTAAATTCATAGATGATAGTAGATTTCATTCTCTACTTAAACTCTTCTAATGAATTGTTATTTCCGCTGCGAATATTAATCTAAAACTGGTTGTCCATTATATTTTATCTGATTTGTTGAAGGCTAACGATAATTTGTTGTTCATTATCTTAGTCATAATATTCTTTACTAGGCTAGTTGAGCTCACTCTTTTCCCTTTTTGTTCCATTTTTCTTCTCAGGAAGTGAGAATATAGTAGGAACTAGCCGGGGTATGGAGTGATGGTTCTAGAAAGTTGTTTTAGCAGTCCTCATTATTTTTGTAAAATAGTGTATCAATAATTGTAATGAGAACTCCTTTTGAGTTTGAATACTGTCTATTAGACAATATTTGAATTTAAACTCACAGTATATGTGTTGTCATATTTTGCACAACAATTGTAATAATGAAGTTGTAGTTATTTCTGTACCATGTATTTGGCGACTCAAAATGGGTGATGTATACCTATTTTGGGTGCGTCACAGTTGGTATCAGATCTTAGGGATATGGTCTCTAGCGGATATCGGGGAATAGAACTAGGAGGGAAGAGACGAGTAATCATTCACTAGTGTGTCATACCTAAGCTTATTTGGTTGGTCAGTCGGAGCATATGGTTAATATGTGATAGGTTAATTTGTTAATTAACCCTTGTTTTGTGGGAGTATTTGAGAATGACAGCTGGAAATATTAACAATGGAGTGAATGAGACTGTGGAAACATATTTAATCACCACCCAGGGGAACGTGCAACAGGAAGGCAATATTCCTCCTGTAAACAACACTACCGAACAAATGATGAATGATGGGATATTTAAAAGCTTTATGCAGTTCATGCAAAATTAGACGAGGGAGACTCATGTACCAAATACGGGTGAAAATGATAGCAATACGCTGCTTGTCACAGCTAAGCAGTTCAAAGAGTTGGGACCACCAGAATTTATGGGAAAGTCGGATCCGATCAAGGAAGAAACGTGGGTTAAACAAATTACCAAAATATTTGATGTCTTGGGATGCACGGAGGAACATAAGGTTCCATTCACCACCTTTATGTTCTGTGGTGAGGCAGATTACTGGTGGGAGTCTATGAAGCGTACCCAGCTAGCCGCACTTAACATGTCTTGGGAAACATTTCAGAAACTGTTTAATGACAAGTACTTTCCTGAAAGTATTCGTCATATGAAGGAGGTAGAGTTATTAGACTGGAACAAAATAACACGATGGTGTCCCAGTACGAGGCGAAGTTCGCAGAGTTATCCAGGTTTGCACCTCATTTGGTAGAGAATGAGGAACAAATGACGCGGATGTTTTTGAGAGGTCTAAAACCCGAGATTCGACAATATATTATCTCTCATAAATTTTCTTTATATTCAGATGTTGTAAACAGGGCTCAATTATTAGAGCGAGATAATGAGTATGTTCAACTAAAGGACCAAAACCAGGGTCATACCAGTGGCAGCAGTCATTAGAGCAATGCCAACCAGCGGGGAGGAAAACATTCAGACAAAAGCAGTAACCACTCTAGTGGTAATCGTGGCCATTATGGTAGAAGAAACGAGTCGGGGGGAGGTTTCAAAAAAGAGAAGGTACAACAATGATAACGTGAAGACGTCAGCACCAACATCCACTGTTTCTAGGGGAGGAAAATGATAACCGATCGTTTGTTATAAATGCGGGAAAGAGGGACACATTAGCCCAAACTTCCCACAACAATCCAAGGTGTGTTATAACTGTGGAAAGGAAAGTCATATAGCTAGAGATTGTCTTATAGCGAAACCAAGTCCAACAGGGATGGTGACTCCAAAGGCTGTCCCGGATAAGTCAAAGTCGGTGGTTCCTGGAAGGGCGTTTGTCATGACTGCCCAAAATGCGAGGTACCCGAACGAGGTGATCATGGGTAAGCTAATCATAAACTCTTGGGAAGTTTATACCTTATTAGATACCGGTTCTACCCATTCTTTTATCTCTCCTGCTTGTGCTCAACGTTTGAACTTGACTCCGGAGAAATTAGACCTTGACTTATCTGTTGAGATTTTGTTAGGAGAAGCTTTCGTTACATCTATTATTTATAAATCTTTCTTGATTCAAGTTGGAACCATCACATTACCTGTCGATCTTATTTTGTTGAAAATACTTGCATTTGATGTGATTTTAGGGATTGATTGGTTAATCACTCATCATGCTAAAATTAATTATTTTCGTAAGGTTGTTAGTTTTCATATTCCTAACCAACCTGTTATGCGAATTCAAACAACCAACCCGCTAAAGTCAATCACTATCATATCAAGCCATAAAGCTATTCGTTTATTAAAAAACAGATGTTAAGCTTTCTTAGCCCATATGACGGACTTGAACAAAAACATGTCAGATTTGAATAATATTTTTGTTGTTAGTGAATTTCCTAACGTATTTCTTGAAGAACTTCCTGGTCTACCCCCAGAACGTGAAGTTGAATTCTTTATTGACCTTGAACCTGGTATAAAGCCCATTTCTAAAACCCCATATTAAATGGTTCCTATCGAACTTCAAAAGTTAAAGGTCCAACTACAGCAGTTGTTGGACATCAGTTTCATTTGTCCTAGTACATCTCCTTGGGGTGCTCCTGTTTTATTCCTAAAGAAGAAAGACGAGAGTATGCGACTTTGTATTGACTATCGGGAATTGAACCATGTCACCATCACGAATAGGTATCTGCTACCTCGCATTGATGACCTTTTTGACCAGTTGCAAGGAGCACAATTCTTTTTAAAGATCGATCTTCATTCTGGATATCATCAGCTGGAGATTAAAACTGAGAATATTTTGAAGACTGCCTTCAGAACTCAGTACGAGCATTATGAATTCTTAGTCATGTCTTTTGGACTGACTAATGCTCCTGCTGCTTTCATGGATATGATGAACCGTGTACTCAAAGAATATTTGGATCAGTTCGTTGTCGTCTTTATTCATGACATCCTCATCTATTCCAAAAGCCATGAAGATCATGAGCACCATTTGAAGCTGGTACTGCAAAGGCTTCATGATAACAAACTATATCCCAAGCTGAAGAAATATGAGTTATGGCATGAGGAAGTAACATTTCTTGGGCAAGTGGTGTCAAAACATTGAGTATCTCTTGACCTGGCGAAGAGTGAAGCAATACAAAGTTGGGAGCAACCAAAGTCGGTGACCGAAGTACGTAGCTTTCTGGGCTTTAGCTGTGACAACCCAAATTTTTATAAGTTATTAAAATAGGAATTTAATAATTAAAATTCTTATTATGAGATGTTTTTAGTTTGAGTATGTATATATATATATATATACGTGCTATATATTTTGAAATATGTGATCTGGTGTGAAGAGAAATATATATTCATATATTGGAAAAATGAGGTTTAATAGTTAAATTAACTATTAAAGAAATTAAATGAATTTTGTAATTAGTTTTAAATATTTATTGAATTAAATAAATATTTTAATTTATTTATTTATTGAGATAAATAAATAATTAATGAATTGTGGTGCATTAATTTAGTAATAAAATTGAATAATGGTAATTTTTATTTGAAAGATTTAATTTAATGAATTAATTAAATTAAATGAGTTGTTTAATATTAAAGAAAATAAGTAAATTGAATAAAGCGATGTTTAAGTCTAATTTTTTTAATTAAATTAGATATATGATTATTTATTAATCATCATAAGAATTATAATAAAAATTATAATTATTATAATTGTAAGTTATGTAAATTGGTTACAAGTGTGACAAAATAAAACTATATAATATAATATTATCAAAATAAATTGGAATGGGGGGAATTGTGTGTAACCAAACAAGGCCTTGTGGCCTTTGGCTTATTTTAAACTGATGCTTATTTGGTTTTGTGACTGATGTGCGTGAGAAAGAGGGGTTGTCAGTTTATTTCTACGCATTTTATTTATTTGCCTAAAACTAGTTAATAGAGATATAGAGAGAACATATAAAGGGAGAGAGAGAGTTTGTGAGAAATTCTCTGTAGATTTTGCTAGGGAATTGGAGTATCAAGGGAAAAATAATTCTCTTCCCAACAAACAAAGATTCAAGGTATAATCTACTCTAATCTTAACTTTTATCTTTGAAATTTCTATTGGTAGTTGTGTTGGTTTGATATATATGCATGTGTATGTGGGTTATAATCTGTTAATCAACATATGTGAGTGCTATTTGATGATTAAATACATGAAATTGGGTTTGTAGTAGAAGATTTCAAAAACAATGTTTATGTTTATAGGATATGGCTTTAGAAAGTATAAAATTTCATGTTTAATATGTGTGATAATCTGTAAATGGCAAAAAGCACTTTTACCCGTCTGTGGTCGTCGACTTGTAAGCAATTGGCCACTGAACTTTAAAAATATGCAATTGGACCACTGTGCTTTCTAAAACTGAAAATTCAGGCCATTCCGTCAAATTTCTTGGACGTAAGTCAAATAATTACACACGTGGCATTGAAAAATAAAATCAAAATATTATTATTTTCTTATGTGGCAATACAAAATAAAATTAAAAATAAAATCATTGATTACGTGGCAAAAAATGATTCAAATAATAATAAATTAATAATAAATAATGATTAATTCATTTTAAAATAAAATAATTAATTTTAATAATAAAAATAAATTATTTAATTTTTAAATAAAATAATTAAAATAATAAAATTAAAATAAATATTTGGAATTAATGATTAATAATTAATCATTAACTTAAAAAATAATTATTCTATTTTTATTTTTAAAATTAATTATTAATCATTCCTGTTAAAAAAATCATTAACTTGTAAAAAATTCATTTTTGCCACATTAAAAAAATTCTCTTTTTGTTTTTAAAAATAGAATTTTTTTTAAATAGAATTTTTAAAAAGAGAATTTTGTAAAAACAGAATTTAAAAAAATAGCTTTTTTATAACAGAATTTTTTAAACCAAATTTAACAGAATTTTTTAAAACCAAATTTTATTTTACAAGTTAAAAAGAAATTTTGTTTTTGTTTTTAAAAACATAATTTTTTAAAAACAATTTTTTTTTATTTGGCAAAAATGATTTATTTACAAGCTAATGATTTTTTTAACCGGAATGATTAATAATTAATTTTTAAAATAAAAATAAAATAATCATTTTACAAGTTAATGATTAATTATTAGTCATTAATTCCAAATATTTATTTTAATTTTATTATTTTAATTATTTTATTTTTAAAATTAATTATTTTATTTTAAAATGAATTAATTATTATTTATTTATCAATGTTTTTAATTTTTTTTTGTATTGCCACATAAGAAAATAATAATATTTTAATTTTTTTTCAATGCCATGTGTGTAATTATTTGACTTCGGTCCAAGAAATTGGACGTAATGGCCTGAATTTTTAGTTTTATAAAGCACAATGGTCCAATTGCATATTTTTAAAGTTTAGTGGCCAATTGCTTACAAGTCGACGACCACATGCGGGTAAATGTGCTTTTTGCCATCTGCAAATTGATGTTGGATTATGTTAAGAAACCAAAGCGGCGTAGTTTAAATCATGTCAATTGATTAAGAAACAAAGTCGTGGCGATCGAATTCGCTAAATTGTCAAAACATGAACAATTAGTTTGAACAAGAGTTGTAAATTCATATTTGGGTTAGTTAATGTTTATGTTAATTGTTGAGTATTTGGTATGTTGTAGTTTTATGAGTTACAAACCCAAAGAATCAAGAATGAACCAATTTGGATGAGTATAACTCATGTTATAAAAATCGGAAGGGGTACGTGTCTGTAAAATCACGAAGATTAGATCCTGAGGGGCTGTACTGCTTCCCAGGGCGCAACTGCGCTACCCCCAAGGCCAATTGGGGCGCAGCTGCGCCAGGCATCAGTAACTGGTGGACTACTCTGACCTGCTGTAGTACATTAAGCATACCGTTTTCATACGAACTCCGATTAAGGTGATTCAAGATGATTCGGAACTAGGAAGAATAGACCTACAACTTTTGTTCTTTAAGAATTTCAATTGGAGGTCGTTAGGAAGGGTCAAAATAGTAATCTTTGTGACTGTTACGTATTCGGAGGCGATTGGAGGGCGTCGAGCGAGCACATACGCAAGTATATCGCTCCCGACGATGGAATATGTTATTCTAACTTATGTAACATGAAAATGCATGATATTATACATGACATATAAGATTTCCTTTCTCATATTAGAAAGCATTGGGATGCCTTAATATGTGTTTTGAAAAGAAACTTAAAGATTTTGAAAACAAACCTTGCGGAAACTTATGTTCTATGAGTTCTGAACTTAGTGGTTTATAAACATGATTGAGTTCAAATATAAATGAGCATGATATGGTGTTTATAGTGTCTTTGTTCATGATTAAACTTGTCAGACCTTGTGATTAGATAAATTTCAAGAAAAGGTTAGTATAATAAGATAATGAACATGAATGCTATAGGATATAGTTTTTGAACTTGAAAATATGTTAACATGATTTAGTTACTTATGGTAAGAGTTTCAAAGTTGATTTACATGCGCTATATTGCATCATTAATGTAAAAGGATTTCAAAGGCAACCTCGAGCATGTTTTCTAACCTAAGTTGCATTACATATAAGTATTTAGATTCTAAAGGCTTGAGATGCCATATTACGTTTTATTATGTCTCTAAACATGATTCGTAGGTAATGGACATAAAGATGATTTAATCAAACATGAGTTAAAGCATATTTCAAAGTTTTAAACAATGCTAGTTGTGAATGAATGATATGACCATCATGATAATATGTATTAACAGACTGTGAGACCTTTATATGTAGAAATATTATGACAGACCCAAATCCCTGTACTTCATTACCTCAAGATTTGGTGTTCACCTAATCAAAACATTCATATTTAACTATCCAATTATAATAAATTGAATAATAAAAACTGTTAGGTTTGTAACACTCAAGATCGCAATCAAATTGCGCAAAATTATGCGGAAGCGTGGAAAATCAGAGTTTTAAAATTTTACAAACCATATACCCGGATCACCCTTTATGCACAATTATTAATTAAACGAAAAGATAAAGAATAAAATCATACCCTTGAAGATCGAGCTTCCTCAGGTACAAGTTCACCTCCAAATCCTTTCGCTTTCAACTTGAATCCACCGGGTTTGGTTCCTTCCTTTGATCAACGTTAGCCACCCAAATGTTTGGCCTCTGGAGGTGATCCACCAAGGAAGAAGAAGGATTGAAGAAGATGGGTGGTTGGCTAAACCCTAGTTTTTCTATCTCTATAGAAAAGGCGTACTCTTCCAACTATTGGAATTACGTATGTTGTCAAAGTCAACAACCCTCTCCACCCATAATAAGACTCCTCTTATTTATAGATGTGGGCAACCCTCCTTAACAATTAAGAAATTGGATTTTATTTTAATTAATTAAATTCTTTTAATTAATTAAGCTCCCTAATCTTATTAGGGATAATTAATTAAACTCTTTTAATTAATTTGCCTCCTAATCCTATTAGGATATTTGAGAGTACTTTTATTAATTAATTCCCAAACTCCTTTAGGAATTAAATAATAAAAATAATAATAATAATAATAATAATAAGACTCCTCTTATTAATTTATATTTAATATTTCTAAAATATTAAATAATAAATATTAAGCTATTTAATTTATTCTATCACCATAGATTAAATTAAATATACTTAACTTATTATTACGATTATGCCATTAACTTCTTAAATAATTATTCTTCCTTTTATGGTGTGACCCTTTAGGTTCTTCATATTAAACCGGTTGTGAATAAATTAATTAGAACCATTCTAATCTTATTTAAATAAATAAATTAAACTAATAATTTATTTAAATAAATAATATTTATTCTACAATAGGGATAAGCCTCCCTAGCGATCAACGACTTTCCAGATAATATAGATTTCAACATTAATCATAAAAGAACCCTTGAGTAAATAGTTACCGTACAATTCAATTCTTCCACCATACAATGTCCCAATTAAATATAAGACATAGAATTTCTGTCAAGTCTTATTTTATTTAATTATATGTATTTTGACTCTTAAATGCACAACTCCAAATAATGCAAATTAGAAACACCTTTCTAATTTCATTCTGCCTTGGCCAAGGACTACTGAGTTGTCATTTATCGAATCACATAGGACATTTCTCTTCTTTTACTAGAAGTGGTAGATTCTTTATTGATCATACATTATCTCCATGTACAACTTATTATACCCAAGCATACCCTTTGATATACCCTAAGGGTCTTAAGGAATAAGTCAAAGTATAACTCATCATACACAAGATACTATGATGATCTCAAGTCCAAGGATCACTTGTACTACTATCACTACAGGAATTCCTATTGACAGACAAGTAAAACTCTATTAGGTATTCCTTAGCGAGTCACGTTCAGTGAACTTATTCTCTAATAAGCACCTACATACTTGCTTTAGTGTCTCCATACAAATGATCATGAGATCAATCATCCTCATCCAATGAGCAAGCAACGTATGTACCAATCTATCCGGATTCACTAATCCCCAATTTAGTAATCCAACGATTGGGAACTATTTTAGTTTTAAGCTTTCCAAGAATTTAGATCTCATTAGAATGATCATCATCATTATTTTAAAAGCATTGCTTAAAACTATGGATTTATCACATATTATAAAACAGCATCATGTAGATAATTTAAAAGCCTTTAATAAATAAATACTTTTTATTAATAAATGAATAAGATTGTTTACAAAGTATATGCTTTATCATCAAACATGATTGGCTTGTGTGCATACTACTTTCAATCTTCCACTTGCACTAAAGCCAATCGTCATGGTATCTCATACTCTTCTTCTCTAAGTGACGATTATCCTGCTGTTGGATAAGCTTCAGTAAATGGATATGTAATGTTGTTCTTGAGAGTCCACTATCTCTTTAGTGATTTCCCATCTTTCAATGATTCATTTAATCAAATAAAAGTGCCACAACACATGTTTAGATCTAAGATGAGACTTAGGAACTATTCCTAGTTCTGTAATGAACTTATAATCCAAACAATCAACTTGTAGCTTCATTTACAGCTATATACTTTGTCTTTATCACTAAACCAACAACTCTTTGTTGTTTGGAACCTTTCCAATTCACTGCACCACCATTCAAGGTAACCCTTTACCTTAAAGTGGATTTTCTGTCGTCTTGGTCTGTCTGAAAAACTTGAGTCTGTTAAGCCCTCTAGTTTTAATTCAGACCCGCCATGAATTATATCACATCCTTAGTGCTGGTTAAGTACTTTAAGATATTTTTCACTGTCTCACAGTGAACTTCTCCAGAATATGACTGATCAACATCAGGTCGCGTATATTTCATTGCATACATGATTGTCACTCATGCGATCTCTCTTTTAGGAGTCTATGGGGACTATTAAGAGAGATACATTCCAGGGCTCATCAACATGAGACATCCCATGGAGTTTGCCATGCTAAACGACTTTAGCATCAAATGAATATAAGTTCATTGGGTTAAGCTGAGCATCCTTTTAAATCTATCTATATAGATTTGTATCCCCACTTACGATACTCATCCCAAATCATTCATGGAGGAATGTTTAGACAACTTTATCTTTACTGATTCTAGCATTGACATGTCATTCCTAATCCGTAGTATATCAACATATAATACTAGGAATATCATGATGCTCCCACTAAACCTTTTGTAAACACTAGGTTCATTCTTGTTTTTGATAAAATCAAACTCTTTTGATTATCATATCAAAATGAATGTTTCATTTTTGAGAAGATTGCTTCAATCCATTTCTCTAAGTGTCTACAACTCTTACCTCATCGTATGTAACTGGATCATATCTTCTATGATACGTACCTCATCATCATCATCCATGATGAATCCATACCTCCTAGGTATCTTCGGTACTATTCCAGATTTACGATTCGGTTGTGGTACAATAGGTCTATCTATAAGTTCCTCTTATTTGACTTGTAGTGTTTTGTGGTTCTTGAACTTTTCAAGATGTATTATCCTCCCACTAGCCCTTTCAATGATAAACACCTTTATCTTAGAAGGTAGTGTGTTTCACAACAAACACCTTTTGCTAAGTAGGATTATAGAACATATAACCTAAACTTACTTTAGGATGTCCCACAAATCTATACTTGTCAAATCTTGTCCCAAGCTTATCCTTTGAAACCTTTTCATATAAGTTGGACAACCCCTTATCTTAACATACTTAAGATTAGGAATCCTCCATGTCCATAACTTTTATGGAGTCTTGGGGCCGGATTTTGAGATTACCTTTTTCGTAGATATGCAGCCATTTCTAGGACATGATCCTAGAAGGATACTGGAATGTCGGTAAAATCATTATGGACCGCACCATGTCCAACAAGGTATGATTTTCCATTCAAATACATCAATCAATTATTGCGTATCAGGAGGCGTCCATTATGAGAAAACCATTTAAGATGATCTAGAAACTTATTACACAAGTATTTATTCCTTGATCTAATCAAAGAATCTTAATACATTGTCAATTTGTTTCACTTCTGAATTCTTTGAACCTTTCAAATAATTCATACTTGTATTTCAGCAAATACAAACATTCAACTCTTTGAATGATCATCTCCTTTTCTTATACTAGTTTATTCAATTTGTAAAATATGTTTTCACGTAAGTCAAGCATAGAAAATCCATTAAGTAATATTCCAGTTCTATACAAAACATTATTATTATTATAATAAATAGAACAACAATTGTTCTCAAATATAATACCAAAGATTTCATTGTCCAACAATAAAATGGAAATAATGTTTCCAACAAGTACTGGAATACAATAACAACTTATTGACTTAATATATTTGCCCGTAGGCATTGCTAAACTATAAGTTTCTATGGCTAATGTGGCAACCTTTGCTTCATTTCCCACACATAGGATTACTTATATTTGTTTAGCTTTCTACTTCTGCTTGGTCCCTTCATAAATCTATATTTATGATAACCAAAGCCGGTATCAAATACCCAAGTAGAACCTTGACTTAAAGAAAAATTTATTTTAATCATGAACAAATTTGTATTTATAACCGAAACTTCACTAAGCTTCTTTGGTTAACCTCTGCAAGATGCTTCTCGCAGTTTCTTTCCAGTGTCCAGGCTTATTGCAGTGGAAGCAAACTTCTTTGCTATCCGTATCAGTTTTGTTCTTATTATCCTTTGTTTTCGCCTTTCTGTTTACCTTCTTAGAATCGTTTTTCTTTTCAGAAGATCTTTTGGCCCCTACCAGTAAGACATGGTCTTTCTTGGTTGGAAAGTGACTCTCAACATTTTTCAACATGTTAAGCAAATCAGCGAGGCTGATATCTAGCTCATTCATATGAAAAAATTCACAACAATTGTGAAAGGAGTCCGGAAGTGAGTGCAAGATCAAATCTTGGCTCAACTCTCCATCCATGACAAAACCCATTTGTCCTAATTGATCAATCAAATTGATTATGTTAAGGACTTTTTCCTGTACTATAGTGTCATTGGCCATTCTAGATCGGAAAAGCTCCTTAGATATCTGATATCTATCAGTCCTACTTTCCTCACCATCAACTACTTGATGTGCAGTAGTATAGTAGGAGCATCCATAGTTTCATGCTGACGCTGAAGCTCGTTACTCATGGATACGAGCATGATGCATTGAGCCAACTGTGCATCATCTTGCCACTTTCTAAAAGTAGCAATCTCTTCCTCAGAGGCATTTTCTGCAACCATTGCAGGGATAGGCGTATTAAGGACATAAGATAGCTTTTCAGCCATGAGAACTATTCTCAAATTCCTTAACCAATCCGTTTAATTCGGTCCGGTTAATTTAGCATCTAATATACTACTTAGTAATAGTAATTTTAAACATTGTAAAATTCTGTAAATGAATTTATAATTAACAACATTTTAACATACATTCTTTTATTAATTACCAAAATAATTTAGGTCTTGTTTTAAATTGGTATCTCCCACTATTTTCTTCAAACTATATTACCCTCACTTATATAGTTCGGCAAAATCCAATTAAAGATATGCTAGTGAGAATAAGGATCCCATTTCAAATGTATATAGCCTTGTGTTTGCACAACAAACTATATATAAATAAATAGGTAGACAACTCTTGTCAATTACATCAACTATGTAACTCCTTGTATTTTGCCTCTTAAATCATAATGGTCAAGTGTGTGCACATCCGAACTAAAATGATTTAAGTTAAGTCAGACCCAGCATTTCCATATAAGTGAAGAGAAAACTATAGCCCTTGTGTGTGCACAACAAAGCAGTAATGTTCAATTCCTTATAAACATCATATGTAATAAAAACAACATCTTAAATATTTAATACTCGCCTTGTGTGTGCACAACAAAGCAGTAATGTTCAATTCCTTATAAACATCATATGTAATAAAAACAACATCTTAAATATTTAATACTCGCTTTGTGTGTGTACAACAAACTCATATTAAATATTCAATACTCTATTGTTTCTATCATGCTAGAAGGTGACGTTCGATATTCCAAATATCTTTGAACGTTACAACTTAATATAAAAAATTTGAGGGGTTTGTTATTAATTTGTCTCATCTTGTTTAGCGCGCATGCATATATATATATATAAAATACGCGTCATATTAATTAACATGCGAAGCATGTTTGCATAATATATAATATATATAGTATAAGCATGCACATATAGAATACTATATTCTACCTGGATTGATTATGGACTTTATTCTAGTTTGGTTCACTAGAACCACCAAGTGAACCAAAAGGTCAAACCCTAGGGGTGCAAGAATTAATATTTAAATATAACTATTACATTTAAACACGGGCTTCATTACAAATGAGTCTTCAAGCGCTCCTTTCTCCTTTGATCTCCAATTCTTCAAAATTAATTCTAACTATTCCTATTACAAAACTATTTAATATAAATAGAAACCTTGATCAGCAGTCAAGGGGAAGTACATAGGAGGAAGATAGAATTTACATTAAGAAAAATTAGAGAAGACGAGGTACGCAGTCCCCATTTAATAAAACCCATACATTCATGCATCCAACTAAAATAAAATCCAATCACATTGGTCAATAGTTCATAATCAATCCCATTTATTATCATACACATCACCATATGCATCAATAAATAACATTCATCTCATGAATAATAAACATTTAATATATATATTGATATCATTTAATGGGCAAATTTAGTTAGTATAAAATCTATTTTTGAATCAAAATAAACTCCTTTATTTTAATCCAAATTTAAATCAAAATAAAACTATTTTATTTTAATTTATCTAATTTTGAATAAAATAAACTATTTTACTTTAATCAAAATCTTTAATCAAAATAAACTCCTTTATTTTAATTAATTATGGAATCCAATTCCATGTTAAAAAAAATAAAACTCCTTTATTTAAGGAAATACGGATTTTCTTTCCTATTCACAAATAAACTCCTTTATTTTGAATAATATGAAATCTTATTTCATATCTAAATAAACTCCTTTATTTAAGGAAATTAGGATTCTCTTTCCTATTCACAAATAAACTCTTTTATTTTGAATAATATGAAATCTTATTTCATATTTAAATAAACTCTTTTATTTGAGGAAAGATGGGTTCACTTTCCTATTCACAAATAAACTCTTTTATTTTGAATAATATGAAATCATATTTCATATCTAAATAAACTCCTTTATTTAAGGAAATTAGGATTATCTTTCCTATTCACAAATAAACTCTTTTATTTTGAATAATATGAAATCTTATTTCATATCTAAATAAACTTCTTTATTTAAGGAAAGATGGATTCATTTTCCTATTAACAAATAAACTCCTTTATTTTAGGAAACATGAAATCCAATTTCAACTACAATTAGTTATCATGTAATCCAATTCCAACTCTAATTAGTTAGCATGAAATCTTATTTTAAAATTAAAATAAACTCTTTTATTTTAATTATAAAATTAATTAAAATATTATATATATATATATATATATATATATATATATATATATATATATAGAGGCCGGATCCTGTCCGGACTCCCGGACAGGTTTAAAATCCGGACCTTTTTTTTTTTTTTTTTTTTTTTTGTTTTTTTTTTTTTGAAACAACTAAAAAAAAAAAAAAAAAAATTTATGGAATTGGAATTTTTACATTATACAGTGTTTTGGGTGTGATTTGGATGCCTATAACGAAACATGTCTGTACAGTCTGGGCAGACTGTACATACATTGGTTGGTGTAGGTATTAAAAACACACCCAAAACACTGTTTTTTTGAAAAATTTCAGTTCCATAAATTTTTTTTTTTTTTTTTTTATTTGTTCTACAAAAAAAAAAAAAAAAAAAAAAAAAAAATTTCAGGTCCGGATTTTCTCCCGTCCGGGAGTCCGGACCTGATCCATCTTGTATATATATATATATATATATATATATATATATATATATAATTCGCAGGAAACAAAAAAAAATTGTGAATCCTGTTAACATTTATTTCCTTGATTTCTGTGCATTCATCTTTTGTGGCCACCAGATTATATATATATAGTATATAATATTAACCTGCATGTGCCATGTAATCCGTGAATCCCTTTTGAGTTTTGATTAACAAATCTCTTGTGAAGCAACATGAAATCAGGAATGCAGCACTAAGTTTTGAAAAAGAAACAATTCCCGAATTAAAAAAATAATAATAATAAAATCATACAGTTACGGAAAAACAATTCGCGAATTAGAAAAACAAAGTTGCTGTATCCCGCAAAATCACGCAAATCAACGGGATTCCCGTTTTTTTTTATTATTATAAATTTTACACAACAAAATTATGCCCAATTAAATTGTTCAAAACACATATCAAATCTGAACAATTAATAATTTGCATAAAGGTTTGGCTCTGATGCCACTGTTAGGTTTGTAACATTCAAGATCGCAATCAAATTGCGCAAAATTATGCGGAAGCGTGGAAAATCAGAGTTTTAAAATTTTACAAACCATATACCCGGATCACCCTTTATGCACAATTATTAATTAAACGAAAAGATAAAGAATAAAATCATACCCTTGAAGATCGAGCTTCCTCAGGTACAAGTTCACCTCCAAATCCTTTCGCTTTCAACTTGAATCCACCGGGTTTGGTTCCTTCCTTTGATCAACGTTAGCCACCCAAATGTTTGGCCTCTAGAGGTGATCCACCAAGGAAGAAGAAGGATTGAAGAAGATGGGTGGTTGGCTAAACCCTAGTTTTTCTATCTCTATAAAAAAGGCGTACTCTCCCAACTATTGGAATTACGTATGTTGTCAAAGTCAACAACCCTCTCCACCCATAATAAGACTCCTCTTATTTATAGATGTGGGCAACCCTCCTTAACAATTAAGAAATTGGATTTTATTTTAATTAATTAAATTCTTTTAAATAATTAAGCTCCCTAATCTTATTAGGGATAATTAATTAAACTCTTTTAATTAATTTGTCTCCTAATCCTATTAGGATATTTGAGAGTACTTTTATTAATTAATTCCCAAACTCCTTTAGGAATTAAATAATAATAATAGTAATAATAATAATAAGACTCCTCTTATTAATTTATATTTAATATTTCTAAAATATTAAATAATAAATATTAAGCTATTTAATTTATTCTATCACCATAGATTAAATTAAATATACTTAACTTATTATTACGATTATGCCATTAACTTCTTAAATAATTATTCTTCCTTTTATGGTGTGACCCTTTAGGTTCTCCATATTAAACCGGTTGTGAATAAATTAATTAGAACCATTCTAATCTTATTTAAATAAATAAATTAAACTAATAATTTATTTAAATAAATAATATTTATTCTACAATAGGGATAAGCCTCCCTAGCGATCAACGACTTTCCAGATAATATAGATTTCAACATTAATCATAAAAGAACCCTTGAGTAAATAGTTACCGTACAATTCAATCCTTCCACCATACAATGTCCCAATTAAATATAAGACATAGAATTTCTGTCAAGTCTTATTTTATTTAATTATATGTATTTCGACTCTTAAATGCACATCTCCAAATAATGCAAATTAGAAACACCTTTCTAATTTCATTCTGCATTGGCCAAGGACTACTGAGTTGTCATTTATCGAATCACATAGGACATTTCTCTTCTTTTACTAGAAGTGGTAGATTCTTTATTGATCATACATTATCTCCATGTACAACTTATTATACCCAAGCATACCCTTTGATATACCCTAAGGGTCTTAAGGAATAAGTCAAAGTATAACTTATCATACACAAGATACTATGATGATCTCAAGTCCAAGGATCACTTGTACTACTATCACTACAGGAATTCCTATTGACAGACAAGTAAAACTCCATTAGGTATTCCTTAGCGAGTCACGTTCAGTGAACTTATTCTCTAATAAGCACCTACATACTTGCTTTAGTGTCTCCACACAAATGATCATGAGATCAATCATCCTCATCCAATGAGCAAGCAACGTATGTACCAATCTATCCGGATTCACTAATCCCTAATTTAGTAATCCAACGATTGGGAACTATTTTAGTTTTAAGATTTCTAAGAATTTAGATCTCATTAGAATGATCATCATCATTATTCTAAAAGCATTGCTTAAAACTATGGGTTTATCACATATTATAAAACAACATCATGTAGATAATTTAAAAGCCTTTAAAAAATAAATACTTTTTATTAATAAATGAATAAGATTGTTTACAAAGTATATGCTTTATCATCAAACATGATTGGCTTGTGTGCATACTACTTTCAATAAACCTGCCCATACATGATTACTTAAATAAAAAACATTATCTCCCCAGGTTCTCTAACCTTTAATACAATCATTCAAGTGCGGAAATAAAATTATTACATCACTTCATTATTAAAAGTCTATCATCAATGGTAAAACAAAATTATAAGTCTTCATCACTTGTACATTTTTCCCTTTCCTTTGCTAGTTGTAGGTTTACTTACCTTCTCATTCATAGCTGCAATAAATGTATAAATATGCAAGAGTGAGCAAACAAAGCTCACTTGAGATAAGAATAAATTTCTTTACAACATTTGACAAATAATAGGCTCAATAGAACTGAATGATATGTTCTATTAACTTTTCAACATTTGCCAAATAATAGGCTCTATAGAACTGAATAATTTGTTCTATTAACTTTTCAACATTTGCCAACTCATAGGCTCTATAGAACTGAATATTTTGTTCTATTAACATTCTTAAATAAACTACTGAAGGTCAAGTGACCATGAACCATGTCCACAGTTATACTCCACGTACTCAGGGGGATCAATCCTTCGTATAATGTATTGTGCACAACCATTTCAATGCTAAGTGTAAACCCCTAAACATAGGGTTGTTCATCTCAGTATTTAGAGTACAAGTCCGCACCAAAGAAAGTTTGGTTTGGATAAGCTTTCAAGGGTAATTGAAGTTTAATGATCATCAACTAGGGAACTAGTTGAATCCATAATATTTGATAATACAATAGATGTTTAATAACATAACTTAGAACATTTGAGAATCTTAAATGAACTGATTCTATACATCTATCTCATGCTTGAAATAACTATAGAGCATAAGTATTCAATAGAATGAATAAAATGTTTAACCTTTGCTTGAATAGTAAAATAAGCTAGGTTCAAGATTTATAATATTTAGAAATGAATTCCTGAACTTTAAGAAACTTGCTTAACTGTAGAATGAATCAATCAATTGAGAATTTTCAATAATACTAGAGTTAAAGTTTGCTCAAATGAATTTTGGAAACAATAACATTTGATATAAAAAGCTTGCTCAATCAAAAGCATGCATTTATAAATATAGGACTAACTCAACGAAAATGTAGAGTTAAAAGAATTGTATAAATGAAACAAACTAACTCAATGAAAGTATGGAGTTAGAAAACTTGCCTCGAGCGTAAGCTAAAATATTAAACTCACGTTCACCTAAACACAGTATTAAAACCATAACATCCATTAGACATACTAATATTCACGTTTTAATATAAAACGCATTACTAGCTAAAATTGTTATTTTAACACAAGTCTTGTGCTACACTTTACATTTCAGAATTCCCAAGTGTTAATCATCATAACACTTCACTATCGTTCATTGTATAAACTATGGTATCACATAACGCATTTTCGATTTAATAATCATTTTTGCAACTTTGATCATACTAACCACAACTCACTATGTTATGTTAACCTTAACATTACATATTTAACATGCTAAAAAAATCTCAGATTATGTTATGACATTTCCCCAATTCTGCAAAATTAGCAGAAGTCAGCATCTCAAACCAGGGTATGGCGCAGCTGTGCCATACAAAGGCTTGGGACCGGCGCAGCTGCGCCATTTTTTGCCTTGGCACCGGCGCAGCTGCGCCAGTGTTCAGACAGACGCAGAGAAGACTATGAACAGTAGCCGACTTTAGCCCAACAAACATAAATTTCACCCAATAGACTGTAATATTAACACGTAGAATAAATACAACAATATCATAAACATGATTGCTCACATTTACAACCAACTAGCACAATTTAACACTAACTACAACTATTTTAATTTCTCAAAACTCATGTTTTTCAAACAAAAACTCCATTTTCAAGTTCCTTCACAAAATTGAACACTATGATTTCAATTCTTGTCCAAATGACCTCATTCCAATTACGTTATACTTATACCTCATTGAACTAACATATGCAAGCCTCAATTTACAGTTTAATATAAGAATTGATCATCTAAATTGGTACTTTTCATGAACGTATGAAAACATATATATAAACATACACTGTCAAAACTTTTTCTTCCACTGTCAAACGAATTTAGCATACCATTGTTGTTTAAACAAAATCTCTAATCACTATATACTCATATAATCACAAGTAATCCATTGTAAAGCAACAATTCAAAATATGAAATTCACATAACATGAAATTTTTCCGTAAAACCCATATATATATATATATAATACTAATGTTGTGTAAAAATACCTTGAAGTTGCTTGCAATCCTTGTTAAACACATTGAAATTGTTGTAAAATTCTGAGGTTTTTCTCCAATTCCCTGTATATTCTTAGCAACTGACCAAAGAACTGAAAACTTTTAAGCGTAAAACAAATATAAAAATCGATATGGCCTTAATTCACCTATTAAGTATATCACTTAATACATATAACGCACATATATTATAATTATTATTTTATATATTATATTTATTTTAAAAATCTAGAAATTCCAAAAGCCATAAGGCTTGTTTGGCAAACCCTTTTATTTTATTAAAGAATTAATATATTAAGCCTTGTTTGGTAAATACTAAAATAAATTACTTTAATTAATTTTAACGACTCCTTATAATATAGTTATTTGTCACACTATATTAATCAAGCTTTCATATTTATTATAATTAACTCAAATCACAATTAATTAAATAAATCCTTTAATCACATAACACAATACAAATAATATATCATTTAATTGAAATATCAATATAATAATCATTTCCTTAATTCATCAATTATTTTATTAAACAAATAATTCTCCAAATAATATTAAATCAATAAAACAAATATTCATTTACCGATAATCACATCCATTAAATATTTATATAACTCAATAAATATTTAAAATTACATTTAAAAATTCTGGAATGTTACAAATATGACCAAAGTTATAAAGCATGATAAATACATAACCTTTTATGCTTTAATTTCATGGAAAGTTATGAACTAAAACTTGTAAAAATGAACTCAAGAATGGTCATATGCTTTTGTAAGAACCTCTAACATGCATGTATGTTAAAGTTAAACTGAATAGGTGTGTTAGAGTTGGACAGAAACAGGAAGTGCAAGCTCAACCCTGGTCTGGCCAAGGGACAGCGCAGCTGCGCCGTCCCTAAGCCAAACCAGGGCGCAGCTGCGCCACAGGGAAATGATGTCTTATTATTTTAACTCTGAATCCAGACCTTAACGCATGTAGGTATGAATGTCTAAAGCTATAATACTTGACAAAGATGATGTTTTAAGCATAGGAGCATGTAATGGTTATATAAAACATAGAGTTGTTAAATTTTGCAAAATGTAAGAACTTTGTGAATCATGCATCTATGAGTTTGAATGTGCAACGAACACATAGCGAGTCAAGTGTGTAATAGATATATATGAACATTGATGTAAAGTACGAGTGGTTAAGGTATACCTATACATTCCTAGCTATTCTAAGAGTATGATGAAAAAGTTAAATATAAGTTTTACAAACCTAGTTAGGAAATAATGTAACATTATTATTAGTATTATATTAAGAATGTATGAAATATATGACTAATGGATGTGAATCAATGATTATATAACTGTGTAGGAATACACGAAGTGCAGATACGCGTTAAGCAGTTAAGTCGTAGTTCATAAACTACAAATCAGACAAGTCTTTCAGTTCCTATTTGCTATGTGAACTTGATGATGAACTATTTTAAATCTTTATTGCAAAGAGCATGATGTGTTATTTATATATTGAAAGTATGAAATGTTAAAGTTAATTTATGACTACGTTGATTGATTAAAGCATGCTGATTGAGTAAGGAACTTAATCTTTATACTTGGTATATGAACTGCATCATGTATGTTATATGTTGAACATGTTATTATATGTTATGTGATGCATAAAAACTGTTAGATCTTGCTGGGCTGTCGAGCTTAACCTTACAAATAACCATTTTTACCGGTTAAGGATTGAAGGTAACACTATGTGCTACTTGAATGACCTGGATCAGAAATAATACATGAAGATTAATATTTTAGCTAAAGTTATTATTTCTTTATACCATGATTAAGATTAATTAGATGTACTAAATGTTTTATGATGTATAGTTTTATGTTGAGTTGTAAAGCTAAAGTTAGAGTTATATAATATATAAAGGTTATCGGATTGAAATGTAAAATTTTATATAATAATAGTGATAGAGCGAATCATAAAATAATATTGATTCAAAGACATGTAGATGATAAAGGTTTTGATTCAGGAAATTAAAGTAAGAAGACATAAAAGTTTAAATTATTCCACATTTTATAAAGTTTAACATCGTATAATGATGTAAAATTAGAAGGTAGATTTGTTATTAACAACCAAAGTTGAGAATTAAATTGTATGAATTTTGGGGTCGTTATAGTTGGTATCAAAGCTGTAGGTTATAAACCTTAGGTAAGAGTATCATACGCTATAACCTTAGAGAATAAAGGAGAAGATGATAAAGAAGTTAAGAATCAAAAAGTTATATTTAAGTATGGTACAATTGTACTCTTTAATAGTTGATATATGGTATCTGGGCTAAACTATTCCTTCCTAGAGCGAAGGTATATACGAACTAGCAACTCGGAACCTAGTTTGTTAGTTGTTTGTGGGAAACCACTCAGTGAACCATATTAAAACTGTTAGAGACTCGATGTGTACAAAGTATAGAAAGTGGATTCGTATGATGAAAAAGGAAAGAAAGACGATCGTAAAATAAAACGATCAAGAGTTAAGAAAAGAATTTTAAGGGAGATAATTATAGAATAAGATCACGATGTGATCAGTTTAAGTTATAAAGAAAGATGGTATGTAATATTTGAATAATTATATCTTGATGCTATGAAGATGATGTACTATGAAATATTACAAGATAAACTCACGAGGAGTTGTAGATAATGTGATACGAGGAATTCATATTGAGCAAGTTAAGAGCAAGTTATGAGTAAGATAGAGTTATGTGGGATTTCAATTGGGGACTCATGTGATGGATGAGTTGTACAAACCTTTGTATGGGCAGAGATTTTGTGTTTGCACTCAGTTTATCACATTGATAATCATTGGAATGTTGGTGTCACGATATCAATGTATATATTGCGAAAAGGTGATTCTTTCCTCATGTGTATGTTTGATAGTTAGAAACTATTGAGATTAGTCAGATATTATTAGAATTAGGTGCGGTTCTTAAAATTAATGCATATGGTATGTTCGTGACTCATAATAATATGGTATGGTTGGAACCCCTCAGCGAATGGACGCCTATGGTCTGACTAGGATAAGTTCTTAAACTCATATTATTGTGGCAAGTTCCTGAACTTCCAATGTGCGGTAAGTTTGATGAACTATATTGGGTAGAAAATGGTTATAGTATAGAGAACATTGATGAAGTTGAAAATTGATATAATGGTTAAGTAAGGAAGTAATGGAGTAAAGATTGAAGTTAATGGATACCTGAATATTCTAAATCTACTAGATATGCTAGACTTTCAAAATTTATTGACTTCGTGCTGATGTTTGCACTTCTATTTTCTTGAAAAACATTGGATCAAATGATGAAACCAATGAGTTTTAAAAATAATACAGTTATTCGTATGTCTATGTTAATTGCTTCGGCTAGACAAAAATGATTTGAAATATATCAAAATATATTTTTTATATCATCAATGTATCATGGAACCTAGTGCAGAGATGATAAAAAATATGATGGAGTCATTAATGCAGTATTACTTAATGTTGGATGTGATCTAAGGATCGTCAGCCCACTATGGTATGATGTAGTATGATAAAATCACCAAATGACGGAATCCTCAAACGGACTGTAAATACAATGCGGTATCATGACGTCATAAAAAGATTTTTGAGATTTCTTTAAGATATGAGAATATATATATATATATATATATATATATATATTTCGATTGATGTCCGAATTGTTGTAGAAGTCTATGCTATTTGATTTAGTTAGACGAATATTGAAAGATGTTCATGAAATTCAAGTGTTCTTTGTCAAACTATACCAAACCAAATTATTTTGGTGCGGATTCAGATATTAAGAAGTTGAGGAGAATAACCCTATAAAAGGGGACATGTTATCGGAGACAATGGTTCCGAAAGTAACGCATATAGTCGTTACAATGTTGAGATATAATACGTTGTGCATGACATAGTCGTACGATAGAATGATCACCTAGAGTACTTGCAGAGGGTGTTTTCAGTCTTTGTCATTGATAAACATTCTGTTTAAAGGGTTTAAAATGTGAAGAACTGGGGGTGAAGTACTATTAAATCTAGAGATGAGTTCATGGTCTTATGACCCCTCAACATGATTTGGAATCTTTTAAATTCCTGAGTTATTCATACTGTTTTCCAATTATTGAGCAATTGTGGAAGATTCTTGCTATTCTAAAAGGTGAATGTGGTAAGGATGATATTCCTTAAAAAGAAGTGAGTCGTAGAATGCGACACTGAATGATGAATATATTGAATAAGTGAGAAAAGAAATTTTGAAATGAGGAGGAGATGAGTTATCAAAGAATAATGTAAAACTTTAAATAGAAAAGTTTAATAATTATAGAAAGATCTTTGTGGAAAGAAGTGGTTATTGAACCCAATGAATGAATAAAGTATGAATATAAAATCTATTTTGATAGATTGAATGAATGAAGATTAATAAATAAAATTTCGAGGATGAAATTTTTAGAAGAATGAGTGAATGTAATATCCCGAGTGTTTATGATAATGATCCTTAGAAAAGGAAATGAACGTGTTAAAGAATATATAATACTCAAAATATAATTGAGTTCAAGCGAAAGTTATGAAATAAAACTTATAAGAATTTATTATGAAGAATGGTGGGAGTAGAAAATATAAAACCTATATTAAGGTAATGTGTTTAAGTTTTTTTTAAAGAGATTTGATAAAAATAAGGTAGGGTTTCGTTGATTCCGAGGACGGAATCCTTATAAGGGGGGAAAGATGTGACAACCCGAATTTTTATACGTTATTAAAATAGGAATTTAATAATTAAAATTCTTATTATGAGATGTTTTGAGTTTGAGTATGTATATATACACGTGCTATATATTTTGAAATATGTGATCTAGTGTGAAGAGAAATACATATTCATATATTGGGAAAGTGAGGTTAAATAGTTAAATTAACTATTGAAGAACTTAAATGAATTTTGTAAGTAGTTTTAAATATTTATTGAATTAAATAAATATTTTAATTTATTTATATATTGAGATAAATAAATAATTAATTAATTGTGGTGCATTAATTTAGTAATGAAATTGAATAATGGTAATTTTTATTTGAAAGATTTAATTTAATTTAATGAATTAATTAAATTAAATGAGTTGTTTAATATTAAAGAAAATAAGTAAATTAAATAAAGCGATGTTTAAGTCTAATTTTTTTTAATTAAATTAGATATATGATTATTTATTAATCATCAGAAGAATTATAATAAAAATTATAATTATTGTAATTGTAAGTTATGTAAATTGGTTACAGGTGTGACAAAATAAAACTATATAATATAATATTATCAAAAATAAATTAGAATGGGGGGAATTGGGTGTAACCAAACAAGGCCTTGTGGCCTTTGGCTTATTTTTAACTGATGCTTATTTGGTTTTGTAACTAATGTGCGTGAGAAAGAGGGGTTGTTAGTTTATTTCTACGCATTTTATTTATTTGCCTAAGATTAGTTAATAGAGATATAGAGAGAATAGATAAAGGGAGAGAGAGCTTGTGAGAAATTCTCTGTAGATTTTACTAGGGAATTGGAGTATCAAGGGAAAAATAATTCTCTTCCCAATAAACAAAGATTCAAGGTATAATCTACTCTAATCTTAACCTCTATCTTTAAAATTTCTATTGGTAGTTGTGTTGGTTTGATATATATGCATGTGTATGTGGGTTATAATCTGTTAATCAACATATGTGAGTGTTATTTGATGATAAATACATGAAATTGGGTTTGTAGCAGAAGATTTCAAAAATAGTGTTTATGTTTTTAGGATACAGCTTTAGAAAGTAAAAAATTTCATGTTTAATATGTGTGATAACTGTAAATTGATGTTGGATTATGTCAGTATGTTAAGAAACAAAAGTGCCGTAGTTTGAATCATGTCAATTGATTAAGAAACAAAGTCGTGGCGATCGAATTCGCTAAATTGTCAAAACATGAACAATTAGTATAAACATGAGTTATAAATTCATATTTGGGTTAGTTAATGTTTATGTTAATTGTTGGGTATTTGGTATGTTGTAGTTTTATGAGTTACAAACCCATAGAATCGAGAATGAACCAATTTGAATGAGTAAAATTCATGTTATAAAAATCGGAAGGGGTAGGTGTCTGTAAAATTGCGAAGAACAGAGCCTGAGGAGCTGTACTGCCTCCCAAGGCGCAGCTGCACTGCCCCCAAGGCCAATTGGGGCGCAGCTGCGCCAGGCATCAACAACTGGTGGACTGCTCTGACCTGCTGTAGTAAATTAAGCATAACGTTTTCATACAAACTCCGATTGAGGTGATTCATGATAATCTGGAACGAGGACGAATAGACCTACAATGTTTGTTCTTTAAGATTTTCGATTTGAGGTCTTTAGGAAGGGTCAAAATAGTCATATTTGTGACTGTAACGTATTCAGAGGCGATCGGAGGGCGTCGAACGAGCACATACGCAAGTATAGTGCTCCTGACAATGGAATATGTTATTCTAAGTGATGTAACATGAAAATGTATGATATTTTATATGACATATAAGATTTCCTTGCTCATAAGTATGACTTAATATGTTTTTTGAAAAGCAACTTAAAGATTTTGAAAACAAACCTTGCGAAAACTTATGTTCTATAAGCTCTGAACTTAGTGGTTTATAAACATGATTGAGTTCAAATATAAATGAGCATGATATGGTGTTTATAGTGTCTTTGTTCATGATTAAACTTGTTAGACTTTGTGATTAGAGAAATTACAAGAAAAGCTTAGTATAATAAGATAATGAACATGAATGCTATAGGATATAGTTTCTGAACTTGAAACGATGTTAACATGACTTAGTTACTTATGGTAAGAGTTTCAAAGTTGATTTACATGTGTTATATTGCATCATTCATGTAAAAGGATTTCAAAGGCAACCTCGAGCATGTTTTCTAACTTAAGTTGCATGACATATAAGTATTTAGATTCTAAAGACTTGAGATGCAATATTACGTTTTATTATGTCTCTAAACATGATTCGTAGGTAATGGACATAAAGATGATTTAATCAAACATGAGTTAAATCATATTTCAAAGTGTTAAACAATGCTAGTTGTGAATGAATGATATGAACATCATGATCATATACATTAATAGATTGTGAGACCTTTATATGTAGAAATGTGACCAAAGTTATAAAGCATGATAAATACATAACCTTTTATGCTTTAATTTCATGGAAAGTCATGAACTAAAACATGTAAAAATGAACTCAAGAATGGTCATATGCTTATGTAAGAACCTCTAACATCTATGTTTGTTAAAGTATAACTGAATAGGTGTGTTAGAGTTGGACAGAAATAGGAAGTGCAAGCTCAACCCTGGTCTGACCAGGGGACAGCGCAGTTGCGCCGTCCCTAAGCCTAACTAGGGCATAGCTGCGCCACAGGGCAATGATGTCTGATTATTTTAACTGTGAATCCAGACCTTAACACGTGTAGGTATGAATGTCTAAAGCTATAATACTTGACATAAATGATGTTTTAAGCATAAGAGCATGTAATGGTTACATAAAACAAGAGTTGTTAAATTTTACAAAATGCAAGAACTTTGTGAATCATGCATTTATAAGTTTGAATGTGCAACGAACACATAGCGAGTCAAGTGTGTAATAGATATATATGAACATTGATGTAAAGTACGAGTGGTTAAGGTATACCTATACATACCTAGCTATTCTAAGAGTATGATGAGAAAGTTAAATGTAGGTTTTACAAACCTAGTTAGGAAATAATGTAACATTATTATTATATTAAGAATGTATGAAATATATGACTAATGGATGTGAATCCATGATTATATAACTGTGTAGGAATACACGAAGTGCAGATACACGTTAAGCAGTTAAGTCGTAATTCATAAACTACGAATCAGACAAGTCTTTCAGTTCCTATTTGCTATGTGAACTTGATAATTAACTATTTTAAATCTTTATTGAAAAGAGCATGATGTGTTATTTATATGTTGAAAGTATGAAATGTTAAAGTCAATTTATGACTACGTTGATTGATTAAAGTATGCTGATTAAGTAAGGAACTCAATCTTTATACTTGGTATATGAACTACAACATGTATGTTATATGTTGAGCATGTTATTATGTGATATGTGATGCATGAAAACTATTAGATCTTGCTGGGCTGTCGAGCTCAACCTTGCGAATAACCATTTTAACAAGTTATGGATTGAAGGTAATACTATGTGCTACTTGAATGACGTGGATCAGAAATAATACATGAAGATTAATATTTTAGCTAAAGTTGTTACTTCTTTATACCATGATTAAGATTCATAAGATGTACTACATGTTTTATGATGTATAGTTTTATGTTGAGTTGTAAAGCTAAAGTTAGAGTTATCTGATATATAAAGGTTATCGGATTGAAATGTAAAATTTTATATAATAATAGTGATAAAGCGAATCATAAAATAATATTGATTCAAAGACATGTAGATGATAAAGTATAACCTCTTTATCTCTCAGGTATAACCTCTCTATTTCTCTATATTTTTTTGGTTGTGTAGATACTGAAGTCCACTGGATTACTTTCTGTGTCTTATATAATGTGTGAATACTGATGTGTCTTCATCTAGGATTTGCTATAAATGTTGAAGTCTTGCATTTTACATGCTCCTTTGAAAAATTCATGTCTAAAATAATAATTTCTTGCGGTGTTTATAAATTTATTTTGCTTCAGTAACCATTCCTATATTTGACAGAAATGTTTACTCTATGTGTTCTTCAAATAACATGTGGAGATTTTTTACTAAGCACTGTTTCTCCTTAAATGACATGTCTCAAAAAAATGTTTACCCTACTGTTTCTCTCAAATATTTACTGACCCTTGTTACTATTTCTTGCTTATACACCAACTTATTAATTGCTACTTTTGCTTTATTACTTGGAATGCATACCACCTGCCGCATATCATACTTCTTTTCCCTCTCTATATATATATATCAGTCATTTCAAAATATGCATTTCTCTGTGCAATATTTCCTAAGTCTGATACTTTCCCCTATCCTTCCTGCATCAATACTTATCACGACTAACTTCTTTTCTTCCAAAAGGAAAGCTTTACCTCTTAATTCTAAACTATATTTTTCAAATGATGTTCCTCATCTTACCACTCCCTCTGCTCAGTCAAAATATCGGTCCATCCGACACAACTTGTGTACGGGAAATATAATCACATTTCACCGCTTTCCAAAATTGTTTGACATTTTTAAAAATATTGGGTGGGAATGTTTGATCTCCTTTACTGATAAGTCTATCTTTCCTAGTCTTGTGGTTGAATTTTATGCTCACATGGAGTTTTCACATGACTCCTCTAGCTTATTGAAGACCATTACTACGTGTATTCAAGGACAAACTCACATAATAGAAGAATTATTTCTTGTTCATGCTCTTCAGTTGCATCCATCTACTCTTGAATTACCTCGAATTAATTTATATCTTCATCCATCCGACATATCTGTTGACGAATGCATGATATTTAAGTTCAATTTGTCTGTGGTAACTGATCAACTCGTACCAGCTATGTTATTTGACTTTCTATGCAAAGTTGGGCTGGAGTTTTTAACTGTTGAGTGTCAATTTCTAGGCAAAATTTTAAGAAATATTTTATGCTTGTTCGGGATGATAGAAAGATGTTAACTTTTGACTTGGAGTTCATCAAAAATCTGTTAAATGAGTGCATGCCATATAATCTGGCCTACTTCTTGTTGTCTTCATTTGAATACTATTTTCAAAACAATTGCCTCAGTTTTGGTCTACTTCTTACCCATATCTTCCATTATCTAAATATTCATGTGTCCAATCTTCAATCTCAACTAGTTCCTACCAGCAACATTGTAGCTCATCTAAACTTACCACAACATTTTCTCATCATCTTTAAACCACATGATCATGAAAATATTTAAGCAAACATCAACATGATTACCAAAATTGATTCCCTGAATATCATGAATCAACTCTTGTTGCATAATCAGTCTCTCATGTTGGCAAAATTGGAAGATGTTCAATTCTCTTTTCATACAATTAAATCTGTGGTTTGCCTGCTCTTTGGAGAACAACAATTTGTTGATGGATCCTTTCAACATCAGTACCACTACTGACTTTCCAGTTCCAGTTGATCCTGTTTTTGTTCCTCCACCAACTAATCTAGAAGGAGATATTCCTGATTTGTTCTCTCCTCTCGATCTTGAGGAAATCTGACTTTATACTAACTCAACTAACTATTTGGTTGCATGTAATCCTTAATCCTTTTCCCTTCTTCTAATACTGCTAACTACTACTACTACTACTACTACTACTACTACCACCACCACCACCACCACCACCACCACCACCACCACCACCACTACCACCACCTACCACTACTACTACTACTACTTCTACTACTTACTATTACTCGACCTATATAAATTTTACCTAACTCTCTTTGCAGGATTTCTAACATTATTTTTTGCAGGATAACTCTCTTCCTTTACCATGTCATTTTTTATGATGACAAAGGGGGAGAAGAAAAATATGCCATAAATGGATTCTAAATATAGACTGCCATAAACTGCTATGATTGACTGCTATAATCTGTCATAAATGGAATATATATACTGCTATGAATGGACTATATATGAACTGCCATAAATGGACTGCTATGATTGACTAATATAATCTGCCATGAATGGAATATATATGAACTGCTATGAATGGATTTTATTAACTGGTATTGATGAATCTAAATTATTATAAAGGGTTCACAGTTTAAGGGGGAGTTTTATTAAAAACTAAAAATATTTTTATAATTGTCATCATTAAAAAGGGGAGATTGATAGGTATATTTTTATTTTATATTTTGATGATAACAATTATGTTTTAAACAAATATGTAAATATTTATTTATTTTATTATTTTCTATTTTTTACTTGAATTAATTTTTATTGACCTAGATAAATTATATGTCAAGTGTTAAATAAATTAATTCATATAATATTCATGGCAAGGAAACCCTATTTCTTTTTCTAAACTAAAGTTGAGCAAAATATTTTATGCATACATCATAAAAAATTAAATAAAGCATATATTAAATATACTATTTTTAGAAACCAAATATATATATATATATATATATATATATATATATATATATATATATAGAATATATGAAACATAACAGTTTATATATATAATAGGAATAATGAATAATTTATATATATAACCGTATTCCACATATATATAGAAAAAGTAAATATAAGATATAAATATAATTTGCACACTTGCATGTGCTGTCTACCGTGTGTATTAGCCTAACAAAAGTGACATTTATTTTTGGACAAAAACTTGTAATGTGACGCCCCCAAAATAGGTATACATCACCCATCTTGAGTCGTCAAATACATGGTACATAATTTAAATACAAACTTAATAATACAACTGTCGTGTAAAATACGACAAAACATAAACTGAGAGTTTTAATACGAATATTGTCTTCTAGACAGTATTCAACTCAACTGAAGTCCTCAATACATTTATTATCACACTATTTCATAGAATAGTGAGGACAACTAATGCTATCATTTGGACCGTCACTCCGTTCCCTGACTAGTCCCGGCTACGTTCTCATTTCCTGAAGAGAACAATGAAAGCAAAAGGGTGAGCTCAACTAGCCCAGTAAGAAATATTATGATTAAGATAATGCAGAATAATTTATCGTTAGCCTTCAACAGGGTTAAACTTATAAAATATAACAAACATCAAGTTTAACTGCAGCGGAACAAGCAATCCATTAGAAGAGTCATGTAGAGAAAAAAATCTACTATCTTCTATGATTTAAAAATTTTATCAACAATTTTATCGCTGAGACTCAACTTAATAAATAATCCACATCATCGAATCACCCCTGCACTACGGCTAAGGATATTCGTGTATTCATCAATGGTCATGATCATGCCAACAACTGTCCATCAATGCACTACGGGCCAATGAGGATTTTTACCACATCATTTGTAACATTACGGTCCATCAATGGTCATGATTTGGATCGAAAAGTAATCAATTTTTCTCATGAATAGTACTCCGGGTGAATAGTAACTGAGTGAATAGTAACTTTGGGAATAGTAACCCCGTGAATAGTACTCCAATATGAAATAGTTAAAACTTATAAAGAATGCTCAGAATAATATTTTTATTAAAAGATACTGGATGAAGCTCAAATATCAAGGATATTCTACTAATTTCATGAAGCATAGAAACCAAAACTTAACAAAATGAGTATAGAATTCAAAATCTAAAATGAAATAATATTACTTACATACTACAGAGTATATAAGAAAATATTATTTCTTACGAATATTGAACAAAAATAATATCCCTATATGAATACAAAAGAAATAATACCCCTTACCTTAGTTGGAGATTGGATACTGCAATAGTGTAGTAACAGAATACTCTTCTTCTTTCTCTCTTATTCTCTCTCTATAGAATTCTCTTGTGAGTCGTAGTGAATTGGTGAGAATGAAAGAAGAAATAAGCTTCTATTTATAGAAGATTTCTAGCTTAGCCCTTGCAATATGAAAAGGCAAGTGCCTTGACGACTGGTGATGTGAAAAGAAAAGTGGTTTGACACCTGTAATGCGAAACAACAAGTGGTTTGACGCCTATAATGTGAAATGACAATTGGTTTGACGCCTGTAATGTGAAACGACAATTGGTTCGACGCCTATAATGTGAAACGACAATTGGTTCGACGCCTGTAATATAAAATGAAAATTGGGTCAACGCCTGTAATGTGAAACGACAATTGGTTTAATGTTTGGTAAAGTCTTAGATGATGACATTTGGGCCCCCATATAATATACCAAACTTACCACAAACATCTCATAACAGACTTCATATTTATATCAAAGATTGAATAAATATTACCAAAAATCATTTTATCTTCAATTAACACATTTTTAATCTTTCAACAATTATTCATCATTAATATTACAACTTACAATATTTAACAACCAGGTCATTCCAAAGAAAGTGGGGGCTTTCCGATAAGGATTTCTCCCTAATGGCGCGCAATTAGGTGACCAAACATCTCTTCGACAGAACTTTCTAGACATCGTTAATATTGTAAATAATAATATGAATAACTTTATCGTCTCAATTATTGATTTAATAATATAAAATATTATGCAGATGATACTATGACAATAATTGAATCAATAATATGAGATACTATGCAGCAATTACTGTAGTAATAATTGAATATAACTTAGTTGCTTCTTATGTAAGCATCAATAATCAATACAGTGTGCTACTATGCAACCACTCATATTATTGTACTTTTACCACCGGGTATTTCAACAGTTAACGGTAAAACTTTCGCCGATATTTTTATAAAAAGATATTTCTATCATTTTCTAACTTCGATAATAATTCTATTGTGGGGTCCACCAATGATTGTGCCATCGTACAAATATTCTCTAACAAAAAGAATATTCCCCGACCAAATGAATATTTTATAACAACTTGCTTTACTTTGCAAAATTTTCACATATCACTCTTAACTTTAATCTTTTTATCAATTTAATCATTTACTAAATAAAATAATAATTATAAGAAAATTGAATACTTTCATATCATAAAAATTCGAGGTCTTACATGTAAGATTGGCTGACATGTTTTCATGTGTTGGTCAATATTAGCATTAAATGACCCGAAGGTTGAAAAAGAAGGCCCAGGCGGTTTTCTCTCTACTACTGCGTAAAAGCTTTGTTAAATCTGGACCATTCAATTCAAAAATGTTTGAACAAAACCGTGCATTCAAAAATTATTTTCCTAAATTACATTTTTGCCCTAACTTCAGAAATTCTATAAATAGGGAGTATTTCAATCATTTGATTTTTACCAATTCAGTGAAAAAGAAAGAAGCATACTCTTCTTGCCTACATTCTCTCTAAGCTTTATATCTCTTCTTACAAAAGTTCTGATTATTTTTGAAGAGAAAAATTGGTCCAAGTATTGAGATAAGTTTATTTTTTGTTGAATTATTTTTTACTTGCATTATATCTATAGATATACAAATACACATTGTTCTAAACAATTTTATATATTCATATTTCATCTATTTGTCAAATAAAAGGATACTTGGGCGCCGCAAGGCTACGAAGATACACCTCTACGGAGAGGAATTCGAACCGTACGATTCCTTATAGTCTTCAGTAACCTTTTATCGACATTATTTATATAAATATCCTAAAATAGACATGACACTTGATAGCTCAAAATAACACTGAGATACTGCTCCAAAAAGAGTAGTCATTCAAACCAGATTTGAGAATCGTAGTCGTCTATTGAAAATATTTATATAAATATCAATTGTGAAAATTATAAATTTTGTCACACTTAGACGACGCAAGGCTACGGAGATACACCTCTACCAAGAGGAATTCGAATCGTACGATTTCTTATAGTACTAAGTGATATTATCTATAAAAGTTCACATAATAGATAAAATATTCTTATATATTATTTGAGTTAAACAAGTAATATTTGTTATATCAGTTTATGCTTTAACTAAGAATATACTTGATAAATATTTTTTAAATTGATTTATTCTTTTCTACAAGTATTGATAATTTATAAAGACTAACTAAGGAATTATTCTATATTATCCATAGAAAAACACTCTTTATTTTATAGAATTGTTAACTCTGTATAAAGTGCCTTAAAATCTTATATTCACTTAATTAGACGCATCAGTGGATCTAAACAAAAGTTATATCTGCTTTAAACAGGCTTATTATTGAATATAAAAGTCCTTGAACTTTTATACTGATATATTTGCTCTTAATTTTCTATCTGCTTATTTGAGAAGCATTATTCTGTACTTAACTCTTATCAGCTTATTGAAGAAGCACATTGTTGTAAACTTATTTACAGAGAAAGAATTAGAGTTAGTTTATTTTGTGTACCTGTGAGAAAGACAAGTAATTCTTCGACCAAGACCAGAGTCTTAGAGAGGTCAGCAGGAAGTTGGGTCTCTAGTGTACTTGTGAGGTGAGGAAGATGCTGTTGTTTCAAAACCAAATCATAGAATAGAACTGAACTCAAAAGGTGGTACAACTAGATTTGAGGAAGGAGCAGGGAGCTTGCTGTTCAAGATAGAATAGTTGAATAGTTAGAAGTTTGTCTATACAACTTTGTAAAGGCTTCTCTACCTGTTGAAGTAGTTTTTATTATTGATAGTAATAGGATCTCAAGTTCCAAATAGGGACTTGAAACTGGACGTAGCAACATACCAAAGGGTGTATGTTGTGAACCAGATAAATCTTTGTGCATTGTGATTGAATTTTTTTTATCTTGCATGCTAATTGCTAAAATTGCTAATTAATAACTAAAAATTCAAAAAGGCTTAACCATAATATTTTAATTGGTAATAATCTATTCAACCCCCCTTCTAGATTATTATTGATCTTTCAGTATGACTTGCAAAGGATGGAGATAGAGTTAAAGACTCCAGGGACCCACGCGATGATGTCAAATATACGAGTAGAACCGACTTTAATCGATAAAGTTAAAGATGCTCAAGCTACGGACCCGGAGCTGATGCGTATGAAAAAGAAAGTGCAAGAAGGTGTTATTCCAGAAGCAAGAATCGACGAAGAAGGAATATTTCGAGTCAACTCCAGACTTTGTGTTCCTAACAATTCTGACTTGAAGTATAAAATCATGATAGAGGCGCACAACACACCGTTTACAATCCATCCTGGGAGTACCAAAATGTATCATAATCTTCGACATACATTTTGGTGGAGCAATATGAAGAGAGAGATCACGAAGTTTATCTCGAGGTGTTTAACTTGTCAACGTGTAAAGGCAGAGCATCAAGTGCCAAAGGGTCCATTGCAACCACTTGAGATTCTGAAATGGAAGTGAGAACATATTACCATGGATTTCGTTATGAGTCTTCCCAAGGTTTCTCAAGGCATAGATGCGATTTGGGTCATTGTTGATAGATTAACCAAGTCTGCTCATTTCTTGCCTATACGAGAGACGTATTCCCTTGAACGTCTTGCTTGTATGTACGCGAATGAGATTATGAGATTTCATGGCATGCCAGTATCTATAGTTTCAGATCGTGACCCAAGATTCACTTCACGATTTTGGGTTAGCTTGCAGAAAGCTGTGGGCACGAATTTACCATTCAGTTTGGCATACCATCCTCAAACGGACGGGCAATCAGAGAGGACTATTCAAACTCTTGAAGATCTATTAAGACTCTATGTCCTAGATTTCAAAGGGAGTTGGGATAAGTACCTACCATTGGTGGAATTCTTCTACAACAATAGTTATCAGGCAATTATAGGTGTGGCTCCATTTGAAGCATTGTATGGACGAAAGTGTCGCTCTCCAGTATGCTGAGATGAGGTGGGAAAAAAATGTTGTTGGGACTAGAGTTGATACGAATGACTACATAGAAGATCCAAATGATCTGACAACGTATACAAACTGCACAGGATCAACAAAAGAGTTATGCGGATCTTCATCGAAAGGATGTGAAATTTAATATTGGGGATCATGTATTATTACGTATTTCTCCATGGAAGGGAGTTACAAAATTTGGGAAGAGAGGAAAGTTCAATCCAAGATTTGTTGGTCCATTTGAGATTCTTGACTGAATAGGAAATGTGGCCTATAGACTCGAATTACCTCCAAGCATGTCTCATGTTCATAATGTTTTTCACATATCAATGCTTCGTAAATATGTGAAAGACCTAAACCACAGTATTGAGTTAGAACCATACGAGATAGCCAAAGATTTAATATACGAGGAGGTATCTGTTAAGATATTGGATAGGAAAAAGCATGTCCTACGCACCAAGGTTATACCACAAGTTAAGGTTTTGTGGAGAAACTATGCTATTGAAGAAATGACCTAGGAGTTAGAATCAAAAATGAAAGCGAGGTATCCTCACCTTTTCGAAACACCAGGTACGTACGTCAATTTCGAGGACAAAATTTCATAAAGATGGGAGGTTGTAAGACCCCAACTATTTAATAAATAAAATTGAATTTCCTCTATTCATTATCTTGAAATAATAAGGTGTTAATTTGATATAATACTTTGATTGTGGGTGAAATGTGAAAATTTTGCAAAATAAGTAAATGGTTATAAAATATTCATTATTTTTGGGGAATATTCGTTTGGTCGTGGAATATTCTTGTTGTCGGGGAATATTTATACGACGGCGCAACCATTTGTGGGCCCCATAATGGAAAACGGTCGGATGAAAAAAAAATGATAAGTTTAAGTTTTAACAAATAACTGCGTAGTTGTTACTGTTAACACTGTTGGAATACTCTGTGGTTAAAATACAGTAATACGTGTGGTTGCACAGTAGCACACGGTATTGCACAGTATTTTTGAATTATTTATTTTTTCGTTAGAAGGCACTACACAATAATTATTACAGTAATTATTGTTCAATATTTTATTTTATTGATTCAATAATTGCTATGTTGATATTTTATATTATTGTTGTTCTAATAATTGTCACTGCACAGTATCTCCATTATCAGATCAATAATTCATATTATTTGAATAATATTGTTAGATAGTATTATTGGCAATGTCTAAGGAAGTTCTGTCTAGGAAAGGGGTTTGGTCACCTAATTACCCACCAATAAGGAGAAATTGTGACGCCCCCAAAATTAGGTATACATCTCCCATCTTGGGTCGTTAGATACATGGTACATAATTCAAATACAACTTACTAATACAACTGTCGTGTACAATACGATAAAACATAACTGTGAGTTTGAATACAATTATTGTCTACTAGAGATTATACAAACTCAAAAAAGTCCTCATTACAATTATTAATACACTATTTCTCAGAATAGTGAGGACTACTAATGCTATCCTCTGGACCGTCACTCCATTCCCCGACTAGTCCCTGCTATGTTCTCATTTCCTGAAGAGAACAGTGAAAGAAAGGGTGAGCTCAACTAGCCCAGTAAGAAATATTATGACTAAGATAATGCAGAATAAATTATCATTAGTCTCCAACAATGTTAAACTGATAAAATATAATAGACGTCAAGTTTAACTGCAGCGGAACAAGCAATCCATTAAAAGAGTCAAGTAGAGAATATAATCTACTATCTTTTATGATTTAAAAAGTTTTTCATCACTTTTATCGCTGGGACTCAGCTCAATAAATAATTCACATCATTAAATCATCCCTGCACTACAGGCCAAGGATATTCTTTAGTATCACGACCACGAATTATCCATGCACTACGGGCCAAAGATAATCGTGTTTTCATCAACGGTCCTGATCATGCCATAAAACAATTCATCTTCGCACTACGACCAAAGAGAATCCATAGCCATAATCATACCAAAAACTATCCATCAATGTACTACGGGCCAATGAAGACTTTTTCCACATCATTTGTAATATTACGGTCATGATTACACCGCATAATCCCTGGTCATAATCATACCAAGTCCATCTATGCACTACAGGCCACATATGACTTTCAACATAACATAAACATGAGGATGATGACAATGATATAATAATTCAATAAAACAAGTTCAAGAATTAATTTGTCCATGAACCAATAACGTCCAAATTGTCAACACGATACTGTTTTGTAGAGTAAAATTCAAGAATGCTCAGAAGAATATTTCCATGAAAAGATACTGGATGAAGCGTAAATATCAAGGATATTCCACTAATTTCATGGTGTATAGAAGTCAAAGTTTTATCCAACTGAGTATAATAAAGAATGGAATAACAAAAGAAATCACCATGCATGCGATAGACCGCACAGGCAGGTTATTCCAACAGAATAATAAACAACGGAACCAGGTCATGTGAAATTCACACCGACAGGATGTTCCAACAGAATAATAAATGCGGAATAATAAATGATGGAACCAGGTCCGGCGTATAGCACAGACAGGATATTCCGACAGAATAATAAAGACGGAACCAGGTCCGGTGTAAAACACACAGACAGGATGTTCCAACGGAATAATAATTAAGACGGAACCAGGTCCGGTGTAAAACACACAGACAGGATGTTCCAACAGAATGATAGAAGAATGTCACCAAGTATAGGGTAGACCGCGTATACAGGTTATTCCAACAGAATAATAAGAAATGGAATAACAATAGTTCTCTTCATGAATAAGAAAGAATAACACCCCTTACCGTAACAGAAACTGGATATGGAAAAAGAAAAGTTAAGTAGCAGAAAGCTTTTCTTCTATCTCTCTATAGTTTCTCTCTCTAGAGTTCAGTGAATTCGTAAGAGAATAATGAAGTAATGAGCTTCTATTTATAGAAAAATATAATGCATAGTAACTAATCCATGAACGGTCCAGATTGATTTACTTTAATCTGACGGTCCATATTTAAAGAAAAATCTTTTAAATAAAATATAATATATTCTATTTATATAAAAATTTTTACTATGCAAACACTATGCAACACTATGCAAAACACTATACAACACTATGCATAATAAAATATAATATATTCTATTTATAAAATAACTTTAATAAAGTATTCTGTTTTATATAAAAAGATGTTTCTGTTTTATTACGTTAATAATACGAATAAAACAAAACGTCATCATCGCTATAATAATTCATATTATTAATCGACAATAATTGAATCAAACTGAGCGACTTCTCACATAAATATCAATAATCAATACCGTGTGCTACTATGCAACAACGCGTATTACTGTACTTTTACTACCCAGTAGTTCAACAGTATCAACGGTAAAACTTCCGCCGTTATTTTTAATAAAATATTTTTGTCGTTTTCTCAATCCGAAAATAATTCTGTTGTGGGGTCCACCAATAATTGTACCGTCGTACGAATATTTTCCGACACAAAGAATATTCCCTGACCAATCGAATATAATATAACAACTTGCATACTTTGCAAAATTTATAAATACTACCCACAACTATAATATTATCTCAAATTCACACCATAATATTAAAAAATTATTTTGAGAAAATTAATTCTTTATTCATAAAATCTGGGATTTCACAATCTCCCCTCCTTATAGAATTTCGCCCTCGAAATTTACGTACGTACCTGGTATGCCGAACAGGTGAGGATACCTTGACTTCACTTCAAATTCTAACTCTTGAGATATAACCTTTGAGTGTTGAATACGATTCTTCTTATCCAAGATTGTAACACGTATCTCTTCAAACGTTAAATCATCCGCTATCTCGTCCGGTTCTAAATTAATAATGTGGTTCGGGTCGTCCACATATTTACGTAACATCGATACGAGAAAAAAAAACTTTATGAACACGCAATATATTTGGCGGTAAAACGAGTCTATAAGCCACAGTTCCTACTCAACCGAGGATTTCAAATGAGCCAATTAAATCGAGGGTTGACATTTCCTCTCTTCAGCAACTCTTACTTCTAAAATAACACCCTCTTGAACCTTCTTCTTCACATTCATCAGATTCGGGTATTTAGCTTGAGCGTCTTTAACTTTATCGATTAAAGTCAATTTTACTCGTATATTCATTATCTTCACGTGGGTCCCTAGAGTCTTTAACTCTATCTTCATCATTTGCAAGTTATACGAAATGAGTCTTTGTGTTAACACCATCGCACTTGTAAACGCATACGATCTTCTACTCACACGTCAGCTACCATGTTCGCTTTCCCACGATAATATTGCATGGTACGATCGTAATCTTCAACAGCTCGAGCCAACATCTTTGGCACGTTATACGTTTGTTTTAGGTGAAGAAAATATTTGAGGGTTTAAGAAATGGGTTTTGTACTGGTGTCAATACCAAATTCGATTTCAGGCTCTGGGGTAAGCTAAGAAGTCTTCAGGAATACGTCAAGAGATTTATTAATGATAAAAATATCATTCAAAACTATTACTCACATCCAAGACTTGGATAGTACGTCACATTGATACTAACTGTGACTTCTATCCCTTAACCTAGATAGCACCTCACAATGATACCTATCAACTTGTTATCGTCATTCACGACGTCGCCTACAGAAAGTCTGGCTTCGGTGCATTCCACACAAGGAAGTCATCAACAAAAGGATCGGGGTTCTTTACTTATGGCTTGATATGACAATGATTGAATTTAGTGGTTTGGTTGCTTGAATTCGCATAATAGGTTGGTTAGGAATATGAAAGCTAACAACCTTACGAAAAACATGATGAGTTGTTAACCAATCGTTTCCAAAAATCACATCAAAGGCAAGTATTTTCAAAGAGACAAGATCAACACGTAACGTGAAAGTGTCGATTTGAATCAAATAAGATTTATAAACAGTGGAGGTAACGAAGGTTTCTCCTAATAGAGTTTCAATAGATAAATCAAAGTTTAACTTCTCTGGAGTTAAGTACAAACATTGAACACAACTAGGTGAAATAAAAGAGTGAGTAGAACCGGTATCTAACACGGTATAGACTTCGTAAGAGCTTATGATTAACTTACCCGTGATAATTTTATTCAGGTTCCTCGTCACGAGAAAAAAAAACCCTCTCTCTTAAACTACCGGCTTTGGCTTGTCTGGGACATCCTTTGGCATCATTATCCCAGCTGGAATTGACTTCATCATACGACAGAATCGAGCTAGGTGACCTTCTCTTCCGCAATTAAAGCATGCTTTGGACTGATGCGTACAGTTTGGACGGATGTGTCCCTCCTGTCCGCATATGAAACATACGACCGGTGGTCGTTCTTCTTCCTTTAAAACGGGTGTTGGCGTTGCTGTCTTTTCATCATTATTGAACCTTCTCTTCTTGAAATGTCCATTTCTATTATCTTGGCCACGATTACCACCGAAGTGGTTACCATTCTTGGTATGATAATTTCCCCCGCGATGGTTATCATTGTTCCGATGGCCGTTGCCGCCGGTATGATTATTATCGTGTTGCTGGTCATTACCTTTTGGTTGTGATAACTCATTATCGCGCTCCACTAACTGAGCCCTATTCACAATATCTGAATATAAACAAAGTTTTTGAGAAATGAGGTATTGACGTATATCGGGTTTCAAACCTCGCAGAAACATTCGCACCATTCGCTCCTCATTATCGACCAAATGGGATGCAAACTGGGACAACTCCGCAAACTTAGCCTCGTACTGCAACACGGTCATATTGTTTTGCTCCAGCTTGATAAACTCTACCTCCTTCATGTGACGAATACTTTCAGGAAAGTACTTGTCGTTGAACAATTCTTGGAACTTCTCCCAAGACATCTTGAGTGCGTCAGTCTGGGTACGTTTTACAGATTCCCACCAATGATCTGCTTCTTCACGCAACATAAAGGTGGCAAAAGGAACCTTTTGCTCCTCGAAGCATCCCAAGACATCAAATATCTTGGTGATCTGCTTTAACCACGTCTCCGCCTTAAGTGGTTCTGGCTTTCCCAAAAACTCTGGTGGTCCCAGCTCCTTGAATTGCTTAGCGGTGACCAACTATGGGTTGCCATTGTTTTCTCCTGCATTATGAATAGGAGCCGCCTTCTCCCGTTGTTGCATGAATTGCTCCTTAAACTGCTTAGCGGTGACCGTCCGAGAGTTATCAGTATTTTTACCTGCATTTTGGACAGGAGCTGCCTTAGCTTGTTGTTGCATGAATTGCATAAAGCCTCTGACCATCCCATCATTCACCATTTCATCGGTGTTATTGTTTTCATGAGGAATATTGTCCTCTAGTTGCACATTATCCTGATTATTGATCTGTGGAGACTCAACGGTCTCCTGTGCTCCATTGATAATCTCAACATTCTCGGATGCCATTTTCAGATACTGCCATAAAACAAAGATTAATTGACATGTAACATAATATCTCTAAACTTTGACCAACTAATTTAAATACAAAATAAATTTAAGTAGGTCATACTAGCGAAGGAATTCCCCGTCTCTCCCCTCCTAGTTCTAGTCTCACATCTTAGCCAGGGATCATATCCCTAAGCTCTGATACCAACTGTGACGCCCCCAAAATTAGGTATACATCACCCATCTTGGGTCATCAGATACATGGTACATAATTCAAATACAACTTACTAATACAACTGTCGTGTACAATACGATAAAACATAACTGTGAGTTTGAATACAATTATTGTCTACTAGAGATTATACAAACTCAAAAAAAGTCATTACAATTATTAATACACTATTTCTCAGAATAGTGAGGACTACTAATGCTATCCTCTGGACCGTCACTCCATTCCCCGACTAGTCCCTGCTATGTTCTCATTTCCTGAAGAGAACAGTGAAAGAAAGGGTGAGCTCAACTAGCCCAGTAATAAATATTATGACTAAGATAATGCAGAATAAATTATCATTAGTCTCCAATAATGTTAAACTGATAAAATATAATAGACGTCAAGTTTAACTGCAGCGGAACAAGCAATCCATTAAAATAGTCAAGTAGACAATAGAATCTACTATCTTTTATGATTTAAAAAGTTTTTCATCACTTTTATCGCTGGGACTCAGCTCAATAAATAATCCACATCATTAAATCATCCCTGCACTACAGGCCAAGGATATTCTTTAGTATCACGACCACGAATTATCCATGCACTACGGGCCAAAGATAATCGTGTTTTCATCAACGGTCCTGATCATGCCATAAAAAAATTCATCTTCGCACTACGGCCAAAGAGAATCCATAGCCATAATCATACCAAAAACTGTCCATCAATGCACTACGGGCCAATGAAGACTTTTTCCACATCATTTGTAATATTACGGTCATGATTACACCGCATAATCCCTGGTCATAATCATACCAAGTCCATCTATGCACTACAGGCCACAGATGACTTTCAACATAACATAAACATGAGGATGATGACAATGATATAAGAATTCAATAAAACAAGTTCAAGAATTAATTTGTCCATGAACCAATAATGTCCAAATTGTCAACACGATACTGTTTTGTGGTGTAAAATTCAAGAATGCTCAGATGAATATTTCCATGAAAAGATACTGGATGAAGCGTAAATATCAAGGATATTCCACTAATTTCATGGTGTATAGAAGTCAAAGTTTTATCCAACTGAGTATAATAAAGAATGGAATAACAAAAGAAATCACCATGCATGCGATAGACTGCACAGGCAGGTTATTCCAACAGAATAATAAACAACGGAACCAGGTCATGTGAAATTCACACCGACAGGATGTTCCAACAGAATAATAAATGCGGAATAATAAATGATGGAACCAGGTCCGGCGTATAGCACAGACAGGATATTCCGACAGAATAATAAAGACGGAACCAGGTCCGGTGTAAAACACACAGACAGGATGTTCCAACGGAATAATAATTAAGACGGAACCAGGTCCGGTGTAAAACACACAGACAGGATGTTCCAACAGAATGATAGAAGAATGTCACCAAGTATAGGGTAGACCGCGTATACAGGTTATTCCAACAGAATAATAAGAAATGGAATAACAATAGTTCTCTTCATGAATAAGAAAGAATAAAAAGATTTTTACTATGCAAATACTATGCAAAACACTATGCAACACTATGCATAATAAAATATAATATATTCTATTTATAAAATAACTTTAATAAAGTATTCTGTTTTATATAAAAAGATGTTTCTGTTTTATTACGTTAATAATACGAATAAAACAAAACGTCATCATCGCTATAATAATTCATATTATTAATCGACAATAATTGAATCAAACTGAGCGACTTCTCACATAAATATCAATAATCAATACCGTGTGCTACTATGCAACAACGCGTATTACTGTACTTTTACTATCCAGTAGTTCAACAGTATCAACGGTAAAACTTCCGCCGTTATTTTCAATAAAATATTTTTGTCGTTTTCTCAATCCGACAATAATTCTGTTGTGGGGTCCACCAATAATTGTACCGTCGTACGAATATTTTCCGACACAAAGAATATTCCCTGACCAATCGAATATAATATAACAACTTGCATACTTTGCAAAATTTATAAATACTACCACAACTATAATATTATCTCAAATTCACACCATAATATTAAAAAATTATTTTGAGAAAATTAATTCTTTATTCATAAAATCTGGGATTTCACAGAAATCCTTATCGGAAAGCCCCCTCTTTCGTGGGAACGACCTGGTTGTCATAATTGTGATTCTGTAATATTATTTGTGAATAATTAATTATTGATTTATATGATACGGAAATATTTATTTTATGTGGATGGATAGGGAAATATTTATTTTGTATGGATATAAATGTCAGTATTTTGTCGAAATGGAGGTATTAAAAATTGTCCGTATGTGGATTTCGGTCATTTTACGTTTGGAATTTGGAAAAACTTAAATCTACAAAGTTGTAGAGAATTTAATTTCCTATGGAATTGATATAAAATTCGTATTTTTCTGATAAAGGGCTATTTATTATGAATTATTGAAGTTTTGGAAATAAATGTTTTTATTAAAAACATGGCAAGCGCCACTTTTGGTTGGTGAAAAATGTGCTAAAATTTTATTTCAAAAATGGTGGGCGGTAATAGTAGGTAGGTAAAGCCATCAGGTAGCATGTTAGTCTGCTATGGTGTTCTAAGCATTTTCCTATAAATAGGGTGCTTAATTAGAATTGAAAATCACACCAGAATCATAAGTTTTTTTTTTCTCTATATTATCGAGCAAATTTTGTGAGTATTTAGATACTTTGTGAGTTGCTATTCAGTGCAAGTTTTCTTCAGCCTTATACCTGATATTTCAGCCGGAAGTACTGTTCTTTTGAGGTAAGGGATGTTATTTTCTTCGTAAATGATATTATTTTCTTTAATATCATTATGCCAAAATATTGATATGAATTTTATTGTGAAATTCTACCTTTTTGTGTTGGGGTTACTATTCACGTATACGACACTATTCACGTATACGGCGCTATTCACGAATACGACACTATTCATAAAAAAAATGAAATTTTCTTTTCTTTGTCCAAGTTGTCTATTATGGTTATTATCTTTGATTGTATCCATGTTTTGATCTTCATTCTTGAATTTTACTCCACTATGATTTATTTTGGAGTATTTTTGAAATTGGATAAACTAAAGTACGAATCCCTAATCTTTGATATTTTATCTCACTGGATTCGTTTCTTAAAAATATTTTTCATCATCCTTAGTCCTAAATGATGATATTACTGTATATCTTTGGCCTGTAGTGCAAAGATGAATGATTATCTAATGAATATCTTTGGTCCGTAGTGCAAAGATGAATAGGCATTGAGATACAAATGACTAACTGATGATACAAATGAATATCTTTAGCCCGTAGTGTAAAGATGAATATTTGATTCAAGATGTATATTGATTGATGTTACAGGGATCACTACAAGAAAAATGCCTATCAGCGACCAATACTATCAGCGACCGCATATCTGGTCGCTGATAATAGTACTAGAGACCGGCATTGGCGACCATCATTTAATCTAGTCGCTATTTACTATCAGCGACTGCATGCGGTCGCTGAGTGGTCGCTAGCACAAATTTTCCTCGTAAAAATTGGCACAAAATGTTGGCGCCAAGGTTTTGTACGACCACTTAATATCAGTGGCCGCATGTGGTCGATGATAAGTTCATATCATTAAATGAATATTAACAGTTTCAGTCATTCGCTCGACACAGCAGATTGAAGGAAAAAAAAGAGAGGGCGTAATAGAGAGAAGAGGGAGAAGGGGGAGAAGAGAATAAGGTGAAGAGGGACGCTGCCATCGCCGTCACTACCGCTGCCATCGCCGCCGCCGCCGATAAATTTACCCTATTGTCTGTTTATGCAATATTGATCCATTTATTGGGTGTTTCATTTGTAAAATGCTGATATTACACTTAGAAGCACAATAATATGTTATGTATTTGTTGCTACTAATTTGATATGGACAGTAACATGTGCAAGATCCTTGATTTGATTATGTAGAAATTGTGTATATTTTTGCTGACTTAACTGGACAGGACTGTGCAAAGCTCACGGTTGGGGCTTTTTTAAGTTTTTGTTTCTTCTCTCATCTTTTATTGTTCCACATGATCAAAAATTTTGTTGCAGTTTAGGAAAATAAATATTGAGTTCATTTGTTTCTAATCACTCTTATTAGCAGAAATGTATAAATAGCTTTATTATGTTTAAGTACTTTGACAGTAAAATAATCTTTCTATGAGGTGTTTTGAGTTATAAATTTATTTTATAATTTAAATATTTTATATGAGACGAAAGGATTATAAATATAACCAATAAAAGTTGAAATAACTTAATCAACTTTAACCAATAATAAATAACTTAATAAATACATACAAATTTAACATCGCAACAATTAAAGAGAAAACTGATATTTAATTATTCTAGCATAAATTAAAGACGAATATGATCCACGTCAACGTGTAAACAAGTATTAATTACCCAGTTACCCTTGTACGTATAACTATAGGTTTGGTACTAGTGTTGGCCAGTAATGGCATTTTCGTTATTATTTTGGTCTTATTATATTGGGAATTTGTATATTTCTCTTGGTTTGTCTTGGGTACCTAGAAATGACCTTATATATATGCAGTCGTGCATGTGGCTAGTCTGTATTATAGGGGAGACTCTGGCGGAAATTTTTTATTGGTCGGGTAGTTGCGAACATTTATAATATTAACGAGCTCTTTATGTGCTTACTAGTATGCTCAAGTCATATGCTTACTGGCTAGTTTGCTCTAGTCATATGCTCTAGTCCATATGCCAAGCCTCACGGGGCCAAGCCAAGCTTGGTTGTCAGCATGGTAAGCTATTGGGGGCAGTTAAGCCAAAATAGGCAATGCTAGGGAACTGTTAGTGCAACAGAGAAGGTAACTAGACACACTTGGTCAATAAAGAGACTATTTTGGATATAACAGAAAAACAAGGGTATTTAACACATATGTATACAAGAATAAAGCTACAAAATGTTATAGAAGCTATAAATTGCTCAACCAAGTTGTGACTATCCCAAAACATAAAAGATTATAGAAAAGGACCGTGAGGGGTATAATCTTAAAACATGTTAGCCACCTTAGCACACTAGTTGATATGAATGAATCTCCAAGATACTCAAAAGTTGTATGCTCAAGTCATATGGTTACAAGTATGCTCAAGTCATATGCTTACAAGTATGCTTAAATGTTAATCATATGTTTACAAGTATGCTCAAGTCATACGTTAACATTTATAATCATGTCTGTAGTAGGTACCGTGGAATCATGGACCTCTATTCAGACCGTAGTTGGATGGTACGACGAAAGTCAAGTGCCCATATAGGTGTTACAACTGAATTTAGAGCTGGTTGCCTAGGGTTTTTGGAGTATGCGTATAGTCACCCATAATGTATGAATGGTAAGTCGCAGATACGATGTCTATGTTTGAAGTGTAAGAATGTAAATTATATGGACAGAGACATGTTAAACTATCATTTACTTGTTTCTGGGTTCATGAGAAATTACGAAGAATGCTGGTGGGCACATGGGCAGAAAAGAGATCGTGGCATCACAGAAGTACACAATTCAAGCAGTAGTACTCATCGTATGAATGAAATGGTTCATGATATTGCAGGGCCAGATTTTGATTGGGAACAAGGCAGAGAGTAACCTATAAATTCTGATGCCAAAGACTTCTTTAAGTTATTAAACGAGGGTAGCGAGCCATTGTGGCATGGTTGCACCAAACACACTATATTGTCTGCAGTGGCGACATTACTTAACATCAAGGCTGATCATAACATGAGCCATGAGTGTTTTGAGTCACTCTTGAAGTCCATTAAGAGTATATTGCCTGACGGTGAGAAATTACCTGGTAACTATTACTTTTGTAAGAAAATGGTGAAGAAGTTGGGTCGTGGATACCAAAAGATCGATGCATGTCCCAACGATTGCATGTTATTTTATAAGGAAAATGAACAGATGACAAGGTGTACGTTTTGCAGTCATGATCGGTTTAGGCCTAATAAAGAGGGTGTGACTACAAAAAAATCAAGTATACGGTTTAAGATTCTAAGGTATTTTCCAATAACACATCGGCTAAAAAGATTGTATATGTCTTCAAGAACAGCTGAACATATGAGTTGGCATGCGAAATCTCCAGCTAAAGATGGAGAACTAAATCATCCCGCAGATGGTCATTCTTGGAAAGATTTCAACTTAGCACATCATGGGTTTGCATTGGAACCTAGAAATGTGAGGCTTGGATTGTCCACCGATGGTTTCAAACCATTTGGCCACTCAGTTGTTCCGTACTCATGTTGGCCTGTGATTGTTACTCCGTACAACTTGCCTCCTTGGATGTAATAACCATACTTGTTTCTTTCACTCGTGGTTCCTTGTCCTAAGAGTCCTGGAAAGAACTTAGATGTTTACGTGAGACCTCTTATAGACGAGTTGAAGGTATTGTGGGAGGATGGAGTACAGACTTGGGATGTTGCAACGAAAACAAATTTCAACCATAAGGCAGCGGTTATGTGGACTATAAATGACTTCCCAGCTTATGGTATGTTAGTTGGATGGAGTACACATAGGAAGTTGGCTTGTCCATATTGTATAGAGCATACAAAGTCGTTTAATCTATCAAAAGGTCGAAAGCCTTGTTGGTTTGACTATCATCTTTGGTTCTTACCGGTAGATCACCTGTTTCGAAGAAATAGAGAACACTTCAGGAAAGGGAAAGTAGACAATGATATGCCTGCACCGCGATTGTCGAGAACGGAGATGCGAGATCGTGTGATGAGATTGTCGGTTATCCCATTTGGTAATATTGATGCCACAAACATAATCAATGAGTTTGGTGAATCTCATAACTGGGTTTGGAGAAGCATCTTTTGGGAACTGCCTTATTGGTCTACAAATTTGAGTCGTCATAATCTAGATGTGATGCATATTAAGAAGAATGTGTTTGACAATGTGTTTAACACAGTGATGAATGTTACGGGGAAGACAAAAGATAACGATAAGGCACGTTTGGACATGAAAGATATTTGTATGCGTCCTGGATTAGACTTTATGAATCTTCTAATGGTAAGATTGTCAAATCGCATGCAAGGTACACATTGTCCAAAAAACAAGTTGATGATGTGTGCACATGGGTTAAGTCTCTGAAACTACCAGATGGATATGCGTCAAACATTGCAAGGTATGTTACGGGTGGGAAATTGAAAGGGATGAAGAGTGGTGATTGTCATGTGTTCATGGAGAGACTCATGCCTATAACATTTTGGGATGAAGTGCGCGGTCCGCACCAAGGACAATTTGAACAAAGAAGGACAAAAAGCCCTTCACAATGTCGAGATCGACCATCCATGCCAGGGAGAAGATTATATGCACGAGTATAGCCCCTGGTGGTGCACCCAGTCCATATGGGCTGAGATGTGTGCCCAATTGAGAGCTGGGAGCTGGGTTAAAAGACGAAAGACTGCCTCCACCAATAGATCCTTGGGTGTACTCGATGGCAAAAAGGCTAAAGGGACATATAAGGGCGTTAGTATTTCACAGTTGCAGCATATCATTGCCAGGGTACATATTTACAAGTTTTAATATGTTTACAATCATGAATTTTAGAAAATATATCACATTTTTACTTAGTAATATTGTGCTATTTTTTGTATAGGAGTCTCAGTCTCAAGGTATACCTATCCATTGCCTGGATGTGTACGTGGCCACCCGTGATGGTCTGCCTGATGATATCCAGATAACGGTAATAAGTTTTAATAACTTGATCTTTTTTATCAATGCTTACATAATTTATTTTTAACTATTTAATTGTTAACATGATGACAGGATACTTATAAGTATTTATTGAATGAGCGCTATCCTAAAGGCACTCCACGTCCGACTATTGATCAAGAGCTGTGGGAGAGGGCATCTGTTGTGAAGAAGAACTACATTAAAGGTCAAGGACAACAACGACACCCATCCTTCAGTGGCTCAAGCAGCTCTGCTACCCAGTCTTCACAATTATCGAGCCATTTAGCTGTTCATACTCCGGCTGAATGTGTGAGAGCTATATGTTGAGATCGAAATCTTTTGAAGATACTAGGCGGTCATTTGGGGGCTCTTGATCCTGAGGAGTTAGCTGAAGTAGTAGCGACAGCAGTAGTAGGACAGCATGGGGATGGCGACGAGGTATAAAATCAATTTGTTATATATATTGTCGTAATATATATCAGTATCAACATAGTTACTATATTTGTAACTTGTTTTATTATTTTGTTAATTACAGGGTGATCAAGGAGGCGATGATGCTTGACGTACCTGCTTTAGATCAATTTTGTAGTTATAATATAAGCTTGTACTTGTATATTCATTCTTTGGATGTCTGTATATTACTTAAACATTAGATTTGTGGTTATTTATTCAATTCATAGCGGTTTTTAAAGGTTTATATATATAGTTTATATACTAGCTAGCTAGTTTGGTGGATGATGAATGTTTATATTGTTGTGTATGTGTGTTGGGATATAGAAGGTACAAGACAGGTATAGTTTTTTGGGAATTATGCAAAACAACAAAAAGCTATTTTTCAGTTTTTTGAATCAGCGACCGCATGCGGTCGCTAATGTCTTTTAGCGACTACTAAGCATTTGAGGGTATCAGCGACCGATGTCGATCACTGTTGGCAGTCGCAACTATGTGGACCACGTTAGCCTTTGGCCCTGAGGCATGCTGACTCAGCTTAGCGACCAAAATGATGAATTCGGTCGCTATTGGCGGTCGCAGATATATCGGTCGCTAATAGTGGTCGCTGATGTGCATCCCAGCGACCAAATTTTATGCGACGACTATCAGCGACTGCACTCGTTCGTTAATAGCTATCTGCGACCAACTGCGGTCGCTGATACGCGGTCGCTGATAGACCCTTTTCCTGTTGTGGATAAAATATTGATGATGGAATTTTAAATTCATAGATGATAGTAGATTTTATTCTCTATTTAAACTCTTCTAATGAATTATTATTTCCGCTGCGAATATTGATATAAAACTGGTTGTCTACTATATTTTATCTGATTTGTTGAAGGCTAACGATAATTTGTTATTCATTATCTTAGTCACAATATTCTTTACTGGTCTAGTTGAGCTCACCCTTTTCCTTTTTGTTCCATTTTTCTTCTCAGGAGGTGAGAATATTGCAGGAACTAGCCGAGGTATGGAGTGATGGTTCTAGAAAGTTGTTTTAGCAGTCCTCACTATTTTTGTAAAATAGTATATCAATAAATGTAATGAGTACTCCTTTTGAGTTTGAATACTGTCTATTAGACAATATTTGTATTTAAACTCACAGTATATATGTTGTCGTATTTTGCACGACAATTGTAATAATGAAGTTGTAGTTATTTCTGTACCATGTATTTGGCGACTCAGAATGGGTGATGTATACATATTTTGGGTGCATCACATAGATGATATGTTGATCATCAGTACGAATATTGTTATAGTAAATGAGACTAAAAAGTATTTATCATCTGTCTTTAAGATGAAAGACTTAGGTGAAGTATATACTATTTTAGGGATTAAAGTTAAAAAAACGTAGTGGAGGTTATGTATTGAATTAATCTCACTATATTGAGAAAATATTAACTAAGTTTAGTTATCTCGGGTTCAAGGAGGTGAATACTCCTTTTCAGATTGGAGTTAAACTCAAAGATAATGAGGGTAGAGCTATTGCACAGCTAGATTACGTAAGTGCTATTGGTAGCCTTATGTATGTTATGCATTGTACTCGGCCAGATATTTCTTTTGCAGTTTCTAAACTTAGTAGATATACGAGCAGTCTTAATATTGATCATTAGAAAGCTATTGGAAGGGTATTTGGATATCCAAAAAAAACCAGTGGCATAGGATTGTTTTACTATAAATTCCCTAGTGTTTTGGAGGGATACTCTGATGCAAGCTGGATTAATAGTGTGGGAGATAATAAATCTACAAGTGGGTGGATTTTCACTCTTTGCAGTGGTGCTGTTTCTTGGGCAAGCAAGAAACAGACTTATATTTCTCACTCTACTATGGAGTCAGAGTTTATTGCTTTGGCTCAAGCAGGAAAATAGGCTGATTGGATTAGAAATATGTTGAGAGACATAGATCTATGGCCAAATCCAATGCCTCCAATTTCACTATATTGTGATAGTGAAGCTACGCTAACAAGAGCGTATAGTGGTACCTATAATGCTAAGTCTAGACATATTGGTCTAAGACATGAATTTGTGAGACAATTGATACATGATGGAATCACAACTATTGTCTATGTGAAGTCAAGTAAAAACTTGGTTGATACACTTACTAAGCCTCTAATGAGAGATTTAATAAGTTTGACTACACGAGATATGAGACTTAAACCATTCTGAGCCAAGGGTGATGGGAACCCAACCTATTACTAGGTTACCCCTAGTTTATAGGTTTAATTGGAAAAAAATTCACAGTTGTTGGCTGTGTTATTATCAATTTGGTCTCATATATAGTATATGATATATAGTAACATCTGTTGCACGACCGAGGATGAGCTATGCTCTTAACAAAGTGTTGCACTTATAGCAACAAGAGTACTTGAGAAATATTTTTTCTATATGAACTAGAAGTGAAGCCGCTTCTTATAGAGAGTTATGGTTTACTCTTTTAGAGGTTCAAGAAACAGGATATTGTGCATGGCTTTAATAATGCAAAGTGATTATTATGCTCACCGTAAAGGGAGGTTTTGTGTGTGTACGATAACTCCGGTCATATCATTTGAAATAGAGGTTCATTCTACGGACACCATCTATTTTGATATGACTTTGAGTTGTTTATACTAAAAGAAGGTTCAATGTTCGTCACACCTTCTATTATGCATACAAACCTTAGAGTTGATAAATAAAGAATTGTTTGATGAAAAGTAGTTTTCAAACAAGTGGGGGATTATTAATGCTCCTTTTCTTACATGAGTTTTGATCAATTTGGGGATTAATTTAGACCCATTCATTGATTGAATTAATATTAAATCAAAAGAGCATTTGATAGTCCTATTACAACGAGATTAATAGAGAGTAATATATGATTTAAGTAGGAATTATATATTGTATTTAAATTGTATTCAAAGGGGGAATATGAAAAGGTTTATTTTTGTTTAAGAAAACTATTTTTTTAAGTCCCTAATTGAGTAGGAATAAAACTATTTAATACTTTATAAGTATATGTGGAATAGTTTAATTCACTAGTGGTACTAAATAAAAGGCTTGGAGTTGGTCACAATGACGTGGGGCAAAGCACCACTCGTCTGGGCCTGCGTCCTGCGACCTGGGAACAGTGGTGCGGGTTCGGGTCGCAAAGTCGCATTGACGCTTTAGGCACACTTTGCACTTCGCCCGAGCCAAGAGCCTCTTTTTAGCATTGAATCAGATTAATAAACTTCATTAATGGTTAAACAATTTTTTGTTTAATCATTATGAGATACAAAACTGATATGTGATTATTATATCATTTATTTTGCAAATGATTCTTTACTCACAAATCAGTTATGAAACTGAATAGTCTTCATCTTCTTCATTCTATCATCTTTACACAGCAACATATATTGAGGTTCAAAGTGAGTTGTTATTGCTAAGAACTAGTACAGACTTGACATATATCCTGGAAGTGAATTGCTAGTAGCCTTTAGCAAACCTTAGTGGTAAGGGGAAATAAACACCTTAAGGACATGGAATACCCGTGTCAAATCATTGTTTCTTTTAATCTATATTCATTTTACTTTTTCAATTACTGTTGCCTTTAATATATTACCGTCTCCATTTATATGTTACCGTTGGCGTTGCTTTCCTTTGTTATATAAAAGGGAAATACTTGTCGTTAGAATAGATAACATATCTTATTTACAACAGCAACAAAAAAGAGTGAATGTATATATATATATATATATATATATATATATATATATATATATATATATATATATATATATATGTTAGAGTTTATGCCCTAGAGGCCAATTATTTGATATAATTGCTTAACGTTTTGATATTATATTTGATTGAATAAATATATGATTTTATTATGGTTTTATTTACTGCGTAATATAATTGTTAACATAATAAAATTCCTTAGAACAGTGATACAAATTATATAGTTTCAAGTATGTGACTTGAACATGAGATTATATATTACCATTAGTATCAGTGTTCTTAAATGTCCCTAGTCGAGTATCAAATGGCAAACAACAACAACACAAATAGTCTTTCATTACGATCAGTCCTTGAAAAGGACAAGCTAAGTGGAATTAATTTCCTTGACTGGCATAGGAACTTGAGGATTGTCCTCAAACAAGAGCGTAAGCTATATGTCCTTGATGGGCCCATTCCTGCAGCACCAGCTGTCACTGCACCACGTGCGGAGCATAATGCTTACAAGAAGCATCAAGATGATGCTCTGGATGTGAGTTGTGTCATGCTAGCAACCATGAACGCTGAGCTTCAGAAGCAACATGAGTTGATGGATGCTTATGAGATGATCGAGCATCTCAAGAAATTGTTCGAAGGGCATGCTCGACAGGAGAGGTATGATACAAGCAAGGTGTTGTATCACTGCAAAATGGGTGAACGTGATCCAGTTGGTCCACATGTGCTGAAAATGATTGGTTATATTGAGTACCTTGATAGGTTGGGTTTTCCAATCACTCCGGAAGCCCAAACTGACCTTGTTTTGCATTCTTTGAACAGCAGCTACTCTCAATTTGTTATGAACTATCTTATGAATGAAATTGAGAAACCCCTTACTGAATTGTTGAGCATGTTAAGAACTGCCGAGAACAACATGAAAAAGGCAGGACCCGCTCCCATAATGATGGTGCAAAAGGGGAATGCTAAGGGAAATTGGAAAGGAAAGAAGAAGATAGGATCTAAATCTTTTGCCAAACCCAATTCCAAAACCAAACAGGCTTTAAAACCTAAAGGTGGGGTGGCTAAAGAAGGTGAATGTCACTTCTGTGGAAAACCTGGACACTGGAAAAGGAATTGTCATGCTTATCTGGAAGAAGTGAAGAAAAGAAAAGGAAGTACGACTTCTGATTCAGGTATATATGTTATAGAAGTTAACTTATCTACTTCTACATCATGGGTATTGGATACTGGATGTGGTTCTCACATTTGTGTTAATGTGCAGGGACTCCGAAGGAGTAGAACTTTGGCGAAAGGAGAGGTTGACCTACGAGTTGGAAATGGAGCAAAAGTTGCTGCACTGGCCGTAGGAACTTATCATTTATCTTTGCCCACTGGGCTAGTTTTAGAATTAGAAGATTATTATTTTGTGCCTGCTATAAGCAAAAACATTATTTCTGTTTCTTGTTTGGACAAGAAAGGTTTTTCATTTATAATAAAGAACAATCGTTGTTTGTTTTATTTAAATGATATTTGTTATGGTGTTGCACAATTGTTTAACGGTCTCTATATTCTTGATTTAGAAATGCCTATCTATAACATAAATACAAAACGATTTAAATCAAATGATTCAAATTCGACATATCTCCGGCATTGTCGTTTAGGCCATATAAATGAGAAACGCATATCCAAACTCCATAAAGATGGGTTCTTGGATTCATTTGATTTTGAATCATATGAGAAATGCGAGTCTTGTTTATTAGGCAAGATGACTAAAGCCCCTTTCACTGGACACAGTGAACGGGCTAGCGATGTATTGGGACTTATACATAGTGATGTATGTGGACCCATGAGTTCGTTAGCAAGAGGTAGGTTTTATTACTTCATTACATTTATTGATGACTTTAGTAGATATGGATATGTGTATCTTATGAGACACAAATCCGAATCCTTTGAAAAGTTCAAGGAATTCAAGAATGAAGTTCAAAACCAATTTGGCAAAAGCATAAAAGCCCTTCGATCCGATCGAGGAGGTGAATACTTAAGCCAAGACTTTGATGACCTTCTAAAGGAGTGTGGTATTATATCACAGCTCACTCCACCTGGAACACCGCAATGGAATGGTGTATCTGAGAGGAGAAATCGAACCTTGTTGGACATGGTACGATCAATGATGAGTCATGCAGATCTTCCAATAAGCTTCTGGGGTCATGCCCTAGAGACAGCTGCATTCACACTTAACCGTGTTCCTACAAAGATGGTTCAGAAGATACCATATGAAATGTGGACTGGGAAACGTCCTAGTATGTCGTTCATGAAGATTTGGGGTTGCGAGGCGTTCGTAAAACGTCTGAATTCTGACAAGCTCGGACCCAAATCTGACAAATGTAATTTTGTGGGATACCCAAAGGAGACAAAAGGGTATTATTTCTACAAACCTTCTGAGAACAAAGTGGTTATTGCTCGAACTGGTATTTTTCTAGAAAGAGAATTTGTCTCTAAAGGAAACAGTGGGAGGAAAGTAGAACTCGAAGAAATTCGAGAACCACAAAATATCATTGAACCTGAGTTGGAACATGAGCAGGAACCACAAGAAATTGTGGAAAGTGAACCTGCTCAAATTACACAAGTCATTCGTAGATCTGGTAGGACACGCCAAGAGCCTGAGAGATATTATGGATATCTTGTGACTGAAAACGGCGATGTGATGCTCATAGATCAAGATGAGCCTGCTTCCTACCAAGAAGCTATGAATGGACCAGATTCTGAGAAATGGTTTGAAGCCATGAAATCTGAGATGGACTCCATGTATACTAACCAAGTATGGACTCTGGTTGATCCACCCGAAGGGGTAAAACCAATCGGGTGCAAGTGGGTTTTCAAGAAGAAAACCGACATGGATGGTAATGTACAAACCTATAAAGGCCGACTGGTAGCAAAAGGTTTCAAACAAATTCAAGGTGTTGACTATGATGAAACCTTCTCTCCAGTGGCAATGATTAAATCCATCAGGATCTTACTTGCTATTGCAGCTTTTTATGATTACGAAATCTGGCATATGGATGTCAAAACTGCTTTCCTTAATGGAAATCTCCTTGAGGATGTGTATATGACACAACCTGAGGGTTTTGTCACTCCAAAGGATGCTGGAAAGGTATGTAAACTGCATCGATCCATTTATGGATTGAAGCAAGCTTCTCGGAGTTGGAATCTTCGATTTGATGAAGCAGTCAAAGAATTTGGCTTTATTAAAAATGAAGATGAACCTTGTGTATATAAGAAGGTTAGTGGGAGTCACATTGTATTCCTAGTATTATATGTTGATGACATATTAATTATTGGGAATGACTTTCCTTCCTTACAGGCTGTAAAAACATGGTTAGGAAAATGTTTCTCCATGAAAGATTTGGGCGATGCTGCCTACATTTTAGGTATCAAGATCTATAGAGATAGATCAAGAAAAATGCTCGGCCTAAGTCAAAGTACATATATTGATAAAATGTTGAAACGGTTCAGCATGCAAGAGGCGAAAAGAGGAAACTTACCCGTGACTCATGGTGTAAAGATCTCTAAGGCCCAATGTCCTAAATCACAAGATGATGAGGAGCGTATGAGAAAGATCCCTTATGCTTCGACAATTGGATCTATCATGTATGCAATGATATGTACTCGTCCGGATGTCTCGTATGCTTTGAGCATGACGAGCAGATACCAGTCGAATCCAGGTGAAGGTCACTGGACAGCAATCAAGAATATCCTCAAGTACCTGAAAAGGACTAAGGATTCATTCTTAGTATATGGAGGTGAAGACGAACTAGCAGTAAAGGGTTACACAGATGCTAGTTTCCAAACTGACAATGATGACTATAAGTCTCAGTCAGGTTTTGTGTTTTGCCTTAATGGTGGTGCTGTTAGCTGGAAAAGTTCGAAGCAAGAGACAGTAGCTGATTCTACAACAGAGGCTGAGTATATTGCTGCTTCTAGTGCAGCCAAGGAGGCTGTATGGATTAAAAAGTTCATCACTGAACTTGGTGTTGTTCCAACCATTGTTGATCCGGTTGCTCTATACTGTGATAATAATGGAGCCATTGCACAGGCTAAGGAACCCAGATCTCACCAACGATCCAAGCATATACTTAGGCGGTACCATCTCATCCGTGAAATCATTGATAGAGGAGATGTACATATAGGAAGAGTGCCAACAGATGATAATGTTGCAGATCCACTAACCAAGGCTTTGTCGCAGCAGAAGCACGACGGTCACACTAGTTCCATGGGTATTAGATACATGAGTGATTGGCTCTAGTGCAAGTGGGAGACTGTTAGAGTTTATGCCCTAGAGGCCAATTATTTGATATAATTGCTTAACGTTTTGATATTATATTTGATTGAATAAATATATGATTTTATTATGGTTTTATTTACTGCGTAATATAATTGTTAACATAATAAAATTCCTTAGAACAGTGATACAAATTATATAGTTTCAAGTATGTGACTTGAACATGAGATTATATATTACCATTAGTATCAGTGTTCTTAAATGTCCCTAGTCGAGTATCATTGTTGATGGGACAACAATGATGCATTGAGACTAGTATGTGGATTGACTGATGACCAAATCTCATTGGTCATAAATATATGAGATATTAAGTCAATGCATAGGTACATGTTAGAGAACGATGTACTGGACAGACCCACCATGAGAATTCTATATGGAGCATTATGTGAAGTGTCATTAGCAATTCTCATAGTGACAATGATGTAATGGTCCTCCGACCTGAAATCGCTATATTACTACACGAGAATTTATGTACTTTGATATCATCAAATGTCACCTTTAATCGGGTGGACTATAAAGGTGATTATTGGGTTCATCATTAATCATGTGAGAAATATGAGTGATCTAGATGGAATTTAACCATCCTATATATTATGGGTGATATCCATAGGCCTCTTGATTGAGTAGGACTATGAAATGCATGGCCATGCTCAAATAGGGATTTGTTTCATATAGTCTACTCATTGATCAAGAAAACTCAGATTAAATTATGAAGAGTATGACACATTCCATGACTCGAGTTTAATCTAGGATATTAAGGTTAAAAGGATTAAATTGCATTGAAACATTGGTCACAAAAAGGTTGCATCGAATTATCGATCTTATTATTACTTGGGTAGCAGTGATGCATTACTAGATGCCGCTCACTGTTTATAATTTTATAATATGATTTTAAAATTATTGCCAACGTAATAATAACCTATAGGGTCACACACATAGAACGTTATTTAAAAGGGAATTAATTTAAATTTTAAGGATTTAAATATATTAATATGATTAATAGTATTTAAATCACGAATTTAAATTAAAAGGAGAATTTGTATATATGTATATTAATTAAGTAAGACTTAATTAAGAGATATATATATATATATATTCGGATTTTATATAATTAGGTTTTGATTTTGATTAATTCCTTTTAACTACTATATATATGATATATAGCAGCTACTTAGGGTAAGATATCAGAATAGAAAAACCCTAGCCGCTCTTAGAGAGAGACTAGAAAAAAAAACAGTTTCAAAAATCCATTCCTTTTGGTGGCTAGTACCGCAAGTCCTTCTTATTGCAGAATCGTTCGACGGTTCGTGCGGCGTTCGTGTGGATACTGTAGAGGCGCAATCGATTTGTATTGCGTTGGAGATTCGAGGCGCAGTCGGTTTCAGATTCTCATTTTTATTTATATCTGGTATAATCTCTAAACCTCTGAATTAATTGATTTTCGCATGGATCCTGTTTTAGGGTTTCGGAAATTGCTTTAAAATTTTAATTTCCGCTGTGCATTTCTGTGCCGAAGCCCAACAATATATATATATATATATATATATATATATATAAGTATATATATATATATATATATATATATATATATATATTCATCTCTCTCACATATATATCATATAAATAAAATATTTATATGTGTATATATATATATATATATATATATATATATGTTGTATTTTTTTTAAGTAAGGAAAATTAGAAGTTGTTCCTGGATCATTCAACTGTTTCAAGTGCTGATTAGTTGGGTGAAGAGCCGTTGAATCCTGGAGTAGGATTTTGTTAGTGACCTTAGCACCGAGAAAAGTTCTCCACTGCAGGCCTCTGCTCAAAATTATTCGCTCTAAATATATAATTTTTATTTTTGCCCTTCTTTTATTTGATAGTTGAATCCTATATTTTATTCGTATTTTACCAACAATCTTAAGTAGAAATTATGGATTCTGCTATGCTTACCACCACTAAATCTGTCCCTGATTTGACCAAAGTTGAGCCTTTTGATGGATCCAATTTTAAACGTTGGCAAACCAAATTACTTTCGATTATGGACATTGCTAAAGTTGACCATGTTTTAACCAAACCAAAACCAGTTGAACCCCTTTATGATGCTACCGATGAACAAAAGAAAGAATATGAATCTTCTGTTAGTACTTGGTCTTCTGCTGATAAAATTTGTTGGGCTATAATTCTCAACTCTTTGTCGAATGAACTTTTTGATATCTACTGTTTATATAAACATGCTGCTGAAATTTGGGATGCTTTAGTTTTGAAATATGTTGTGGAAGATGCTGGTGTCAAAAAGTATGCAATTGGGAATTTTCTTAATTTTTACATGACCGATGAAAAAGATGTCTCTTCCCAAATTGATTCTTTTCATATTGTCGTAGCTGAACTTAATAATGAATGCGTCTTTACTTGCTCCTTTTGTTGTTGGCTCCCTTATAGAAAAATTGCATGATTCTTGGAAAGATTACAGAATATATGAAACATAAAAGGAAAGACATGACCTTAGAGGAGTTAATTGTTCATATTCGTATTGAGGAAAAGAACAGAAATTTAGATAAATCTACCAAAGCCAAAGAGATGTCTTCCAAAGAAAATTTGGTTGATGATCGCAAACCTCGTCAACCGTTCAACAAACATCCTAAGCATGGGAATAAGTATAACCCCGGTCCGAAGGCAAAACCGAATCAGTTCAAACACAAAACCTCAAAACCTAAAGGTGATTATTTTGTGTGTGGAAGGCCAAGTCATCATGATGCCCAATGCGAGTTCAAAAAGGGAAACAACCTGCAGTCTGTTCCTCCGAGAGCAAACTTAGCTGAGGCATACAATACTATTGTAGCGGTTGTCTCCGAGGTGAATATGGTGACTGACAAATAGGCATGGGTTGTGACGCCCCCAAAATAGGTCCAATCCACAACCCATTCTGAGTCGCCAAATACATGGTACAGAAACAAGTACAACTTTATTAATACAATTGTAGTGCAAAATACGACAACACATAAACTGTGAGTTTAAATACAAATATTGTCTTCTAGACAATATTCACACTCAAATAAGTCCTCATTACAATTATTGATACACTATTTTACAAAACAGTGAGGACTACTAAAACAACTGTCTTGAACCATTACTCCACACCCCGACTAGTTCCCGCTATATTCTCGTCTCCTGAGAAGAAAAATGGAACAAAAAGGAAAAGGGTGAGCTCAATTAGCCCAGAAAAGAATATTATGACTAAGATAATGTACAATAAATTATCCTTAGTCTTCAACAGGGAAAAATCTGATAGAATACAATAGACAACAAGTTTTAGATCAACAACTGCAACGGAAACAACAATTCATTAGAAGAGTTAAGTAGAGAATGAAATCTACTATCATTTATGAATTTAAAAGTCTATCATCGATATTTTATCCATGTAACATCAATCAATATACATTATAAATCAAATATTCATCTTTGCACTACAGGCCAAAGACATTCACCAGTTGGTCATGTTCATCTAAACACTTGTTCATCTTTGCACTACGGGCTAAAAATATTCATCATAAAATCATTCATCTTTGCACTATAGGCCAAATATATTCAGTTATATCATCATTTAGGACTGAGGATGATGAAAAATATTTTAAAGAAAACGAATCCAGTGAAACAAAAGAATAAATATTAATGATTCGTACTTTAAACAATCCAAGTTCAAAAATACTTCATAAATAACAAGAGTGGAGTAAAATTCAAGAATGAAGACCAAAACATAGATCCAATCCAAGATAGGAATCATAACAGACGATCTTGGACACAGAAAAGAAAATTTAATTTTTCTGTGAATAGTGTCGTATTCGTGAATAGTGTCGTATACATGAATAGTAACTCCGACACTAAAAGATAGAAATTTCACAAAAAAAATCATCATGCTTCTTGAATAGTACTCGTGAATAGTAACTCATGAATAATAACTCATGAATAGTAACCCCGACATAAAAAGTTTCAAATTTGATAAAAAAAATTCCAACCAATATTTTGGCATAATGATATTGAAGAAATAATATCATTTTCGAATAAAATAACACCCCTTACCTCAGAAAGAATAGTACTTCTGACTGGAATATTGGATATAGTGCTAAAAGAACTTGCACCGTATAGCAATACTAAAAGTACTAAAATACTCACAAAATACGCTCGATATTATAGAGAGAGAAAGAGAGAGAAATCTTTAGTTTCTGGTGTGATTTTCAATTCTAACCTAAACACCCTATTTATAGGAAATTGCTTAGAACACCAAAGCAGAAAATTTAATAAATTAATAATATTATTTTTCCACATCATCCTATGCACACCACCACCTGAAATCAACCATTAACACATGTCCCATAATTGACAAAAACGTTTTTCATGCAAAAGTTACTTAAAACTCAAAAAAAATGATAATCAATTAATCCGGAACTTCAATAATTCATAATAAATAGCCCTTTTATCAGAAAATTTGAATCTCACCACTTTTTATAGGAAATTCAATTCTCTACAACTTTACAGAAGAAAGTTTTTCCAAATTTCAAACAGAAATTGACCGAAATCCTCATACGGACGATTTTTCAGGCTATAATCAAATTTCAGTCAAGAAATGGGGTCCACCGACACACAAAACATGTGTTAATCATTTAATGTAACAAAAATACTCTTCCTCCTCATATACTCGTATATCCCACATTCATTGTAAAAATATCACCATTAATATATTATTAAAATAATATATTTAAATGAATTATTTTATCAGAAAAAGATAAAATATTAATTTTCAACAATTGTCACATTAAAAATTTTCTCCATCTATATCCACAAAAAATCAATATTTTCCTCATTATATAAATTAATAATTAATTATTCATAAATAATATTACAGAATCACAATATTGACAACCAGGCAGTTCCTAAGAAAGAGGGGGTTTTCCAATAAGAATTTCTCCTTACTGGCGCGCAATTAGGTGACCAAACCTCTCCTTAGACAGAACTTTCTAAACATTACCAATAATGTTATCTAATAATATTATTCAAATAATATGAATTATTGATCTGATAATGAAAAATAATGTGTAGTGACAATTATTGAAACAACAATAATATAAAATATTAACGTAGCAATTATTGAATCAATAAAATAAAATATTAAACAGTAATTACTGTAACAATTATTGAGTAGTGCCTTCTTACGTAAGAATCAATAATCGGTGCAATACCGTGTGCTACTGTACAACAACGCGTATTACTGTGTTTTAATCACCGGGTATTCCAACACTGTTAACGGTAACAACTTATACTTGTCGTTTTCTTCATCCAATCGCTTTCTGTTATGGGGCCCACACAAGGCTGCGCCGTCGTACGAATATTCCCCGACAGCAAGAATATTCCACGACCAAACGAATATTCTCCGACAACAATGAGTATTTTATAACCACTTGCTTATTTGAAATATTTGTGCATTTTACCCATAACTAACCACATTAATCAAATCAACCCCTTACTATTTCAAAATAATAATTAGAGAAATTAAATCTTTATTTATAAAAAGTTGGGGCCTTACATGGGTAGTGGATTTTGGTGCTACCAAACACATTTGTTCGAATCGTGGTGCATTCATCTCTTACACTCCACTTGAGGAAAAAGATGAACATGTGTACATGAGCGATTCGAGGCCTGCACAAGTGTTGGGTAAAGGGAAAGTAAATTTAAAATTGACTTCTAGGAATATCCTTTCTCTTACCGATGTTCTTCATATTCTTGAGATTCGCTACAATCTCGTATCTATTGGGATACTTGGGAAAGTTGGGGTTAAGGTTATGTTTGAATCTGATAAGGTAGTATTAACAAAAAATGGGGTGTTTGTGGGAAAAGGGTATCTTAATGTTGGTTTATTTCATTTGAATGTATTTAAAATCATGAATAATAATGCTAGTACTTCTTTTGCATACTTGGTTGAATGTGATGATATTTGGCATGCTAGATTAGGCCATGTGAACTATTCTTATATAAAAATGATGAAAAATTTGAGAATTTTAAAAGATGTTAAAATTTTAAATACCAATAAATGTTAAGTGTGTGTGGAAGCCAAAACTACTAAAAAGACATGTAAACCAGTACTAGTTAGAGATTCTGAACCTCTCAGTTCAATTCATTCAGACTTAGGTGATATGTTTAGAAATACTTCTATTGGTGGGAAAATTATTATGTGACTTTTATAGATGATTATTCTAGATATACTAAAGTTTACCTTCTTAGAAATAAAAATGAAACTGAAGATAAATTTCTAATTTATAAGGTTAAAGTTGAAAATAAATTAGAAAAGAAGATTAAAAGACTCAGGTCCGATAGAGGTGGAGAGTAAATATTGCGAAGAACAAGGAATTATACATGAGGTAACACCTCCCTATTCTCCAGAATCTAATGGGGTTGTTGAAAGAAAGAATATAACACTAAAAGAAATGATGAATATTATGTTAGTAAGTTTTGGGGCTCCACCGAATTTGTTGGGGGGAAGCTCTTCTTTCTTTTTGTCACCTGCAAAATAGAATCATTTATAAGAAAACTGGAAAAAACCTTATGAGCTTTGGGAAAATCATTTACCTAACTTGAAATACCTTAAAGTGTAGAGGTGTCTCGCTAAGGTAATGTTACCCGACCCTAAAAAAGGAAAATTGGTTCTAAAACTGTTGATTGTTTGTTTATTGGTTATGTTGAACATAGTGCTGCTTATAGATTTCTTGTTTTGAAAAGTGATGTATTAGATCATAATACAATTATTGACTCAAAAAATGCTGATTTCTTTGAAAATATTTTTCCTTTGAAATATAAAGTGGATCGACCAGTAGCAGAGCTTTCTACGAGCTCTTATATAGTTCCAATTGACGAATCTGAAATTGAACCAAGGAGGAGTAAGCATACTAGAAAACCCACTAATCTGGGAGATGCCTTTTTTACGTTCTTGTTAGGTAATGACCCATTAATCTTTAGAGATATAGTTTCTTCTCCCGATGCTTCTTTTTGGAGAGAATCCATAAATAGTGAGATTGAGTCTATTATGGCTAATCACACTTAGGAATTAGTGGACCTTCCTCCAGGTTCTAAAACTATTGGTTGTAAATGAATTTTTAAAAGGAAATTAAAACCTGTCGGATCAATGATAAATTTAAGGCTAGGCTTGTTGCTAAAGGTTATAAACAAAAGCAAGACCTTGACGTTTTTTAGAATTATTCACCTGTTAAAAGAACATCATCCATTAGAGTTTTAATTTCTCTAGCCGCTACTAAAAATTTAATAATTCATCAAATGGATTGAACCTGAGAGGAGAAACAATAAAACTATTTTTAAGACTTACCACTATCTAACATCTACTAAATAATGAAATGTAAATAAGAATTAAACAAGGAGGGAGAAAGATTGGATGGGGTGCCTCCCATCGAGCGATCGGTTTATAGTCCGTTAGCTGGACTCTTTTCTTGACACCGCTATCCAATTCCTCTACGTTAAGATAGGAACCCTCCATCCGTTAGAACTGCAATATGCATAGGTAGGTTCCCCATCTGGCGTGTCTGTGAATTGAAATAACCAGTTCCTGTACATTATGGTCCCAGTTCTATTGCATAGCCAGGTTCTCCTTCCGTTGTGTTTGTGAATAGATTTTTGCATTGAGGCATGACAGATACAACATGATTTTCTTCTTCTATTATCTCTTCCTTAGCCCGCCATGGTTTGTAAGAGGCCTCATAATCGCAGAAATTCTTACTTTGGATGTGACTACCAAGGGGACATGAGTGTACAAATTTCACTGAATTTTTCAACTCTAACTGAGAAGGCACTTGGGGTATTATACAAGTCAGCTCATGATCTTCATTTTCCATACCCCCAGTTGTCTCCTCAATGTCCACTCGTTTCAGTTCATTCAGTTACATGAACACCTCTGGCTCTCCATCAGTTTCATCGTCCATGTCATAGCACCAATTATTTTGAGGGCGATTGTTCAAGGCTTCGAGTATTTGATCCATTTGATTCTGCAGATTTTGAATTGACCTCTCCTAATCAATCATCTTCTCTTCAGTTGATGCTACAAACTTGAACCATAAATCCTCCACTCTTGAATTATCTTGTTTAGTTTCAAAATTCATGTATTGAGGACCATTCATTGAGGATTTAATGAGTTATTTAGTCTGTTTGTTAAGATTTTGGCTTGATAACTCCTGACTCATCGTCATCTCATCATGATCTGCTATGCTTTTTGACATGAATTCCTTCAACCTTGAATTTTCCTCTTGTTGCATTGAAGGCGGATATTAGAAATCTGATGGATGTGTTAGACTTGGGATGCAGTATTGGTTGGGATAGTTATAACTCCATTCATAATCTGGGTGATACCCCCAACCTTGTTGATAATCAAGATAAACATCGTTGTTGAAGTAATCACCCCCAAACTGCATTTGTCCACTCCAACCTTGATGTTGCACTGATAACTCGGATGCTCGCCAGCGCAGTATTCACATGTAACTACTACCTCTCGAGTGCGTTGGGCAAGAATATCCAACCTCTCCGAAAGTGTTACAATTTGTGCTGACAATGTAGAAAATACATTGAGTCCTTCAGTTCTTGTGTCCCTTAGTTGAGTCATATTTGCATAAGGCCATTGATAAGCAAAGTCATCCATGGTACCTGAAAAGAGAAAAATATAAGAAGATAATTAAAACAAAAAAATGCTTAAATTAAGACCAATTTGATTGAAATTAATGTTGGCAAAAATTTATTATGCTAATTCCCCAGTAACGATGCCAAAAACTTGTTGGTCGTTTTACCGATCAATATATATATGCAAGTATACATGGTCAACAAGTAATAAAGAGTAAGTAAAGTATCGTTCCCACGAAGAATTAACTAATAAATTTCACCGAGCACTAGTCCATAACCATTTTAGTCTTATTTAAACGAATGATTTAATATTTTATATTTAAACTATTAAATTAAATAAACCTAACTATTACTAGAGTGAGACTAGATAACGAAGACTTGAGATTACAAGTTCATCTATTGACTCATTCAAATCCACACATTTCATGTTAAGCCAAACTAATTGTACCAGATTGTTAGTCAAGAACACGAAAGTAAAGTATAGCCATATCTTAATGTACCATACCCATATCACATATAATCCACAATTTATAGAATACATATGAACACCCACATTACCTAAACCACTATATGTCTATGTGATTTACAAATAATTAGGGTTTCAGCCCAAATTCTCAATTGACTATGAGCGATGCCTCGGTATATGTCTATCCCAAGCATGAATCATACATACCATCACCATGTAGAACATACAAACACAAGCTATCAAGATCAAATCTAAACCCATAATTCGTTTTTCAAGTTCATATGGGTTATCACAGTAATTGATGCCCAATCAACTAAGCAAATAAGCATGAATCTTAATAGACAATCCCATAACAATCAATAAGATTAACAATGAAATATATCCGAAATAACTAATCCATATAATCCATTACAATCCCAAAATAAAGTTTAACTCATCATAGAATCAAAATTAATAATCCACAATTGATTATACATTGAGAAATAAAGATAGAAGTAAAGAGAAGTTAGGGATGTGGGAATGCAAATCTGATCTCTCTTGCTCCAATTCTGAATTCCTATGCTCTCCAATTGCTTCAATCTTCAACTATAATCTAATCTAGGGTTCTAATCTAATCTAAAAAGAAAGAGAAGAACACAAATAATGATAGCTTCTTGATCCCCCAAGGGGTGGTATACGTCGTACATAATGAAAATACGTCTAATATATAAGCCCTAATTGAACCCCTCCCCAAATTACGCTTTAATTCCAATTTAAAATAAAGTCAGTAGCTGCAGTCAATGTCGCGCGCGGTCCCTTCGTTATCATGGCGCGGGCGCGCAATTGGCTTTCTGGCTCTGTATGTGTGTGGCGTGGGCGCGAGCTTTATAGCTCTTATAGCCACGCGGCTCCTGCAGTCTGCAATTTGTGCTCTGCTGCTGCTTCATGTTGCTCCACTGCTTGTCACTTGTTTCTTCCTCAAAGTTCCATTCCTGATCTCCATTATCCTCATTGCCACCTACCATCGCCGAGCTATGCCATTTCTGCACTTTCACAACATAGGAATTCTCAGTACATGCAATGCAAAATATTATGAAATACAACTAAAAACATACTCAAATGTACTTGAGATGAGCATAATTCTAGTGAATTAATATCCAATAAGTAGGTATATAACCCACTTATCAAATACCCCCAAACTTTAACTATTGTTTGCCCTCAAGCAATGCAACATAATGCAATCTACATATTATGCAAGTTACACTACTATGACAATGAATCCCACATTCTCAGCCAAATATAAATTCCAATAAGATGTGCCTCAGAGAAATATCAAGATACAAGAACAAAGCATCAAACTAAGCTAAAGGCATAATGACATACAATCAGATAATCCTAACCTGCTATAAAGATGTTGTATGTGTGTGTGATTTGTTCACAGATAAGCTTGACAAAAGTGAGGATACAACATGCTAAATTGCTTAAGACAGAAAATTGAAGTTTAAATCAAGAACTGCATATACTAATGATACATCAACTACTCCAACACATCAATACAAATTAAGGTTCAACAATGGGTTTATTCTGCTTTATTTTTACTCACGAAGGCGATTTTTGCACTTTTCCGCGGTGTTTATTGATTTTTTTATTTTTATATATATTTCCCATGAATGTGCAATGTCTCATTCCATTAGGCTAACCGTGCTACCCCTTAGCGAGCTTTCAACCAATGACTCCCAGACCATTAAGACCTTAGGGCGCTAGGTGTAGAGACAATACTCTCGGGCGTACATACTCAAGTAACAAAGGCCCCGAAACAAGACTAGCCACTGTAATTATTAATTTTTTTCTCTTTTTTTATTTTATTTTATAAAGTAGGCATACCCATGTGTTCCCAAAACTTGAGTTTAAGTGTCTTCATAGTCATTACTCACTTCCTACATAATTCTATCATTAAAAACAACATTTTTATCTCAGCAAACAAGCATGCTAATCTTAACCAACAAGCAAATAGGAACATTGTCGTGTTACCTGGTAACATCTTAACAACAGGCATAGATTACATCATGTATGAAATTATAACTAAGTTTAAGTTATCAACAGAGTTCAAAAATTTATCACATTTTTATTTCATCATTGGCCAAATTAGAATTCAACTAACTAAAAACCTGGGATTATGCAATGTTATGCAACTAAACACGTACTAAGTAAACAAGACAAAAGAAAACAAAAAACAAAAAAATTTCATGTAAAATTTAACTACAAAGATACTACAATACCCCTATTATGCAACTTAAACCTGCAATCAAACTATATGCAACTAACTATATGCAACAACTACTCACTATAACCCAATACCCCCAAAATTAAAATAAACAATGCCCTTATTATAATTAAAAGTGAAAGATTACTCCCCTAAGTGGCAATGTCATCTTCGTTCGCCTCCTCATGATCCGATGGGATATCAGGCGATGGCTAAGTTTGAGATATTCTATAGTTGGAAACTGAGTGTGGGCTTCTAACCATCCGAATGCTTGAGTCAGAAATTCTAAAAATTTAGAAATTTTTTACTGTGACTGAGCTATGGCGCAGCCGCGCGACCCTGTACTCTAGCAGCTTCAATTTTTGTTTGATTTCTGTTTGATCCTAAATGCTTATAGCAATTGGATTGAACCTGAGAGGAGAAACAATAAAACTATCATTAAGACTTACCACTATCTAACATCTACTAAAGAATGAAATGTAAATAAGAATTAAACAAGGAGGGGGAAAGATTGGATGGGGTGCCTCCCATTGAGCGCTTAGTTTATAGTCCGTTAGCTGGACTCTTTTCTTGACACCGTTATCCAATTCCTCTACGATAAGCTAGGAATCCTCCATCCATTAGAACTGCAATGTGCGTAGGTAGGTTCCCCATCTAGCGTGTCTGTGAATTAAAACAACCTAGCATATTTCCTGTACATGATGCCCCCAGTTCTATTGCATAGCCAGGTGCTCCTTCCGTTGTGTCTGTGAATAGATTTTTGCATTGAGGCATGACAGATACAACATGATTTTCTTCTTCTATTATCTCTTCCTCAGCCCACCATGGTTTGTAAGAGGCCTCATAATCGCAGAAATTCTTGCTTTGGATGAGACTACCAAGGGGACATGGGTGTGCAAATTTTACTAAATTTTTTAACTCTAACTGAGAAGGCACTTGAGGTATTATAAAAGTCAGCTCATGATCTTCATTTTCTATACCCCCATTTGTCTCCTCAATGTCCACTCGTTTCAGTTCATTCAGTGGCATAACACCTCTGGCTCTCCATCAATTTCATCTTCCATATCATAGTACTATTTGTTTTGAGGGCGATTGTTCAAGGCTTCGAGTATTTGATCCATTTGATTCTGCAGATTTCGAATTGACCTCTCTTGCTCAATCATCTTCTCCTCAGTTGATGCTACAAACTTGAACCACAAATCTTCCACTCTTGAATTATCTTGTTCAATTTAAAAATCCATGTATTGAGGACCATTCATTGAGGAGTTAATGAGTTGTTCCGTCTGTTTGTTAAGATTTTTGCTTGATAACTCTTGACTCATCATCATCTCTTCATGGTCTGCTATTGACATGAATTCTTTCAACATTGAATTTTCCTCTTGTTGCGTTGAAGGTGGATATGAGAAATCTAATGGATGTGTTGGACTTGGGATGCAGTATTGGTTGGGATAGTTATAACTCCATTCATAATATGGGTGATACCCCCAACCTTGTTGATAATCAGGATAAACATTGTTGTTGAAGTAATCACCCACAAACTGCACTTGTCCAACCTTGATGTTGCACTGATAACTCGGATGCTCGCCAGCATAGTATTCACATGTAACTACTACCTCTCGAGTGGGTTGGGCAAGAATATCCAACCTCTCCGAAAGTGTTACAATTTGTGCTGATAATGTAGAAAATACATTGATTCCTTCAGTTCTTGTGTCCCTTGGTTGAGTCATATTTGCCTAAGGCCATTGATAAGCAAAGTCATCCATGGTACCTGAAAAGAGAAAAATATAAGAAGATAATTAAAACAAAAAAATGCTTAAATTAAGACCAATTTGATTGAAATTAATGTTGGCAAAAATTTATTATGCTAATTCCCCGGCAATGGCGCCAAAAACTTGTTGGTCATTTTACCGATCAATATATGCGTGCAAGTATACACGATCAACAAGTAATAAAGAGTAAGTAAAGTATCGTTCGCACGAAGAATTAACTAATAAATTTCACCAAGCACTAGTCCATAACCATTTCAGTCTTATTTAAACGAATAATTTAATATTTTATATTTAAACTATTAAATTAAATAAACCTAACTATTACTAGAGTGAGACTAGATAATGAAGACTTGAGATTACAAGTTCATCTATTGACTCATTCAAATCCACACATTTCATGTTAAGCCAAACTAATTGTACCAGATTATTAGTCAAGAACACGAAAATAAAGTATAGCCATATCTCAATGTACCATACCCATATCACATATAATCCACAATTTATAGAATACACATGAACACCCACATTACCTAAACCACACTACAAAAAAAATGGGCCTTTAGCAACGATTTTTCGGGTAACGACTTTATAAGTCGTTGCTAAAAGTATATGTTTAGCAACAAAATTTGTCCTTCGTTGCAGATTTTGTAAGGCTTTCACTTTTTGCAACGAAATTCCTAAGTCGTTACAAAATTCCGTTGCTAATTCATTGGCAAAAAAAATTTCGTTAGAAATTCGTTGCAAAATTTTTGGCCACTTGATTTCCCGTCATCGTGGGCAACGAAAGTATTTTTGTTGCTAAAAATAGGGCTTTAGCAACGATTTTTCAGGCAACGACTTTATAAGTCGTTGCTAAAAGTGTAGATTTAGCAACGAAACTTGTCCTTCGTTGCAAATTGTCTCAGGCTTTCACTTTTTGCAACGAAAAACAAAACTCATAAGTCGTTGCAAAATGTGGAAATAAAATTCGTTAGAAATTCGTTGCAAAATTTTTAACCACTTGATTTCTCCTCATCGTGGGCAATGAAAGTTTTTTTATTGCTATATTTCGTTGCCTAATATGGACCACATTCATTGACAACAATTTTTATTTTCGTTGCATATTTTATACAACTTTTTGCAACAACTATTAAAATGTTGCCTTAAATTTAAATAATCCCAATAAGCATGTTTTTGTAAGACCGTATTCGGTATTCGGAGAATTGTCAAAAAATATTCATATTTAGTATTTAAAAATTATGTCCAAATGCGAAACATATTCGTTTCCATTTTTTATTCGAATAAACTAATTATTAAAATATCTGAATTCGAATGTCAATCACCTAGAAAATAATTTATTCAATTTATTTAAAAAAAGTAAAAATAAAAAAATATTGACCAATTACTAACAAATCACAACCGTTTAAAGTAGTAAAAATACATATCATAAATGGGAGACATATCAAATACATCATAATTTATAATTGATCATAAAAATCAATTAAAATTTACTAATATAAATTGTACATATACGCTGTATAAATTGTACTTATAAGTTGTTCCATATTATTTAATTTATTTTTTGCTAAATTTAAATGTACATAAAAGAAAAGAGATACATATACTTAGGGGCATTCTCCAGATTGATACAAAATGTCAAAAAAGGGAACTCAACATGACAAACAGTAAAACTCAGATTCTAAGACAATACAAGAGCATAAGGCCAAAACAAATCAAATGAACACTGCAGAGCATCCGACCAACAAAATAATAAACAGACGGAATTTTGACTTTGCATATTGGTCCGTTATTTTTGCTGATGTGGCCAGTTATTGCTGATGTGGAGGATAGAAATGTCTGGCTTAAAAAATTCCTTAAAGAAAATGTTACTCACAAGTATTGAACTCCAGACCTCTCCAAACTAGAAAGCTTATATTCCAACAAAAGCCACTAGACCAACTACCTATAATGCTAAAATTTATGTAACACTAATATTTAAACCACCTAATATCGTTTTTATGCATGCGAAGATGAGATAATACACTTTTTGGTCACTGTAATAGGAATTGTAATAATAATAATAATAATTGTAATAATAATAATAATTGTAATAATAATAATAATAATAAATTTAAAATAATAATAAAATAATAATTAAAATTTTAAATAATAATAAAATTATTATTTTTATGGTACTAATCTTGCAAAGCCTATCAGTATTAAGACTGGAACAAAATATAAAAGATGATATATTGAGATATAAATTTTAACATAGATTTGTCAGCCATGAAATAAGGCATGCTGCTGCATGCCTGCATTTACCAATGTTAGAAACTAAAAAGTGTTCACAAGACAAAAGTGTTTACCAATGCAATAATTAAAATTTTAAATAATAATAATAATTATTATTATTTTAATTATAATAATAATAATAATAATAATTACTATAATAATTGTAATTATTATTATTATTATTATTATAACTATTATTATTATTAAAATTATTATTATTATTATTATTATTTTAAAATAAGAGTGATCCGACAAATTGTCTGTATTAAATGTCAATGTTTATGAATATATGAATTGAAAAAAATTAAAAGGACTCACACATCATTATTCTAACTTATCCATTAGAGTTTAATTGTAATATGACTTTATTATGAAATTAAACCATAAATATATATTTTTCCAAAAAAAAAAATCTAATTGTAATTGTAGTGAGTATTTTTAATCATTGAACTCTAGTAAATTTTTCTATTATAAATATTTGTTATTCGCTAATGTACTCATCTTTGTAATTTATTAGATTGATTCTAATACTTACCCATGGGTTTTTTAAAATTTAAATTTAATTTGATCGAGTCTTATAACAATAAAAAGAAAAATCTATCAAAATATTAAATTTTATTCGAAAAACATTGATACCCACGTGACTAGTACATAAAAAACAAAATAAATTTTGATTCAGTGGTTAAAAAAACTTTGGATGTAATTTTATATTTAGGGTATTTAATTTGTAACTGCTTTATATTATTTTAGGTTATTTTAATTACTATTATTATTATTATTATTTTAATTATTATTATTATTTTAAGTATTTAAAATTTATTATTATTAATACAATAATAATTATTACAATTATTATTATTACAACTTCTAGTACAGTGGCTAAAAAGTGTATTATCTCATCTTCAAATGCATAGAAACGATGATAGGTTATTTAAATATTAGTGTTACATAAGTTTTAGCATGATAGGTAGTTGGCCCAATGGCTTTTGTTAGAATATAAACTTTCTAGTCTGGAGTTCAACACTCATGAGCAATATTTTAACAAAAATATGCACAGTCAGCATTTCGTCCGTTGTTTCGGACGAAAATTAAAAATAATTACCATTTTATAATTTTTGAGAATACAATTATTCGATTGTAATAAAAAAAAGTTTCGGTAACCACAAATACTAAAAATACTAATTAAAAAATACTAAAAAATCAAATTAAAAAAATACTAAAATTCATCATTTAAAAATACTAATTAATGTAATATCAATTTTATCCATATTTTATTCATTTATTTTTAAAAAAATGAATTTATAAAAAAGAAGAGTAAGATGCAACGTTACTTTAATTGACGTTAAAATTTTTATTTTTTTACAAATTTGCTTTATAAAAAAGTTTAAAAAAGATACAATGCCGATTAGTTTGGCATTGGATCACATTTTTAATTTTTTTCAAATTTCTTTAAAAAAATAAATTCATTTTTTTTAAAATTAGGATATTTTTTTTAAAGTGACGTTTGGTTGCCTATCTGATTTTTAGCCAAAAAAATATCCAAAAATTCAACGCCATTTCAAATGGCGTTCAGTAGTTTTTCCCAAATTAGATGTGAGAGCCTTTATTCCCCACGACAGTCGTTGAAGTTTTTATTTTTTAAAAAATATTCGTTTAAAATAAAATCTTTTTAACACATCAAGGATTGATCCATCGACTTATTATATTGGGGGTTCTATCTACATATTGACTTTATCTAAAGAACTCATTCTTGATAATTCTATAGTGCAAACTTTGATTCAACACTATACCAATTTTACAAAAAAATAATTCTAATTGTTAAGTAACTTACAATATTGACTATTTCTTTAATCATAGTAAATAAAATTACAATAATTAAACTTTAAAATTTCATACATTGACCATGAAAAAAAAATTAGGCTCTTTTCTGGAGTAGACCATAAATGTTAAACTCATCTATTCTACAGCAAGAGTTAACTTTGAGTTTATTTTTTATTAATTTATGGTATCCGACAACTCAAATTGTAATGTAATTAAAATTTTAAAATATGACAATGTTAGAAACTAAAAAGTGTTCACAAGATAAAGGTGTTTACCAATGTGATAATTAAAATTTTAAATAATAATAAAATAATAATAATTATTATTATTTTAATTATTATTATTATGTATTATTCTTATTATTATTTTAATTATTACAATTATTATTATTATTATTACAATTGTAATAATAATAATTATTACAATTATTATTATTATTATTATTATTATTATTATTATTATTATTATTATAATTGTAATAATAATAATAATAATTACAATTATTATTTTAAATTTACCAATGTTAGAAACTAAAAAGTGCTCACAAGACAAAAGTGTTTACCAATGCGATAATTAAAATTTTAAATAATAATAATAATTATTATTATTTTAATTATTGTTATTATTATTTTAATTCTTATTATTATTATTATTATAATTATTATTTTAATTAAAACAATTATAATAATAATAATAATAATAATTACAATTATTATAATAATAATTGTAATAATAATAATAATATTAATTCTTATTATTACAATTATTATTTTAAATTTACCAATGTTAGAAACTAAAAAGTGTTCACAAGAAAAAAGTGTTCACCAATGCGATAATTAAATTTTTAAATAATAATAATAATAATAATAATAATTATTTTAATTATTATTATTACTGTTATTATTGTTATTATTATTTTAATTATTATTATTATTATTTTAATTATTACAATTATAATAATAATTATTATTACAATTATAATAATAATTATTATTATAATTATTATAATAATAATTGTGATAATAATAGTAATAATTATTATTACAATTATTATTTTAAATTTACCAATGTTAGAAACTAAAAAGTGTTCACAAGACAAAAGTGTTTACAAATGCGATAATTAAAATTTTAAATTATAAAATAATAATAATAATAATTTTAATTATCTTAATAATAATAATAATTATTTTAATTATTATAATAATAATAATAATTACAATAATAATAATTATTATTATTACAATTATTATTATTAAAATTATTAGTATTATTATAATAATAATAATTGTAATAATAACTATTAATATTATTATAATAATAATTATAATAACAATAAAAAGAAAAATCTGTCAAAATATTAAATTTTATTCTAAAAACATTGATACCCACGTGATTCACATTTATCATTTATTTTTATTCTACAAAAGAGTGCTCTTTTTATAAATAACAGTTTAAAATAATACAATATATTAAGTTTATCATTATATTTTAAGAGTCTGCTACATATAAGAGATAGATTGGAATTAAAAATGACCACACTCTAAATTATTCTATTTTATCATATAAAGTTTCACATTAATTATAATTCAACTTCGTTATAAATTATTTTATTTTATCACATAAAATTTCATGTTAATTATAATTTAACTTCGTCATAAATTTGTCAACGTATAAATATCATGTCACTACCAACTAATAAGTTACCAATTTATAAGAATAAACATATACCGTAATACATATATGTTCTTAAAATTTATAGATTTTACAAATTATATTCTTTTTATAAAATAAATAAAATAAGTTGATCGCAAAAAGGTCTATCCATGTACGGGCCCAACCCAATAGATTATTGAGCCCAATAAAGATTATCTTCCTAAGTTGTTATCCACTGCCTTTACTAAACCCCTTGCAAAACCCTAATAAATCATCATCTCCTTCTCTCTAATCACCGATCGATTATCGATCCATGGCACTCACCAAGCCAACCTTCCTCATCCACCTCAAAATATTAATCACATCTCCACCATCACTACTCTCCCTTCGCCATTCCGAAAGAAGCCGCTGCCGAGCGCCGCCGCCGCAAGCGCTGCCTCCGCATCGAACCCCCTCTCAACTCCCTCCTCCAACAACAGCCTCAACAACGCCCAAACCCGTAAGTCCCTCAAAACCCCAACGTCCCAAAACTCCCGGAACACGCCTCAGTCCTCACCAGCAACCGCCTCAACCTCCACAATCGAATCCTAAAACTAATCCGAGAAAATGATCTCGTGGAAGCAGCCCTCTTAACCCGTCACTCCATCTACTCCAACTGCAAACCCACCATTTTCACCTGCAACGCCGTCATGGCTGCCCAACTCCGTCAGTCCCGCTACAGCGACCTTCTACAGCTTCGTCGCTTCATTACCCAGGCCAATGTTGCCGCCAACGTCATTACCCATAATCTTGTCATCAACGATGCCCCCTTTAACCATTCCCCCACCACTTACTGGATTCTAATCAAAGGCCTCATCGACAAAGAGAAATTAGAAAGAGCTATGTAAATCAAAAATGAAATGTTATTCAAGGGTTTCACCCCTGACCCAGTAGTTTATTCCTATTTGATGTGAGGTCAGGCAAAGAAGTTAAATGCTGATGGAGTTTTTGAGCTTTATGAGGAATTGAAGGAGAAACAAGGTGGATTGGTATCACATGGTGTTGTGTATGGAAGCTTGGTTAAAGGGTATTTCTTGAAGGGAATGGAGAATGAGGCTATGAAGTGTTATAAAGATGTTGTGGGTGAGAGTGAGAATTCTAAAATTAAGATGAGTGCAGTTGCATATAATAACATTTTGGATGCTTAGAGTAAAAACGGAAAGTTTGATGAGGCATTGAGCTTATTTAACAGGATGATGAGGGATCATAATCCTCCTAATAGATTGACTGTGAATTTAGGGAGCTTCAATGTGATGGTTGATGGGTATTGCGTGCAAGGGAGGTTTACTGATGCTATTGAGGTATTCAAGAATATGGGGGAGAAGAGGTGTGGTCCTGATACATTATCTTATAATATTTTGATTGAGCATCTGTGTAACAATGGTTTGTTGGCTGAGGGGGAAGAGCTCTACAGATGTATGAGTGAGAAGGGGGTTAAGCCTGATGAGTTTACTTTTGTTTTATTAATGGATACTTGCTTTAAAGAGGATCGTCCTGACGATGCAGCTGAGTATTTTAAGACAATGGTCTAGTCCAAGTTGAGCGATTATCCGGGAAAGAAAAAGCTGATGAAGTTAAAGGTCCACTGATATGTTTTTATTTTTGTAGTTTTTGCTGTGTTGTTATCCTATGGTGTAAGAGCATCTCCAGCAGATGGACTATCTGCTGGACTATATTTAGTCCATCTGACATCAGCAAATGTCCTTTAGTCTTCACTCCTTCCAGCAGATGAACTATCCTGTGGACTATCCTGTGGACTATAATATAAAATGATTAAAATAATCAATTAATTCAAAAAATCTCCAACGGACATAATCCAACGACCATATTCTAACGGTCATATTTCAACGGCCATATTATAACGGCTATATTTTAATAAACAAATAGCATCTATAAATATAAGGCATATCTAGTCTCTCATATTCACTCATCTTAATTTCATTCTTCCAGTCAAATAAGTTATTTTAAATATGTCTCGTCAATTCGAATTAGCTATGTTGCACGTGGATGAAGAAGAAGATGAAGATGCATATGGACAATTATTCGGCATGGCGGCTATTGAAGAAGAACAAAATGTCAATAGGCATACATCACGTCATCGTGGTTTTGTGCAAGGTCGTATTACTATTGATTGTGGTAGACATGAAGGTCATAATCGACTTTTTCGTGATTATTTTGCAGAACATCCTACATACCCCCCGTATCTATTTCGGAGAAGGTTTAGAATGCGGCGCCCGCTTTTCCTCCGAATTCAAAGAGCAGTTGAAGCGTATGATTCATACTTCGTCCAAAAAATGAATGCTGCAGGACATCTCGGTTTATCTTCTCTACAAAAGATAACTGCCTCAATGCGGATGTTTGCTTATGGTGTTTCAGTAGATTCCGTTGATGATTATGTGCGAATCGGTGAAAGCACGGCTATATTGAGTCTTAAAAGGTTTGTAAAAGCAGTTATTTCAATTTTTGGTGATGAATATCTGAGATCACCCAATAGTAATGACATCGTTAGATTGCTATCAAAAGCTGAAGAGCGTGGTTTTCCTGGGATGTTGGGGAGCATCGACTGTATGCATTGGAAATGGAAGAATTGTCCGGTTGCGTGGCATGGTATGTATTCTGGACATGTGCATGAGCCAACAATTATTTTAGAAGCGGTGGCTTCATACGATCTTTGGATATGGCATGCATTTTTTGGATTACCAGGCTCTCATAATGATATTAACGTTTTGGAGAGATCATCTATCTTCTCTGCTCTTACTGAAGGTCGTGCTCCACCAGCGAACTACTCAATTAATGGAAATGAGTACACGATGGGATATTACCTTGCTGATGGTATATATCCCCCATGGGCAACATTTGTTAAAACCATTTCGGCACCTCGGGGAAATAAAAGAAAACTATTTGCTAAGACTCAAGAGGCGCTTAGAAAGGATGTTGAGGGAGCATTTGGGGTACTGCAAGCACGTTTTGCGATAGTTCGTGGTCCTGCACGATTTTGGGATCAGACAACACTAAAAGAAATTATGACTGAATGCATAATATTACATAATATGATCGTTGAAGATGAACGAGATGAAAATCAAGAACCAACAACCTACGATACACATGACGAGATTCCAACTGTAGAAGTGTCTCATGAGCGTACCCCACAATTACTTGAATTCATTGAAGCAAATCATCGCATAAGGGATAAACAAGTTCATTCTAAACTGCAAGAAGATATTATTCAACACTTGTGGTCACTACATGGCGGAGCCTAATCCATTACATTCTACTAGAATAATAAGCAAATTAAGCTACTTCAGGCTCCATTACATTCTACTACAATAATAAGCAAATTACGCTACTTCAGGCTCCATTACATTCTACTACAATAACAAGCAAGTCAACTATTAGATGTAACTCTTTTCATGATTTCTTTCTTACGTTGTTTGTAATATTCAGCTACTTCAGGCTCCATGTTAGCAGTGTCAATCATCATGATCCTTTCATCCTCTTGTGCTTTCAGTATATTCAACTTCTCTTGCTCTTGAAAATATATTCTGTCCATGTTCTCTTGTCTCTTTTGTTGGTTCAATTTCATCTGATGCTCGAACTTCTCAAACCTCAACTCCATAGGTGTACTAGTATCACCAATTCCTTTGCCCTTTTTAAATAATGCTTTCGAAGCCTTTCTTCCCAATGGCCTCTCTAATCTTGCAGAGATTGTATCTTCAATACCATCGTCTTCACCCAAACTGACTTCTTCTGCGGTTGATGGAGAAGATGCTGCTGGACTTGATTTTCTATTACTTTTCTGTTTTTTTCCACTATTATCTGTTCTCCATTTCGGTGCATCCTTTAATATTCTCCAACAATGCATAAATCCAAATGGTTGATTTTGCATACTTTTGAACATCTCTAATGCTTGACATATCTATCGAAAAATTATTTAGAAAGTATTAAATATAAAATATAAGAATAAAACTTAATGAAATTTTACATGAAAAAATTGAAATACCTTATCTTGTTCGCCTACACCGCTTTGTTGCATTCTTTCAATTGAAGCATAATATCCACAAAATTTGTTCACCGCGAGCTGAATTGTTGACCAACGTTTCGCCAAAGCAGTAGAATTGCGTTCAGACTCAAAATTTTTGTATTCGTGAAAGTATTCGTGAACTCTTTCCCAATATCTTCCATGTTTCTGATCGTTTCCTTGAATTGGATCCATACTTACATTAAGCCATCCGGAAACAAGAAGAGCATCTTCTTCAATTGTGTAATTTCCCTTTCGCCCTGTTCTTTTATTGGACTCATTTTCGAGAGTCTGAATTGGTACATCAGTTTAAATGGAGAATTCATCCAACAAATTTGGATCATCAAGTGAGAAACCTTCAGATAATAATGAAGAATAATACATCGGGGGATCATGATTTTCCATCTAAAAAATAAATTAAAGAGATATTATCAATAAAAAACAAAAATCAAATATAATAAAAATACAAACTATTATTAATAAAATACTTACAATTGTTAAATGTTGGAGTAGTTGATTGAAAGATATAAAATAAATTGAATTATTATACATATTTATAGATTTTCAATTAAGCTCTCAATTTTCTATCCGTTTGTACTCTTATTTTACCGTTCTGATTTTTTTTTTCTATCCGTTGGATTGTACTTTATTACCGTTCATCTCTTCTTCACCCACTTTCAGTTTTCTCACTTCATCTTCAACGGATCTTTCTTCATCTCACTTCATCTCCTTCTTCTTCTTCCACAGACTTCTTCAACAGAGTTTCTCTTCCTTTTTTTTTCTTCAATTTCTTCAACAGAGAGTTTCCGATAAAATAATCAATTAAATTATAGTCTGGCTCCTAGTTCGTTCGCAGATTTGGTCGTTTGGAGCGGCCGGAAAAGTTGATCGACTAAATATAGTCCATCTGCTGGAGCGATTTTGGCGTCCTAGACTAAATATAGTCTACGAATTTGGAGACTCCGGCCTCCTGGAGTTGCTCTAAGTAGGTTGGAACTTAACTGTTACAAGAATGTCTATTATACGTAATTACAGAGTTGCTATCACATGTATAAGTTCAGGACTTAATTTCTTTGGGCAATACTCTATTGTTTTAGTTGTGTTTAAATCGTTTCTATATTGTAAAATTTAGCTTTATTTGAGAGCATATATTTATTGTTGATTTACTTTTGTGGGAAAAAGCTGGAAACAAAACATGAAATAAATAGATGTCTCATCTTTTTGAATTCAGTTTCATTTTCATTTTACAATAGTTAAAGTTCCTCATATATTTGCTAATATTTTGCTTAAAATATCACAGCTGGATGTTGCAAGAAATATACTATAATTTTGGTGGTTTTTAATTTTTCTGTGATTTAACATATGAAGTATATGCAAAATAGCATATAATCTATTTATATGTTTCATCTGTTTTTCAATATAATTGAGGTGAAGAGCAGTTCTGATGGTTTCATGATCAAAATGAGAGATGGTCAACATTTAAGATGTGACCATACCAACCCTCAGGGACTATTCTTCATCGGGGACTATTCTTCTAGGACCCAATTATGAAGGGGAGGAACTTATCTCGCTGACCTGGGTATGTTATGCCCTTACTACTTAAAAATTCCCAAGTTATCAATAAATGTGTCTTTCCAATGTCTGCTGCAACATGTTGAATTCTTGGTAAATAAATCTATGATGTCTGTGATTATAGCTAGCATCTTTGGGGCATATACTGTATGGAAATTTGTCGTCTCAACAAAAAGTTTTTCTACATTGACTAATAGCCTCAACTTTTCCATAATTGTTGCCATTGTTGTATAGAAATCTAAACATTGTTATTTAAGATTATGTGATGGTATTTAAGATTGTGTGATGCCTGTGGTTGTTGAATGTAACTGAATTCTGACTTAAGGTCAACATATAATAGTAATCTACAAGTCTTGTAACAGAAAATATGTTTACCACTATGCTTACTGAAATTAATTCATGAAATGGCCGATTAAGATTCCAATTTTTTCTTGTAACAAAGCAATCATATAGTCGCACTAAAGGTTCTTTTTCTATTTGAATTTGTAGCAAATGATATTGTGATTGCCTATTTATCTTTTTCTGCTTATGAGCAATACGGTGTACATTACTACCACGTAACAACTCTATTGTCTTTGTGTAATGATTTTGGCACTAAGTGCCTCTAGTAACATATTTGCTTCATTTTCTTGACTTGCTATTATTTTTAAATATGTGTAGGAAGACTGCTTCTACGACCCGCCTTACAGTAATGGGTATCAAATTTCTGTGCTACATTTATGGAAGACGAGGGACGAAATTATGAAGTGTACTCTCTCTATATATGTAGATATATACTTTGATTGAAGAACTGTGGTAACGTTAGATGATTAATTGTAAAGATAATGAATGATTATGTAGTGGATGATTTTAGTAAGTTAATAATATTTTAATTTTTTGTATTTTGTGTCATTATATGCTATGGGGACATTGAGCCAGCCAGGTACACAAAAAGAATGTCAAATTTTGATTATGCAACAATATAATTCGTTACCAAATCATTGAATAAGTTTTAATATACCAACAATTTTTTATACATTTAGCAACAATTTTTCGTTGCTAATGGCATTAAAAATATAATATTTGGCCACAAAAAATTAACCTAATAACAACGGAGAGGATATTGTTGCTAATACTAAAATAAAAGGCAATATTTTTTATCTTTGCAAATTATATCAACTTTCGTTGCACATATAAAGAAACGGCAACATATAATGTCGTTGCCAATTGACGACTTTCGTTGCTATTGAAAAATAACCAGCAACAAACATTTTCGTTGCTGATTCAATATAATGTCGTTGCCAAATAATATAATCTGCAATGAAAATCGTTGCTAAAAAGTATACATTACGCAACGAAAGCAAGATTAGGCAACAATTTTCATAATTTACTGCAACAAAAAATATCATTGCAAAATGGTGTCAATTGCAACGAAAATGCATGGTCGTTGCAAAAAAAAGGAGTTCATTTCGTTGCCAATTAGAAGGCTTTTGAAACAAAATGGATTTTTTAGCAACGAAATTTTAATTATTCTACAACAATACATTTTGTTGCTAAAAGATCGATGTCTTTGTACAAAAGTCAAATTTTGTTGCAAAATGTATTACTTTTAGCAACGAAAAAAATACGTTCGTTGCGAAATAATTATCAACGCTCATTGCGCAACGAAAGACGCAACGACCGTAAAGTCGTTGCCAAAACCCTTTTGCAACGAAATTTGGCACCTTTCGCAATAAAAATCGGTTGTTGCTGAAGCCCCATTTTTTGTAGTGCCACTATATGTCTATGTGATTTACAAATAATTAGGGTTTTTGCCCAAATTCTCAATTGACTACGAGCGATGCCTCGGTATATGTCTATCCTAAGCATGAATCATACATTCCATCACCATGTAGAACATACAAACACAAGCTATCAAGATCAAATCTAAACCCATAATTCATTTTTCAAGTTCATGTGGGTTATCGCAGTAATTGATGGCCAATCAACTAAGCAAATAAGCATGAATCTTAATAGACAATCCCATAACAATCAATAAGATTAACAATGAAATATATATGAAATAACTAATCCATAGAATCCATTACAATCCCAAAATAAAGTTTAACTCATCATAGAATCAAAATCCATAATCCACAATTGATTATACATTGAGAAATAATGATAGAAGTAAAGAGAAGTTAGGGAAGTGGGAATGCAAATCTGATCTCTCTTGCTCCAATTCTGAATTTCCTATGCCCTCCAATTACTTCAATCTTCAACTCTAATCTAATCTAGGGTTCTAATCTAATCTAAAAAGAAAGAGAAGAACACAAATAATGATAGCTTCTTGATCCCCCAAGGGGTGGTATATGTCTCACATAATGAAAATACATCTAATATATAAGCCCTAATTGAACCCTTCCCAAATTATGCTTCAATTCCAATTTATAATAAAGTTAGTAGCTGCAGTCAACGTCGCACGCGGTCCCCTCGTTATCATGGCGTGAGCGTGCAATTGACTTTCTGGCTCTGCATGTGTGTGGCGCGGGCGCGCGCTTTATAGCTCTTATAACCGCGCGGCTCTTGCAGTCTGCAATTTGCGCTCTGCTGCTTTTTCATGTTGCTCCACTGCTTGTCACTTGTTTCTTTCTAAAAGTTCCATTCCTGATCTCCATTAGCCTCATTGCCACCTACCATCGCCGATCTATGCCATTTCTGCACTTTCACAACATAGGAATTCTCAGTACATGCAATGCAAAATATTATGAAATACAACTAAAAATACACTCAAATGTACTTGAGATGGGCATTATTCTCGTGAATTGATATCCAATAAGTAGGTATAAAACCCACTTATCAGTTACCCCTAGTTTATAGGTTTAATAGGAAAAAAGTCACTGTTGTTGGCTGTGTTATTATCAATTTTGTCTCATATGTAGTATATGTTATATAGTAACATCTGTTGCATGATCGAGGATGAGCTATGCTCTTAACAAAGTGTTGCACTTATAGCAACAAGAGTGCTTGAGAAACATTTTACCTATATGAACTAGAAGTGAAGCCGCTTCTTATAGAGAGTTATGGTTTACTCTCTTAGAGGTTCATGAAAGAGGATATTGCGCATGACTTTAATAACGCTAAGTGATTATTATGCTCACCGTAAAGGGAGGTTTTGTGTGTGTATGATAACTCCGGTCATATAATTTGAAATAGAGGTTCAATCTACGGACACCATCTATTTTGATATGACTTTGAGTTGTTTATACTAAAAGAAGGTTTAATGTTCGTCACACCTTCTATTATGCATACAAACCTTAGAGTTGATAAATAAAGAATTGTTTGATGAAAAGTAGTTTTCAAACAAGTGGGGGATTATTAATGCACCTTTTCTTACATGAGTTTTGATAAATTTGGGGATTAATTTAGACCCATTAATTGATTGAATTAATATTAAATTAAAAGTGCATTTTATAGTCCTATTACAAGGAGATTAATTGAGAGTAAAATATGATTTAAGTAGGAATTATATATTGTGTTTTAATTGTATCCAAAGGGGGAATATGAAAAGGTTTATCGTTGTTTAAGAAAACTATTTTTTTAAGTCCCACATTGAGTAGGAATAAAACTATTTAATACTCCCTCTGTCCCAAATTAACTGCTCAATTTTGACCTTTTTAAGTCAAATTGACTATTTTTAGAATTAATAATTAAGCATATATAAATATATTTCTAAAATTATAAAAATTAGGATTAGTAATAAATTGTATATACTTTTTTTTGGTTATAATCTCTTTACCTATATTTTAGCAAAAATAGTAAAAAGATTAGTTTTAAAAATGTTCAATTTGACTTTAAAAAGTCAAAACTGAGCAGTTAATTTGGGACGGAGGGAGTACTTTATAAGTATATGTGGAATAGTTTAATTCACTAGTGGTACTAAATGAAAGGCTTGGAGTTGGTCACAATGATGTGGTGCAAAGCACCACTCGCCTGCGCCTGCGTCCTGTGACCCGGGGGCCGTGGTGCGGGTTCGGATCGCAAAGTCGCATTGGCGCTATAAGCGCACTTTGCACTTCGCCCGAGCCAAGAGCCTCTTTTTAGCATTGAACCAGATTAATAAACCTTATTAATGGTTAAACAATTTTTTGTTTAATCATTATGGGATGCAAAACTGATATGTGATTATTATATCATTTATTTTGCAAATGATTCTTTACTCACAATTGAGTTATGAAGCTGAAAAGTCTTCATCTTCTTCCTTCTATCATCTTTACACAACAACATATATTGAGGTTCAAAGTGAGTTGCTATTGCTAAGAACTAGTACATACTTGACATATATCCTGTAGGTGAATTTCCAGTAGCCTTTAGCAAACCTTAGTGGTAAGGGGAAATAAACACCTTAAGGACATGGAATACCCGTGTCAAATCATTGTTTCTTTTAATCTGTATTCATTTTACTTTTTCAATTACCGTTGCCTTTAATATATTACCGTTTCCATTTATATGTTACCGTTGGCGTTGCTTTCCTTTGTTATATAAAAGGGAAATACTTGTCGTTAGAATAGATAACATATCTTATTTACAGCAGCAACAAAAAGGAGTGGATACATATATATATATATATTTATATATATATATATATATATATATATATATATATATAAGTACAGAAGTATATTCTATATATATATATATATTCATCTTTCTCACATATATATCATATAAATAAAATATTTATATGTATATATATATATATGTTGTATTTTTTTTAAGTAAGGAAAATTAGAAGTTGTTCCTGGATCATTCAACTATTTCAAGTGTTGATTAGTTGGGTGAAGATTCATTGAATCCTGGAGTAGGATTTCGTTAGTGACCTTAGCAGCGAGAAAAGTTCTCCACTGCACGCCTCTGCTCAAAATTTTTCGCTCTAAATAGATAAGTTTTATTTTTACCCTTCTTTTATTTAATAGTTGAATCCTATATTTTATTCGTATTTTAGCAACAATCTTAAGTAGAAATTATGGATTCTGCTATGCTTGCCACCACTAAATCTGTCCCTGATTTGACCAAAGTTGAGCCTTTTGATGGATCCAATTTTAAACGTTGGCAACCCAAATTACTTTTGACTATGGACATTGCTAAAGTTGACCATATTTTAACCAAACCAAAACCAGTTGAACCCCCTTATGATGCTACCGATGAACAGAAGAAAGAATATGAATCTTTTGTTAGTACTTGGTCTTCTGCTGATAAAATTTGCGGGCTATCATTCTCAAATCTTTCTCGAATGAACTTTTTGATATCTACTGTTTATATAAACATGTTGCTGAAATTTGGGATGCTTTAGTTTTGAAATATGTTGTGGAAGATGCTGGTGTCAAAAAGTATGCAATTGGGAATTTTCTTAATTTTTACATGACCGATGAAAAAGATGTCTCTTCCCAAATTCATGTTTTTTATATTGTCGTAGCCGAACTTAATAATGAATGCGTCTTTACTTGCTCCTTTTGTTGTTGGCTCCCTTATAGAAAAATTGCATGATTCTCGGAAAGATTACAAGAATACTATGAAACATAAAAGGAAAGACATGACCTTAGAGGAGTTAATTATTCATATTCGTATTAAGGAAAAGAACATAAATTTAGATAAAACTACCAAAGCCAAAGAGATGTCTTGCAAAGAAAATTTGGTTGATGATCGCAAATCTCGTCAACCGTTCAACAAACATCCTAAGCATGTGCATAAGCATAACCCCGGTCCGAAGGAAAAATCGAATCAGTTCAAAGACAAAACCTCAAAACCTAAAGGTGATTATTTTATGTGTGGAAGGCCAAGTCATCATGATGCCCAATGCAAGTTCAAAAATGGAAACAACCTGCAGTCTGTTCCTCCGAGAACTAACTTAGCTGAGGCATAAAATACTATTGTAGCGGTTGTCTCCTAGGTGAATATGGAGACTGACAAAGAAGCATGGGTAGTTGATTCTGGTGCTACCAAACACATTTGTTTGAATCGTGGTGCATTCATCTCTTACACTCCACTTGAGGAAAAAGATGAACATGTGTACATGGGCGATGTGAGGCCTGCACAAGTGTTGGGTAAAGGGAAAGTAAATTTAAAATTGACTTCTAGGAATATCCTTTCTCTTACCGATGTTCTTCATATTCTTGAGATTCGCTACAATCTCGTATCTGTTGGGATACTTGGGAAAGTTGGGGTTAAGGTTATGTTTGAATCTGATAAGGTAGTATTAACAAAAAATGGGGTGTTTGTGGGAAAAGGGTATCTTAAGGTTAGTTTATTTCATTTGAATGTACTTAAAATCATGAATAATAATGCTAGTACTTCTTTTGCTTACTTGGTTGAATGTGATGATATTTGGCATGCTAGATTAGGCCATGTGAACTATTCTTATATAAAAATGGTGAAAAATTTGAGAATTTAAAAGATGTTAAAATTTCAAATACCAATAAATGTCAAGTGTGTGTGGAAGCCAAAACTACTAAAAAGACATGTAAACTAGTACTAGTTAGAGAATCTGAACCTCTCAGTTTAATTCATTCAGACTTGGGTGATATGTCTAGAAATACTTCTAGAGGTGGGAAAATTATTATGTGACTTTTATAGATGATTATTCTAGATATACTAAAGTTTACCTTCTTAGAAATTAAAATGAAACTGAAGATAAATTTCTAATTTATAAGGCTAAAGTTAAAAATAAACTAGAAAAAAAGATTAAAAGACTTAGGTCCAATAGAGGTGGAGAGTATGACTCCGGACCTCTTAGTAAATATTGCGAAGAACAAGAAATTATACATGAGGTAACACCTCCTTATTCTCCAGAATCTAATGGGGTTGCTGAAAGAAAGAATATAACACTAAAAGAAATGATGAATGCTATGTTAGTAAGTTCTGGGGCTCCACCGAATTTGTGGGGGGGGGGGGAAAGCTCTTCTTTATTCTTGTCACATTCAAAATAGAATCATTTATAAGAAAACTGGAAAAATACCTTATGAGCTTTGGGAAAATCATTTACCTAACTTGAAATACCTTAAAGTGTAGGGGTGTCTTGCTAAGGTAATGTTACCCGACCCTAAAAAAGGAGAACTGGTTCTAAAACTGTTGATTGTTTGTTTATTGGTTAGGCTGAACATAGTGCTGCTTATAGATTTCTTGTTTTGAAAAGTGATGTATTAGATCATAATACAATTATTGAGTCAAAAAATGTTGATTTCTTTGAAAATATTTTTCCTTTCAAATATAAAGTGGATCGACCAGTAGCAGAGCTTCTTACGAGATTTTATATAGTTCTAATTGAGGAATCTGAAATTGAACCTTGGAGGAGTAAGCTTACTAGAAAACATCATCCATTATAGTTTTAATTTCTCTAGCTGCAACTAAAAATTTAATAATTCATCAAATGTATGTGAAGATTGCGTTTCTTAATGGAGATTTAGAAGAGGAGATTTATATGGACCAACCTGAGGGATTTATTTCCTTAGGCAATGAGAATAAAGTTTGTAAAATAGTAAAATCTTTATATGGTCTTAAACAAGCTCCTAAACAATGGAATGATAAATTTGATAGTGTAATGACTTCTAATGGATATATAATAAATTATGGAGATAGATGCATATATACCAAATTTAATAGTCTGAATTGTGGTGTTAATGTATGTTTATATGTGGATGACTTGCTTATTTTTGGAACCAATATTGATGTTATATATGAGACTAAAAACATGTTATCCACTAAATTTGATATGAAAGACTTGGGAGAAGTAAATGTTATTCTCGGAATTAATTTGAGAAAAATTTGTAATGGGTATATGATTTCTCAAGATCATTATGTGGAGAAAATGCTTAAGAGATTTGGACATTAAAATGTTAATCATGTTAGTACTATGACAAACGAGATTTTGTAATTTAATTTGAATATTTATTGAATTAAATAAAAAAAATTCGATGATTTAATTATTGGGTTAAATAATTAATTGATAAAATTATGGTAGATTAATTTAATTATATGTGTTACATTGATTAAATTAATGTGGAGAATTTTTATATTCAAACTATGTATTTAATTGAGCTTATTTGATTTAATGAATTAATTAAAAAGCATAATGTTATTCTAATTAATTTAATAATTAATTAGAAATTTAATGATTTGACATAATTAATAAATGAGAATTTAATTATGTGACTGTGAATTAGTGAGAAATTATTATATTATATTTAAATTAAATTAAATAAGATATTTAATTAATTACTTAATTGGGTGTGACATTATTAAACTATATTATAAGAGATTAATTAAAATAAATTAAAATGAGCCTTTTAAGGCTAGCCAAATATGGCCCAAAGAGGAGTTGGCCACTTAACCCACTAAGGGATTAACTGACCACAACTACGTCAGTTTATTTATAATTAATACGCATTCTTCAGTTCATTGTTTAAGTCTGGAAAACTCAATCAGAGAGAGAGAAAGAGAGAGATTTGAGAGAATTGTGAGATTGAAGAAGAAAGAGTTGAAAATTAAAGAATAGTCTTGTCATCTTTAAGTATTGAAGTAGAGAAATCAAGGGTAATCCCTTAATCTAAGCTTTTAGTTTATGTTCTTATGTTTTCATGAAAAAACTGGCTTTTAACTCTTTGTAATTAAATTTTCATGGCCAATTGTTAAATTTATGATGTTATATATGTGTATTAAGAAGTATAGTTCAATTATATATAATCTATATGTGTTTTAGAATAATTAATCCATGAAATCATATTCAAATTAGAGTTTTATAGTTTTATAGAGAAAATATATGAATATGGCTTATAAGTACAAAACTTTATGTTTAAATTGCATATTAATCGATAAATTGATGAATGATTTTGTTTATACATGTAAGAACGAAAAGAACGAAACTTAAACGGTCTGATTTGGTCGAAAAACGAGTTCACAATAGTTGATTTCGTTAATAATATGAAAAATAGAGTTTTTCATAAGAACTATGAAATTATGTGTTCTGATTCAAGTAATTATATGAATTAAGTTGTTAAAATCATGTTAGAAAGGTTAGGTAATAATCATATATGTATTATAGTATTTGGGTATGCTTAAATTAATGCATGGACAAGGAAATTGGAAGTTATGGCTATGTTCTATGTGTTCTTCACGAGAACATATGGTTGAACTTGTAAGATTTATTTGGCCTAAATTAGCTTTGTTACGTGTTCGCGAACTGTAGAAACTGCAAAAACTGAGTATGAGTAACCCCGCTCTCGACGGGCATTACCAAACTAAATTACCCCGCCCCGACGGGCAAAAAAATTAATTAATAAAATAAAAAAATAATAATAATTAATTAAAATATTATCACATTAAATAAATATTTTAATTGAGATATTTATGAAATAAAATAAATATTTGATGGAAATTATTATTAAAATATTTATCAAATAAAATAAATATTTGATGAAAATTATTATTAAAATATTTATCAAATAAAATAATTATTTTAGTTGAATATTTATGGAATAAAATAAATATTCGATGGAGATTATTATTAAAATATTTATAAAATAAAATGAATATTTTAATTAAAATATTTGATGGAATAAATTAAATATTTGTTGGAAATTATTATTAAAATATTTATCAAATAAAATAAATATTTTAATTGAAATATTTATGAAATAAAATAAATATTCGATGGAGATTATTATTAAAATATTTATAAAATAAAATGAATATTTTATTAGAAATATTTATGGAATAAAATAAATATTCGATGGAAATTATGAAATAATTTACTCGAGTGTAATAATAGTAAGGGAAAGAAAATATTCTAATTTAATTAAGTAATTAAATTAGAAGGGTAAGATTTGATAAATAAAGTGGAGTTATATTAAATAATTAAGTAAAAATATAACTAATGTCGTCAATACATATGGTATGTGTGTAAGACTTGTGGTGAACGAAAGTAGTAATCGTTTAGCCTACGCACGAGGCAAGTTTTCTAAACCTTTTTTCTTCACATAAAGCAATTCCTTGTTCTATCTTGTTTATTATTGTTCAAGTCAAGAATTCATATTAGATGCTATCATTTTTTAAAAGTATGATTCCGGTTATACAACTTATTCGATTGTATACATCTTGAATTTTATTATTCAAATTGAATATTAATTATTATTAAACCTTGTAAGACTAGCGAACCCTTATTGATTCGGGTTGAATCTGATCCGTACTAATTTTCTATTTAATGATACACGAGTCGAACTCGAGCAGACCAGTGGTCGCTCGTATTAAGGTTCGAGTATTTCATTTTTTCTCAAACCATACTCGATACCTGCTCGATGGATCATATTCCAATATTGGTCTGATCCATGTTAGTAAGCTAAATATATTATATTTATATCAATCTTTATAATTTATAAAGTGTAGTATGAAATTGTGTAAACTTGTACTTGAATAAATCAATGAATTAAATGTCAATTTATATTACATTCTTTATAATTTCAACATATAAATAAAAGTGAAAAAGTTTTATATATAAATATTAGTTAAGTAATCAATTTAGTATGTAGTGGTTCATTTTTAAGTGAAATGATTCATATTCGAAGCTCAATTTGAAGGCTCATGAGTAACTCGCTTTGTAAACGAGTCGAGTACTTACGAGCCGAGTAGGTCCGAGTAATGATCCGAGTCGATTCTGGCACAAAAATATAAATCTTTTATCGAATCCGAGTCGAATTTGAGCTCAATTTTTTCGAGTCGAGTCGAATCCGAGCATGAAGGTGTTCGCTCAGATTCGACTCATTTGCACCCCTAGTTGTGATGAACTGGGATCAGCGAAAAACACCGTCGGAAGTAAGAAGTTTTTTGGATTAATAGGTTATTATAGAAGATTCATTCAGGACTTTTCCAAGATTACAACTCTGCTAACGAATTTGACTAGGAAAGCTGTGAAATTTGTTTGGATGGAGAAGTGTGAGAAAAGCTTTCAAGAACTTAAGAAGAGGTTGAGTACATCACCTGTGTTATCTCTTTCGGATGACACATGAAATTTTGTGGTTTATTATGATGCGTCGCATAAAGGACTGGGATGTGTGCTTATGCAAAACGGCAGGGTCATTGCATATGCGTCACGACAATTGAAGGACTATAAAAAGGGATATCCGACCCATGACTTTGAGTTAGTTACGGTGGTATTTGCTTTAAAAATTTGGAGACACTATCTCTATGGGGAGAAGTGTGAAATATATACAGACCACAAGAGTCTGAAATATATTTTTACACAACATGACTTGAATATGCGCTAGAGAAGGTGGTTAGAGTTAATTAAGGACTATGATTGCGAAATTTTATAGCATATGGGTAAAGAAAATGTGGTTGTCGATGCCTTAAGTAGAAAGGGTCGGGAGAAATTGATGATGTTGACCGCTCAGGAGGAGTTAATTTTAGCGATGGAGAAGATGGAATTGGAAGTGAAGTATCCCACGGAGATTGATGAAAAGCTATTCCAGATGCAAGCTGGTACAAGTTTACTAGGTAAAGTTAAAGAGGCTTAACTTCAGGATAAAGAGTGTTAGAAGGTGAAAAAGAAGATATCTGAAAGAACCAAATCAAGATTCAAGATAGACAACGAGGGAATACTGAGATTTGATAGGAGAATTTGGGTACCGCCAGTACCAAAGATTAAGGAAGATATTTTAAGCGAGGCTCAAATCTCATGATATTCGATTCACCCTGGTAGTACCAAGATGTTCCAAGATCTTTGACAACATTTCTGGTGGCCAAATTTGAAACGAGATGTTGCAGAATGTGTCACCAAGTGTTTAACATGCCAGAAAGTGAAAGCAGAGCATCAGAGGCCGAGTGGGTTGCTACAACCTTTAGAAATCCCAGAATAAAAATGGGAACCTATTACAATGGGTTTCATGGTTGGCCTTCCAACAACTCAGAAAGGCTATGACGCAGTATGGGTTATCGTTGACTGATTGACAAAATCTGCACACTTCCTTCCAATCAGAATCAAATTCAACTTAGATCAATTGGCAAGGTTATATATAAAAGAGATTATTTTGAGGCACGAAGTTCTGATGTCAATTGTTTTATATAGAGATCCGCGCTTTACATCAAACTTTTGGAAGTGACTACAGGAGTGCATGGGGATGCAATTGAGAATGAGTACGACATATCACCTTCAAACAGACGGGTAGAGCGAAAGAACAATCCAGACATTGGAGGATATATTGAGATCGTGCATCATGGATTTTAAAGGAAATTAGGATGATCACTTACCGCTCGTTGAATTCAGTTACAATAACAGTTACCATGCTAGTATTAGCATGCCGCCTTATGAAGCGTTATACGATAGAAAGTGCAAAACTCCACTTTACTGGGATGAAGTTGACGAGAGACAGTTACTAGGACCGGAACTGGTACAACAAATAGCAGTGATACTCAAAGTAATACGAGAAATACTAGTAGCAGCTCAGGATAGACAGAAGAAATACACCGATCCACACCGAAAAAATGTTAAGTTCGAATCGGGCAGCCTGGTATTTTTGAAAGTCTCTCCCTAAAAAAGGAAAGATCAGATTTGGTAAAAAGGGGAAATATAACTATTTAATACTTTATAAGTATATGTGGAATAGTTTAATTCACTAGTGGTACTAAATGAAAGGCTTGGAGTTGGTCACAATGATGTGGTGCAAAGCACCACTCGCCCGCGTCTGCGTCCTGTGACCTGGGGGCCGTGGTGCGGGTTCGGGTCACAAAGTCGCATTGGCGCTATAGGCGCACTTTGCAGTTCGCCTGAGCCTAGAGACTTTTAAACATTGAACCAGATTAATATACCTTATTAATGGTTAAACAATTTTTTGTTTAATCATTATGGGATGTAAAACTGATATGTGATTATTATATCATTTATTTTGTAAATGATTCTTTACTCACAATTGAGTTATGAAGCTGAATAGTCTTCATCTTCTTCCTTTTATCATCTTTACACATCAACATATATTGAGGTTCAAAGTGAGTTGTTATTGCTAAGAACTAGTATAGACTTGACATATATCCTGGAGGTGAATTGCCAATAGCCTTTAGTAAACCTTAGTGGCAAGGGGAAATAAACACCTTAAGGACAGGGAATACCCGTGTCAAATCCTTGTTTCTTTTAATCTGTATTCATTTTACTTTTTCAATTACCGTTGCCTTTAATATATTAACGTTGCCTTTTATATGTTACCGTTGGCGTTGCTTTCCTTTGTTATATAAAAGGGAAAGACCGGTCATTAGAATAAATAATATATCTTATTTACAGCAACAGCAAAAAAGAGTGGATATATATATATATATATATATATATTCATCTTTCTCACATATATATCATATAAATAAAATATTTATATGTATATATATATATATGTGTTGTATTTTTTTTATGTAAGGAAAATTAGAAGTTGTTCCTGGATCATTCAACTATTTCAAGTGCTGATTAGTTGGGTGAAGAGCCATTGAATCCTGGAGTAGGATTTCGTTAGTGACCTTAGCACCGAGAAAAGTTCTCCACTGCATGCCTCGACTCAAAATTATTTGCTCTAAATAGATAAGTTTTATTTTTACCCTTCTTTTATTTGATAGTTGAATCCTATATTTTATTCGTATTTTAGCAACAATCTTAAGTAGAAATTATGGATTCTGCTATGCTTACCGCCACTAAATATGTCCCTGATTTGACCAAAGTTGAGCCTTTTGATGTGTGACGCCCCCAAATCCGGGTCTCTTACAACCCGACAAATGGTGCTACACGGTACGACCATTCATTCCCACATTTCCTCAAATAATCACAAGAGGACTAATATAACTCCATATATATATCAAAGTAATATTACATTACCCAGGTTCTTTGTAACCCATTCATTTGTTCTTGTCATAATATCAATATATTACAGACATTCTTCCTATACTATTACATAAGTATGCTACGGGTTCGTCTTCGCCTTGCATTTATCCTTGCCGGATCCTTCAGTCCGCTCGATCTTAGCTGTGTTCATATGGTTCAAGCAAGAGTGAGCATGGCTAGCTCAGCAAGTACTATAATTCTAATAAACAACATGCTTGAAACATAGAGCAAATATATATCTCCAGTAACTGAACAATAGTTACGAAGTACTATCGGTGATTCAAAATAGCACTTCATTTCCTTCAAAACGTTTTTCCATCAATATTCAGTAGAATAACAATTATGGCTCAAGATTATGAGCATACATAAGTTCTTTTAAAAGGACATCCCGGCACTAAGTCCGTAAGTCCGGCATAGCTTACGAGCACTTCTGAGTGATCAGCTCATAGTACTCTATGTTGATCAACACTACATTCTTTAAACGTGTATACGTTTAATTGTGGCAACCTCACGTGCCTGTCGTTAAACGACAAAAACATTTGAACATGCGTGGTCTTCGATTGAAAACCATACCAATATAACTCGGTAATTTACAAATCATGCTTGACAGAATCATAATATAAGTCTAGCCGGAAGAATTGGCTTAAGACTTCATCATTCTAGATTTCATGTGAAAGAGAACATGAATTACAAAGCTTGTCCAGACTGAACTGGAACAAGGGTTAGAATACTTGCCTTTGGTGACTGCTTACTGGTTAATACACGTACACTTTAAGTCTTTATGATTCTACAATTCATAATCATATAACGTACCATATTAGATCATAATTAACCAGGTATGTTTTCTATTATACCTTACCCTTCATCTCAATGTAATTCTAACTTAGTTTCGTTATTAAGGGTTTCGGCTTTCATTATGTCATTCATATCCCGCTCGTCTTGATTGATTATAAACATGCATTAGTGTATTACAAGCACCTTACAATGTCTTAATTATGTTGTGATTACATCACAATTCATTACTATTAATCCCTCTTTCTTTCTATACTTGGAACTCTTCTTCTCTATCTTCTTCCTTGTTCTGGCGCCGCGGCGCCACTAATTGGTCTGTGACTCGCGCTGCGGCGCGAGTTAGCAGTGTGTCATCCTCCGGCCTCGCGCTGCGGCGCGGCCAAGAAGGCTTAGAGTCGCGCCGCGGCGCGGACTCTGGTCCTCAGAAAATTTTGTAGTTTTTGAAAATTTTGCTAACTTCCCGGACGCATAACTTCTTCGTTTTAACTCCGAATTGGTCCGTTCAAAAGCCTACGGTTCACAAATTTCATAATCTATGCGTTCATGCAAGAATTTTATCTATTTGACTTCATTTGCTAAAATTTGACCTATTAGTCCATTTTAACGAAAACGATAAACGTTCGTGAACGTTCAACGCTCATTTCTTCGTTCTAAGTCGGAATCCGGTCATTTTCGAGTCCGCAACTCTATAATGACTACAATGACTTGTCTCCATTGAAAACCAACGTTTTCGACTTCCAATACAAAATATGACTTCTATTCCGAGACTTTCACGAATTCGACGTTAATCGTCTAATCGTGCAAAGTTCGTCAATTCAACCATACTAAGTGTTCTAAGTGGATTTTAACCAACATATCATCATTTCAAGTTATTTATTACACCAACTTATAATCAAAGTAGGTTTTGACTTATTTCCATAAGTCATTGACTTTCTCAACTTATGAACTAGAAATCTTCATACTCATGACTTACCAATAATTTAAGTCCTTCAATCAATGTTCTCATGTTATAAACAACATACTAACATCATATGACAAATCCTTCATGATCTTAACAACTTATTAGGGTTCAAGTTGCTTATTCAACTTATTCGGCTTAAGTTCATTCCTTATAACTTATTACATGTTATCCTCAATCAATCCCCCTTCTCTATCAATCCTATCATAGAAAAGATATAGATAAAAGAAAATGAGTCTTACCCTTGAAGACTTCTATTTGCTTTGGAAACTATCAAAGGTTGAAGTGGCTTATAAGTGCTTTAAGTGACTTATTCTCTCTACCAAATAAGTAGCTTATATGCTTGAGAGGAAAGTGTTGGATGATAACAAAACAACCAACAAAAATGAAATGAACTTGGTATTTATAGGCCACCAAAGCTTGGGGCAAAATGGACAATAATCAATCCCACCTCCTCATTCCACCTCCTTACTATTCATAACTTAACCTTCAAGTCTTCTTGCTAGCCACTTCTTTTACTTGCTCACCACAACACTTGGTCATCACACTTAATCCTTGCCCATCAAGACTACCCACTTCCTCACTTGGTTTGACCCATGGGTCAAGGCTTCACCTTGGGCTTGGTTAATTAATCCAACTACTTTCCTATTGGGCTTGAGTTACAATAGATTGGGCTTGTGATAATCATACACTTGGGCTTCTATCAATAAACTAGAAATCCCACAAGTCCATTATCTTAAATTCAATAACTTAACATACATATCCTACGTATAATTCTCGTATGCTATCTCGTATATTAATTCGAAATATACGATATCTCGTTCTTCGTACATAATAATACAATACGTCGTATTATACCTCCATTCCTTACTCCATATAATGTTTACACATTATACGATTACAACTTCATTCTTTTAACGCTTAATAACCTAACTATCTCAAATTAGGTACGCATGCGAAATATTTCATTTTCCATACTTAGATTATTATTACATAATCGATATCATCTCGATATTATAACATTACGTATTTCTCGGAAGTTCAAAAATAATTCCCGAGCAGAAATTGATGAATAGTGTTTTTCGGAAAATTTCTCAGAAAACTTTTATTTTCGTTTTAGAAATTCAAACACTTTAATTCTCCCACGTAGTTAAAATACTACTACTTTACGACGTTTCTAGGTTATAGAACGACATCCATCATCTCAACACGCAATAATAATAAATAATATTATTTTATTCATTATTAAAAGAAATTACAAAATGTTCAATTTTCTGGGGCGTTACACTCTCTCCCCCTTATAAGGATTCTGTCCCCAGAATCTCGCTATATAAAAAAAAATTACACAAATAAATTCGGGTAATTCTTTTTCATCATTTCTTCTAACTCCCACGTTGCTTCTTCTGCATCGTGGTTCTTCCATATCACCTTTACTGAAACTATACTTTTGTTCCGCAGAACTTGTTCTTTCCTATCGACAATTTGAATTGGCGTTTCCTCATATGTTAAGTCCTTCTCGACATGAATAGGCTCGTATTCTATCACGTGCTTATAATCCGGCTTATAAGGACGCAATACCTGAAACGTGAAATACATTATGTATTCGTTCTAGGTCTGGAGGTAACGCTACCATGTAAGCTACCTCACCTACCCGTTTTAAAACCTCAAAAGGTCCTATAAATCTCGGACTTAACTTTCCTTTCTTCCCAAAACGTATCTTTCCTTTCCAGGGAGATACTTTTAGGAATACGTATGAACCCACTTCAAACTCTCGATTCTCTCTATGCAGATCTGTAAACTTCTTCTGTCTGTCTTGAGCTGCTAAGAGACGCATCTGAATCTTTTTAACAATATCCGCTGTCTGTTGCACCAATTCTGGTCCCAACATTCGGCGTTCTCCTACCTCATCCCAATACAGTGGCGTTCTGCATTTCCTACCATACAAAGCTTCGTAAGGCGGCATACCTATGCTTGCATGATAACTATTGTTATACGCAAACTCCACTAATGGTAGATGATCATCCCAACTACCCTTGAAAGTCCATAACGCATGCTCTCAGCATATCTTCTAATGTCTGAATTGTCCTCTCGCTTTGTCCATCCGTTTGTGGATGATACGCCGTACTCAGCTTCAACTGCGTTCCCAACTGCTCTTGCAGACTTGTCCAAAAGTTCGACGTGAATCGTGGATCACGATCTGACACAATCGATACTGGCACTCCATGTCTAGAGATTATTTCCTTAATATAAAGTCTAGCTAACTGGTCTAAGTTATACTTAACCCTAATTGGCAAAAAGTGAGCTGATTTCGTCAATCGGTCCACTATTACCCAAATTGCATCATACCCCTTATGAGTAGTCGGAAGTCCCACCACAAAATCCATTGTGATATTCTCCCACTTCCACTCCGGAATCTCTAATGACTGTAACAAGCCACTAGGTCGTTGATGTTCAGCCTTAACTCTCTGACAAGTTAAGCACCTACTGACGTACTCAGCAATCTCTCTCTTCATGTTTGGCCACCAGAAACTCTGTCGAAGGTCTTGATACATCTTAGTGCTACCAGGATGAATCGAAAACCTTGAACTATGAGCCTCTTGTAGAACCTGCTCCTTTAATTCCGTCTCATCTGGAACCCAAATTCTTCCGTCAAATCTCAACAATCCCTCGTTATCAAGACTATATTTAGTATCTTTTTCGTTGGTCAGCCGTTCCTTCATCCGGTCACACTCATCAGTTTTGAGTTGCACCTCCTTAACTCTCTCTACGATGGTTGGTTGCATCTCCATTGCAAACAACATTGGTCCTTCTTCTTCACTGGGCAGCTTCACCTCTAACTCCATCCTAGCCATCTCTGTTATTAACTCAGTTTGAGCCGTTAACAAAGACAACTTTTCCCGACCCTTTCTACTTAAGGCATCGGCAACTACATTGGCTTTTCCAGGGTGATACAGGATTTCACAGTCGTAATCCTTTATCAACTCCAGCCATCTTCTCTGCCTCATATTCAACTCCTTCTGTGTGAAGATATATTTTAGACTTTTATGGTCCGTGTATATCTCACATTTTTCTCCATAAAGATAATGTCTCCATATCTTTAGAGCAAAAACTACTGCGGCTAGTTCTAGATCATGAGTAGGGTAAACTTTCTCATAATCCTTCAACTGCCTAGATGCATACGCAATGACCTTGCCATGCTGCATGAGCACGCAACCAAGTCCTCTATGCGAAGCATCACTATAAACTACAAAATTTCCCGTGTCATCGGGTAATGACAACACAGGTGCCTCACTCAATCTCTTCTTTAGTTCTTGGAAACTGTTCTCACACTTGTCAGTCCAAGCGTATTTCACAGTCTTCCTCGTCAAATTAGTCAACGGAGTAGCTATCTTTGAAAAATCCTGGATAAATCTCCGATAGTAACCCGCTAACCCTAGGAAACTCCGCACCTCAGTCGGCGTTTTCGGTTGTTCCCAATTCATCACGGCTTCTACCTTCGCTGGATCCACTGAAATCCCCTCATGGTCAATGACATGACCTAAAAATTGCACCTTCTCTAACCAAAATTCACACTTTGTGAATTTTGCATACAACTTCTCCTTCCTTAATGTCGCCAACACTAATTTAAGGTGTTCAGCATGATCTTCTGGCGTCTTAGAATAGACTAGAATATCATCTATAAACACCACGACGAACTTGTCCTAAATATTGTTTGAACACTCTGTTCATCATATCCATGAATGCAGCTGGTGCATTTGTCAACCCAAATGACATCACTAAAAACTCGTAATGACCATAACGAGTCCTGAATGCTGTCTTTGGCACATCCTCCTTCCTAACCTTCAACTGATGATACCCCGTTCGTAAATCTATTTTAGAAAAATAATTAGCCCCTTTCAGCTGATCAAAGAGATCATCGATCCTGGGCAATGGGTATTTATTCTTTATCGTTAACTTGTTCAACTCTCTGTAGTCGATACAAAGTCTTAACGATCCATCCTTCTTCTTGACAAACAGTACCGGTGCTCCCCATGGTGACACACTCGGCTGAATGTACTTCCTATCCAACAGTTCTTGTAACTGCACCATCAACTCCTTCATTTCTACTGGCGCCATACGATACGGTGCCCTGGAAACTGGTGCCGCTCCTGGCACAATGTCTATCACAAATTCTGTCTCCCTATCCGGCGGAAGACCAGGTAATTCACTCGGAAATACATCGGCGAATTCCCTCACTATAGGTATTTGTTCCATGGTTGCTACCACTCTTTCGGTATCAACAACATGGCACAGATATCCTACGCATCCCTTCCTCAGTAATTTTCTAGTTTGTGTCATGGTTAGACTAACACGAACGTCCCGGCGAATCTATTCCCATAAAATACTACCCGAGGTTGTTCTAACGTCTTAATGTTCACACACTTCTTTTGACAATCTATTATTGCCCCATGGTTTACTAACCAATCCATTCCAAGAATTACATCGAATTCTTCTAACTTTATTGGTAATAAATCTACCGATAATTTACAACCCCGTATATCTACACAACAACTTCTATGAACATCTTCAATAGGAATTATATCTTCATTTGCTACCTTAATATTTACAGGTATAGGTAACTTTTCAGGAAGTAGTCCTAATCGTCTAGCAAAACTGCATGCTATAAATGAACAGGTAGCACCCGAATCAAACAGCACGTACGCATTGATATCGTTGATCGGGATAATACCTGCAATAACGTCCCCTGATGCAACCGCATCCTGGACTGTCATATTAAAGGTACGACCCATCGGCCTACCCTGCTGAGCTGGACCCCCAATAGCTGACTTACCGCTATTAGTGCCCCGATTCCCGTCCGTCCCCTTCTTCGGACAGTTCTTTGCCATGTGGGCGGTTGACCCACACACAAAGCATCCATGATTCTTTTTCGGACTCGGACAATTTGGCGCAATGTGCCCCTCCTGTCCGCAGTTGTAACAGACGGCCTTCCCTTTGAGACAGACTCCTAGATGAGTCTTTCCACAGGTCTTGCAGGCCTCCATTCTTCTCTTTGGGTCTCCTTGCTTCACTCCGGTATTCCAGAGTTAATTACCTTCCTCTTTTGACCCTCGCCACTCCCACTGGCTCCCTCAATCTTGACTCTCCCGTCAACCTTCCCCTTATTCTTCTTTTCCTTGTGGTATTGGCTCAACGCCTCACTACCACCTTCGGCGATTATCGCCTTCTCTAAAACGATCCCAAAAGAAGTACTTTGGAATACTGATATACGGTTATAGAGCCAGGGTTTCAAGCCTTGCTCAAACCGTCTCGCCTTCCTCACCTCGGTATCCACTTGGTGTGGAGCGAACCTAGCCAGTTCATTGAACTTGGCAGCGTATTGGGGAACCGTCATTTCCCCTTGTTTCAGTTCTAAAAACCGCATCTCCATCCTTCCCTGCATGCTCGTGGGAAAATAGTTCTCGAAGAATATCTCCTTGAATCTATCCCACGTTAAAGTCGTTATCCCGACCCTAGCCTGATTGGCTTCCCACCAAAAATTGGCCTCTCCCTTCATCATATAGGTTGCAAAGGCAACCTTCTGGGCCTCATCAACATTTGCAATTACAAATGCCTTCTCTATTTCCTTAACCCACGTTTGGGCTTCGATTGGGTCCGTAGTTCCTTTGAACTCCGGCGGACCTACACTCTTAAAATCCTTAAAGGTAGTAGCTCGTGCTACTCCTGGATTTACGGGGATATTAGCCCCTGTTCTATTAAAGGCGGCTGTTAATAAATTAACAAACTCCTGCATCGCGTTAACCGGACCTCCCTCCGGTTGATTTACGTCCGCACCTTGATTTCGTTGCACTCTTCTCGGCGGCATTTTGCCTGATACAATAAACACATTACGTTATTATTCCTTTCTTTATTAGCTATCATTAATATAAAACAATAACTCCAAACATTCATAACTCATTGCTTTCCATAAAACGATCTTTATATACATTCTTTGTAGTATAATACTACATCGGTTACATACTCAGCCTAAGCTGATTACATTACTTTCCCGCTATCACTTTCCAAAAATTGGGATTTACAAAAGACTACCCTTTACTATACAAAAAGGGTTTTACATCACTACTACTTACCAAAAATATCTACAAACTATTCTAACCACCACTAAACTACATCTGCCTCAAGGCATTATTGAAATCTGCCTTGGCCAGACCGGCAATGATATCACGGCTAATAGTATGCCTCGTTTGCCCCACCTCCACCGGATATCCAGCTACCTGCTGCTGAAAATCCGTGTGAGAACTCCTATAGATATAGGACATCCTCCCTATTTTCTGCACTTTTGTCTTGAGCTCCTCCTTAAGCTCCAAGACCTCATGCTTTAAATCCTGGACTTTGTCCTTAGCCAAAATCCTCTCGTCATGCTCCTGCTCCCACATGGACTCGACATCAGTCTTGTCCTCTATAAGCATTTGAAGCTCTGCCTTCAGCTCCTTAACCTCCTGACAGTAATGGATATTTCTATCCAACACTGACATAAACAGAGACATCATTGACCCCCCAGGAGCTATCTCTGCTGCTATAGCCTACTGGGTTAAAGGAGACTGTCTCTACCTCCTCCTCTATCATCCCGTCAAATACTGACATGTAGTCAGCTTCTTCTGAGTCTTCAGACTCAATGATTACTACTTCTGGCTCTGCTGCTATAGGGTTTGGTACAACCTCTACTTGGTTCACCGACTCTTCACTTATGGTCTGTTCATAAACAAACATCTCGTTTACTCCTGACATCTACATAAAACAAATGAGTTGATTAGTACACGTCAGTAGAATAATAAACATACATATCATAATCATAATGCATTTTTATAAGGTTATTTTCTTCTTGTATTTCTTTGATTCTTCCTAAGGTTATGGCTTAAGGTTTTAATTCCCCCCCTTAAGTTTTATAACCTCTTGCTCTGATACCAACCTGTGACGCCCCCAAATCCGGGTCTCTTACAACCCGACAAATGGTGCTACACGGTACTACCATTCATTCACACATTTCCTCAAATAATCACAAGAGGACTAATATAACTCCATATATATCAAAGTAATATTACATTACCCAGGTTCTTTGTAACCCATTCATTTGTTCTTGTCATAATATCAATATATTACAGACATTCTTCCTATACTATTACATAAGTATGCTACGGGTTCGTCTTCGCCTTGCATTTATCCTTGCCGGATCCTTCAGTCCGCTCGATCTTAGCTGTGTTCATATGGTTCAAGCAAGAGTGAGCATGGCTAGCTCAGCAAGTACTATAATTCTAATAAACAACATGCTTGAAACATAGAGCAAATATATATCTCCAGTAACTGAACAATAGTTACGAAGTACTATCGGTGATTCAAAATAGCACTTCATTTCCTTCAAAACGTTTTTCCATCAATATTCAGTAGAATAACAATTATGGCTCAAGATTATGAGCATACATAAGTTCTTTTAAAAAGGACATCCCGGCACTAAGTCCGTAAGTCCGGCATAGCTTACGAGCACTTCTGAGTGATCAGCTCATAGTACTCTATGTTGATCAACACTACATTCTTTAAACGTGTATACGTTTAATTGTGGCAACCTCACGTGCCTGTCGTTAAACGACAAAAACATTTGAACATGCGTGGTCTTCGATTGAAAACCATACCAATATAACTCGGTAATTTACTAAATCATGCTTGACAGAATCATAATATAAGTCTAGCCGGAAGAATTGGCTTAAGACTTCATCATTCTAGATTTCATGTGAAAGAGAACATGAATTACAAAGCTTGCCCAGACTGAACTGGAACAAGGGTTAGAATACTTGCCTTTGGTGACTGCTTACTGGTTAATACACGTACACTTTAAGTCTTTATGATTCTACAATTCATAATCATATAACGTACCATATTAGATCATAATTAACCAGGTATGTTTTCTATTATACCTTACCCTTCATCTCAATGTAATTCTAACTTAGTTTCGTTATTAAGGGTTTCGGCTTTCATTATGTCATTCATATCCCGCTCGTCTTGATTGATTATAAACATGCATTAGTGTATTACAAGCACCTTACAATGTCTTAATTATGTTGTGATTACATCACAATTCATTACTATTAATCCCTCTTTCTTTCTATACTTGGAACTCTTCTTCTCTATCTTCTTCCTTGTTCTGGCGCCGCGGCGCCACTAATTGGTCTGTGACTCGCGCTGCGGCGCGAGTTAGCAGTGTGTCATCCTCCGGCCTCGCGCTGCGGCGCGGCCAAGAAGGCTTAGAGTCGCGCCGCGGCGCGGACTCTGGTCCTCAGAAAATTTTGTAGTTTTTGAAAATTTTGCTAACTTCCCGGACGCATAACTTCTTCGTTTTAACTCCGAATTGGTCCGTTCAAAAGCCTACGGTTCACAAATTTCATAATCTATGCGTTCATGCAAGAATTTTATCTATTTGACTTCATTTGCTAAAATTTGACCTATTAGTCCATTTTAACGAAAACGATAAACGTTCGTGAACGTTCAACGCTCATTTCTTCGTTCTAAGTCGGAATCTGGTCATTTTCGAGTCCGCAACTCTATAATGACTACAATGACTTGTCTCCATTGAAAACCAACGTTTTCGACTTCCAATACAAAATATGACTTCTATTCCGAGACTTTCACGAATTCGACGTTAATCGTCTAATCGTGCAAAGTTCGTCAATTCAACCATACTAAGTGTTCTAAGTGGATTTTAACCAACATATCATCATTTCAAGTTATTTATTACACCAACTTATAATCAAAGTAGGTTTTGACTTATTTCCATAAGTCATTGACTTTCTCAACTTATGAACTAGAAATCTTCATACTCATGACTTACCAATAATTTAAGTCCTTCAATCAATGTTCTCATGTTATAAACAACATACTAACATCATATGACAAATCCTTCATGATCTTAACAACTTATTAGGGTTCAAGTTGCTTATTCAACTTATTCGGCTTAAGTTCATTCCTTATAACTTATTACATGTTATCCTCAATCAATCCCCCTTCTCTATCAATCCTATCATAGAAAAGATATAGATAAAAGAAAATGAGTCTTACCCTTGAAGACTTCTATTTGCTTTGGAAACTATCAAAGGTTGAAGTGGCTTATAAGTGCTTTAAGTGACTTATTCTCTCTACCAAATAAGTAGCTTATATGCTTGAGAGGAAAGTGTTGGATGATAACAAAACAACCAACAAAAAATGAAATGAACTTGGTATTTATAGGCCACCAAAGCTTGGGGCAAAATGGACAATAATCAATCCCACCTCCTCATTCCACCTCCTTACTATTCATAACTTAACCTTCAAGTCTTCTTGCTAGCCACTTCTTTTACTTGCTCACCACAACACTTGGTCATCACACTTAATCCTTGCCCATCAAGACTACCCACTTCCTCACTTGGTTTGACCCATGGGTCAAGGCTTCACCTTGGGCTTGGTTAATTAATCCAACTACTTTCCTATTGGGCTTGAGTTACAATAGATTGGGCTTGTGATAATCATACACTTGGGCTTCTATCAATAAACTAGAAATCCCACAAGTCCATTATCTTAAATTCAATAACTTAACATACATATCCTACGTATAATTCTCGTATGCTATCTCGTATATTAATTCGAAATATACGATATCTCGTTCTTCGTACATAATAATACAATACGTCGTATTATACCTCCATTCCTTACTCCATATAATGTTTACACATTATACGATTACAACTTCATTCTTTTAACGCTTAATAACCTAACTATCTCAAATTAGGTACGCATGCGAAATATTTCATTTTCCATACTTAGATTATTATTACATAATCGATATCATCTCGATATTATAACATTACGTATTTCTCGGAAGTTCAAAAATAATTCCCGAGCAGAAATTGATGAATAGTGTTTTTCGGAAAATTTCTCAGAAAACTTTTATTTTCGTTTTAGAAATTCAAACACTTTAATTCTCCCACGTAGTTAAAATACTACTACTTTACGACGTTTCTAGGTTATAGAACGACATCCATCATCTCAACACGCAATAATAATAAATAATATTATTTTATTCATTATTAAAAGAAATTACAAAATGTTCAATTTTCTGGGGCGTTACACTCTCTCCCCCTTATAAGGATTCTGTCCCCAGAATCTCGCTATATAAAAAAAATTACACAAATAAATTCGGGTAATTCTTTTTCATCATTTCTTCTAACTCCCACGTTGCTTCTTCTGCATCGTGGTTCTTCCATATCACCTTTACTGAAACTATACTTTTGTTCCGCAGAACTTGTTCTTTCCTATCGACAATTTGAATTGGCGTTTCCTCATATGTTAAGTCCTTCTCGACATGAATAGGCTCGTATTCTATCACGTGCTTATAATCCGGCTTATAAGGACGCAATACTGAAACGTGAAATACATTATGTATTCGTTCTAGGTCTGGAGGTAACGCTACCATGTAAGCTACCTCACCTACCCGTTTTAAAACCTCAAAAGGTCCTATAAATCTCGGACTTAACTTTCCTTTCTTCCCAAAACGTATCTTTCCTTTCCAGGGAGATACTTTTAGGAATACGTATGAACCCACTTCAAACTCTCGATTCTCTCTATGCAGATCTGTAAACTTCTTCTGTCTGTCTTGAGCTGCTAAGAGACGCATCTGAATCTTTTTAACAATATCCGCTGTCTGTTGCACCAATTCTGGTCCCAACATTCGGCGTTCTCCTACCTCATCCCAATACAGTGGCGTTCTGCATTTCCTACCATACAAAGCTTCGTAAGGCGGCATACCTATGCTTGCATGATAACTATTGTTATACGCAAACTCCACTAATGGTAGATGATCATCCCAACTACCCTTGAAGTCCATAACGCATGCTCTCAGCATATCTTCTAATGTCTGAATTGTCCTCTCGCTTTGTCCATCCGTTTGTGGATGATACGCCGTACTTAGCTTCAACTGCGTTCCCAACTGCTCTTGCAGACTTCTCCAAAAGTTCGACGTGAATCGTGGATCACGATCTGACACAATCGATACTGGCACTCCATGTCTAGAGATTATTTCCTTAATATAAAGTCTAGCTAACTGGTCTAAGTTATACTTAACCCTAATTGGCAAAAAGTGAGCTGATTTCGTCAATCGGTCCACTATTACCCAAATTGCATCATACCCCTTATGAGTAGTCGGAAGTCCCACCACAAAATCCATTGTGATATTCTCCCACTTCCACTCCGGAATCTCTAATGACTGTAACAAGCCACTAGGTCGTTGATGTTCAGCCTTAACTCTCTGACAAGTTAAGCACCTACTGACGTACTCAGCAATCTCTCTCTTCATGTTTGGCCACCAGAAACTCTGTCGAAGGTCTTGATACATCTTAGTGCCAGGATGAATCGAAAACCTTGAACTATGAGCCTCTTGTAGAACCTGCTCCTTTAATTCCGTCTCATCTGGAACCCAAATTCTTCCGTCAAATCTCAACAATCCCTCGTTATCAAGACTATATTTAGTATCTTTTTCGTTGGTCAGCCGTTCCTTCATCCGGTCACACTCATCAGTTTTGAGTTGCACCTCCTTAACTCTCTCTACGATGGTTGGTTGCATCTCCATTGCAAACAACATTGGTCCTTCTTCTTCACTGGGCAGCTTCACCTCTAACTCCATCCTAGCCATCTCTGTTATTAACTCAGTTTGAGCCGTTAACAAAGACAACTTTTCCCGACCCTTTCTACTTAAGGCATCGGCAACTACATTGGCTTTTCCAGGGTGATACAGGATTTCACAGTCGTAATCCTTTATCAACTCCAGCCATCTTCTCTGCCTCATATTCAACTCCTTCTGTGTGAAGATATATTTTAGACTTTTATGGTCCGTGTATATCTCACATTTTTCTCCATAAAGATAATGTCTCCATATCTTTAGAGCAAAAACTACTGCGGCTAGTTCTAGATCATGAGTAGGGTAAACTTTCTCATAATCCTTCAACTGCCTAGATGCATACGCAATGACCTTGCCATGCTGCATGAGCACGCAACCAAGTCCTCTATGCGAAGCATCACTATAAACTACAAAATTTCCCGTGTCATCGGGTAATGACAACACAGGTGCCTCACTCAATCTCTTCTTTAGTTCTTGGAAACTGTTCTCACACTTGTCAGTCCAAGCGTATTTCACAGTCTTCCTCGTCAAATTAGTCAACGGAGTAGCTATCTTTGAAAAATCCTGGATAAATCTCCGATAGTAACCCGCTAACCCTAGGAAACTCCGCACCTCAGTCGGCGTTTTCGGTTGTTCCCAATTCATCACGGCTTCTACCTTCGCTGGATCCACTGAAATCCCCTCATGGTCAATGACATGACCTAAAAATTGCACCTTCTCTAACCAAAATTCACACTTTGTGAATTTCGCATACAACTTCTCCTTCCTTAATGTCGCCAACACTAATTTAAGGTGTTCAGCATGATCTTCTGGCGTCTTAGAATAGACTAGAATATCATCTATAAACACCACGACGAACTTGTCCAAATATTGTTTGAACACTCTGTTCATCATATCCATGAATGCAGCTGGTGCATTTGTCAACCCAAATGACATCACTAAAAACTCGTAATGACCATAACGAGTCCTGAATGCTGTCTTTGGCACATCCTCCTTCCTAACCTTCAACTGATGATACCCCGTTCGTAAATCTATTTTAGAAAAATAATTAGCCCCTTTCAGCTGATCAAAGAGATCATCGATCCTGGGCAATGGGTATTTATTCTTTATCGTTAACTTGTTCAACTCTCTGTAGTCGATACAAAGTCTTAACGATCCATCCTTCTTCTTGACAAACAGTACCGGTGCTCCCCATGGTGACACACTCGGCTGAATGTACTTCCTATCCAACAGTTCTTGTAACTGCACCATCAACTCCTTCATCTCTACTGGCGCCATACGATACGGTGCCCTGGAAACTGGTGCCGCTCCTGGCACAATGTCTATCACAAATTCTGTCTCCCTATCCGGCGGAAGACCAGGTAATTCACTCGGAAATACATCGGCGAATTCCCTCACTATAGGTATTTGTTCCATGGTTGCTACCACTCTTTCGGTATCAACAACATGGCACAGATATCCTACGCATCCCTTCCTCAGTAATTTTCTAGTTTGTGTCATGGTTAGACAACACGAACGTCCCGGCGATCTATTCCCATAAAATACTACCCGAGGTTGTTCTAAGGTCTTAATGTTCACACACTTCTTTTGACAATCTATTATTGCCCCATGGTTTACTAACCAATCCATTCCAAGAATTACATCGAATTCTTCTAACTTTATTGGTAATAAATCTACCGATAATTTACAACCCCGTATATCTACACAACAACTTCTATGAACATCTTCAATAGGAATTATATCTTCATTTGCTACCTTAATATTTACAGGTATAAGGTAACTTTTCAGGAAGTAGTCCTAATCGTCTAGCAAAACTGCATGCTATAAATGAACAGGTAGCACCCGAATCAAACAGCACGTACGCATTGATATCGTTGATTGGGATAATACCTGCAACAACGTCCCCTGATGCAACCGCATCTTGGACTGTCATATTAAAGGTACGACCCATCGGCCTACCCTGCTGAGCTGGACCCCCAATAGCTGACTTACCGCTATTAGTGCCCCGATTCCCGTCCGTCCCCTTCTTCGGACAGTTCTTTGCCATGTGGGCGGTTGACCCACACACAAAGCATCCATGATTCTTTTTCGGACTCGGACAATTTGGCGCAATGTGCCCCTCCTGTCCGCAGTTGTAACAGACGGCCTTCCCTTTGAGACAGACTCCTAGATGAGTCTTTCCACAGGTCTTGCAGGCCTCCATTCTTCTCTTTGGGTCTCCTTGCTTCACTCCGGTATTCCAGAGTTAATTACCTTCCTCTTTTGACCCTCGCCACTCCCACTGGCTCCCTCAATCTTGACTCTCCCGTCAACCTTCCCCTTATTCTTCTTTTCCTTGTGGTATTGGCTCAACGCCTCACTACCACCTTCGGCGATTATCGCCTTCTCTAAAACGATCCCAAAAGAAGTACTTTGGAATACTGATATACGGTTATAGAGCCAGGGTTTCAAGCCCTGCTCAAACCGTCTCGCCTTCCTCACCTCGGTATCCACTTGGTGTGGAGCGAACCTAGCCAGTTCATTGAACTTGGCAGCGTATTGGGGAACCGTCATTTCCCCTTGTTTCAGTTCTAAAAACCGCATCTCCATCCTTCCCTGCATGCTCGTGGGAAAATAGTTCTCGAAGAATATCTCCTTGAATCTATCCCACGTAAAGTCGTTATCCCGACCCTAGCCTGATTGGCTTCCCACCAAAAATTGGCCTCTCCCTTCATCATATAGGTTGCAAAGGCAACCTTCTGGGCCTCATCAACATTTGCAATTACAAATGCCTTCTCTATTTCCTTAACCCACGTTTGGGCTTCGATTGGGTCCGTAGTTCCTTTGAACTCCGGCGGACCTACACTCTTAAAATCCTTAAAGGTAGTAGCTCGTGCTACTCCTGGATTTACGGGGATATTAGCCCCTGTTCTATTAAAGGCGGCTGTTAATAAATTAACAAACTCCTGCATCGCGTTAACCGGACCTCCCTCCGGTTGATTTACGTCCGCACCTTGATTTCGTTGCACTCTTCTCGGCGGCATTTTGCCTGATACAATAAACACATTACGTTATTATTCCTTTCTTTATTAGCTATCATTAATATAAAACAATAACTCCAAACATTCATAACTCATTGCTTTCCATAAAACGATCTTTATATACATTCTTTGTAGTATAATACTACATCGGTTACATACTCAGCCTAAGCTGATTACATTACTTTCCCGCTATCACTTTCCAAAAATTGGGATTTACAAAAGACTACCCTTTACTATACAAAAAGGGTTTTACATCACTACTACTTACCAAAAATATCTACAAACTATTCTAACCACCACTAAACTACATCTGCCTCAAGGCATTATTGAAATCTGCCTTGGCCAGACCGGCAATGATATCACGGCTAATAGTATGCCTCGTTTGCCCCACCTCCACCGGATATCCAGCTACCTGCTGCTGAAAATCCGTGTGAGAACTCCTATAGATATAGGACATCCTCCCTATTTTCTGCACTTTTGTCTTGAGCTCCTCCTTAAGCTCCAAGACCTCATGCTTTAAATCCTGGACTTTGTCCTTAGCCAAAATCCTCTCGTCATGCTCCTGCTCCCACATGGACTCGACATCAGTCTTGTCCTCTATAAGCATTTGAAGCTCTGCCTTCAGCTCCTTAACCTCCTGACAGTAATGGATATTTCTATCCAACACTGACATAAACAGAGACATCATTGACCCCCCAGGAGCTATCTCTGCTGCTATAGCTACTGGGTTAAAGGAGACTGTCTCTACCTCCTCCTCTATCATCCCGTCAAATACTGACATGTAGTCAGCTTCTTCTGAGTCTTCAGACTCAATGATTACTACTTCTGGCTCTGCTGCTATAGGGTTTGGTACAACCTCTACTTGGTTCACCGACTCATCACTTATGGTCTGTTCATAAACAAACATCTCGTTTACTCCTGACATCTACATAAAACAAATGAGTTGATTAGTACACGTCAGTAGCATAATAAACATACATATCATAATCATAATGCATTTTTATAAGGTTATTTTCTTCTTGTATTTATTTGATTCTTCCTAAGGTTATGGCTTAAGGTTTTAATTCCCCCCCTTAAGTTTTATAACCTCTTGCTCTGATACCAACCTGTGACGCCCCCAAATCCGGGTCTCTTACAACCCGACAAATGGTGCTACACGGTACTACCATTCATTCCCACATTTCCTCAAATAATCACAAGAGGACTAATATAACTCCATATATATATCAAAGTAATATTACATTACCCAGGTTCTTTGTAACCCATTCATTTGTTCTTGTCATAATATCAATATATTACAGACATTCTTCCTATACTATTACATAAGTATGCTACGGGTTCGTCTTCGCCTTGCATTTATCCTTGTCGGATCCTTCAGTCCGCTCGATCTTAGCTGTGATCATATGGTTCAAGCAAGAGTGAGCATGGCTAGCTCAGCAAGTACTATAATTCTAATAAACAACATGCTTGAAACATAGAGCAAATATATATCTCCAGTAACTGAACAATAGTCACGAAGTACTATCGGTGATTCAAAATAGCACTTCATTTCCTTCAAAACGTTTTTCCATCAATATTCAGTAGAATAACAATTATGGCTCAAGATTATGAGCATACATAAGTTCTTTTAAAAAGGACATCCCGGCACTAAGTCCGTAAGTCCGGCATAGCTTACGAGCACTTCTGAGTGATCAGCTCATAGTACTCTATGTTGATCAACACTACATTCTTTAAACGTGTATACGTTTAATTGTGGCAACCTCACGTGCCTGTCGTTAAACGACAAAAACATTTGAACATGCGTGGTCTTCGATTGAAAACCATACCAATATAACTCGGTAATTTCTAAATCATGCTTGACAGAATCATAATATAAGTCTAGCCGGAAGAATTGGCTTAAGACTTCATCATTCTAGATTTCATGTGAAAGAGAACATGAATTACAAAGCTTGCCCAGACTGAACTGGAACAAGGGTTAGAATACTTGCCTTTGGTGACTGCTTACTGGTTAATACACGTACACTTTAAGTCTTTATGATTCTACAATTCATAATCATATAACGTACCATATTAGATCATAATTAACAATGTATGTTTTCTATTATACCTTACCCTTCATCTCAAGGTAATTCTAACTTAGTTTCGTTATTAAGGGTTTCGGCTTTCATTATGTCATTCATATCCCGCTCGTATTGATTGATTATAAACATGCATTAGTGTATTACAAGCACCTTACAATGTCTTAATTATGTTGTGATTACATCACAATTCATTACTATTAATCCCTCTTTCTTTCTATACTTGGAACTCTTCTTCTCTATCTTCTTCCTTGTTCTGGCGCCGCGGCGCCACTAATTGGTCTTTGACTCGCGCTGCGGCGCGAGTTAGCAGTGTGTCATCCTCCGGCTTCGCGCTGCGGCGCGGCCAAGAAGGCTTAGAGTCGCGCCGCGGCGCGGACTCTGGTCCTCAGAAAATTTTGTAGTTTTTGAAAATTTTGCTAACTTCCCGGACGCATAACTTCTTCGTTTTAACTCCGAATTGGTCCGTTCAAAAGCCTACGGTTCACAAATTTCATAATCTATGCGTTCATGCAAGAATTTTATCTATTTGACTTCATTTGCTAAAATTTGACCTATTAGTCCATTGTAACGAAAACGATAAACGTTCGTGAACGTTCAACGCTCATTTCTTCGTTCTAAGTCGGAATCTGGTCATTTTCGAGTCCGCAACTCTATAATGACTACAATGACTTGTCTCCATTGAAAACCAACGTTTTCGACTTCCAATACAAAATATGACTTCTATTCCGAGACTTTCACGAATTCGACGTTAATCGTCTAATCGTGCAAAGTTCGTCAATTCAACCATACTAAGTGTTCTAAGTGGATTTTAACCAACATATCAACATTTCAAGTTATTTATTACACCAACTTATAATCAAAGTAGGTTTTGACTTATTTCCATAAGTCATTGACTTTCTCAACTTATGAACTAGAAATCTTCATACTCATGACTTACCAATAATTTAAGTCCTTCAATCAATGTTCTCATGTTATAAATAACATACTAAGATCATATGACAAATCCTTCATGATCTTAACAACTTATTAGGGTTCAAGTTGCTTATTCAACTTATTCGGCTTAAGTTCATTCCTTATAACTTATTACATGTTATCCTCAATCAATCCCCCTTCTCTATCAATCCTATCATAGAAAAGATATAGATAAAAGAAAATGAGTCTTACCCTTGAAGACTTCTATTTGCTTTGGAAACTATCAAAGGTTGAAGTGGCTTATAAGTGCTTTAAGTGACTTATTCTCTCTACCAAATAAGTTACTTATATGCTTGAGAGGAAAGTGTTGGATGATAACAAAACAACCAACAAAAAATGAAATGAACTTGGTATTTATAGGCCACCAAAGCTTGGGGCAAAATGGACAATAATCAATCCCACCTCCTCATTCCACCTCCTTACTATTCATAACTTAACCTTCAAGTCTTCTTGCTAGCCACTTCTTTTACTTGCTCACCACAACACTTGGTCATCACACTTAATCCTTGCCCATCAAGACTACCCACTTCCTCACTTGGTTTGACCCATGGGTCAAGGCTTCACCTTGGGCTTGGTTAATTAATCCAACTACTTTCCTATTGGGCTTGAGTTACAATAGATTGGGCTTGTGATAATCATACACTTGGGCTTCTATCAATAAACTAGAAATCCCACAAGTCCATTATCTTAAATTCAATAACTTAACATACATATCCTACGTATAATTCTCGTATGCTATCTCGTATATTAATTCGAAATATACGATATCTCGTTCTTCGTACATAATAATACAATACGTCGTATTATACCTCCATTCCTTACTCCATATAATGTTTACACATTATACGATTACAACTTCATTCTTTTAACGCTTAATAACCTAACTATCTCAAATTAGGTACGCATGCGAAATATTTCATTTTCCATACTTAGATTATTATTACATAATCGATATCATCTCGATATTATAACATTACGTATTTCTCGGAAGTTCAAAAATAATTCCCGAGCAGAAATTGATGAATAGTGTTTTTCGGAAAATTTCTCAGAAAACTTTTATTTTCGTTTTAGAAATTCAAACACTTTAATTCTCCCACGTAGTTAAAATACTACTACTTTACGACGTTTCTAGGTTATAAAACGACATCCATCATCTCAACACGCAATAATAATAAATAATATTATTTTATTCATTATTAAAAGAAATTACAAAATGTTCAATTTTCTGGGGCGTTACATGATGGATCCAATTTTAAACGTTGGCAAACCAAATTACTTTTGACTATGGACATTACTAAAGTTGACCATATTTTAACCAAACCAAAACCAGTTGAACCCTCATATGATGCTACCGATGAACAAAAGAAAGAATATGAATCTTTTGTTAGTACTTGGTCTTCTGCTGATAAAATTTGTGGGCTATCATTCTCAACTCTTTCTCGAATGAACTTTTTGATATCTACTGTTTATATAAACATGCTGCTGAAATTTGGGATGCTTTAGTTTTGAAATATGTTGTGGAAGATGCTGGTGTCAAAAAGTATGCAATTGGGAATTTTTTTAATTTTTACATGACCGATGAAAAAGATGTCTCTTCCCAAATTCATGTTTTTCATATTGTCGTAGCCGAACTTAATAATGAATGCGTCTTTACTTGCTCTTTTTGTTGTTGGCTCCCTTATAGAAAAATTGCATGATTCTTGGAAAGATTACAAGAATACTATGAAACATAAAAGGAAAGACATGACCTTAGAGGAGTTAATAGTTCATATTCGTATTAAGGAAAAGAACATAAATTTAGATAAAACTACCAAAGCCAAAGAGATGTCTTGCAACGAAAATTTGGTTGATGATCGCAAATCTCGTCAACCGTTCAACAAACATCCTAAGCATGTGCATAAGCATAACCCCGGTCCGAAGGCAAAATCGAATCAGTTCAAAGACAAAACCTCAAAACCTAAAGGTGATTGTTTTATGTGTGGAAGGCCAAGTCATCATGATACCCAATGCAAGTTCAAAAATGGAAACAACCTGTAGTCTGTTCCTCCGAGAACTAACTTAGCTGAGGCATACAATACTATTGTAGCGGTTGTCTCCTAGGTGAATATGGTGACTGACAAAGAAGCATGGGTAGTGGATTCTGGTGCTACCAAACACATTTGTTTGAATCGTGGTGCATTTATCTCTTACACTCCACTTGAGGAAAAAGATGAACATGTGTACATGGGCGATTTGAGGCCTGCACAAGTGTTGGGTAAAGGGAAAGTAAATTTAAAATTGACTTCTAGGAATATCCTTTCTCTTACCGATGTTCTTCATATTCTTGAGATTCGCTACAATCTCGTATCTGTTGGGATACTTGGGAAAGTTGGGGTTAAGGTTATGTTTGAATCTGATAAGGTAGTATTAATAAAAAATGGGGTGTTTGTGGGAAAAGGGTATCTTAATGTTGGTTTATTTCATTTGAATGTACTTAAAATCATGAATAATAATTCTAGTACTTCTTTTGCTTACTTGGTTGAATGTGATGATATTTGGCATGCTAGATTAGGCCATGTGAACTATTCTTATATAAAAATGATGAAAAAATTGAGAATTTTAAAAGATGCTAAAATTTCAAATACCAATAAATGTCAAGTGTGTGTGGAAGCCAAAACTACTAAAAAGACATGTAAACTAGTACTAGTTAGAGAATCTGAACCTCTCAGTTTAATTCATTCAGACTTAGGTGATATGTCTAGAAATACTTCTAGAGGTGGGAAAATTATTATGTGACTTTTATAGATGATTATTCTAGATATACTAAAGTTTACCTTCTTAGAAATAAAAATGAAACTGAAGATAAATTTCTAATTTATAAGGCTAAAGTTGAAAATAAACTAGAAAAGAAGATTAAAAGACTTAGGTCCAATAGAGGTGGAGAGTATGACTCCGGACCTCTTAGTAAATATTGCGAAGAACAAGGAATTATACCTGAGGTAACACCTCCTTATTCTCCAGAATCTAATGGGGTTGCTGAAAGAAAGAATATAACACTAAAAGAAATGATGAATGCTATGTTAGTAAGTTCTTGGCACCACTGAATTTGTGGGGGGGGGGGGGGGAGCTCTTCTTTCTTCTTGTCACATGCAAAATAGAATCATTTATAAGAAAACTGGAAAAATACCTTATGAGCTTTGGGAAAATCATTTACCTAACTTGAAATACCTTAAAGTGTAGGGGTGTCTTGCTAAGGTAATGTTACCCGACCCTAAAAAAAGGAGAATTGATTCTAAAACTGTTGATTGTTTGTTTATTGGTTAGGCTGAACATAGTGCTGCTTATAGATTTCTTGTTTTGAAAAGTGATGTATTAGATCATAATACAATTATTGAGTCAAAAAATGTTGATTTCTTTGAAAATATTTTTCCTTTCAAATATAAAGTGGATCGACCAGTAGCAGAGCTTCCTACGAGCTTTTATATAGTTCTAATTGAGGAATCTGAAATTTTACCTTGGAGGAGTAAGCTTACCAGAAAATCCACTAATCTGGGAGATGCCTTTTTTGCGTTCTTGTTAGATAATGACCCATTAACCTTTAGAGATGTAGTTTCTTCTCCCGATGCTTCTTTTTGGAGAGAAGCCATAAATAGTGAGATTGAGTCTATTATGGCTAATCACACTTGGTAATTAGTGGACCTTCCTCCAGGTTCTAAAACTATTGGTTGTAAATGGATTTTTAAAAGGAAATTAAAACCCGTCGGATCAATGATAAATTTAAGGCTAGGCTTGTTACTAAAGGTTATAAACAAAAGCAAGACCTTGACTTTTTTGATACTTATTCACCCGTTGAAAGAACATCCATCCATTATAGTTTTAATTTCTCTAGCTGCTACTAAAAATTTAATAATTCATCAAATGGATGTTAAGATTGTGTTTCTTAATGGAGATTTAGAAGAGGAGATTTAGAAGAGGAGATTTATATGGACCAACCTGAGGGATTTATTTCCTTAGGCAATGAGAATAAAGTTTGTAAAATAGTAAAATCTTTATATGGTCTTAAACAAGCTCCTAAACAATGGAATGATAACTTTGATAGTGTAATGACTTCTAATGGATATATAATAAATTATGGAGATAGATGCATATATACCAAATTTAATAGTCAGAATTGTGGTGTTATTGTATGTCTATATGTGGATGACTTGCTTATTTTTGGAATCAATATTGATGTTATATATGAGACTAAAAATATGTTATCCACTAAATTTGATATGAAAGACTTGAGAGAAGTAAATGTTATTCTCGGGATTAATTTGAGAAAAATTTGTAATGGGTATATGATTTCTCAAGATCATTATGTGGAGAAAATGCTTAAGAGATTCGGACATTATAATGTTAATCATGTTAGTACTATGACAAACGAGATTTTGTAATTTAATTTGAATATTTATTGAATTAAATAAAATTTTTTTGATGATTTAATTATTGGGTTAAATAATTAATTGATAAAATTATGGTAGATTAATTTAATTATATGTGTTACATTGATTAAATTAATGTAGAGAATTTTTATATTCAAACTATGTATTTAATTGAGCTTATTTGATTTAATGAATTAATTAAAAAGCATAATGTTATTCTAATTAATTTAATAATTAATTAGAAATTTAATGATTTGACATAATTAATAAATGAGAATTTAATTATGTGACTGTGAATTAGTGAGAAATTATTATATTATATTTAAATTAAATTAAATAAGATATTTAATTAATTACTTAATTGGGTGTGACATTATTAAACTATATTATAAGAGATTAATTAAAATAAATTAAAATGAGCCTTTTAAGGCTAGCCAAATATGGCCCAAAGAGGAGTTGGCCACTTAACCCACTAAGGGATTAACTGACCACAGCTACGTCAGTTTATTTATAATTAATACGCATTCTTCAGTTCATTGTTTAAGTCTGGAAAACTCAATCAGAGAGAGAGAAAAGAGAGAGATTTGAGAGAATTGTGAGATTGAAGAAGAAAGAGTTGAAAATTAAAGAAGAGTCTTGTCATCTTTAAGTACTAAAGTAGAGAAATCAAGGGTAATCCCTTAATCTAAGCTTTTAGTTTATGTTCTTATGTTTTCATGAAAAAACTGGCTTTTAACTCTTTGTAATTAATTTTTCATGGCCAATTGTTAAATTTATGATGTTATATATGTGTATTAAGAAGTATAGTTCAATTATATATAATCTATATGTGTTTTAGAATAATTAATCCATGAAATCATGTTCAAATTGGAGTTTTATAGTTTTATAGAGAAAATATATGAATATGGCTTATAAGTACAAAACTTTATGTTTAAATTGCATATTAATCGATAAATTGATGAATGATTTTATTTATACATGTAAGAACGAAAAGAACAAAACTTAAACGGACTAATTTGGTCGAAAAACGAGTTCACAGTAGTTGATTTCGTTAATAATGTGAAAAATAGAGTTTTTCATAAGAACTATGAAATTATGTGTTCTGATTCAAGTAATTTTATGAATTAAGTTGTTAAAATCATGTTAGAAAGGTTAGGTAATAATCATATATGAATTATAGTATTTGGGTATGCTTAAATTAATGCATGGACAAGGAAATTGGAAGTTATGACCATGTTCTATGTGTTCTACATGAGAACCTATGGTTGAACTTATAAAATTTTTTTGGCCTAAATTGGCCTTGTTAAGTGTTCGCGAACTGTAGAAACTGCAAAAACTGAGTATGAGTAACCCCGCTCCCGACGGGCGTTACCAAACTAAATTACCCCGCCCCGACGGGAAAAAAAATTAATTAATAAAATAAAAAATAATAATAATTAATTAAAATATTATCACATAAAATAAATATTTTAATTGAGACATTTATGAAATAAAATAAATATTTGATGGAAATTATTATTAAAATATTTATCAAATAAAATAAATATTTGATGAAAATTATTATTAAAATATTTATCAAATAAAATAATTATTTTAGTTGAATATTTATGGAATAAAATAAATATTCGATGGAGATTATTATTAAAATATTTATAAAATAAAATGAATATTTTAATTAAAATATTTATGGAATAAATTTAATATTTGATGGAAATTATTATTAAAATATTTATCAAATAAAATAAATATTTTAATTAAAATATTTATGAAATAAAATAAACATTCGATGGAGATTATTATTAAAATATTTATAAAATAAAATAAATATTTTATTGGAAATATTTATGGAATAAAATATATATTCGATGGAAATTATGAAATAATTTACTCGAGTGTAATAATAGTAAGGGAATGAAAATATTCTAATTTAATTAAGTAATTAAATTAGAAGGGTAAGATTTGATAAATAAAGTGGAGTTATATTAAATAATTAAGTAAAAATATAACTAATGAATGTCGTCAGTACATATGGTATGTGTGTAGGACTTTTGGTGAACGGAAGTAGTAATTGTTTAGCCTACGCGCGAGGCAAGTTTCTTAAACCTTTTTTCTTTACATAAAGCAATTCCTTGTTCTATCTTGTTTATTATTGTTCAAGTCAAGGTTTCATATTAGATGCTATCATTATTTAAAAGTATGATTCCTGTTATACAACTTATTCGATTGTATACATCTTGAATTTTATTATTCAAATTGAATATTAATTATTGTTAAACCTTGTAAGACTAGCGAACCCTTATTGATTCGACTAGTCTATAGTTGATGAACGTTCTAAATTTCAGAACTATTGTTGAGATTATCCAAACCAAACTTGTTTTGGTGCAGACTCTAATGTCATACTGAGATGAACAACCCTGTTATAGGGGATTAATTATGCTTTAGCGTTAAGATATTGTGCACAGTATGGTACTATGGGTTGATCCCTCTAAGTACGAGAAGAAGAGTCCATAATCTTATGACTGTTAAAGGTTTCAAGTATAAACGCTTGACAACCTAGGACATAGTTCAAGGTATTTTGACCATTAGAAGTTCTTTTGATTCTTGTTATTCGTTCTTGATTCAAATGCCGAGTTTTCTTATTTCAGAAGTCTTTGATTCATTCACATGTCATTTTTTATTGTTATATTATTATATTTGTGGGTAATCGTGCTCACTCTTGCGTAATAATATTATTTCAGTTAAGAACGAAAGGTCCGACGAGCCTTTTACTAGCAAAGGCAAGGGCAATGTTAACAAATGATGAAGACTTATGTTTATTTGATGTATTTATTTTTTATACTTATGTTAAAGTTGTGTAAGACTTATTATTTTTTTATGTTTCCGCATTTAAGATTTAAGGTTAGTATGACCTAGGATTGATGTATTTACATTCAGATGTTGTAACTCCATAAGGAGAGGATTTATTTCTATCTATTTATGGTTTTTCATTTATTATGGGTAGATAGATATATGAGGTTTGAACAGTGAACACCAAATCCCGTGGGAATTTAAGTACCCAGATTTGGGGGTGTCATAGGTTGGTATCAAAGCTGTAGGTTATGAACCTTAGGTGGGGGATAAATCTTAGGTAGTAGCCTTATAGAAGAAAGAGAACTAAGCGGTGATAAACTCTTATTGAGTACTAAGAAATGAATTCCTTAATTCATTGAAGATAATAAAAGACTTTATGTGCTTATGTGATAAACTTTTGTGCTCGCGAGTATCGATTAATAACTAAAACTTAAAACTGTGTTGTCAGGATGTCGGATGTTGGAGGATCTAGTCGAGCTGGGGAGGAGGAACCCCAAGTACCTAGAGAGGAGAAGCCCCGAGACATTCATGTCGTCCGGGAGCAGTTGGTACATAGAGATCCATCTCTATTGATCACTGTTGTTGGTCAGGAGCATGAGCATGCTATCTAGAGGAGGACCCTGAGGAAGAAGAGGAGGAAGATGAGTTCCCACCAAACTCTATTAGGTACGAGATGTACGACGAGCTATATGACCGTAACATAGAGTTACGAGATACTATTCAGGAGCTGAAGGAGCGGGTGGTTATTCAACAGCTTACCATCGAGCTGAGGGATGGAGAGGTTGATGCTCTTCATATATGTCTGGGAAACGTAGAGTGGGATTTGGTTCAAGAGAAGGGCCAAACCGAGTAGAAGTCAGAGGAAATAGAGGAGTTGAAGAATGAACTGAAATAGAAATCAGCAAGGCTGGCCATAGCAGAGGAGGCATAGGTAAGGGAATCATGACGTGCAGATCTTGCAGAAGATAACTGTTGGGCGAAGAAGATCAAGCTTGAGAAGATGCACTCTACGCTTCAAAATGCAATTGATGAGGCCCATGATTGGGTTATGAGATACCCAATTCAGTTCGAAGGACTACCGTCGTACATGCTAGATTGCAGGACGATGTCCCGAATTATGGAAGAAGAGTGTAGCAAAGCTATTCAACGCCTTAGCAGGCAGTGATAGGAATAGTTTAATAATGTGAAAACTAACTGGTAGTTAATAATGTAAATTCCAATGTGTTTATAAAAAGAGGAATATTTTGATGTTTTAAATCCTGTAGATTCTTTATCTCGGTATAGTTGATGTAAATAGCAGTGATGCTATCGTATTTTGTGAAAATCTTTTATTTAAATAAAATATCAGAGTTTATTTGAGATAATGTGTTAAGTGATTATGTTTAAATGTTTAAGTTAAGCCTTAAATATTTAAAGGATTGAATAAAAACCTAATAAACGTATATTTTTAACAGAAATATGCCGCTAAGAAGAAGACCAAACCGTCAACCTACCCAAGAAGGGTCGACAAACAATAACAACGCCAATGTTAACCCCTTGCAACAGTTGGTGAATTTACTACATGGAACAATTAATAATCAACCTCAAGCTCCACCAAATACAACGTTCAAGGATTTTAAGAAGGTGGGACCGCCAGAGTTTAAGGGCTCCTTGAACCCGATAGAAGCTCAAACTTGGGTTATGGAGATGGAAAAAGTTTTTGACATCGCCAGAGTCAGAGAGGGCCAAAAAACTTCTTACGCAATGTTCATGTTGAAATCAAAAGCCAATTATTGGTGGCAAGTAAATAAGGTCCGTGGAGGAGAAGGTGTGATCACCTGAGAGAGGTTCAAGGAGATGTTCTTTGAGATGTATTTCCCAACAAGCTCACAGAACCAAATGGAGGTACAATTTCTGGAATTGAAGCAAGGCAAGATGTCCGTACCAAACTATGCAGAAAAATTCAATGAGTTGGCTAGGTTCGCCCCATATCAAGTCCATACTGACGAGAGAAAGGCTAGGCGATTCCAGCAGGGACTGAAGCCCTGGTTGTATAGAAAAGTGTCAATGTTTCAATTGAACACGTTTGCTGGGATGCTGAAGAAGGCTATACTCGCCGAAGGTGGAAGCGATGCGGTAACCAAGTATAACCAAGATCATAAAAAGAAGAAGAGTGAAAGTGAAGAAAATAACAAACCTAATGGCAGTAACACGGGAGGAAGTAACAATCAGAAGAGGAGGTGGACTGACAACTCATCAACTGGAAATCAGCAAGGAGGTCAGAAGAAGAGAATCGAAGCATGCCCGACTTACGGGAAAGTTTGCCTAGGGGTTTGTATGAAGGGAAAACTGGTGTGCTACAATTGTGGTCAGGAAGGCCACATAGCACCTAACTGTCCTAACCCAAAGAAGGGCGCCTGCTTAATTTGCGGCTCAAAGGACCATCTGGAAAGGTATTGTATCAAAAAGGGATCTGGAGGGGCAGGATCAGGAGGGAATATGGGAAACAACAGTGGAAGTGCTTTAACTATCACGGGACCAACCGCAACCAACCGACTGACCGCCAAGACATTTAACATTATAGTGCAGGATGTTGTGCAGTCTCGCGATGTGGTGTCATGTATCATTTCGATTAATAAAGTTAATGCTTATGTATTATTTGATTCAGGTGCTACTTGTTCATTTATATCCAATGACTTTGCTAAGAACTTAGAATTGCCTAAGGATGAGTTAGAATACCCCATAAACATAGAAATTGCGAATAGAGAAGTGATCTCTATTAAAAAGGTACACAAGAACTGTAGGGTGGATATTAAGGGTAATATTATGAACGTAGACCTTATCTCTATCAAACTTGGGGAATATGACGTTATCTTGGGAATGGATTGGCTATTCAATTACGGGGCTGTAATTGATTGCCAGAAGAAGCTTATTAACCTTATGACTCTGTCAAAGGTTGTGTTTTATGGAAGCAAGTCTCCTAAACAAGCGAGTTATCTGATGATTATGTAGGCCAGAAAGTTGTTAAGACAAGGTTGTGTAGGATATTTAGCTTACATAGTCGACAGTCTTAAAGAGAACGTGAATATAAAGGAGATACTAGTAGTGAGGGACTTCGCAGACGTATTTCTAGATGATCTACTAGGACTTCCGCTAGACAGAGAGGTTGAGTTTTTGATCGATTTGGCGCCATGAACGACTCCAATATCGAAGGCACCGTATCGGATGGCTCTGGTAGAGATGAAAGAATTGATGGTACAATTGCAAGAGTTACTGGACAAGAAATTAATTTCAACCGAGCAAATCACCGTGGGGAGCGCCGATGTTATTTGTAAAGAAGAAGGACGGGACGATGTGCCTCTGCATTAACTATAGAGAACTGAATAAGGTCACGATTAAGAATAGATATTCATTACCGAGGATCGACGACCTGTTTGATCAATTAGAAGGAGCGAAATACTTTTCAAAGATAGACTTGAGGAATTGTTATCATTAGTTAAAGGTGAGATCAGAGGATGTTCTGAAGATAGCATTTAAGACTCGATATGGTCATTTCGAATTTCTGGTGATGTCATTTGGTCTAACAAATGCTCCTGTAGCGTTTATGGACCTGATGAACATGGTGTTTAAACCGTTTTTGGATAAATTCGTGGAGGTGTTCATCGATGACATTTTGGTATACTCAAAAACCAATGAAGAACATGAATAGCATTTGAAGGTAGCGTTAGAGGCATTGACAAGGGAAAAGTTGTATGCCAAGTTTTCAAAATGTGAATTTTGGATTAAGCGGGTACAATTTCTTGGACATGTGATTGATAAGGATGGAATTTCGGTAGATCCCTCCAAAGTCAAAGTTGTGATTAGGGGTGATAACCGAGTCAAGTAGTTCGGTACTCGACTCGAGATTGGCTCGAAAATATGATCCAAAGCTCGAATTCGAAGTTGACCCGGGTCGTATATGATCCATACTCGTTTTCTGTTTAATGATACACGAGTCGAACTCGAGCAGACCAGTGGTCGCTTGTATTAAGGTTCGAGTATTTCATTTTTTCTCAAACCATACTCGATACCTGCTCGATGGATCATATTCGAATATTGGTCTGATCCATGCTAGTAAGCTAAATATATTATATTTATATCAATCTTTATAATTTATAAAGTGTAGTATGAAATTGTGTAAACTTATACTTGAATAAATCAATGAATTAAATGTCAATTTATATTACATTCTTTATAATTTTAATACATAAATAAAAGTGAAAAAGTTTTATATATAAATATTAGTTAAGTAATCAATTTAGTATGTAGTGGTTCATTTTTAAGTGAAATGATTCATATTCGAAGCTCAATTTTAAGGCTCATGAGTAACTCGTTTTGTAAACGAGTCGAGTACTTATGAGCCGAGTAGGTCCGAGTAATGATCCGAGTTGATTCTGGCACGAAAATATAAATCTTTTATCGAATCCGAGTCGAATTCGAGCTCAATTTTTTCGAGTTGAGTCGAATCCGAGCATGAAGGTGTTCGCTCAGATTTGACTCATTTGCACCCCTAGTTGTGATGAACTGGGATCAGCCAAAAACACCGTCAGAAGTAAGAAGTTTTCTTGGCTTAATAGGTTATTATAGAAGATTCATTCAGGACTTTTCCAAGATTACAACTCCGCTAACGAATTTTGACCAGGAAAGTTGTGAAATTTGTTTGGACGGAGAAGTGTGAGGAAAGCTTTCAAGAACTTAAGAAGAGGTTGAGTACATCACCTGTGTTATCTCTTCCGGATGACACATGCAATTTTGTGGTTTATTGTGATGCGTCGCATAAAGGACTGGGATGTGTGCTTATGCAAAATGGCAGGGTCATTGCATATGCGTCACAACAATTGAAGGACTATGAAAAGGGATATCCGACCCATGACTTTGAGTTAGTTGCGGTGGTATTTGCTTTGAAAATTTGGAGACACTATCTCTATGGGGAGAAATGTGAAATATATACAGACCACAAGAGTCTGAAATATATTTTTACACAACATGACTTGAATATGCGCTAGAGAAGGTGGTTAGAGTTAATTAAGGACTATGATTGCGAAATTTTATAGCATCTGGGTAAAGAAAATGTGGTTGTCGGCGCCTTAAGTAGAAAGGGTCGGGAGAAATTGATGATGTTGACCGCTCAGGAGGAGTTAATTTTAGTGATGGAGAAGTTGGAATTGGAAGTGAAGTATCCCACGGAGATTGATGAAAAGCTATTCCAGATGCAAGCTAGTACAACTTTACTAGATAAAGTTAAAGAGGCTTAACTTCAGGATAAAGAGTGTGAGAAGGTGAAAAAGAAGATATCTGAAAGAACCGAATCAAGATTCAAGATAGACAACGAGGGAATACTGAGATTTGAGAGGAGAATTTGGGTACCGCCAGTACCAAAGATTAAGGAAGATATTTTAAGCGAGACTCAAATCTCACGATATTCGATTCACCCTGGTAGTACCAAGATTTATCAAGATCTTTGACAACATTTCTGGTGGCCAAATTTGAAACGAGATGTTGCAGAATGTGTTGCCAAGTGTTTAACATGCCAGAAAGTGAAAGCAGAGCATCAGAGGTCGAGTGGGTTGCTACAACCTTTAGAAATCCCAGAATAGAAATGGGAACCTATTTCAATGGGTTTCATGGTTGGCCTTTCGACAACTCAGATAGGCTATGACGCAGTATGGGTTATCGTTGACTGATTGACAAAATCTGCACACTTCCTTCCAATCAGAATCAAATTCAACTTAGATCAGTTGGCAAGGTTATATATAAAAGAGATTGTTTCGAGGCATGAAGTTTTGATGTCAATTGTTTTATATAGAGATCCGCGCTTTACATCGAACTTTTGGAAGTGACTACAGGAGTGCATGGGGATGCAATTGAGAATGAGTACGACATATCACCTTCAAACAGACGGGTAGAGTGAAAGAATGATCCAGACATTGGAGGATATATTGAGATCGTGCATCATGGATTTTAAAAGAAATTAGGATGATCACTTACCGCTCGTTGAATTCAGTTACAACAACAGTTACCATGCTAGTATTAGCATGCCGCCTTATGAAGCGTTATACGACAGAAAGTGCAGAACTCCACTTTACTGGGATGAAGTTGGCGAGAGACAGTTACTAGGACCGGAACTGGTAAAACAAATAGCAGAGATAGTCAAAGTAATACGGGAAAGACTAGTAGCAGCTCAGGATAGGCAGAAAAAATACACCGATCCACACCATAAGAATGTTAAATTCGAATCGGGCAGCCTGGTATTTTTGAAAGTCTCTCCCTAAAAAAGGAAAGATCAGATTTGGTAAAAAGGGGAAATTGAGCTCGATGTTCATTAGACCCTTTGAAGTTTTGAGGAGAATTGGTGAAGTTGCCTATGAGGTAGCCTTACCTCCGGCCTTAGAACATATCCATAATGTTTTCCATGTTTCTGTTTTACGACCTTACAAACCCGATTACAAACACGTGATTGAATATGAACCCCTGCATTTTGAGAAAAATTTGTCCTATGAAGAAGTTCCTGTTCAAATAGTTGACAGGAAAGAGAAAGTTCTTAGAAATAAAGTAATACCTTCTGTTAAGATAATCTAGAGGAACCACAACACTGAAGAAGCTACGTGAGAACTCGAAGAGCATGTGATGAAGAATTATCCTCATTTATATGCTTAATTTATGTGTAAGCGATTCTGGGGACATAATCTTTGTAAGGGGGAGAATGTAATGGGACGAATTGATTGAGTCGTGATTCTGTGGACATAATTCTTTTAAGAGGAAAAGATGTGACAAACGAGATTTTGTAATTTAATTTGAATATTTATTGAATTAAATAATTATTTTTTGATGATTTAATTATTGGGTTAAAAAATTAATTGATAAAATTGTGGTAGATTAATTTAATTATATATGTTAAATTGATTAAATTAATATGGAGAATTTTTATATTCAAAGTATGTATTTAATTGAGCTTATTTGATTAAATGAAATAATTAATAAGCATAATGTTATTCTCATTAATTTAATAATTAATTAGAGATTTAATGATTTGACATAATTAATAAATGAGAATTTAATTATGTGACTATGTGAATTAGTGAGGAATTATTTTATTTTATTTAAATTAAATTAAATTAAATAAGATATTTAATTAATTGTTTAATTAGGTGTGACATTATTAAACTATATTATAAGAGATTAATTAAAATAAATGAAAATGATCCTTTTAAGGCTAGCCAAATATGGCCTTAAGAGGAGTTGGCCAGTTAACCCACTAAGGGATTAACTGACCACAACTACGTCAGTTTATTTATAATTAATATGCATTCTTCAGTTCATTGTTTAAGTCTGCAAAACTCAATCACAGAGAGAGAAACGAGAGAGATTTGAGAGAATTGTGAGATTGAAGAAGAAAGATTTGGAAAATTAAAGAAGAGTCTTGTCATCTTTGAGTACTGAAGTAGAGAAATCAAGCGTAATCCCTTAATCTAAGCTTTTAGTTTACGTTCTTAAAGTTTTCATGAAAAAGCTGGCTTTTAGCTCTCTGTAATTAAATTTTCATGGCCAATTGTTAAATTTATGATGTTACATATGTGTATTAACATATATAGTTCAATTATATATGATCTATATGCGTTTTAGAATAATTAATCCATGAAATCATGTTCAAATTGGAGTTCTATAGTTTTATAGAGAAAATATATGAATATGGCTTATAAGTACAAAAAAATTATGTTTAAATTGCATATTAATCGATAAATTGATGAATGATTTTGTTTATACATGTAAGAACGAAAAGAACGAAACTTAAAAAGACTGATTTGGTCGAAAAGCGAGTTCACAGTAGTTGATTTCGTTAATAATGTGAAAAATGGAGTTTTTTCATAAGAACTGTGAAATTATGTGTTTTGATTCAAGTAATTATATGAATTAAGTTGTTAAAATCATGTTAGAAAGTTTGGGTAATAATCATATATGAATTATAATATTTGGGTATGCTTAAATTAATGTATGGACAAGGAAATTGGAAGTTATGGTCATGTTCTCTGTGTTCTACATGAGAACCTATGGTTGAACTTATAAAATTATTATTAAAATATTTATCAAATAAAATAAATATTTTAGTTGAAATATTTATAGAATAAAATAAAGGGATAAGGTTCAAAAATGCCCCTGAATTTTACCCTGATGTCTACCGATCACCCTATACTTTTTTTAAACCAAAAATACCCTTAACATTACATTTTTTTGGTCATCCATGCCCCTGCCGTTAACAGAAATGCCAAATAGACAAAAAGGGTTACATATTTGATTACGTGGCTGTCACATGGAAGTCAAAAATACTAAAATTCAAAACATAACATATTTACATCAAATACTAAAAATACTAATTAAAAAAAAACTAAAATACTAATTAAAAAAATACTAAAATAATAATAAAAAATCAAATTCAAAAAAATACTAAAATTCAAATTATTTTGTTAATTAATCAAAACAATAAAAATTCAAATTACATCATTAAAATACTAAAATCATGACATATGAATATTTTAGTATATTTAGTAAAATACGAATATATTTAGTATATTTAGTAAAATACGAATATTTTAGTAATATATATTTTACTAAAATAATAAATATACTAATATTTTTGTAAAATACGAATATATATGTAAATATACGAATATTTTAGTATTTTTAATATATTTAGTATATATAACGAGCCGGTGAAGACCGAGGTCAGCGGTGAGGGCCGGGTCCACGACGATGGTGGAAGAATCGAGGCAGAGGATGAGCTGCCAGGGACGGAGCCGGCGCTGGGTTGCGCGAGGGAGGAAGGAGAGAAAGTGAAGAAGGACGGCTGAAGTAGTGTCGATCATGGATTAGACGAGACGGTTGAGGGAGACGTGATCGACGGAAGCGACGCCGGCCAGGCAGTCCTGTTCGAGTGTGGTGTCTTCGATGGAGTTTAGGGTTACTACCATGGGGAGAGAAGGAGAAGGATTGTGATGGGGCGACATTGTGGCTGGAGATCTGGAAGTAGAATCCCTCTCTGTCTTCACTGTCATCATCTTCTTCCTCCTCCAAATTCCAATCCAATTTCCCTCTCTATATCTATATATGTGTATATATGATTATAGAAGAATACGCATTTTAATTCTGATCATGGAATTGAAATATACTAAATATAAATATATGTAAATTTACTAAATATACTAAATTTTTTAATTTGATTATGTTTTGAATTTTAGTATTTTGACTTCTATGTGGCAGCCACATTATCAAATATGTTTTGAATTTTAGTATTTTGACTTCCATGTGGCAGCCACATCATCAAATATGTAACTTCGTTTGTCTATTTGACATTTCTATTAACGACAGGGGCATGAACAACCAAAAAAATGTATCGTTAAGAGCATTTTTGAAAAAAAAGTATAGGGTGCTCGGTAGACATCGGGGTAAAAGTCAGGGGCATTTTTGAACCTTATCCCATAAACTAATTATTTTATGGAAATTATTATTAAAATATTTATCAAATAAAATAAATATTTTAGTTGAAATATTTATGGAATAAAATAAATATTCGATGGAGATTATTATTAAAATATTTATAAATTAAAATGAATATTTGAATTGAAATATTTATGGAATAAAATAAATAATTGATGGAAATTATTATTAAAATATTTATCAAATAAAATAAATATTTTAATTGAAATATTTATGGAATAAAATAAATATTCAATGGAGATTATTATTAAAATATTTATAAAATAAAATGAATATTTTAATAGAAATATTTATGGAATAAAATAAATATTCGATGGAAATTATTATAAAATAATTTACTCGAGTGTAATAATAGTAAGAGAATGAAAATATTCTAATTTAATTAAGTAATTAAATTAGAAGGGTAATGATTTGTTAAATAAAGTGGAGTTATATTAAATAATTAAGTAAAAATGTAACTAATCAATGTCGTGAAGACATATGGAATGTGTGTCGGACTTGTGGTGAACGGAAGTAGTAATCGTTTAGCCTACGAAAGAGACAAATTTCCTAAACCTTGTTTCTTTACATAAAACAAGTTCCTTATTCTATCTTGTTTATTATTATTCAAGTCAAGATTTTCATATTAGATGTTATCATTCTTTAAAAGCATGATTCTTGTTATACAATACTTATTCGATTGTATACATCTTGAATTTTATTATTCAAATTGAATATGAATTATTGTTGAACCTTTTAAGACTAACGAACCCTTATTGATTCGACTAGTCCATAGTTGATGAATGTTCTAAATTTCAGAACCATTGTTGAGCTTATACAAATCAAACTTCCTTTGGTGCGGACTCTAATGTCATACTGAGATGAACAACCCTGTTATAGGGGATTAATTATGCTTTAGCGTTAATATATTGTGCACAGTATGGTACTAAGGGTTGATCCCCCTAAGTACGAGAAGAAGACTCCATAGTCTTATAACTGTTAAAGGTTTCAAGTATAAACACTTGACAACCTAGGACATAGTTCAAGGTCTTATGACCCTCAGAGGTTCTTTTGATTCTTATTATTCATTATTGATTCAAAAGCCGAGTTTTCTTATTTACGAAGTCTTTGATTCATTCAGATGTTATTATTTTATTGTTATATTATTATACTTGTTGGCAATCGTGCTCACTCTTGCATAATAATAACATTGTAGTTAAGAACGAAAGGTCCGACGAGTCTTCTACTAGCAAAGGCAAGGGCAAAGTTAACAAGTGATGAAGACTTGTTGTTTATTTGATGTATTTATGTTTTAGACTTATGTTAAATTTGTGTAAGACTAAAATTTGTTTATGTTTCCGCATTAAAGATTTAAGGTTAGTATGACTTGGGATTGATGTATTTACATTCAGATGTTGTAACTCTATAAGGAGAGGATTTATTTCTATCTATTTATGTTTTTTCATTCATTATGGGTAGATAGATACATGAGGTTTGGACAGTGAACACCAAATCCCGTGGGAATTTAAGTACCCGAATTTGGGGGTGTCGCAAGTACTCCGTATAATTCTTGTTTACATTTAAAAAAACATGAGGGACCTAGTGTATCTCAATCTAAGTATGCCTAAAGCATAGGTTTCTTAATGTATCTTACTAATTGCACAAGAGCTGATATATCTTATGAAGTTAATAAACTCAGCAGATACACTCATAATCCTAATAAGGATCATTGAACTACTTTATGTAGAATACTCAAGTATTTGTGAGGTACTATTGGATTTAGTTTGTATTACTGTGGGAATCCTACAGTTCTTGAGGGCTATAGTGATGCCAACTGGATCTCTGATTCAGATGAAATCAAATCCACGAGTGGCTACATATTTACCTTAGAAGGATGAACATTTTCTTGGAAGTCTGCTAAACAGACTTGTATAGCTCACTCTACTATGGAGTCTGAGTTTATTGCCTTAGAGAAGGTAGGTTCTAAAGTAGAGTGGCTCAGAAATCTTTTGGGAAATATTCCTTTGTTGACGAGACCAGTTCCATCTGTGTCTCTACATTGTGATTGCCAAGCTGCTATAAGCAAAGCTAAGAATAAGAGCTATAATGGAAAGAGTAGGCATATACGCCTAATACATAATATTGTGAGACAGTTGTTATGTGATGGGATTATATCCCTTAACTTTTTAAGATCGGAGTTAAATCTTGTGGATCCTCTAACAAAGCCACTAAGTAAGAGGCTGGTGAGAAATACATCGAGGGGGATGTGACTACTGTCTATTACAGAAATCAACAATGATGGTAACCCAACCTATATGAATAGTAATCCCAGGAAGTAGGTTCATACGGGTAACAACAAGTCATTGGTTGAGACACTATCCATTTTATACATATTTGAGTTCATCCCTATGGTGTAGGATATTGTAATTCTACAAGGTTAAAGGTTGAGTTATATACTCTTAATGATTTCCATATTCCTGTTTGGTGATGTGTTTAACTGTAGAATACATTTTACGGAAACACCTATACGAGTGTAGAGGTGGGGCCACCTCTTATGAAAACAAGACAGGTTTTCTAGAGCGCTTATGAATTCCAGGTATGGTGCAAGGCCAAAATGTGCCAAATCGCATAGAACAATTTCTAATTAGAGTTTGTAGTATGAGCAATATGATTACGGTTCATAATAAGGAAGAAAGTTCATAAAAATTTTCATTACACCAAATTCCTGTGAATCAAGTCATATTCACTCTATACATTGGTTCATAGTCCAAAAGACAGCAGTGTTAACGCACTGCATTATTATATTTCTTACTCAATTTATTTTATTTTTTATTTTGTAATATGTGGGGGATTGTTGTATTTTTTACAAATAAAATATTATAAAGTTAAATAAAATATACATATTATTTATGAAGATTTGTAACTGCTAATATATATTAATATCTATTATTGGTATATTACTGTTGCTTGGGATATTACTGTTTCCTTTAATATATTACCGTTGCCTTTATTATATGTTACCGTTGGCGTTGCTTTCCTTTGTTATATAAAAGGGAAAGGCTGGTCTTTAGAATAGATAACATATCTTATTTACAGCAGCAACAAAAAAGAATGAATATATATATATATATATATATATATATATATATATATATATATATATATATATATTAGTTACATTATCACATATCTTTTATATATATACCGTCTTTGTTATTAACTTATATATATATATATATAATATACTTCTGTACTTATATATATATATATATATATATATATATATATATATATATTCATCTTTCTCACACATATATCATATAAATAAAATATTTATATGTATATGTGACGCCCCCAATTAAATATACATCACCCATCTTGAGTCACCAAATATCACACTATAAAAATCAAATACAAACTTCATTTATACAATTGTTGAACTGTCGTGCAGAGTACGACAACAGATAAGCTGTGAGTTTTAATACAAATGTATGTAACTCTCATGGTGCCTCGACCACAACCTTACAATGGTATTTTACATAAAAGTACAGTCAAAAACTATTTTAGAAATTAAAATCTTTGGGAAGTACTCAAGGAAACCCTCGTATATGGGAGGCCATGCGTCTAGGTTATAATAGATATCATATGTCCATAGAATTATCTTTGGTTGACCCAAAAGTCCCCAAAGAAAAATAAGAAGATTACTATCATCTTCTTTCCAGTGGTGAGTCTTTTCTTGACATATAACTATCTCCGTTGTCTCCAAATGAAAATTATATTTCAAATAAACTCCAAGATCATATAGGTAGTGCTCGTAGATATACTTAGCAAGTGGATGTGCAGAACCATGTCTTATGATAACATGAGGTTGTATGTCATTAGACATCTTGTATAATAGTGGCAAAACACCCTTCCAAAGTTGGGTTCACCTCACCCTATTCGGTTCACCAAAATTAAATATCAAATGACGTATACAATACGACAAACTTATATAAAGTTCTCAACAAAATTACTTCCATACTATTTAGGGAGAACCTCAATAGCTATAGACTATCGTTCTATTCCCTTGTTATCCCCGCTAGATCCAGCTACACTCTTATTACCTGAAAGGAATTGTGAAGCAAAAGGGTGAGCACAACTAGCCCAGTAAAGAATATCATGACTAAAGATAATTAAATTATCAATAGCTTTCATTAATAATAAATCTGAGATTTAGAACATATGGTAGATGATAAAACTTTTCAACCATAGTTGCAGTGGAACGAGCAATCCATTAAAAGAGTCAAATAGACCATAAGGTCTATTATCTTCTCCATGTTAAAAGTCCACCAATAATGATTTATCCCTGTAACATATATCAACAATTCCTGTCCACAATCATATGAGTAACTCGTAATCATAATTATGATTCTAAATTCCTCTTCGCACCTAGGACGAAGATAATTTTCATCACCTATCTTTACCTAAAATATCAAAAATCATGGTTATACCAAATCACAATTCCTGCTCATAATCATACTAATAAATTCATCTTTGCACTATGGCCAAAGATATTCATTAACAATTGATCTTTGCACTACATGCCAAAGACATACAACTGTATTTTAGAAGAGTCAAGTAGAGCATGATATCTACTATCTTTTATGAATTAAAAGTGTATAATCAATATTTTATCGCTGAGACTTGTTGCCTCTTTTTTAGTCTAACAAAAGAGCTCTAACTCATGCAAGCATACATGTGTCAACAAGCAATACAGAGTAAGTAAAGTATCGATCCCACAGAGAAAGTTGTTTAACTTAGATTACTATTCATTAATTAAATAACTATATTTATATGCTCAAACTAATGACTAAACTTGGTTTGTTCTCGAATTGCAAATAACAACTAAAAAAATAATAATGACGGAATAAATGATACTGGAACTAATGGGATCCTAACTTCATTTAATACTTCATTTAATCGCCACTATCATGCATGACTTATTCACATACCACAGAAAAGTAGCCAAGAGCACTAAAAGAGTATTAGCCATTTGTCAATGCACAAAAACCTACTTACATAGCATCCACAGATGATAGACTCTATGTAATCATCAATATAACCAAAATCACTATATGTCTATGTGAAATTGCAACTATATTGAATTTAAGTTCAAGCCCTTATTCCAACTTAACGATGAAATAATATATGTCTATCTGGTTCACGAAATACATAAGCCGTATAACACAGCCCTATATACGTATACTATCATGATTACAATCCATAATTTCATGTTCATTGTCAATTCGATACAAGTACTGAAACGAATGGTGATGAAGCATTCATATATGCCAAATAATCATGATAGACATCCCAGATGATATGTAAGACAATCCAGCATTTAAGCATGCAATCAAACTACATATTAAAATCCGTTAGAATCCCATAAATGAGTTTAGTTCATGACTGAACCAAAAGTCATTATGGGATCAAATCTAAACATGGTTAGTAAACGACAATTGAAAGATGAAAGATGAAACTGTCAAACCCAATTGCTGAATAGAATCCACTATTAATAATCAAATCCTCATATGATTCCATCAATAATAATAATAATAATCCACTCTGGTAGAAAATCCCAAGAAGAAATAGAAAAGTAGATTTTTGGCCTCCTTCTACGTTGGAATCTCTCCCAAAGAGTAAAACCCTAGTTTCGATGTAAGATACGTGAAAAACTTAGTAATTGTCAAGTGATATCCCTGACACCAGTCAGAAATCATTTTAAATCAATTACAACCCTTAAAAATTGGAAATAAAATAAAACAAATCAGCAGCTTCAGGCCTCGCGCACGGCCGCGCGCTCCTCCAGCTTGTTATGGGAGCACTCCCTAGGCTTGTCCTTCTCGTGGCCACGCAACTTGCAGTAGGTTCAAAGGCCTGTTTGGGTATTCGCGCGGGCGCGTGCTTCCAAGCTCTTCCTACCGCGCGGCCTGCAGTTGATGTCTTCTGATTTTGCTCCTTGGCTTGGTTCTGCAATGTTGCTGCTGTTACTGAAATGTCCTATGTCTATCCATGCTCCACTCAATCCTACACCATGCACATCCTATCTTTTGCCTCGCCTCATGCATACATTAGCCTCGTGCCCGATATCACCACCAATTTAGGCCAATTCCTGCAGTTATTCACCAAAAGGAGTTTTAAGCATGCAAAATGCAAATTAACATGAAATGCAGCTAAAACATATTAAAATGTACTTGAGATGGGCATAGTTCGCATGAATTGGTACCCCATAAGTAGGTGTAAAACCCACTTATCAAATACCCCCAAACTTGAACCGTTGCTTGCCCTCAAGCAATGAATACTACTGAACAATGAAAATGCATCTATATTACTATGCAACTACATTATGATGCAACTAATCTCATATTGTCTTAACTATCATATAAATTCAGTCCAATTTTCCTCAGTGAATTTTTTTCTAGAATCAAGAATACAGATACAAATCAAACTGCAGGCATAATGTCATACACTCAGATAATTCAAAAATGCTATAGAGATTCTGTGTGTGTGTGTGTTGTGTTTGCCAAAACTTGATTTAGTCACAGAATACTCATGCTATCTTGCTCAAAATAGAATATTATAGCTAAAACCAAGACTTATGTATATATATGCAACCAAGAATATTCCAACATCTTAAAATAAACTAAGGTTCAACAATGGGCTTAACTGCTTTATTCTACTCACGAGGGCGACTTTCGCACTTTCTCGCGGTGTTTAGTGCTATTTTTCTTTTCTTTTTCTTCATGACTGTGCAATGTCTTACTCCATTAGGCACACTGCTACCCCTTACCGAGCTTTCGACCAACGACTCCCAGACCATGAAAGACCTTAGGGCGCTAGGTGTAGAGACAATCCCCTCGGGCGTACTTACTCAAGTAGCCAGGGCCCCGAAATAAGACTAGCCATGTTATTTCTACTTTTCTTTCTTTATATTTTTTTATATACACAGATACCCATGTTTTCCCAAAGTTTAAAAATCAATGTTTTATACAGTCTAAAAGTCACTTTTCACATATTTCTCTTTTTAACACTATATTTTTCTATCGAGCAATGCAAAACATACTTCTTATACCTACAAGTGCTTTCGAACACATTTGTTCAAACCGAAAGAATTTAAACAACATTATGAATTTCATTGTATAAAACATTATATCTCAGCTCATGTTATCCAAAATATTCAGAAATCATTTAAAAACTTCACTATCATCATTGGCTAGACAAAAATTTCTATACGGAAAGAACTGTGAGGTATGCAACTATAACATGCAACTATATGCTAAAATGTAATCTAAACATGCAACAACTATAAAAATTAAACTAATCATGCAAAACTATATGCAAACTAAAAATACTACCCAATACCCCCAAACATAAAATATTCAATGTCCCAATTGAATGAAGGTAAAGGGTATGAAAAACTCCCCTAATTATCGGTGGTGCCACCCTCCTCGGGTGGTGAATCCGGTGGTGGATATGGTGCTGCGGTTCTGAACTGAGGCCATTCTTATGTTATTCCTTGTAGCGCAAACGCTTTGACTAAGGCCCTTGTGAGTCCCGTCACAAATGTGCCCAAATTATCGTACATGGCATCAACCTTGCGCTCCAACCTTTATAGCTGGCGATCTCCATGGGTGGCACATGCGTGTGTGGACGGGTCCGCCTCGTCTGTTTGCGGGGGTTGTTGTGAAGGCTTTGGAAAAGTGGGCTGCATGATGAATCCTAGTCCACGTGGGTGTGGTACACCTCCTGTCCACTCCTTGAAATTTGCAATAGTAGCAGGAGTGATTGCGTAGCTTGGGTACTGCAACTGCTCATTATGCCATTGGACTCCCTGTTGAGTACAGAACATGGCTACTACCGATGCATGTGGAATAGTCCCAGTTCTGTTCCCTCGCATATAACGCAACATGTTTTGATGAATTAAAAGGCCTACATCAATGTACTTGCCTTTGATGATTCCCCACAAAATAATAGCACGCTCAATGGTTATGGCATTGTAATGAGCTGACATAACTAGTTTGGCGCAGATAAATAGGTTCCAAGCTTGGGCATATCTATTCAATGCTGACAATGGGATCGATTTTGGTTCATTTGTCCCTGCCTTATACTTCCACTTGGTGCCCAGAATACACAAATCATTAATCACAACTGTTAGACCCGTTTCTAAATATTCACCCTTTATCCAATTGTCAGACCCGGTGGGTGGTGCATTATATATGTTGAATACTTTTCTGATTGCTGACGGGCAAAAGTTCACCTACTCTCCTCTAACCAGTGTAATGCCTTTTGTTATCATCTCCTCAGCATTCGCATAAAATTTTCTAACAATCTCCATGGGGATAGGCATAGGAGATGCCGTCAAGCCAACCCAGTCTCGTTCGCGTATCATAGACTAGAGTTGGCCATCCTGTTGCGCAAGTAGAAGTCCTTGTTCCTTCATAAAAGATTTGTCCACACTCCGATAATAGTCTTGTTGGGCTTCCAAACTGATAAATTTACTCTCGTCTAAGACATCCTCTTCATGGTGATCGGCGAAAGATTCTGAGGAAGAAGAGAGTGAGATTTCACGTGCTCTTTTGGGGCCCATGTGTGGGTGATAGAGAGAATACAAAGGAATTGTTGACGATCGTCCCCCCAGACTTATGCTACTCAACCCAAGTAGAACCCTAGATTTATGCCAGGAAGGAGATTTGTGGGTATGAACTTTGAAGAAAGTGAATGAGTGTTATAAATATGGGAGAACAGAAGAATACGCTTCTATTATATCAGCTGAGAGACCCAATTAGAACCCGACTCAGATTTTGTACTAAAAAAACTTTCCACGTCTGCTGTCACGCGTGGCCGCGTAAGATTTGAATGTGTTAAGCGCACGGGCGCGTGGGTAGTAAATATGCTCTGATCGGCTTGACGCGCGGACGCGCGAATGTGATATGCCCGATGCTCGCGGTCGCACGATCCTGATGTCTGTACTGCTGATGTTCACTTCCACTCTGCATTATAGATACCTACATAGAAATTAATATGCACTGTTAGGGCATGAATAAATGACAATATAAACTTTATTCTCTGTCACACGTTCTCACTGCGAAGTCTTCTACAAACTCAGCCATGTAATTCCGCCAAATGATCAATCATGACATGAGATGAATCAACTAAAACAATCTAAACGAAAGAAATAAACAGAAAATATAGGTAGATAAAATGGGTTGCCTCCCATCAAGCGCTAAGTTATAGTCAGTCAGCTTGACTATCTTTGATGCTCATGTTGAAGAAAGAATGGAGGCGACTTTCTGTCTGTCTACTTCACCACCAAAGTAATGCTTTAAGTGTTGTCCATTCACCTTAAAAGGCTTGTCAGGCAACGTATCGAATACTTCAATTGCACCATGTGGAAAAACAGTTTTTACCGTAAATGGTTTGGACCACCTCGATTTTAGCTTCCCAAGAAACAGTTTAAGTCTGGAGTTATAAAGTAAAACCCTTTGTCCCGGTTCAAATGCTCTCTCTATAATTTTACGTTCATGCCATTTCTTCACTTTCTCCTTATACAGCTTCTAATTCTCATATGCCTGTAGTCTGAATTCATCCTACTCATTGAGTTGGTGTAGCTGTTTCGCCCCGACAGCTATCAAATCAAAATTTAGCTTTCGAATTGCCCAATATGCTTTTTGTTCGAGCTCCATGGGAAGGTGGCAGGCTTTTCCATATACGAGCTGAAAAGGTGACATGCCCAACGGTATCTTATATGATGTCCTATAAGCCCATACTGCATCATCTAACTTCAATGACCAGACCTTCCTTGTGCGATTCACAACTTTCTCCAAGATTCTCTTGACTTCTCGATTTGACACTTCGGCTTGGCCATTCGTTTGTGGGTGATATGATGTAGCAATACGATGATTTACCCCATATTTAGCCAACAAGGCTGTAAACTGCCTGCTGCAAAAGTGACTACCTTCGTCACTGATGATAGCCCTTGGAGTCCCAAACCTCGTGAAGATACTACTATGTAAAAATTTGAGGATGACCTTGGCATCATTTCTCGGAAGGGCTGCCACTTCTACCCATTTCGAGACATAATCTACAGCTAGCAAAATGTAGAGATTTTCGCAAGAAGAAACGAAAGGTCCCATGAAATCAATTCCCCATACATCAAAGATTTCTACTTCCAAGATTGTATTCAATGGCATTTCATTCCTTTTTGAGATGTTTCCCACTCGCTCAGATCTATCACACCGCTGGACAAAATTATATGCATCCTTTAAAATTGTCGGCCAGTAGAATCCTGCTTGTAGTATTCTAGTCGTTGTTCTTTCACCACCGTAGTGCCCGCCAAGGTCTCTACGGGATACACCTTCTTATAATTTGATCAGAACATTGTTTAAACAAATAAGGCTCATCCCATATATACCATTTGACATAATGCAGAAATTTCTTCTTTTGATAACCCACCAAATCGGAAGGTAGCATCTTACTTACCAAATAGTTCGCATAGTCTGCAAACCATGGCACTTCCCCTTTCACCACAAATAACTGTTCATCTGGACAGGATTCATTGATTAAAACCTTGTCATCTGTCTCCCTTTTCGGATTCTCAAGTCGAGATAAGTGGTCCGCCACTTGGTTTTCATTGCCCTTCCTATCCTTGATTTCCAAATCAAATTCATGCAGTAATAGAATCCATCTAATTAATCGAGGCTTTCCATCCTTTTTCGCCACTAAATGTTGAATTGCGGCGTGATCCGTATACACTATCACCTTTGTGCCGATCAAATATGCTCGAAATTTATCAAAGGCGTACACCACTGCCAATAACTCTTTCTCCGTGGTGGTGTAGTTCAACTGTGCATCTGTAAGGGTTTTGCTGGAATAATAGATAACATGAAACATCTTCTCTTTCCGCTGCCCCAAAGCAGCCCCTACAACGTAATCACTAGTATCACACATCAGCTCAAATGGCAATTCCCAATTTGGTGCGGTAATAATCGGTGCTGATGTTAATTTCCTTTTCAGGTGCTCAAATACTAACACACAAGCTTCATCAAAGTTAAAAGGCGCATCCTTCTCCAATAAACTGCATAGTGGTTTAGTTATCTTGGAGAAGTCTTTGATTAATCTGCGATAGAAACCTGCATGGCCTAGAAAGCTGCGAACACCTTCTACCAAAGTAGGTGGGGGTAATTTCTCTATAGTTTCCAACTTTGCCCTATCTACCTTGAGTCCATTCTTCGATACTTTGTGACCTAGTATAATTCCTTCTTGTACCATAAAATGGCATTTTTTCCAGTTCAGTACTAGATTTGTTTCAACACACCGCTTCAAGACCATCACCAAATTTTCGAGGCATAGATCAAACGAGTCCTCAAAAATTGAGAAGTCATCCATAAATACTTCCACATTCTGCTCCACCATGTCTGAAAATATAACCATCATGCATCTCTAAAACGTGGTTGGAGCATTGCAGAACCCAAAAGACATCCTGTTGGGAGAATGCATATTATGATTTGATATTTTAATGTATATGTTCATGATTATTTGTAAGGTCCTTAAACGAATATATGTACAAGGACTTAGTGATTGATCAAAATTGTTAGGTTGGTCTAATCTTTCAACAAGTACCATTCTGATAAAGAATATATAGATAGAAAGATCAAAACTGTAAGGTTAATCTTAAGATGTAATAGATTAGTCTTGAAGAAATCGTAGTGCATCAATCTGATCAACATTGAAGGAGTCAAGGCAGAAAACGTAGAGCCTGAAGATCGTAGTGTGTCTTCCTTGAAGGGGACACTTCAGAAATCGTAGAGTGGTCCCAACGTTTGCCGAGCCAACTCAACGATCGCAGTATGCTGAAGGAAACATGAAGTTTATAAGTCAACGATCGTAGTGTTCTCTCGGGAACGTAGAGTCAACAACATGAGCAAGAGAAGATCGTAGTGTACGAAGGTTTAAGGGAAATCGTAGTGCTCTCAGCTTCGTAGTATGCAAAGATGTCAAGACACTACGATCTAAATAGTAGAACACCACGATCCAAATTGTAGAGAATCATCTGTCTCATGTCAGAAAATGTCGAGCCTCTTGATCTGTGCTTTTAATAAGTGAGGAATGGATCCCAGATGCTGCAGTGCTCATCAGTCCCAGAATATATGAAATATCCTTATTATGCAATAAAGAAGCGTATTGAAGAAGCTAAGGATAGTACCATGGGTAAGAGGGACAAAACACCTTTTTAGGTGGTAGGTGAGAAAGCAGCCTGCAGTGTCAGTGGGCCAGAATGCAGAATTCAGAAGATGTGCAGAAATGTCTCCATCATATTACAGAAAGTTCAAACGCATTTAATGCCACAACTGATGGATCCAACGGATAGTTTTCAACATCACATATATACAGATCAGACAGATGAGAGAGAAATAATCAAGCATAAAATAAACAACGTGAACATCTCTCTCATGCTCAACTCTACGATCTGAGATATTGCAAAGCTTGCTTAGCTACTCAGTTCTTTAGAACAAGTGCTTACATAGCGACTGAGTAGCAACCATCAAGAACACAACATCATCAATCAATTGAAGAAGAGTACCAAGTCTACTGGACTTGAAGAGTTCGTAGTGAACTATAAGAAAGCCAAGTCTACTAGACTTGAAGAGTTCAAGAGTGAACTAAGAAGTTCCTAGATTGCTGGTCTAGAAGGAATCTGTGTGATTTAGAAGTTGTAACAGACATCCTTAGTGGATATCCTACTCGTTGAGTAGAAGAGTGGACTAGGAGCTTTAAGTACTCTGAACCACTTAAAACGACTGTGTCATTTATATTCACATCATAACTGCTATAACTGTTATAACTGCCATAATTGTCTCACCCTCATTACTCCAGTGCTTTGTAAAGAAGATTAAAACTAATATTAATTCCACTAAGTTTTAATCACTTTCAAAGAACTAGTTTAAAAAGAAAAGATTTTTAAATATCTATTCAACCCCCCTTCTAGATAACTTGTGCCAACTAGGAACTAACAATTGGTATCAAAGCAGGTTCTATTTTATAGCTTACAAGCTTTAGTAGATCCAATGGCACTTGTACCAAGCGAATCCAGGACCGGGGGAGGCAGCAAGCCACCAATGTGCAACAAGGATAAATTTGCTAATTGGAAAGTCAGGATGCAAGCATACATGGACTTAATAGAAGAAGATCTATTTGAGACCGTTCAAAATGGGCCCTACATTCCAACCAAGCTTGCACCAACCACTGACGATCCAAACCGTATACAGATCAAAGTTAAAGAAGAGTGGACAGACAATGAGAAGAGAGCTGTCCAACTTGATAAGAAGGCTAAGAACATCCTGTTCCAATCCTTAGAGGATGATCTATTTGAAAATGTTGTAAACAACAAAATAGCTAAGGAAGTTTGGGATACTGATCATGCACAAAGGAACTGAAGAAGTCAGAGAGAACAAACAGTCTCTTCTGACATAGCAGTATGAAATGTTCACTTATGTGCAAGGAGAAAACGTGACTGCAACCTATGAAAGATTCAACGTTATGCTCAACTCTCTACGAGCGTATGGGAAGATCTATCCTAACAAGGATCTAACCATAAAGTTCTTGAGAGCCCTACCGAGCAGGTGGGATGCAAAGACAACATCAATAAGAGAATCAAATAATCTTAATGAGATGACAGTTCAACAACTGTATGGAAATCTCTTGACCTACGAACTGGAACTAACCTAATGCGCTAAAACCTTATCAGAAGGAAGAAGAAAGGATAAGGGTGTTACTCTCAAGGCAAATAAAGGTGTATCAAAAGTCATCACTGAGATTGACTCTGATGATGATGAAGATGATGACGATGACTTTGCTATGCTGGTAAAGAGACTAAGAAGGTTCATGCGACAAGGCAGAACCAGCAAGCCAAAGAAAGTCAGCAACTACGTCAGCCATGAACAAATGAATGATTTATGCTACAACTGCAAGAAACCTGGTCATTTCATTGCAAACTGCAACAAGCCTATCAAAGAAGAACTAAAGAAGAAATCTCATGCAAAGAAAGAATACAAAGGAACCAAGAGGCCTCTGAAAAGAGACAAAGGCCTGGTTGCCGGAGGATCGTGGAGTGATTTAGATAATAACTCAATTGCAGACTCCGGAGATGAGGAAGAACCACACATGGCCAATCTATGCTTAATGGCCAAACATGAAAAGGAAAAACAAAGCCTAAACATACATGATATAAGTCTCGATGAGGTACTTGATTTTAATTCTCCTGATGTAGATATAAGTGACTTAAGAACTGCTTTGCATGGCATAACCACAGATCTACATCAATATATGAAGTGGTTCAGAGTCTTGTCTAAAGATCATTCACTTCTTCAAGAGGAAAAGAATAGAGTTCAAGAAGAGCTTGAAACAGCCCTTCTAAGTACCAATCTTCTCTCCAAGCTTGAGGCTGAGAATGAAACTTTAAAATAGACAAACACACTCAATGCACAAAGAGAGTCTAAGCTAACCTCTAAAATTGAGGATCTAGAGAAGACTATCTCTGTATGGAACAAATCATCATCATCCATGGACTGCTTGCTCTCTAGTCAGAGAAGCATATTCAACAGAATAGGTCTAGGCTTTGGGGAATTCATCTCAGAACCTTGTGTGGAAAAGACAATGGAAACTAGCACTAGTAATGCCTCAAGTTTTGGTAGATGCATTACCTTTGTGAAATCCTCATAGTTGGAAGAGCCATTTCAACCTTGTTATACTATTTCTAGTTATATTCAGAGAAGTAAAGGATCTCACGCTGGTTTGGGTTTCATAAAGGGGAAAAGTAACCCAACCTCTACTCACCAACCTCGAAGAATCGTAGAGTTATGGAAAACCAACTCTACGAATCAACTGGGAAGGTACATTAGAGGTAATGCACACTCATCACTATTTATGAAACCTAAGGACACGTGGAAGAAAGAGAATCAGTTTAACATAAGGTAAACTAAGGAACCACACAAGTCCAAGTGGAAGATGAATCACCACACACACACAGGCATGCATCATAATAGATGTTTTATATGCAATAAATATGGTCACAGGGCTACAAAGTGTTATTATAACTCCATGCATTTGAGACCCAAGATTAGACAAATTTGGGTCCCCAAAGGCACTAACAATGAAGGACCCATGCAAATATGGTTACCAAAATGAAGGTTCAAATGTTTTGACAGGAAAAGAGCTCTATGACCTCAACATGGTATCTGGATAGTGGATGTTCAAGGAATACGATAGGGAACAAAGCTCTACTATCTAACTATATAGAAAAGGAAGGTCCTTCAGCCATCTTTGGAGATAACGGCTCGGGCAAGACAAGAGGATTTGGCTTTGCTGGCAATGGTGCAATATCTTTCAGCAAAGTAGCTTATGTGGAAGGACTCCAACACAACCTTCTAAGTATCAGCCAACTCTACGACAAGGGTCACCAAGTAACATTTCTCAACAACCAATGTTTAGTCAGAGATTTGAAGACATCTACCATAAAGCTGACCGGAACAAGAGAATGAAATGTCTACACAGTAGATCTTGGTCAACTAAGCTCTGATGAGACAATATGTTTTCTGGCAAAAGCGTCAGAGGAAATGAGCTGGCTATGGCATAAAAGGTTGTCACACTTAAAATTCAAAAGCATGTCCAAACTGGCATCAAAAGATCTCGTAGATGGTCTACCCAAGTTCAACTTTGTGAAGGAAAGGCCATGCAATGCCTGCCAGCTTGGAAAGCAAACCAAGAGCTCATTCAAGAGCAAGACTGCCAACTCCATTGACAAACCCCTGCATCTGCTCCAGATGGATCTCTTTGGGCCAATCCCAACAACTAGTTTTGGAAGAAAAATATACTCTCTAGTCATAGTCGACGACTATACCAGATTCACATGGGTATTTTTCTTAACCTCAAAGGATGAGACAAGCTCCGAATTAATCAAGATGTTCAGACTGGTGATGAACGAGAAAGGAGAAAAAATCAAGGCCATAAGGAGTGATCATGGAAGAGAATTTGATTTCTCAGAAATAGACAAGTTCTGCTTAGACAATGGCATCAGTCATAACTTCTCAGCTCCACGAACTCCTCAACAAAATAGAGTTGCTGAAAGAAAGAATAGAACCATGATAGAGGCTTGAAGGACTCTACTAGTAGTATCTTGTCTACCTGAATACTTCTGGGCAGAAGCTGTCAACACTGCATACTACACACAAAATAGATCATTAATTCACTCTACGATCAAGAAGACACCCTACAAACTGTGGAAAGGAAGGAAGCCGAGTGTCAGCTATTTCCATGTCTTTGGATGTGCATGCTATATTCTCAATAATGGAAAGCAGTATCTGACAAAATTCCAGCCCAAGTCAGACAAAAGGATTTTTCTTGGATATGCCACAGACAGCAAAGCTTACATGGTGTTTAACAAGAAGACACAGAATGTCGAAGTCTTAATACACATCATCTTTGATGAAACAAACTTAGACAAAGCAGTGCCTCAAGACACTACGATCGATAGTGCAGACACTATGAATGAAATCGTCGAGCTCAACACTATGATCGTAGTGCCAGATAGTGAAATCGTAGAGCATGGTAATGAAATTGTAGAGAGGTCCATCCAAGACAGTGAGCCTCCACTCCAAGAAGAAGAAATAGACCTTGAAGATTTAAGACATGATGGCATCAGGACAGATGTCCCAGCTGGTAACAGATGGGCAAGAGATCATACTCAGGATCTAATCATTGGAGATCCGAGTGCCAGAGTCAAAACAAGAGCTGCTACTCAGAATGAATGTTTTTATCTAAGCTTCCTGTCACAAATAGAGCCAAAGAAGATAGAAGACGCTATGGAAGACTCCAGCTGAATAGAAGCAATGCAGGAAGAGCTCAACTAATTTGAACGAAGTAAAGTATGGAGATTGGTACCAAGACCAAAGAGCCATCCTGTGATAGGAACTAAGTGGGTTTTCAGAAACAAAATGGATGAAGATGGGGTCATAACCAGAAACAAGGCAAGATTAGTGGCAAAAGGTTATTCTCAAGAAGAAGGTATCGACTACGATGAGACATTTCCACCTGTTGCCAGACTAGAAGCCATCAGAATCTTTCTTGCCTTTGCGGCTCACATGAAGTTCAAAGTCTTCCAGATGGATGTCAAGAGTGAATTTCTAAATAGAGAACTCCAAGAAGAAGTCTATATAGAGCAACCTCCAGGTTTCATCAATCCATCTCTTTCCAATTATGTCTATAGATTAGATAAAGCCTTATATGGTCTTAAACAAGCACCTAGAGCATGGTATGAAACACTGACTAACTTCTTAATCGAAAATGGGTTCACTAGAGGTAGAGTAGATACCACACTGTTTCTTAGAAAGCTTAAAGACAAAGTCTTACTAGTTCAAATCTATGTTGATGACATTATCTTTGGTTCTACTGATGAAAAGTTATGCAAGAGATTCTCTAAGCAAATGCAGAGCAAGTTTGAAATAAGCATGATGGGTGAGCTGAACTTCTTCCTTGGACTGCAAGTAAAGCATACTGAAGAAGGAATTTTCATAAACCAAGCCAAGTACATCAAAGACCTACTAAAGAAGTATGGCATAGAATCAGCCTCTCCCATGAAAACACCAATTGCTCCTGTAACCAAGCTTGACAAGGATGAGAATGGTAAAAGTATTGATATCACTCAATACAGAGGTATGATAGGGTCTCTTTTATACCTAACTACCAGTAGACCAGATATAATGTTTGCAACATGCATATGTGCTAGATTTCAGGATAACCCTAAAGAGTCACACTTGTCTACTGTAAAGAGGATCTTCAGGTATCTCAAGGGTACACCCTACTTGGGGCTGTGGTATCCCAAGGAATCCTCATTTAAACTAATAGGATACACAGATGCTGATTTTGCAAGATGCAAAATAGATAGAAAAAGTACCAGTGGCACCTGTCAACTTCTTGGAAATAGACTTGTGTCCTGGTTTAGCAAAAAGCAAAGCTCAGTGTCTACTTCAACTGCTGAAGCTGAATATATTGCTGCTGGCAGCTGCTGTGCTTAGATCCTATGGATGAGAAATCAGCTAGCTGACTATGGGTTCGATTTCAAATCTATTCCCATACACTGTGATAACACAAGTGCCATAGCAATAACTCATAATCCTGTCATGCATTCTAGGACCAAGCATATAGAAATAAGGTATCACTTCATTAGGGATCATGTGCAAAATGGAACTATATATTTACAATATATCCTTACTGAAAATCAACTTGCTGATGTTTTCACAAAACCACTAGATGAATCCAGATTTAATAAGTTTATAAGTGAGCTAGGAATGCTAAATCTACAACCATGAAATATATGCTATAGATTATGCTAACCATGACAAATACAAAGGCTGCACTCAAAATTGTAGACACGATTAAGGGAAGTTCACGATCGTAGAGCTGAACAGACAACTACCTCAACGATCGTAGCGTGAACTCAACCATCCTAGTGTAGACTCAACGTTGACAAAAGCTCATCCTGTGATGACAAACTTCATAACAAGGCAATCTCTCTAAAGAGGTGGCTCAGGAACAAACCTAACCCTTGAATCTCTCCAAGAGGTTAGCCCTTCTCGAGCTACCTTAAAAGAAGGCTTTATCAAAAACTCATCACAAGGATTCGAACAAACTAGACGATTATAGGACAGACTTAACGAATGCTAATCAGACTCAACGACTGCCAGACAGACTCGACGATCGTAGGATAGACTCAACGAATGCTGATCAGACTCAACAACTACTAGACAGATTCGATGATCGAAGGACAGACTCAACGAAAAGAAGACTACCTCTACGATCGTAGTCATTCCAAAGTCACCTCAGAAGACACAAAGGACAAATCAGTACATTCCTACTCAGTCAAAATCGTAGAGCCAAACAAAAGGCGACACCTGTCCCACTAAGTCAAAAAGAGAGAGGGAAGTTACAAGTACAAATTGAAATCGTGTTTTTGAAATCTGAAGTTCAAAATATTATCTCTCCCATTCTCTCTCTCTCTCTCTCAAAGAAAAACCATAAATCAGTAGAAAGCTCAGTCGTATCTCACTTCTCAACTACAGAATCAATGGCTGCTTCAAATGTAATTTCAGGCTACAGACTCTACTTCAACGAGTTCAAGAATGCTCCACCAAAATTTCACAAGACGCTGGCCTTTCTTAAGAAGGCGGGTCTCGAAGAGGCGTTGAGCACTGATACACTCATCTATCCCAAGCTAGTGAAGGAATTCTATAAGAATGGTGTGTTCGAACACAACACCATCACTACTCGAGTAAAGGGAGTAGAAATGAGACTAAGGGAAGAGGACTTCAATTTGGCCCTAGGTTTCAAGAATGAATGGCCCCCATTTTTAGACAGCATAAACTTCCAAGAGGGATTGAAGAAAATGCACCACAAGAAGAATCCCTCTGTGAAAGGCTACAAAAAGAAGGAGTTCCCTCAATGGTATGAATTCTTGGCTGATATTATTGGGAAATGCATCTGCTACAAGATCTCAGATCATGACTTGGTAAATGAGACTTAGCTTAAGCTCATGACGGCCATGATTTATGGTACACAACTCAACTATGGGGCTGTATTGCTTGAGTGGATCGGCAAGTTGATCGTCAACTCGAAGAAATCAAAGAGCACTCCGAAGATGCTGTATGGGAGATTCATAAGCATCATTCTGCAATCTACACTGGGTGACAAAATTGGGGATGATGAAGGAGAAGCCATCAACCCAAATCGAATAATGACCCAGCAGTTGTTTGAGAACTGGAAGAGAAACCCTGCTGAGTATGTTCGAATGATGACAGAGTCCAGTGGGAGAACTGGGGAACTAAAGGAGGCAGGCTTTCCAGGAGACATGTTTGTTGTCAGGGAAGTTGAAGAAGAAGGAGAAGCAGACAAGGGAGAACCTTATGCTCTTGCCAGAAAAAGCAAAGAAAAGAGAAAGCTAAGGGCAAGACAAATCGAAGAGCCTCAAGGATCTACAACTGACATTCCTATAGAGTCCTCTGATATAGAGACTCTAAGGAGGCTAAGAAAGAAGCAACAACAAAAAGAAGCTGAAGAGGATCAAGCCACTATATCACAGATCCTAAAGAAGAACAAAACTGGTCATAAGTCCAAAAGACTAATAGTTTCTTCAATCGTAGAGTCTCTACTGTTCTCTGAAACCAGGCCAAGTGTGGTAGAAAGGGAAGAAGCTGCTTCAAAAAGAGTGGTTGTTTAACATGACAAAGCTAAGACTCAAGGAAGTCCAGAAGTTGTGGCTAAACCTAGCAAAGCAAAAAGAAAGCTGGTCAAGAAGTATATTCTTGAGAATGAAAAGGTGCTGAAAAAGGAAGCCAAGAGTGTGGCTGCAAAAGAGGAACAACCCCAAGCAAATAAAGAGGACAATGCTCCAGCTGAGGGGGAGATTCCTGAAATTCTCATGATTGATTACACACCGGCTGAGGGGGAGAAGTCTACAACTCAAGAAGATGTTCCAGCTGAGGGGGAGTTTCTGATCTCTCAAGAAGATGTTCATGCTGAGGGGGAGCCTCATGATATCCCAATGACAGAAGAAGAAGTTCCTGCCCAAGATAAAGTTGAATCAATGCCAAACTTTCTAGAGACCATTGAGATAATGGAATCTTCAGAAGAGACCAAAGAAGAAGAAGAAAATGATAATGATGAGCTTGAAATCACTGGTGTAGGGAAAGATGGATATAGGAGCTATATTTACACTCAACTATTTTCCTACCTACCCATGATGGCATACCATCAAACTCAAATCTTGAACTCATGGGATCACATGTTCTGGAGCTTCAAGGAATAACCAGCAATCTCAGATCTGGCTAATGGATTTCCAGGGAAAGTCATCTTTGCTAAGAAGCTGCATACCAACCATTCCTCATCCAAGGATAAACTTGAGGTATTGACTATTCCTGATCTCTTTAAAGTTAATCACTTGCCATCATCTTCATTCAGTCAATTCTATGAATTTACTCGATGGATGGAAGTGATTCTTCACCCACTCAATTAGTTTCCAGTTACAGAATCTCAAAATTCTGTACCTGAAGAACCAAAAGAAGTTAACCTTACCCTGCTTCCACAAATCACCAACTCTACGATTCAAGACTCCAGCCACATCGTAGACTCTAATATTAAAATCGTAGAGTCACCTATCTCAGACATCCAAACCCAAGCCCCTCCAGCTGATATACCATCCTCCTCATCACATGACTACTTCAGTCTTGATCTCGCGCTTTATAAATTGCAAAATCAATCTCAACCGAGAACCCCTCCAATGAACAATCCTCAAGAAAATGATACTCTCCCAAACCTGCCTACCAAGGATGACTTGAAAGACACCTCTGAGAAAATGGTCAAGTCTATAAAAGTAAGTTTGGAAACTCACTCCGATCTCATCAATATCCGGTTGAATCAAATGATCACAGCTTCAAATAATTTCCCTGGTACTATGAATACTGAGCTTACAAAGAGGCTAAGAGAAATTATCAAAGAGATTCTGAAGAGTATGTCGGACAGAGATGAGATCCACTTCCAGAGAGCTGCCTATCAAAGAGAGGCTGTACTCGAAATGCACAAACACCAAGACTTTCAACATAAGATTATGCTGGACAACATCCTCAACTTGAAAGCTTCTGTCTACGACTTCCAGCAATCTTATGCAAATATGGACAAACATAATGATATGATTCTTTCAGTTCTCCAAAATAAAGAAGCAAGAACTGAAAAATAGATCAAGGAAAATAGAGAGGACATCGCTCAAACCCAAAGCCAACTGAACGAGCTTATCCAAGGAGTTAATCGGTTGTATGCAGAAATTCAAACCCTTGATTCTGACATAAAGGGGGAGAATAAAGGGAAAGGAGATCAAAAAAGTCAGGGAGGCCAAGGCAGAGACAGAGGAGGTCATGGAACTCAAGAAAGGGGAAGAAGACAATTTCATGCTCAAGCATCTTAAAGCCCTCCTGCAAGACAATTCCACAGTCAGACTCAACGATCTGATCAATAGGGAATTGTAATGTCTATACCATTAAGCCATCAGGTGTCAACTCCCAGCTCACAAGATGTGTCTACTTTACGCATAAGAATGCCAACTAGAGATCTTGCATTCATGCATAGGTATGAGGAGAATCCAATACTAAGTATAAGCGAGCTGAAAGAGTTAGCCAGAAACGAGGAAGCTCAAAGAAAAAGAAGGGCTGAGGAGTATGTCAACACACCTCCACTAAAGAGGTCAAGGAAACAGAGTAAGTTGAAACTTAAATTTTGTATTGATGTAATGCTGAATTGTAATATCTTCTGATCATCAATAAATTCATGCTTATTTTCTAGAAATTTCAGTTGCTCACTGAAATACTAAGTCATGTTTAAATTTCCTGCAAATGCATCTAGTCACTAATAATCATGACAACAAATCTCCTTGGTTATGTCAACATCAAATAGGGGGAGATTTTTGGGAGAATGCATATTATGATTTGATGTTTTAATGTATATGTTCATGATTATTTGTAAGGTCCTTAAATGAATATATGTACAAGGACTTAGGGATAGATCAAAATTATTAGGTTGGTCTAATCTTTTAACATGTACCATTCTGATAAAGAATGTATAGATAGAAAGATCAAAACTGTTAGGTTGATCTTAAGATGTAATAGATTAGTCTTGAAGAAATTGTAGTGCATTAATCTGATCAACAGTGTAGGAATCAAGGCAAAAAATGTAGTGCGAAGGTTTAAGGGAAATCGTAGTGCTCTCAGCTTCGTAGTATGCAAAGATGTAAGACACTATGATCTAAATCGTAGAACACCACGATCCAAATGGTAGAGCATCATTTGTCTCATGTCAGAAAATGTCAAGCCTCATGATCTGTGTTTTTAATAAATGAGGAATGGATCCCAGATGCTGCAGTGCTCATCAGTCCCAGAATATATGAAATATCCTTAGTATGCAACAAAGAAGCGTATTGAAGAAGCTAAGGATATTACCATGGGTAATAGGGACAAAACACCTTTTTAGGTGGTAGGTGAGAAAGCAGCCTACAATGTCAGTGGGCCAGAATGCAAAATTCAGAAGATGTGCATAAATGTCTCCATCATAGTACAGAAAGTTTAGACGCATTTAATGCCACAACGGATGGATCCAACAGATAATTTTCAACATCACATATATACAGATCAGACAGATGAGAGAGAAAGAAGCAATCATAAAACAAACAACGTGAACATCTCTCTCAAGCTCAACTCTACGATCTGAGATATTGCAAAGCTTGCTCGGCTACTCAGTTCTTTAGAATAAGTGCTTACACAGCGACTGAGTAGCAACCATCAAGAACACAACATCATCAATCTATTGAAGAAGAGTACCAAGTCTGCTGGACTTGAAGAGTTCGTAGTGAACTATAAGAAAGCCAAGTCTCCTGGACTTGAAGAGTTCAAGAGTGAACTAAGAAGTTCCTAGACTGCTGGTCTAGAAGGAATCTGTGTGATTCAGAAGTTGTAACAGACAACTTTAGTGGATATCCTACTCATTGAGTAGAAGACTGGACTAGGAGCTTTAAGTGCTCTGAACCACTTAAAATGACTGGGTCATTTACGTTCACATCATAACTGTTATAACTGTTATAACTGTCATAACTGCCTCACCCTTATTACTCCAGTGCTTGGTAAAGAAGATTAAAACTAATATTAATTCCGCTAAGTTTTAATCACTTTCAAAGAACTAGTTTAAAAAGAAAATATTTTTAAATATCTATTCAACCCCCCTTCTAGATAACTTGTGCCAACTAGGAACTAACACATCCTTCTGAAGGCAAATGTGCCATAAGGGCACGTGAAAGTTGTCTTTTCCTGGTCTTTTGGAGCTATCATTATTTGATTATAGCCTGAATATCCGTCCAGCAGGCAATAGTACTCATGATCTGATAGTTTGTCCAACATCTGATCAATGAATGGGATTGGAAAATGATCTTTCCTTGTAGCTTTATTGAGCCTGCGGTAGTCCATGCATACTCTCCACCCTGTCACTGTTCGTGTTGGAATTAACTCATTATTCTCATTAATCAATACGGTCATGCCACCCTTTTTCGGTACACATTGCACTGGGCTCACCCATGAGCTATCTAAGATAGGATAGATTATTCCCGCATCCAGCCATTTTAGCACCTTTTTCTTAACCACTTCTTTCATTATCGGATTCAGTCTCCTTTGTTGCTCAACCGACGGCTTGCTTTTATCTTCCATCAGGATTTTATACATGCAAAACAAAGGGCTGATTCCTTTGATATCTTCTATGGTCCAACCAATAGCTGATTTGAACTCTCGCGGCACACGTAGCAGTTTGTCTTCCTGAAAAGATGTTAATGTAGAAGAAATAATCACAGGTAGCTTTGAATCTTTATTAAAAAATGTGTACCTGAGATATTCTGGAAGCAGTTTTAATTCAAGTTCTGGAGGCGTCTTAAGAGATGGCTTTAATTTTACTGAGATTTCTCCCACTCTTGTCAATGGCTCCACATGTATTCTGAATTTTCTGACTTGTGGGGTGGTATCTAGATATTACACCAGTTCATTAAGTTCCTCGTCCTCCAAATCTGAATTTTCAGTAATTACACACCTTAAAGGTTCATCATCCACTCGATTCCATACTTCATTATTTATGACCTTATCCATCAATTCAACCAGGAAACATTCCTCTTCATCTGCTGGGAACTTCATAGCTTTGAAGACATTAAAGGTGACCTCTTGATCATGAACACGCATAGTGAGTTCCCCCTTCTGCACATCTATCAAAGTCTTTCCTGTGGCTAATAATGGTCTTCCCAGTATGATTGGTATATTTTTATCTTCCTCGTAATCCAAAATGATGAAGTCAGCCAGAAAGATAAATCTGTCTACCTTCACTAATACATCTTCAACAATTCCCCGTGGATACGTGATGGATCTATCCGCTAACCGTAAAGAAATGTTTGTTGGCCTGGGTTCCGATAATCCCAATTTATTGAACACTAACAAAGGCATCAAATTTATGCTTGCCCCAAGATCACATAAACACTTCTCAAATTTCATCTTCCCGATTGTGCACGGGGTTGTGAAGCTGCCCGGATCCTTCAGCTTTGAAGATAATTTTTGCTGAAGCACTGCACTGCATTCCTCTGTCAAGGCTACCATCTCAAACTCATCTAATCTCTTCTTCCTTGACAATATACCCTTCATAAACTTGGCGTAGCTTGGCATTTGTTCCAATGCCTCGGCGAATGGTATGTTGATCTGTAACTTTTTGAATATCTCCAGGAAATTGCTGAACTATTTATCTTGCCTTGTCTTATTTAATCTCCGCGGATACGGAAATTGAGTGTGAATTGGTGGTAATGAACTCTTAAACGTCTCCTCTGGACCTGCTCTGTCTTTCTCTTCCTGCTGTCCCTCAGATTTCCCCAAATTTTCTTTCTCAGTAGCTGGCTCCTCTGCCTCGCGCGGCGGTGCGTCCTCCTCAGTGCATTCTCGCCGGGCGCGCAACTTGCAGTAACTGATAAATCTTTTCCAGATCTCAATGTGATTGCTTGACACTGTTCCTTCCTTTCTTTTCTTGGATTTGTCTCTGTATTACTTAGCAATGAACCCTGGGGTTTGTTAGTAAGCATATTCTCCATCTGCCCCATTTGAGTTTCCAGATTCTTTATAGCCACTGCTTGGCTCTTGATCATAACTTCTGTGTTTGCCATGTATTTCATCATCATCTCCTCCACTTCTGATTTTTTTTCTTGCTGAGGTACAGTTGGAGTGTGATGTTGATGTTGTTGAGAAAATCCCGATGGAAAAGGTGGTCTAGGAGTAAACTATGGCTGCGCTGGCTGTGTCTGAAACTGATTATTTGATGGAAACTGATTCTACTGATTCCTTTGATTATTCGACCAACTAAAGTTTGGATGATTTCTGTTGTTAGAGTGGTATGTGTTCTGAAATTGACCTTGGTCTTTTCTATAGTTGCTCATATATTGCACTGACTCTGAGCTGATAGCACATTGATCCGTCGAGTGTGACCCCGCACAAATCTCACATACGAAAGCAACCGTCTTTACTTTTCCTTCTGCCAAAGTATCTATCTTCTTTTCCATGGCTACCATTTGTGCTGACAACTAAGTAATAGCATCAACCGCCAACACACCTGTAACTTTGGTCTATTGCATTCGAGATGTAGGATTCTGAAAATTTTTCGATGTCATTACCTCGATAAGGTCATAGGCTTACTCATAGTTCTTTGCCCATAATGCCCCTCCTGTAGATGTATCTATAATCGGTCTCGACTGCCATCCCAATCCATTATAAAACGTGTTGATTACCATCCAATCTGGCATACCGTGATGTGGGCACTTTCTCAACATTTCTTTGTATCTCTCCCATGCTTCATATAATGACTCGCCCTGTTGTTGTTCAAACTGAGAGATAGTTGTCCTCATCTTTACAGTCTTAGCCATTGGGAAGAACTTAGCTAAGAACTTCTGTGCTAAGTCCTCCCATGTAATTATAGATCCTGCTGGCAGAGAATGAAGCCAACTTTTCGCTTTATCCCTCAATGAGAATGGGAACAACCTTAGTCTAATAGCATCCTCCGTCACACCGTTGTATCTGGATGTGTCATAAGTTTCGATGAAACTTAGCAGGTGTTCGTTCGGATCATCTGTAGTAGCACCCCCAAACTGAATTGTATTCTGCACCATTTGAATAACGCCAATTTTTATCACAAATGTATTGGCTGCTATCGCTGGTCTGACTATGCTGGACTGGAGTCCATTAATATTGGGCATGGAATATTCCTTAAGAGCCCTATGCTCCTCTCTTTGATCTTCTCCTTGAGCCTCGGCTGCCATGTTAGCTGCCGTGTTTTCCAACTGTGCTTGTAAATTTCTACGAACACCCGCTTTCCAACCTCTCTCGTTTATGGTATCTTGAACAGGTGTTAGGTGTGGGTTGTATGACCGTGTGCGGATAAAAATTTATCCAAAAACCTGAAACAAAAACAAAAACTAAAATGAGATAAGACTAGAATTGTCTAAGTCATACAATATAGCTTAAACTAATGATACTAATACTAAATTAAACGACTTTCCCCGGCAATGGCGCCAAAAACTTGTTGCCTCTTTTTTAGTCTAACAAAATATCTCTAACTCATGCAAACATAATGTGTCAACAAGCAATACAGAGTAAGTAAAGTATCGATCCCACAAAGAAAGTTGTTTAACTTATATTACTATTCATTAATTAAATCACTATATTTATATGCTCAAACTAATGACTAAACTTGGTTTGTTCTCGAATTGTAAATAACCACTAAAACAATAATAATGACGGAATATATGATACTGGAACTAATGGGATCCTAACTTCATTTAATACTTCATTCAATCGCCACTATCATGCATGACTTGTTCACATAGCACAGAAAAGTAGCCAAGAGCACTAAAAGAGTATTAGCCATTTGTCAATGCACTAAGACCTACTTACACAACATCCACGGATGATAGACTCTATGTAATCATCAATATAACCAAAATCACTATATGTCTATGTGAAATTGTAACTATATTGAATTTAAGTTCAAGCCCTTATTCCAACTTATACGGTGAAACAGTATATGTCTATCTGGTTCATGAAATACATAAGCCGTATAACACAGCCCTATATACGTATACTATCATGATTACAATCCATACTTGCATGTTCATTGTCAATTCCATACAAGTACTGAAACGAATGGTGATCAAGCATTCATATATGCAAAACAATCATGATAGACATCCCAGATGATATGTAGACAATCCAGCATTTAAGCATGCAATCAAACTACATATTAAAATCCATTAGAATCCAATAATGGAGTTTAGTTCATGACTGAACCAAAAGCCATTATGGGATCAAATCTAAACATGGTTAATAAACGACAATTGAAAGATAAAAGATGAAACTATCAAACCCAATTGCTGAATAGAATCCACTATTAATAATCAAATCCTCATATGATTCCATCAAAAATAATAATAATAATCCACTCTGGTAGAAAATCCCAAGAAGAAATAGAAAAGTAGAGTTTTGGCCTCCTTCTACATTGGAATCTCTCCCAGAGAGTAAAACCCTAGTTACGATGTAAAGATACGTGAAAAACATAATAATTGTCAAGTGATATCCCCGACACCAGTCAGAAATCGTTTTAAATCAATTACAACCCTTAAAAATTGGAAATAAAATAAAACAAATCAGCAACTTCAGGCCTCGTGCACGGCCGCGCGCTCCTCTAGCTTGTTATGCTTGCGACCGCGAGACTTGTAGTAAGTTTTTATGTTCAACCAGTCTCTCTCGCGGGTGCGCGCTCCCTAGGCTTGTCCTTCTCACGGTCGTACAACTTGCAGTAGGTTCCAAGGTCTGGTTGGGTACTCGCGCGGGCGCGCGCTTCCAAGTAGGTCTAAAACCCACTTATCATGTTGTGCGGCCTGTAGTTGATGTCTTCTGATTCTGCTCCTTGACTTGGTTCTGCAATGTTGCTGCTGCTACTAAAATGTCCTATGTCTATCCATGCTTGTCCATCCATGCTCCACTCAATCCTACGCCATGTACATCCTATCTTTTGCCTCGCCTCACACATCCATTAGCCTCGTGCCCGATATCACCACCAATTTACACCAATTCCTGCACTTATTCACCAAAAGGAGTTTTAAGTATGCGAAATGCAAATTAACATGAAATGCAGTTAAAACATACTAAAATGTACTTGAGATGGGCATAGTTCGCATGAATTGGTACCCCATAAGTAGGTGTAAAACCCACTTATCAAGACTCATCTTAATAAATAATCCACATCATAAAATCATCCCTGCACTACGGCCAAGGATATTCATGTAATCATCAATGGTCATGATTATACTGAATAATCCCTAGTTATAATCATACCAATAACTGTCCATCAATGCACTTCTGGCCAACGATGACTTTTACCACATAATCTATAACATTACGGGTCATGATTATACCGAATGATCCCTGGTCATAATCATACTAATAAATAGTTCATCTATGCACATAAGCCAAAGATACTCATCAATCAATAGTTCATCTTTGCACGTAAGCCAAAGATATACAACAGTGAAACCAATAATCAACGTCCATCTTTGTACGTAAGCCAAAGATATACAACTGTAAAACCAATAATCAACAGTCCATCTTTGCACGTAAGCCAAAGATATACAACTGTAAAACCAATAATCAACAGTCCATCTTTGCACGTAAGCTAAAGATGACTTTCATCATAATATAAGCCTGGGGATGATGAAAATAATATATACATTAATAAAACGAAATCAAGGATAAATATTAAAGACTTTAAATTTATCCAGAGTTTAAAATATCCAAATGTTATCAATCACATAATAATCCCATAATCTAATATAATTAATATTATAACAATATTTTAATCATTTCTTAAACTTATAAATAATTTATTTTATTTGTTTACACTTTACCAAATAATGCATTTAATCATTTAAAAATGCTATACTCATAAGATTTAATTACCCATGATCAAATCCCCTATCAAAAATCTGCAAATACCTTATATAGGATTTCCAAGCCATAAAATCCTATTGACCAATTTTTCAGCTTCACATAACATATTTAATTCATATGTTCGTAACTAAACCATTTTCATGAAAAATAACAAATCAATACCAAAAGGTTTTCTTTTCTGGGATTTAGAAGAATATAGTCCAATATTGAACATATATTTTTCTCGAAATTTTTAAAATTCATTTACTATTTTTCATATGGCCAAAACTGCCGAATATTTAGACTTTTATCATAAACTGTACTTTGTCCAAAAATTCCGAAATTTACAAGGTATACTCCTGTTATATATATGTACTCCAAATAAAAATTTCATAAATTTTGGAGTTAACCACAAGGAGTTATAACAGTTTACTTTTAAAATAGTCTTTTCCTATACATTTCATAACTCCTAATCTATACGTCCAAAAATTGCCATTTTGGACACAATTTAGAAAACTCATCAAATTATCATTTCAAAATTTTCCAGAATTTTTGAGGGTCAGAAATATTACGAAACTGCAAATTGATTTTCAGTCGCCGTGCGGTAATCCACGTAGACATATCATTTCCACAATTTAATAAAGAATGAATACAAAGGATCATTCACCATGCATGTGGTAATCCACATGGACAGGTTATTCCAACAAAATAATAAAAAATGGAATAACAGAAGAATTCACCCTGTTTGCGATAGACCGCACAAACAGGTTATTCCAACAGAATAATAAATAATGGAAACAGGTCATGCGTCATCCCCACAGATAGGATATTCCAACAGAATAATAAAGAATGGAATAACAAAAGAATTCACCATGCATGCGATAGACCGCACAGACAGGTTATTCCAACTTAATAATAAAGAATGGAATAACAACATAATTCACCAGGCATGCGATAGACTGCATAGATATGTTATTCCAACATAATAATAAAGAATGTAATAACAGCCCTTACGAGTATTGAAAGAAATAAATCTCTTCATGAATACGAAAGAATAATACCCCTTACAAGTACAACAAATAACATCCCTTACATTGGAAGAAATTGGATATTGGAAAAGTGAGGTAGTAGATTTCTCTTCTTCTTTCTCTCTATAATTTCTCTCTCTAGAGTTTCAGTGAATTTGTAAGAAATAATGAATGAATGAGCTTCAATTTATACGAGAATGGACTGAATAATAACTAATTCATGAATGGTCCAGATTGATTTACTTTGAAACAGACATTCCATATTGATTTACTATTAAAACTTAAAGCAACGGTCCATACTGATTTATTATTAAAACTTTAAACTAGCGATCCATATTGATTTGCTATTATAACTTTCCACCAGCGGTCCATATCGATTTACTATTATATCTTCAACCAACGATCCATATCGATTTACTATTATAACTTCAACCAATGGTCTGAAAATTATCACATCTCCTCATGGAATAATATTGTACCCAAAAATGATTTGGTCCGAAAAGAAATATATTTTTAAGGTGAATAGTACCCCATGAATAGTACTTCAAGAATAGTACCCTGACACAAAAAATGTCCCAAATACCCGAGTGAACAATACTAGAGTGAATAGTAACTCGTGAATAGTACTCCGACACGAAAAGTGCCCCGAATACCCGATTGGTCAATATAACCTCCAGACATCAATTATTATCAAAATAAATATCGATTTCTACTAATACTAATAATTCCAACACAATGGAACTATCAAATTCATCTTTAATCAACATGAACTTATTCATCATTAATATTATAATTCATAATATTTAACAACCAGGTCGTTCCCAGGAAAGAGACGGCTTTTCGATAAAGATTTCTCCTTATTGGCGTGCAATTAGGTGACCAAATCTCTCCTTGATAGAACTTCTAGACATTGTCAATATTGCAAATAATAATATGAATAAATTTGCCGTCTCAATTATTTATTTAATAATATAACATATTATACAGATGATACTGTGACAATAATTGAATCAATAATATGAGAGATATGATGCAGTAATTACTGTAGCAATAATTAAGTATAACTAAGTGACTTCTTACGTAAGCATCAATAAGCAATACCGTGTGCTACTATGCAACCACGCGTATTACTATACTTTCACTACCGGGTAGTTCAACAGTTTTAACGGTAACACTTTCGCCGTTATTTTTATAAAAAGATAATTCTGTCGTTTTCTAAAACGACAATACTTCTGTTGTGGGGTCTACCAATGATTGTGCTGTCGTACGAATATTCCCTATTAAAACGAATATTTCCCGACCAATCAAATATTCCCCGACACAATGAATATTTTATAACAACTTGCTTACTTTGCAAAAATTTTCATATATCACCCTTAACTTTAAACTTTTATCAATTTAACCATTTACAAAATAAAATAATAATTATAAGAAAATTGAATACTTTCATTTTATAAAATTTGGGGGGTCTTACAATCTCCCCTCTTTATAAAATTTCGCCCTCAAAATTTACGTATATACATGGTATTCTTAGAATAGATGAAAATACTTTGCTTTCTTTTTGGATTGTACCTTCCCGGTTATATCCTCTATATCATATTTTTTCATTGCTCATCTCCTGTATTTCAGATATCATTCTAGAATATATCTTCAAAACAAAGGTCAATTGACATATCACAAATTGTCAACTTATCAAGTAAAAATTTTGGCTTAGGTAAGTCACACACTAGCGAAGTATATTACTCGTCTCTCCCCTCCTAGTTCTAGACTCATATCTCCTCCAGCGACCATATCCCTAAGCTCTGATACCATTTGTGATGCCCCCAAAATAGATATACATCACCCATCTTGAGTCGTCAGATATCACACTATAAAAATCAAATACAAACTTCATTTATACAACTGTTGAACTGTCGTGCAGAGTACGACAACAGATAAGCTATGAGTTTTAATACAAATATATGTAACTCTCATGGTGCCTCGACCACAACCTTACAATGGTATTTTACGTAAAAGTACAATCAAAAACTGTTTTAGAAATTAAAATCTTTGCGAAGTACTCAAGAAAACCTTCGTAAATGGGAGGCCATGCGTCTAGGTTATGATAGATATCATATGTCCACAGAATTATCCTTGGTTGACCCAAAAGTCCCTAAAGAAAAATAAGAAGATTACTATCATCTTTTTTCCAATGGTGAGTCTTCTCTTGACATATAACTATCTCCGTTGTCTCCAAGTAAAAATTATATTTCAAATAAACTCCAAGATCATATAGGTAGTGCTCGTAGATATACTCAGCAAGTGGATGTGTAGAACCATGTCTTATAATAACATGAGGTTGTATGTTATTAGACATCTTGTATAATAGTGGCAAAACACCCTCCAAAGTTAGGTTCACCTCACCCTATTCGGTTCACCAAAATTAAATATCAAATGACGTATACAATACGATAAACTTATCTAAAGTTCTCAACAAAATTATTTCCATACTATTTAGGGAGAACCTCAACAACTATAGACCACCTTTCTATTCCCTTGTTATCCCCACTCGACCCAGCTACACTCTTATTACCTGAAAGGAATTGTGAAGCAAAAGGGTGAGCACAACTAGCCCAGTAAAGAATATCATGACTAAATATAATTAAATTATCAATAGCTTTCATCTATAATAAATCAGAGATTTAGAACATATGGTAGATGATAAAACTTTTCAACCATAGTTGCAGCGGAACGAGCAATCCATTAAAAGAGTCAAATAGACCATAAGGTCTATTATCTTCTCCATGTTAAAAGTCCACCAATAATAATTTATCCCTGTAACATCAATCAATGATTCCTGTCCACAGTCATATGAATAACTCGTAATCATAATTATGATTCTAAATTCCTCTTCGTACCCAAGACGAAGATAATTTTCATCACCTATCTTTACCTAAAACATCAAAAATCATGGTTATACCAAATCACAATTCCTGCTCATAATCATACTAATAAATTCATCTTTACACTACGGCCAAAGATATTCATTAACAATTCATCTTTGCACTACATGCCAAAGACATACAACTATATTTTAGAAGAGTCAAGTAGAGCATGATATCTACTATCTTTTACGAATTAAAAGTGTATAATCAATATTTTATCGCTGGGACTCAGTTTAATAAATAATCCACATCATCGAATCATCCTTGCACTACGACCAAGGATATTCATGTAATCATCAATGGTCATGATTATACCGAATAATACCTGGTTATAATCATACCAATAACTGTCCATCAATGCACTACGGGCCAATGATGACTTTTACCACATCATCTATAACATTACGGGTCATGATTATACCGAATGATCCCTGGTCATAAACATACCAATAAGTAGTTCATCTATGCGCGTAAGCCAAAGATACTCATCAATCAATAGTTTATCTTTGCACGTAAGCCAAAGATACTCATCAATCAATAGTTTATCTTTGCACGTAAGCCAAAGATATACAACTGTAAAACCAATAATCTACAGTCCATCTTTGCACGTAAGCCAAAGATATACAACTGTAAAACAAATAATCAACAGTCCATCTTTGCATTTAAGCCAAAGATGACTTTCATCATAATATAAACATGAGGATGATGACAATAATATAAGCATTAATCAAACGAAATCAAGGATAACTATTAAAGACTTTAAATTTATCCAGAGTTTAAAATATCCAAATGTTATCAATCACTTAATAATCTCATAATCCAATATCATTAATATTATAACAATATTTTAATCATTTCTTAAACTTATAAACAATTTATTTTAATTATTTACACTTTACCAAATAATGCATTTAATCATTCAAAAATGCCATACTCATAAGATTTAATCACCCATGATCAAATCCCTTATCAAAAATCTACATATACCTTATATAGAATTTCCAAGCCATAAAATCCTATTGACCAATTTTTTAACTTCACATAACATATTTAATTCATATGTTCGTAACTTAACCATTTTCATGAAAAATAACAAATCAGTACCAAAAAGTTTTCTTTTCTGGGATTTAGCAGAATATAGTCCGATATTGAACATATATTTTTCTTGGAATGTTTAAAATTCATTTACTATTTTTTATATGGCCAAAACTGCCGAATATTTAGACATTTATCATAAACTGTACTTTTGTCCAAAAATTCCAAAATTTACAGGGTATACTCCTGTTATATATATGTACTCCCAATAAAACTCTCACAAATTTTGGAGTTAACCACAAGGAGTTATAACAGTTTACTTTTAAAATAGTCTTTTCCTATACAATTCATAACTCCTAATCTATACGTCCAAAAATTGTCATTTTGGACACAATTTAGAAAACTCATCAAATTATCATTTCAAAATTTTCCAGAATTTTTGAGGGTCAGAAATATTACGAAACTGCAAATTGATTTTCAGTCGCCGTGCGGTAATCCACGTAGACATATCATTTCCACAATTTAATAAAGAATGAATACAAATGATCATTCACCATGCATGTGGTAATCCACATGGACATGTTATTCCAACAGAATAATAAAAAATGGAATAACAGAAGAATTCACCATGCATGCGATAGACAGCACAAACAAGTTATTTCAATAGAATAATAAATAATGGAACCAGGTCATGCGTCATCCGCACAAACAGGATATTCTAACAGAATAATAAAGAATGAAATAACAGAAGAATTCACCATGCATGCGATAAACCGCACAGGTAGGTTATTCCAACATAATAATAAAGAATGGAATAACAGAAGAATTTCACCATGTATGCGGTACTTCGCATAGACAGGTTATTCCAATATAATAATAAAGAATAGAATAACAACAGAATTCACCAGGCATGAGATAGACCGCACAGACATGTTATACCAATAGAATAATGAAGAATGGAAAAACAGCCCTTACGAGTATTGAAAGAAATAACTCTCTTCATGAATACAAAAAAATAATACCCCTTATGAGTACAACAAATAATATCCCTTACCTTAGAAGAAATTGGATATTGGAAAAGTGAGGTAGCAGACTTCTTTTCTTCTTTCTCTCTATAATTTCTCTCTCTAGAGTTTCAGTGAATTTGTAAGAAATAATGAAGGAATGAGCTTCTATTTATGGGAGAATGAACTGAATAGTAACTAATTCATGAACGGTCCAGATTGATTTACTTTTAAACGGACGTTCCATATTGATTTACTATTAAAACTTAAAGCAACGGTCCATACTGATTTACTATTAAAACTTTAAACCAACGATATATATTGATTACAATTATAATTTTCTACCATCGGTCCATATTGATTTACTATTATATCTTCAACCAACGATCCATATTGATTTAAAATTATAACTTCAACCAACGGTCTAAAAAATTATCACATCTCCTCATGGAATAATATTGTACCCAAAATTGATTTGGACCGAAAAAAATATATTTTTCGGGTGAATAGTATCCCGTGAATAGTACTTCGGGAATAGTACCCCGTGAATAGTACCCTGACACGAAAAGTGTCCTAAATATCCGAGTGAATAATACTAGAGTGAATAGTAACCGGGTAAATAGTAACCCGTGAATAGTACTCTGACACAAAAAATGCCCCGAATACCCGATTGGTCAATATAACCTCCAGACATCAATTATTATCAAAATAAATATCGATTTCTACTAACACTAATAATTCTAACACAATGGAACTATCAATTTCATCTTTAATCAACACGAACTTATTCATCATTAATTTTATAATTCACAATATTTAACAACCAGGTCATTCCCAGGAAAGAGGGGGCTTTTCGATAAAGATTTCTCCTTATTGGCGAGCAATTAGGTGACCAAACCTCTCATTGACAAAACTTTTAGACATTGTTAATATTGCAAATAATAATATGAATAACTTTACCGTCTCAATTATTGATTTAATAATATAACATATTATACAGATGATACTGTGACAATAATTGAATCAATAATATGAGAGATATGATGCAGCAATTACTGTAGCAATAATTAAGTATAACTGAGTGACTTCTTACGTAAACATCAATAATCAATACCGTGTGCTACTATGCAACCACGCTTATTACTGTACTTTTACTACCAGGTAGTTCAACAGTTTTAACGGTAACACTTTCGCCGTCATTTTTATAAAAAGATAATTATGTCGTTTTCTAAATACGACAATACTTTCGTTGTGGGGTCCACTAATGATTATGCCGTCGTATGATTATTCCCTATTAAAACGAATATTCCCCGACCAATTGAATATTCCCCAACACAACAAATATTTTATAACAACTTGTTTACTTGGTAAAAAATTTCAAATATCACCCTTAACTTTAAACTTTTATCAATTTAACTATTTACGAAATAAAATAATAATTATAAAAAAATTGAATACTTTCATTTCATAAAATTCGGGGGTCTTATAGTAGATATATATATATATATATATATATATATATATATATATATATATATATATATATATATATATATATATGTGTGTGTGTGTGTGTGTGTGTGTGTGTGTGTGTGTGGTATTTTGTTTTGAGAAAAATTAGAAGTTGTTCCTGGATCATTCAACTACTTCAAATGTTGATTAGTTGGGTGAAGATCTGTTGAATCCTGGAGTAGGATTTCATCAGTGACTTTAGCATCACGAAAAGTTCTCAGAGGGGCGAAATTTCTACTTAAGGACAGTGCGTTGCACGCCTCTGCTCAAAATTATTCGCTCTAAATCAATAAGTTTATTTTTGCCCTTTTTTTATTTGATAGTTGAATCCTATATTTTATTCGTATTTTACCAACATCCCACTCCCTGGATACTGCACCACATACTCAGTATTCAACGAAATGAATTAAGTCCAAGCAATGCTTGAACTTTTCTGCTGTAACTGACTTTGTTAGCATAACTGCGACATTCTCTTTTGTGTGAACTTTGTGAACTGCAATGTCCTCACTATTCATCCATTCATAAATCTTGTGATACCGAACATCTATATTGTAACAACCCCAAAATAGGTCCATTCCATCCAACCCATTCTGAGTCGCCAAATACATGGTATAGAAAACAACTACAACTTTATTACAACAATTGTCGTGCAAAATACAACAACACATATTCTGTGAGTTTGTATACAAATATATATCAACTGTGACTTATAATGACACCTTACATAAAGGTATAGTCGAAAACTGTTTTAGAAATTAGAATCTTTGGGAAGTGCTCAAGGAAACCTTCGTACATTGGAGGCCATTCGTCTAGGTTATTATAGATATCATATGGCCACAGAATTATCCTTGGTTGACCCAATAGACCCCAACGAAAAACAAGAAGATTACTATCATATTCTTCACAATGGCAAGTCTTCTCCTGACATATCATTATCTCAACTGTCTCTAATTGAGAGTTATATTTCAAATAGACTCCAAGATCATAAAGATAGTGCTGGTAGATATACTCAGCAAGTGGATGAGCACATCCATGTCTTATGATGACATGAGGTGGTATGTCATTAGACATCTTGTATGACAGTGGCAAAACACCCTTCCAACGTTGGGTTCGCTTCACCCTAGTTGATTCGCCAAATATAACTACTAAATGATGACCACCGTTCTATTCCCCTGTTATTTCCCGCTCAACCCAGCTACACTCGTATTACCTGAAAGGAATTGTGAAGCAAAAGGGTGAGCACAACTAGCTCAGTAAAGAATGTCATGACTAAAGATAAGTAAATTATCAATAGGCTTCAACAGTAATAAATCAAAGATTTAGAACATATGGTATATGATAAAAATTTCAACCATAGTTGCAGCGGAACGAGCAATCCATTAGAAGAGTCAAATAGACTATAAAGTCTATTATCTTCTCCATGTTAAAAGTCCACCAACAATGTTTTATCCCTGTAACATCAATCAACAATTCCTGTCCACAATCACATGCATAACTCATAATCGTAACTGTTGTTCTAAATTCCTTTTCTCATCTAGGACAAAGATAATTTTTTATCACCTGAAACATCAAAGATCATGGTTATACCAAATCACACTTCATGTTCATAATCATACTAATAAATTCATCTTTGCACTACGGCCAAAGATATACATCAATAAGTCATCTTTGCACTACAGGCCAAAGATATTCATCAACAAGTCATCTTTGCACTACAGGCCAAAGATATACATCAACACGTTATCTTTACACTACAGGTCAAAGATATTCATCAGTTGGTCATGTTCATCTAAACACCTGTACATCTTTGCACTACGGGCCAAAGATATTCATAATAAAATCAACCATCTTTGCACTACAGGCCAAAGATATTCAGTAACACCATCAATTAGGACTGAGGATGTTGAAAAATATTTTTAAAGAAACGAATCCAGTGAAGCAAAATGACAAGGATTAACGATTAAGGATTCGTACTTTATTTTATTCACGTCCAAAAATACCTCAAAATAATCATAGTGGTGTAAAATTCAAGAATGATCAAAACATGGATACAATCAAAGCTAGTATCCACAATAGATATTTTAGACAAAAAAAAGAAATTTCATTTTTCGGTGAATAGTGCCGTATTCATAAATAGTGCCGTATACGTGAATAGTAACTCCGACACCAAAAGATAGAAATTTCACAAAAAAAACATCATCACGCTTCGTGAATAGTACTCGTGAATAGTAACTCATGAATAGTAACTCATGAATAGTAACTCCGACATGAAAAAGTTCCAAATTTGATAAAAAGTTCCATCCAATATTTCAACATAATGATATTGAAGAAATAATATCATTTTAGAAGAAAATTACATCCCTTACTATCCCTTACCTCGAAAGACAGTACTTCTAGTTGAAACACCGGATATAGGCTATGACTCGAACTTGCATCGTATAGCAATACTCAAAGTATACTCAAAATACTCACAAGAATACGCTCGATATTATAGAGAGAGAAAACTTCAGTTTCTGGTGTAATTTTCAATTCTAACCTAAGCTCTCTATTTATAGGAAAATGCTTAGAACACCAAAGCAGAAAATTTAATATAATATTAATATATTATATAACAATTCCTACGCACTCATTCTAGAGTTTGATTTCAGCCACTTAGCATTTCTCACATGCCACCTTCTAGAAAAAAGAAATAAAAAAACATTTTTTATATAATAAATAATTAAAACTTCCAAAAATTAATTATTTCGGAGCTTCAGAACTTCAATAATTCATAATAAATAGCCCTTTTATCAGACAATTCGAATCTTGCGTGTTTTTACAGGAAATTCAATTCTCTACAACTTTGCAGAAGAAAGTTTTTCCAAATTCCAAATAGAAATTGACTGAAATCCACAAACGGGCGATTTTACAGGCTATAATCAAAATTCAATCAAGAAATGGGGTCCACCGACACACAAAACATGTTTTAAATATTTTTGATAAAAAAAATATTCCTCCTCCACATATACTCATATATCCCACATTCATCGTAAAAATATCATCATTATTATATTATTAAAATATAATAATATATTTAAATGAATTATTTTATCAGAAAAAAATAAAATATTAATTTTCAACTATTGTCACATTAAAAATTTTCTCCATCTATATCCTCAATATTTTCCTCATCGTATGAATCAATAATTAATTATTCACAAATAATATTACAGAATCACAATATTAACAACCAGGCAGTTCCCAGGAAAAGGGGGGCTTTCCAATAAGAATTCCTCCTTACTGGCGCGCAATTAGGTGACCTCTCCTTAGACAGAACTTTCTAGACATTGCCAATAATGTTATCTAATAATATTATTCAGATAATATGAATTATTGCTTCAATAATAAAAATACTATGTAATGACAATTATTGAAACAACGGCAATATAAAATATCAATGCAGCAATTATTGAATCAATAAAATAAAATACTGAATAGTAATTACTGTAACAATTATTGAGTGGTGCCTTCTTACGTAAGAATCAATAATTCAAAAATACTATACAATACCGTGTGCTACTGTGCAACAACGCGTATTACTTTACTTTACCCACCGGGTATTCCAACAGTGTTAACAGTAACGATTACACCGTTATTTATAAAAACTTTAATTTGTCGTTTTCTTCATCCGACAGTTATTCTGTTACGGGGCCCACAAAAGGCTACGCCGTCGTACGAATATTCCCCGACAGAAAGAATATTCCACGACCAAATGAATATTCCCCGACAACAATGAGTATTTTATAACCACTTGCTTATTTTGAAAAAAAATTCATATATCACCCTTAACTTTAACCTTTTACTGAATTGTAATTATAAGAAAAATTGAATACTTTTATTTCATAAAATTTGTGTTCTTACATATATGATTTGTCCTGTCATGAAACACATGGTTCTTCTCTAAATGAATAACATTTTGACTATCATACTATCTTTCTTGAAACCTAGTTCTTCAACTAGTCCCTTTAACCACAAAACCTCCTTAACTGCATTTGTCAATGCCATATATTCAGCCTCTGTTGTTGATAATGCTACCATGGACTGCAACAATGACCTCCAAATGTAGACACTCAAAATTTTGTTTTCCTGTTACTAACTATGCAGGAGGGCAAAAATATCTTTTATATCTTAGAGACAAACCCGGGGGAGATAACATCCTAATTTCAACCCAAAGATAACTCTGAGGGATTACAGAAATAAATTTACCCCTAAGATAACCTTAAGGAAAGATAGAATCAATAGTGGTCAAACCCCAGAGATAACCCTGAGGTACTGCCAAAAGTCACGTCAACTCCGAAAAAAACCCCGGGAGGGAAAACATGAAATGTTGACAATACAACATAAACAATAGTCATCCAGCTACAGATAAGGTCACAAAGAGCTATCACAGTAATCCCGAGTGCAAACTGTACACGACAGCTCAACGGACTACCTGCAAAGACCTGGAGATGATATTCTGTTCGTGGACCCATCTTTCTGAATTTGAAAAATGTCAAGCCCTATGTCATGGCGTAGCTCTCGGAAAGAACTTTCTGAAAAAGTATGACACACCTTCATAGGATTCTCAAATTTCAAGATATGAAAGTTTCAGTAGACAGCACGTCGATTGAGGGAACAGACTTTGAGGTGGCGGGGCCCACCAAGCCCAGCCGCAGGTACCTGTGGTTGTTCGGGACTTTAAATACATCTCCCCCAGCTCAATTTTAGCAAATTTTAGAGAGAGAAAATTTGGGAGTTCTAGAGAGTCCCAAATCTACATCTAAACTTTGTAAATCTCTATTACAAACACTTATACATACATATACTTTAACCTATCAACCTTTCACCACTTAAAATCAAATTTTTAGCAGCTTTAGTCATTCGTTGTGATGTTATGATGCCATATTATAAGATATTCTTAAATCTAGGCTTATTTACTACTTTAATATGCATATAAGTGCTAGATATATGTAGACACTCAAAATTTTGCTTTCCTGTTACTAACCCTGCAGGAGGACAGAATCGTCTTCCAGAGATAACCCTGGAAGTCAAATAAGTTTTTAACCCCGGAGACAACCTCGGGAGGTCCAGTTTTCAATCTCGGAGATAACTGCGAGAGATTAGTTTCAACCCTGGAGATAACCCCGGGAGATCCAGTTCCAACCTCGGAACCCCAAAGGATACAATTCGAGTTCCGGATATAACCCTAGAAAAGTCACTTCCAACCCTAGAGATAACCCCGTGAGATATAATACACACCCCGAAGATAACCCCGGGAGGTCAATCCAACCTTAGAGATAACCATGAGGACATTCAGCATCAACCGTAGCCCAATATCGGAGATAACCCTGAGAAACGACTGCTACAAATGCGCCAAAGTCGAAGATAACCCCGGTGGGGGCAAAATTGTCATTTTGCCACCTCAACATCACATCAACGTCATCTCAACATAATTCAAATCATACTGCGTACCAAGATGTCCCACAAGAACCATAACTCAAATCTTGAGTGACAACTGCACAAGACAGTACAACGAATAGACTTCGAAGACTTGGAGATTTAGTCATGGACCCATCTTCCCGGCTTCGTACAACCTCTAATCCCATGTCATTGTGTCGCTCTCTAAAACAACATTCCAAAAAGATATATCACTCCTTCATTGGATGCCCAGATTGAAAGTTTTGAAGGTTCAAGCGAACAACACGTAGCCCGAGTGCATGTACTTTGAGACTACGAGACCCGTATGGCCCAGGGCAGCCCGGGCAGCTGAAGGTAGACCCGCAGCTTCCGCGGGTTGACATGCAGTTATCTGGTCTTTAAATATGAGCTCTTAGCAGCTTATTTGAAAAAAAGAAGAAGAAACGAGAGAAAACTCTATCCATTTTAGCATGTAACCCCTGTTAGAGTGCTCTAAACTTAGTGATTCTTCTTTCGAAACACTTGTAAACTCGTGTTTTGTAACATACAAAAGTTTAACTGGTGGAAACCGAGTTTTCAGGCCTCAAAAGCTATCTGAAGTCTTCTTGGCAGCCCACTGTAAGATATTTCAGATTTTTAAGCTTTCTACTCCTTATATATATATATATATATATATATATATATATATAGAGAGAGAGAGAGAGAGGCCGGATCAGGTCTGGACTCTAGGACCGGACCAAAATTCGGACCTTTTTTTTTTCTTTTTTTTCTAAACAACTAAAAAAAATAATTAATATTTTATGAAATTGAAATTTTTCCATAATACAGTGTTTTGGGTGTGATTTGGGTACGTATAACAAAACATGTATGTACAATCTGTGCAGACTGTACCAATATTTTTTTGGTATAAGTATTCAAATCATGACTAAAATATTGTATTATGGAAAAAATTCAGTTCCATAAAATATTAAATAATTTTTTTAGTTATTTAAAAAAAACAAAAAAAAATAAAAAAGTTTGGGTTCGTTTTTGATCAGATCCGGACTCCCGGACCTGGTCCATTATATATATATATATATGTGTGTGTGTGTGTGTGTGTGTGTGTGTACATTTCTGTCAGGCCTGAAGTTTACTTCGTGGCCATTTATCGCTTTTATATATATACATTCTTGTCCGGCCTGGAGTTTACTTCATAGCCTTTTACTGCTTGTATATATATATATATATATATATATATATATATATATATATATATATATATATATATATATATATACATTTCAAAGTCTTGACTAGAGTTTACTTCGTGGCAGTTGATCGTTTAAATATATATATATATATATATATATATATATATATATATATATTTATCTCTTTTATATAAATATCTGCTTTAACTACTTTCACAATGTATATATTTAATCTTCCAGCCCGCGGGCTAGATTTGCATAAATCTGACTATTTCTAACTTTAACCGGTTCAAAAGTGACTAAAATGGAACCGTTGGAGCTAGAATGGTTTAGACTTATTCAAATCTAGTTCTTTTTTTTTTCTATATTTGTATACATTACTTCTTATGTGAGCCTAGGAATCATGTGATTATAAATTCAGCCTCTGAGTCCAGATTCGGTTCCCAAGATGGATATCCTTAGATGGCTCTCATACCCACAAGGAGTTTGACACTTCTATGTATCTTATTTTCTCAAAGATGCTTCGCATCTCAAAAATAAAAGTAATCAAGCCGAATACATAATAAAATGGAAGTATCAAAGGCCTCAATTACTATTGAGCATAAGGGTTAGAAAAACCTATTTTCCAAAACTTCACTGTTATATCTTGTTAAAATTAAATTTTTATATACAAATAAAACCCTTTGTATACAGGTAGAAATGAGGCATAACACTACTTCCAGATAATTACACATAGGCCCTACACACATACATGCATACGTAGATAAAAGTTAATTGAAAAGTGGGGATAACCGTGTTTTCACGGAAGTCGGGGGGGGGGGGTGCCTAACACCTTCCCTCCGCTTAATCAAGCCCCCGAACCCTAAGGAATCTCGGTTTCCAAGACCAGTTAAACAGTGTCTAATCATTGGGTCATTGTGCAAACCTTTTCAAAATCGGTTGAGTTGGTGTAACTTTTAAAATCTACCAACTGGCGACCTTAAAAGTCAAATCGACAACATATACATGTCGGACCTTTTCAAACTTGTTTTTTAGACAAAACTCACCCAAAATGAGAACACCAAAAGATAAGCACAGAAAGGGACAACAAATCCCGACATCGATAGGTGGTGACTCTGCCGGGGACTCCAGTAAGAGGGCTTAAGCCACTATTCAAACTTTTTCAAAACTTTTATCTGCTTATGTGTGAATAATTCATTTACATTTGATGAATGTGTACTAATGCTTTATTTACTATACTTTAGTGTTTTACACCATATCTGCCTGTGATATTAGTGCTTCGTACATGTCATCATTTCCATACGGTGAGACGCGATGTATATGAATGTATGTTGTGTGATTCCTCCACCAGGAGGCAAACTTGTCGGTGTTTTATTACTGGACTCAAGGGAGACTAATCCTGTGAGGCTTAGGAAAGGCACCACCCAAATTCGCTCCATTGAAATATCAGATTAACTTCTCATCTAGTAAATTGTGATGATCTGAGGACCTTTATGCCAAAAAGCTGCGAGAGTAGCCTAAGATAGGTCAGCCTCTGATAAACCAAACGCGAAGGGAAGTCTCTTCATACCTTCCTCTTTTAATTACCTGTTATTTCAATTACATGTAATTTCAATTCCATGTCAATCTCAATGTAATGAAAAAAATAAAGGAATATGTAAATATGCATTCCTTTTTCATATTAAGACATATCATGCTATCGTGTCATCAAAACGACTGACATCCATTTTGCAGGAGAACATTAAAACACTACTAAAAAATGGACACATTCCATATCATGTAACATTTCCTCGTTTTCCCATACTAAACTACGTAGTCTTTTTATAGGGAAATGATTGGTCCCATTACTCATTCAAAGTCCAAAAAGGCACTAAGCCCACAATAAGAAATGGCAACAAGTGCCCAACCTAATCCTATTTCTGTTTCCCGTGACAAGTTCGAATGATTAAGGAATCAAATAACAGAGTTGGTTGTTTTCTTGAAAGAACTAAACAAATCAACTCAGGGTCCATAAATACCCATTCAAACAGAATCCCCTGCACAGGGAGGAATCCTGGTTCCGGACAGAGAAGTCCCAATACCTGAGTCTCAGATTGAGAAGTCCAACAAAACCGCTGAAATCACCCACCTTCAAGAAGATCAAGACATCGGTGATATTCAGAAGAAGGTTCTACAAATGGAAGAGACCATTTGGTCCATCAAAGGGATTGGAACACACAGAAGTGTTACCTATTCAGACCTTTATATGACGCCCCCAAAATAGGTATACAAAACCCATTATGAGTCACCAAATACATGGTACATAAAACAACTATAACTTCATTAATACAATTATCGTGCAAAATACGACAACACATATACTGTGAGTTTAAATACAAATATTGTCTTCTAGATAATATCCACACTCAAATAAGTCCTCTTTACAATTATTGATACACTATTTACAAAATAGTGAAGACTACTAAAATAAATGCCTTGAAACATCACTCCACACCGCGACTAGTTCCCACTATATTCTCGCCCCCTAAGAAGAAAAATAGAACAAAAAGGAAACGGGTGAGCTCAACTAGACCAGTAATAAATATTATGACTAAGATAATGTACAACAAATTATCCTTAGTCCTCAACAGGGAAAAATCTGATAGAATATAATAGACAACAAGTTTTAGATCAACAACTGCATTGGAAACAACAATTCATTAGAAGAGTTAAGTAGAGAATGAAGTCTACTATCTTTTATGATTTAAAAGTCCATCATCAATATTTTATCCATGTGACATCAATCAATATACATCTTGAATCAAATATTCATCTTTGCACTATGGGCCAAAGATAATCATCAGGTAATCATTCATCTTTGCACTACAGGCCAAAGATATTCATCAGGTAATCATTCATCTTTGCACTACAGGCCAAAGATATTCAGTTAAATCACCATTTAAGACTGAGGATGATGAAAAATATCTTAAAGAAAACGAATCCAGTGAGATAAAAGTACAAACATTAGGAATTCGCATTTCAGTTTATCCAAGTTAAAAAATACTCCGTAATAATTAAGTGTTGAGAAAAAAAATCAAGAATGAAGATCAAAAGATGAATACAATCAAAGATAGTAACCATAATAGACAACTTGGACAAAGAAAAGAAAATTTAATTTTTCTGTGAATAGTGTCGTATTCGTGAATAGTGTCGTATACGTGAATAGTAACCTCGACACGAAAAAGGTAGAAATTTGACAAGAAAATTCATACTTCGTGAATAGTGTCATATATGTGAATAGTAACCTCGACATGAAAAGGTAAAATTTTCACAATAAAATTTATACCAATATTTCAGTATAATGATAATGAAAGAAATAACATCATTTACGAAGAAAATAACATCCCTTACCTCAAAAGAACAATACTTCTGACTGGAATATCGGATGTAATGCTAAAGAAAACTTGCACTGAATAGCAACTATAAAAGTATCTAAATACCTGCAAAAATACGCTCGATATTATAGAGAGAAAAAACTTCAGATTCTTGTGTGATTTTCAATTCTAACTAAGCACCCTATTTATAGGAAAATGCTAGAACGCCAAAGCAGACTAAATTAATAAAATAATATTTTACCAAAAATTTTCACGCATGCCACAATTGATCAAATTTTAACACACCACAGTGGGGCCCACCAAATTTAGAATTTCCACACCAACCAAAAGTGGGGCCCACACCCATATTTTTAATAAAAACATTTATTTTCAAAACTTCAATAATTCATAATAAATAGCCCTTTTATCAGAAAAATATGTGTTTTATGTCCATTTCAGAGGAAATTTAATTATCTACAACTTTGTAGAAGAAAGTTTTTCCAAATTCCAAACAAAAAATGACTGAAATCAACATACGGATGATTGTTTAATACATTCATTTCGACAAAATACTGATAAAACACCTTAACATTAATCCCTTCATTTATATCCACATAAAATTAAATATTTTCTTATCATAAAAATTAATAATTAATTATTCACAAATAATATTACAGAATCACAATATGACAACCAGGTCGTTCCCAGGAAAGATGGGGCTTTTCGATAAGGATTTCTCCTTACTGGCGCGCAATTAGGTGACCAAACCCCTTTTTTAGACATAACTTCCTTAGACATTGTCAATAATGTTATCTAATAAAATTATTCAAATAATATGAATTATTGATCTGATAATGAGAAATACTGTGCAGTGACAATTATTGAAACAACAATAATATAAATATCAACGCAGTAATTATTGAATCAATAAAATAAAATATCAAACAGTAATTACTATAAAAATTATTGAGTAGTGTCTTCTTACGTAAGAATCAATAATTCAAAAATACTGTGCAATACCATGTGCTACTGTGCAACCACACGTATTACTATATTTTAACCACCAGGTATTCCGACAGTGTTAACGGTAACAACTACGCCGTTATTTATAAAAACACAAACTTGTCATTTTCTTCATTTGACCATTTTCCATTATGGGGCCCACAAATTACTGCGCCATCGTACGAATATTCCTCGACAACAAGAATATTTCACGAGCAAACGAATATTCCCCGACAACAATGAATATTTTATAACCACTTGCTTATTTTGCAAAATTTGCACATTTCACCCATAACCAAAGCATTATATCAAATTAACACATTATTATTTCAAAATAATGAATAGAGGAAATTCAATTTTACTTAAAAATTTTGGGGTCTTACAACCTCCCCTCCTTATGAAATTTCATCCTCGAAATTGACGAACATACTTGGTGTTTCGAAAAGGTGAGGATACTTCGCTTTCATTTCTGATTCCAACTCCCAGGTCATTTCCTCAATATCATGGTTCCTCCATAAACCTTTGACTTGTGGTATAACCTTTGTATACTCCTTCCTATCCAAGATCTTGACAGGTATACGTTAAATCTTTGCTATCTCGTCTGGTTTTAACTCAATAATGTAGTTCGGGTCGTCCACATATTTACATAACATTGATACGTGCAAAACATTATAAACACGCGACATACTTGGCGGTAAAGCGAGTCTATAGGACACAGTTCGTACTCGGTCAAGGATCTCAAATGGATCAATAAATCGAGGGTTTGAGCTTTCCTCACATCACTGATTCTCGCTTTTGGAATAACGACTTCTTGCACCTACTTCTTCATATTCATTAGCTCTAGGTCTATAGCTTGAGCAGCTTTAAATTTATCTATTAAGATCGGTTCTACTCGTATATTTGACATCATCACGTGGGTCGCTAGAGTCTTTAACTATATCTCAATCTTTTGGAAATTATACGAAATGGGTCTTTGTGTTTGTCAATATCGCACTCGTACCCGCATACAATCTTCTACTCAACGCGTCAGCTACTATATTTTCTTTTCCAGGATGGTATTGAATGGTATGGTCGTAATCTTTCAATAGCCCGAGCCAACGACTTTGGCACACGATACATTTGTTTTGGTTGAAGAAATATTTGAGGGTTTTATGATCTGTATAGATCTCTAATTTCTCCCCATACAGGTATTGCTTCCAGATCTTTAACGCAAAAACGACTGCTGCCAACTCTAGATCATGAGTCGAATAATTTCTCTCATATTCTTTGAGTTGTCGAGAGGCATAGGATATGGCTTTCTTAGGTTGCATGAGAATACATCCTAAACCTTTGCCTAAAGCATCGCTGTATATGACAAATCCCTTCGAACTAGATGGTATTATAGGAATAAGTGTCGAAATATGTCTCCTCTTGAGCTCTTGGAAACACTTTTCACATTCCACGCTCTATCCGAATTTTGTATCCTTACGAGTCAGCTGAGTTAATGGAGTGGCGATTCGAGAAAATCCTTCCGCGAATCTCCGATAATAATCAGCTAAGCCTAGAAAGCTAGGTATTTCGATTACTAACTTAGGTTGCTCTCAACTATGACTCATATCCCAATCTTGCATAGCACGTCACAATGGCACCTATCAGTTTACCACCGCACGAATATGGCGTCGTCTACGGAGAGTCTGGCTTCCGTGCATTCCACAAAGGAATTCACCAGATTGAGACTCGAGTACCAACTCTTGTAGTTGGGTTTTTAACTCCTGATGTTCAATAAGAGCCATTCGATATAAGATTTTAAAAATAGTTTTTGTACCGGGTTCAAGGTCAATACAAAATTCGATATCACGCTCTGGGGGTAGGCCAAGAAGTTCTTTGAGAAATACGTCAAGAAATTAACTAACAACAGAATTAATATTCAAATCTGACGTGTTTTTGTTTAAATCCATATCATGGGCTAAGAAAGCTTGACATCCGTTTTTCAATAAATGAATGGCTTTATGGCTTGATATGACAGTGATTGACTTTAGTGGTTTGGTTGTTTGAACTCATATAACAGGTTGGTTAGGAATATGAAAACTAACAACCTTAAGAAAACAATCAATTTTAGCATGACGAGAAGTTAACCAACTAATCCCTAAAATCACATCAATTATAAGTATCTTTAACGAGATGAGATCAACAGGTAATGTGATGGTGCCAACTTGAATCAAGCAAGATTTATAAACAGTGGATGTAATGAAAGTTTCTCCTAACGGAGTCTCAACAGATAAGTCAAAGTCTAATTTCTCCAGAGTCAATTTCAAACATTGAGCACAAGCAGGAGAGATAAAAGAATGGGTAGAACCTGTATCTAATAAGGTATATACTTCACAAGAATTTATGATTAACTAACCCGTGATAACTTTGTTCGGGTCCTCGTCACGAAAAATGCTCTCCCTTAAACTACCGACTTTGTTTTGTCCGTATCCGTCTTTGGTGCCACCATCCCAGCTGGACTTGATTTCACTACAGGACAAAATCGAGTTATGTGAACGTCTTTTCCAGAACTCAAACATAACTTGGAAGGTTGTTGACAATTTGGACTTATATGTACCTTCTCTGCACATCTGTAGCATCTAACTGGCTGTTGTTATCCTCCCCTAGAATTTATTGCTGATGCTGCTGCCGACGTCTTCACGTCATCGTTAAATCTTCTTTTCTTGAAATTTCCACTTGAATCGTTTCTTTTATTATCTTGGCCATGATTACCACCGAAGTGGTTACCATTTCTGGCATGATAATTTCCTCCACGATGGTTATCATTGTTCCGATGGTCGTTGCCACTGGTACGATTAATATCATGTTGTTGGTCGTTATCTTTTTGTCGAGCTGACTCATAATCCCACCCCAATAACTGAGATCTATTCACTACATATGAATATAAATAAAGTTTATGAGAAATGAGGTATTGACGTATTTTGGGTTTCAAACTTCTTAGAAACATTCACATTATACGCTCCTCATTATCTACCAAATGGGATGCAAACCGGAACAACTCGAAAAACTTAGCTCCGTATTGCGACACAGTCATATTATTTTGCTTCAACTTGATGAACTCTACGAATTTTATGTGACGAATACTTTCGGGAAAGTACTTGTTGTTGAATAATTCTTGGAACTTCTCCCAAGACATCTTCAGTATGGCAGGTTGAGTACGCTTTATGGATTCCCACCAGTAATCTGCCTCTCCTCGCAACATGAAGATGGCGAAGGGAACCTTTTGCTCCTCTGAGCATCCCAAGACATCAAATAACTTGGTGATCTACTTTATCCACGTCTCTACCGTAAATGGTTCTAGCTTTCCCAAAAACTCTGGCGGTCCCAACTCCTTGAACTGCTTGGCTGTGACAAGTCGCGTGTTGCTATTATTTATACCCGCATTTTGTACACGAGTCTCCCTTTGATTTTGCATGAACTGTAAAAAGCTTCTAAATATCCCATCATTCATTGTTTGATCGGTGGTGTTGTTTACAGGAGGAATATTGTCGTTCTACTGAACGTTCTCCTGGTTGGTGATTAAAGGTGTCTTCACGGTCTCATTTATTCCATTGTTAACATTTTTAACTGCAATTCTCAAATACTGCCATAAAATAAGGGTTAATTAAAGAAATTAACATATCATATATTAACCATATGCTCTGAAGTACCAACCAAATAAGCTTAGGTAGGACACACTAGCAAAGGATTTACTCGTCTCTCCCCTCCTAGTTCTATTCTCCGATCTTCGCCAGAGACCATATCTCATAAATTCTGATACCAACTATGACGCCCCCAAAATAGGTATACACAACCCATTATGAGTCGCCAAATACATGGTACAGAAAATAACTACAACTTCATTAATACAATTATCGTGCAAAATATGACCACACATATACTGTGAGTTTAAATACAAATATTATCTTCTAGACAATATCCACACTAAAATAAGTCCTCTTTATAATTATTGATACACTATTTTACAAAATAGTGAAGACTACGAAAACAACTGCCTTGAAACATCACTCCACACTCCGACTAGTTTCCGCTATATTCTCGCCTCCTCAGAAGAAAAATGGAACAAAAAGGAAAATGGTGAGCTCAACTAGCCCAATAAAGAATATTATAACTAAGATAATGTACAAAAACTTCTCCTTAGTCCTCAACAGGGAAAATTCTGATATAATATAATAGACAAAAATTTTTAGATCAACAACTGCAGCGAAAACAACAATTCATTAGAAGAGTTAAGTATAGAATGAAGTCTACTATCTTCTATGATTTAAAATTCCATCATCAATATTTTATCCCTGTGACATCAATCAATATAGATCTTGAATCAAATATTCATCTTTGCACTACGGGCCAAAGATAATCATCAGGTAATCATTCATCTTTCCACTACAGGCCAAAGATATTCAGTTAAATCACCATTTAGGACTGAGGATGATGAAAAATATCTTAAAGAAAACGAATTCAGTGTGATAAAAGGACAAAGATTAGGGATTCGCACTTCAGTTTATCCAAATTCAAAAATACTCCGTAATAATTAAGTGTGGAGAAAAAAAATTAAGAATGAAGATCAAAATATGAATACAATCAATGATAGTAACCATAATAGACAACTTGGACAAAGAAAAGAAAATTTAATTTCTTTGTGAATAGTGTCGTATTCATGAATAGTGTCGTATACGTGAATAGTAATCTCGACACAAAAAAGATAGAAATTTTACAAGAAAAATCATACTTCGTGAATAGTACTCGTGAATAGTGTCGTATACGTGAATAGTAACCTCGACATGAAAAGGTAAAATTTTCACAATAAAATTTATACCAATATTTCAGTATAATGATAATGAAAGAAATAACATCATTTACGAAGAAATAAAATCCCTTACCTCAAAATGACAATACTTCTGACTGGAATATCGGATGTAATGCTAAAGAAAACTTGTACTGAATAGCAACTCTCAAAGTATCTAAATACTCACAAAAATACGCTCGATATTATAGAGAGAGAAAACTTCAGATTCTGGTGTGATTTTCGATTCTAACTAAACACCCTATTTATAGGAAAATGCCAGAACGCCAAAGCAGACTAAATTAATAAAATAATATTTTATTAAAAAAATTCACGCACGCCACAATTGATCAAATTTCAGCACACCACAGTAGGGCCCACAAAATTTAGAATTTCCACACCAACCAAAAGTGAGGCCCACACCCATGTTTTTAATAAAAACATTTATTTCCAAAACTTCAATAATTCATAATAAATAGCTCTTTTATCGGAAAAATATGTGTTTTATGCCCATTTCATAGGAAATTTAATTCTCTACAACTTTGTAGAAGAATGTTTTTCCAAATTCCAAACAAAAAATGACCGAAATCTACATACAGATGATTTTTTAATACATTCATTCCGACAAAATACTGATAAAACACCTCAACATTAATCCCTTTATTTATATCCACATAAAAATAAATGTTTTCTTATCATAAATATTAATAATTAATTATTCACAAATAATATTACAGAATCACAATATGACAACCAGGTCGTTCCCAAGAAAGAGGGGGCTTTTCTATAAGGATTTCTCTTTACTGGCGCGCAATTAGGTGACCAAACCCCTTTTCTAGACAGAACTTCTTTAGACATTGTCAATAATGTTATCTAATAATATTATTCAAATAATATGAATTATTGATCTGATAATGAGAAATACTGTGCAGTGACAATTATTGAAACAACAATAATATAAATATCAACGCAGTAATTATTGAATCAATAAAATAAAATATTGAACAGTAATTTCAATAACAATTATTTAGTAGTGCCTTGTTATGTAAGAATCAATAATTCAAAAATACTGTGCAATACCATGTGCTACTGTGCAACCACGCGTATTACTGTATTTTAACCACCAGGTATTCCAATAGTGTTAACGGTAACAACTACGCCGTTATTTATAAAAACACAAACTTGTCGTTTTTTTCATTTGACCATTTTCTGTTATGGAACCCACAAATGACTGCGACATCGTACGAATATTCCCCGACAACAAGAATATTTCATGTGCAAACGAATATTCCCCTACAACAATGAATATTTTATAACCACTTGCTTATTTTGCAAAATTTGCACATTTCACCCATAACCAAAGCATTATATCAAATTAACACCTTATTATTTCAAAATAATGAATAGAGGAAATTCAATTTTATTTAAAAATTTTGGGGTCTTACAACCTCTCCTCCTTATGAAATTTCATCCTCGAAATTGACGACAGTACTTGGTGTTTCGAAAAGGTGAGGATACTTTGCTTTCATTTCTGATTCCAACTCCCAGGTCATTTCCTCAATATCATGGTTCCTCCATAAACCTTTGACTTGTGGTACAACCTTTGTATGCTCCTTCCTATCCAAGATCTTGACAGGTACTTCCTCATACGTTAAATCTTTGTTATCTCATCTGGTTTTAACTCAATAATGTAGTTCGGGTCGTCCACATATTTACATAACATTTATACGTGCAAAACGTTATGAACACGCGACATACTTGGCGGTAAAACGAGTCTATAGGACACAGTTCGTAGTCGGTCAAGAATCTCAAATGGACCAATATATCGAGGGTTTGAGCTTTCCTCACATCGCCGATTCTCGCTTTTGGAATAACGACTTCTTGCACCTACTTCTTCATATTCATTAGCTCTAAGTCTGTAGCTTGAACAACTTTAAATTTATCTATTAAGGTCGGTTCTACTCGTATATTTGATATCATCATGTGGGTCCCTAGAGTCTTTAACTCTATCTCCATCTTTTGGAAATTATACGAAATGGGTCTTTGTGTTTGTCAATATCGCACTCGTACCCGCATACAATCTTTTACTCAACGCGTCAGCTACTATATTTTCTTTTCCAGGATGGTATTGAATGGTATGGTCGTAATCTTTCAATAGGCCGAGCCAACGACTTTGGCGCACGATACATTCGTTTTGGTTGAAGAAATATTTGAGGGTTTTATGATCTGTATAGATCTCCAATTTCTCCCCAAACAAGTAGTGCCTCAAGATCTTTAACGCAAAAACGACTCCTGCCAACTCTAGATCATGAGTAGGATAATTCCTCTCATATTCTCTGAGTTGTCGCGAGGCATAGGCTATGGCTTTCCTAGGCTGCATCCTAAAACTTAGCCTAAAGCATCGATGTATATGACAAATCCCTTCGAACTAGATGGTATTATCAGAACAGGTGTCGAAATGAGTCTCCTCTTGAGCTCTTGGAAACTCTTTTCACATTCCTCGCTCTATCCGAATTTTGTATCCTTATGAATTAGCTGAGTTAATGGAGCGGCGATTCGAGAAAATCCTTCCACGAATCTCCGATAATAATCAGTTAAGCCTAGAAAGCTACGTATTTCAATTACTAACTTAGGTTGCTCTCAACTATGACTTATATCCCAATCTTGGATAGCACGTCACAATGGCACCTATCAGTTTACCACCGCACGAATATGGTGTCGTCTACGGAGAGTCTGGCTTCGTGTTGGGCTTCGGCACAGAAACGCACAGCGGAAATTAAAATTTTAAAGCAATTTCTAAAACCCTAAAACAGGATCCAAGCGAAAATCAATTAATTCAGACGTTTTACGAACGCCTCGCAACCCCAAATCTTCATGAACGACATACTAGGACGTTTCCCAGTCCACATTTCATATGGTGTGTTCTGAACCGTCTTTGTAGGAACACGGTTAAGTGTGAATGCAGCTGTCTCTAGGGCATGACCCCAGAAGCTTATTGGAAGATCTGCATGACTCATCATTGATCGTACCATGTCCAACAAGGTTCGATTTCTCCTCTTAGATACACCATTCCATTGCGGTGTTCCAGGTGGAGTGAGCTGTGATATAATACCACACTCCTTTAGAAGGTCATCAAAGTCTTGGCTTAAGTATTCACCTCCTCGATCGGATCGAAGGGCTTTTATGCTTTTGCCAAATTGGTTTTGAACTTCATTCTTGAATTCCTTGAACTTTTCAAAGGATTCGGATTTGTGTCTCATAAGATACACATATCCATATCTACTAAAGTCATCAGTAAATGTAATGAAGTAATAAAACCTACCTCTTGCTAACGAACTCATGGGTCCACATACATCACTATGTATAAGTCCCAATACATCGCTAGCCCGTTCACTGTGTCCAGTGAAAGGGGCTTTAGTCATCTTTCCTAATAAACAAGACTCGCATTTCTCATATGATTCAAAATCAAATGAATCCAAGAACCCATCTTTATGGAGTTTGGATATGCGTTTCTCATTTATATGGCCTAAACGACAGTGCCAGAGATATGTCGGATTTGAATCATTTGATTTAAATCGTTTTGTATTTATGTTATAGATAGGCATTTCTAAATCAAGAATATAGAGACCGTTAAACAATTGTGCAACACCATAACAAATATCATTTAAGTAAAACAAACAACGATTGTTCTTTATTATAAATGAAAAACCTTTCTTGTCCAAACAAGAAACAGAAATAATGTTTTTGCTTATAGCAGGCACAAAATAACAATCTTCTAATTCTAAAACTAGCCCAGTGGGCAAAGATAAATGATAAGTTCCTACGGCCAGTGCAGCAACTTTTGCTCCATTTCCAACTCGTAGGTCAACCTCTCCTTTCGCCAAAGTTCTACTCCTTCGGAGTCCCTGCACATTAACACAAATGTGAGAACCACATCCAGTATCCAATACCCATGATGTAGAAGTAGATAAGTTTACTTCTATAACATATATACCTGAATCAGAAGTCGTACTTCCTTTTCTTTTCTTCACTTCTTCCAGATAAGCATGACAATTCCTTTTCCAGTGTCCAGGTTTTCCACAGAAGTGACATTCACCTTCTTTAGCCACCCCACCTTTAGGTTTTAAAGCCTGTTTGGTTTTGGAATTGGGTTTGGCAAAAGATCTAGATCCTATCTTCTTCTTGCCTTTCCAATTTCCCTTAGCATTCCCCTTTTGCACCATCATTATGGGAGCGGGTCCTGCCTTTTTAATGTTGTTCTCGGCAGTTCTTAACATGCTCAACAACTCAGTAAGGGGTTTCTCAATTTCATTCATAAGATAGTTCATAACAAATTAAGAGTAACTGCTGTTCAAAGATTGCAAAACAAGGTCAGTTTAGGCTTCCGGAGTGATTGGAAAACCCAACCTATCAAGGTACTCAATATACCCAATCATTTTCAGCACATGTGGACCAACTGGATCACGTTCACCCATTTTGCAGTGATACAACGCCTTGCTTGTATCATACCTCTCCTGTCGAGCATGCCCTTCGAACAATTTCTTGAGATGCTCGATCATCTCATAAGCATCCATCAACTCATGTTGCTTCTGAAGCTCAGCGTTCATGGTTGCTAGCATGACACAACTCACATCCAGAGCATCATCTTGATGCTTCTTGTAAGCATTATGCTCTGCACGTGGTGCAGTGATAGCTGGTGCTGCAGGAATGGGCCCATCAAGGACATATAGCTTACGCTCTTGTTTGAGGACAATCCTAAAGTTCCTATGCCAGTCAAGGAAATTAATTCCACTTAGCTTGTCCTTTTCAAGGACTGATCAAAATGAAAGACTATTTGTGTTGTTGTTGTTTGCCATTTGATATCTACAATTTATAAGTGCAACAATAATAAGTCAAATTACAGAGTTGATATTATATAATTGATAATAGTACATTCAAAATATACCTCCCACTATTTTATTCAAATTAATAGCCCTCACCATTAATTCGGAAAGCATTTTCTATTAAATCTTTCTAGTGAGCCAAGATCCATATTTCATTATGCCTTAAGTTAGCTTTGGCTATTCTCTCAAAACATAATTATTTAGGTAGACAACCCTTTATCAATTATATCATATATAACTCCTGTATAGTTTGGTAAACAACATTTGTTTCTAGTCCATCTAATGGTACCAACCAAACTCTATGCCTCTAAGTCCACAATCCTATTGAGATAACTTAGTTAAGTCGGGCCCAATGATTTTAATAGTTTGGATATCACAATTATCCTATCGCATCTTACCTAGATAAATAGGGTACTTTGCTTTGGCAAACCTACATCTATTGATCAAGGTCTAGATGAGTGTTATTCATTGGAAGGCATCTGATTTAGACTTAATAATTTAATGAGGGATTTTATTAATTTAGATCTCACCAATTTTAATCTTGTTAAACATGCACATTATTAATCATATCATATCATATACAAGCATAAATAAAGTGTAAAATTAAATGTGTCACAGTTATGGCCCAATCCACTGTCAATCTTTTCAAGCTAATGAAAGATTGAAGGTCAATCTAAGGTGGTAAAAGATCTTAAAATAAATAACTTCCTTGGATCTTCCTCTAGCATGCGCCTCCTCTCCATCATCATCTTTCCATTGTGTTCTCCATCTTGACATATTCATCAATTACAGATTATTACATGACATAAAGAAACCTCGAGTTACATTCGAGGGGATTTAGATGAGAAGAGAATATTACATTAGAATTTATAGAAAGGCACGACATGCAAGTCGTATTTCAAAACCAAAAACCACTAACCTATGGGTCAAAAGGCCATAACTGTGCACCATGCATATCACAATAAGAACATAACAATTTTTATATAATTAAAGAAAACCATATATAAAATATAGGGGACACGACCATCGTGCGCTACGACGGGGGGGTCCAAGGGGGGGTCTCCCCCCTGGCGGTGGTCCGGCTGATTCTGTATTTCGAACTACATTCTGTATTGCAGAATTTTTCCATACGAATCTCTGAAACAGTTTCAGAATCATACATTTTAATCCACCAAAACACCCATAATAACAAATCATATATGTCCAGTTTCGATTTAATCATATTAAAACGAATAACAGTACACCCAGAATTTATCATATATTTCCAGTTTCGATTAATCATATTAAAACGATTCTTCATGCTTCTAATCCGATTAGAATAGTTATATTGTTATTCCACCGATTAAAGATGCGATTAACAGTATCATCATATATATTACCAGAATACACATACAACGGAATATCATATATTCAATTTTATATCGGTAAACATGCATCATCATATATCATATATATCGAATACAATTAAAACACATAATCTGAATTAATCTTTTCGCAAGTAGCTCTGATACCACTGTTGGGCTTCGGCACAGAAACGCACAGCTGAAATTAAAATTTTAAAGCAATTTCCGAAACCCTAAAACAGGATCCAAGCGAAAATCAATTAATTCAGAGGTTTAGAGATTATACCAGATATAAACAAAAACGAGAATCTGAAACCGACTGCGCCTCGAATCTCCAACGCAATACAAACCGATTGCGCCTCTACGGTATCCACACGAACGCCGCACGAACCGTCGAACGATTCTGCAATAAGAAGGACTTGCGGTACTAGCCACCAAAAGGAATGGATTTTTGAAACTGTTTTCTCTTTAGTCTCTCTCTCTCTAAGAGCGGCTAGGGTTTTCAATTCTGATATCTTACCCTAAGTAGCTGCTATATATCATATATATAGTAGTTAAAAGGAATTAATCAAAATCAAAACCTAATTATATAAAATCCGAATATATATATATATATATATATATATATATATATATATATATCTTAATTAAGTCTTAATTAATATACATATATACAAATTCTCCTTTTAATTTAAATTCGTGATTTAAATACTATTAATCATATTAATATATTTAAATCCTTAAAATTTAAATTAATTTCCTTTTAAATAACGTTCTATGTGTGTGACCCTATAGGTTATTATTACGTTGGCAATAATTTTAAAATCATATTATAAAATTATAAACAGTGAGCGGCATCTAGTAATGCATCACTGCTACACAAGTAATAATAATATCGATGATTCGATGCAACCTTTTGTGACCAATGTTTCAATGCAATTTAATCCTTTTAACCTTAATATCCTAGATTAAACTCGAGTCATGGAATGTGTCATACTCTTCATAATTTAATCTGAGTTTTCTTGATCAATGAGTAGACTATATGAAACAAATCACTATTTGAGCATGGCCATGCATTTCATAGTCCTACTCAATCAAGAGGCCTATGGATATCACCCATAATATATAGGATGGTTAAATTCCATCTAGATCACTCATATTTCTCACATGATTAATGATGAACCCAATAATCACCTTTATAGTCCACCCGATTAAAGGTGACATTTGATGATATCAAAGTACATAAATTCTCGTGTAGTAATATAGCGATTTCAGGTCGGAGGACCATTACATCATTGTCACTATGAGAATTGCTAATGACACTTCGCATAATGCTCCATATAGAATTCTCATGGTGGGTCTGTCCAGTACATCGTTCTCTAACATGTACCTATGCATTGACTTAATATCTCATATATTTATGACCAATGAGATTTGGTCATCAGTCAATCCACATACTAGTCTCAATGCATCATTGTTGTCCCATCAACAATGATACTCGACTAGGGACATTTAAGAACACTGATACTAATGGTAATATATAATCTCATGTTCAAGTCACATACTTGAATCTATATAATTTGTATCACTATTCTAAGGAATTTTATTATGTTAACAATTATATTACGCAATAAATAAAACCATAATAAAATCATATATTTATTCAATCAAATATAATATCAAAACGTAAAGCAATTATATCAAATAATTGGCCTCTAGGGCATAAACTCTAACACTTCGGTGCATTCCACAAAGGAATTCACCAGATTGAGGCTCGAGTACCAACTCTTGTAGTTTGGTTTTTAACTCTTGAAGTTCAATAGGAGCCATTCGATATGAGATTTTAATAATGGTTTTTGTACCAGGTTCAAGGTCAATAAAAAATTTGATATCACGCTCTGGGGTAGGCCAAGAAGCTCTTCGAGAAATACGTCAAGAAATTCACTAACAACAGAATTATTATTCAAATCTGACGTGTTTTTGTTTAAATCCATATCATGGGCTAAGAAAGCTTGACATCCATTTTTCAATAAATGAATGGCTTTATGGCTTGATATGACAGTGATTGACTTTAGGGGTTTGATTGCTTGAACTGATATAACAAGTTGGTTAGGAATATGAAAACTAACAACCTTACGAAAACAATCAATTTTAGCATGACAAGAAGTTAACCAATTAATCCCTAAAATCACATCAATTACAAGTATCTTTAACGAGATGAGATCAACAGGTAATGTGATGGTGCCAACTTGAATCAAGAAAGATTTATAAACAGTGGATGTAATGAAAGTTTCTCCTAAAGGAGTCTCAACAGATAAGTCAAAGTCTAATTTCTCCGGAGTCAAGTTCAAACGTTGAGCACAAGCAAGAGAGATAAAAGAATGGGTAGAACATGTATCTAATAAGGTATAGACTTTACAAGAATTTATGATTAACTAACCCGTGATAACTTCGTTCGGGTCCTTGTCACGAAAAATGCTCTCCCTTAAACTACCGACTTTGTTTTGTCCGTATCCGTCTTTGGTGCCACCATCCCAGCTGGACTTGATTTCGCTATAGGATAAAATCGAGTTATGTGACCGTTTTTTCCAGAACTCAAACATAACTTGGAAGGTTGTGGACAATTTGGACTTATATGTACCTCCTCTCAGCATCTGTAGCATCTAACTAGCGGTCGTTCTCCTCCCCTAGAATTTGTTGCTGATGCTGCTGCCGACGTCTTCACGTCATCGTTAAATCTTCTCTTCTTGAAATTTCCACTTGAATCGTTTCTTCTATTATCTTGACCATGATTACCACCGAAGTGGTTACCATTTCTGGCATGATAATTTCCTCCACGATGGTTATCATTTTTCCGATGGTCGTTGCCACCGGTACGATTAATATCATGTTGTTGGTCGTTATCTTTTTGTCGAGTTGACTCATAATCCCACTCCAATAACTGAGATCTATTCACTACATCTGAATATAAATAAAGTTTGTGAGAAATGAGGTATTGACGTATTTTGGGTTTCAAACTTCTTAAAAACATTCGCATTATACACTCCTCATTATCTACCAAATGGGATACAAACCGGGACAACTCGAAAAACTTAGCTTCGTACTGCGACACGGTCATATTATTTTGCTTCAACTTGATGAACTCTACCTCCTTTATGTGACGAATACTTTCAGAAAAGTACTTGTCGTTGAATAATTCTTAGAACTTCTCACAAGACATCTTCAGTGCGGCAGGCTGAGTACGCTTTACGGATTCCCACCAATAATCTGACTCTCCTCGCAACATGAAGGTGGCGAAGGGAGCCTTTTGATCCTCTGAGCATCCCAAGACATCAAATATCTTCGTGATCTGCTTTATCCACGTCTCTACCGTAAGTGGTTCTAGCTTTCCCAAAAACTCTGGCGGTCCCAACTCCTTGAACTGCTTGGCTGTGACAAGCTGTGCGTTGCTATTATTTCTACCCGCATTTTGTACACGAGTCTCCCTTTGATTTTGCATGAACTGCAAAAAGCTTCTAAACATCCCATCATTCATCGTTTGATCGGTGGTGTTGTTTACAGGAGGAACATTGTCGTTCTGTTGAACGTTCTCCTGGTTGGTGATTAAAGGTGTTTCTACAGTCTCATTTATTCCATTGTTAACATTTTTAGCAGCAATTCTCAAATACTGCCATAAAATAAGGGTTAATTAAAGAAATTAACATATCATATATTAACCATATGCTTTGAATTACCAACCAAATAAGCTTAGGTAGGACACAATAGCGAAGGATTTACTCGTCTCTCCCCTCCTAGTTCTATTCCCCGATCTCCGCCAGAGACCATATCCCATAAACTCTGATACCACTGTGATGCCCCTAAAATAGGTATACACAACCCATTATGAGTCACCAAATACATGGTACAGAAAATAACTACAACTTCATTAATACAATTGTCGTGCAAAATACGACAACACATATACTGTGAGTTTAAATACAAATATTGTCTTCTAGACAATATCCACACTCAAATAAGTCCTCTTTACAATTATTGATACACTATTTTACAAAATAGTGAGGACTACTAAAACAACTGCCTTGAAACATCACTCCACACTCTGACTAGTTTCCGCTATATTCTCGCCTCCTCAGAAAAAAATGGAAAAAAAGGAAAATGGTGAGCTCAACTAGCCCAGTAAAGAATATTATGACTAAGATAATGTACACAAAATTATTCTTAGTCCTCAACAGAGAAACTTTTGATGGGATATAATAGACAACAAGTTTTAGATCAACAACTGCAGCGGAAACAACAATTCATTAGAAGAGTTAAGTAGAGAATGAAGTCTACTATCTTCTATGATTTAAAAGTCCATCATCAATATTTTATCCCTGTGACATCAATCAATATACATCTTGAATCAAATATTCATCTTTACACTACGGGCCAAAGATATTCATTCATATCACCAGTTGGTCATGTTCATCTCAACACATGTCCATCTTTGCACTACAGGCCAAAGATATCCATCAGGTAATAATTCATCTTTGCACTACAGGCCAAAGATATTCATCAGGTAGTCATTCATCTTTGCACTACAAGCCAAAGATATTCAGTTAAATCACCATTTAGGACTGAAGATGATGAAAAATATCTTAAAGAAAACGAATCCAGTGAGATAAAAAGACAAAGATTAGGGATTCGCACTTCAGATTATCCAAGTTCAAAAATACTCAATAATAATCAATTGTGGAGCAAAATTAAGGAATGAAGATCAATACATGGATATAATCAAAGATAGTAACCATAATAGACAACTTGGACAAAGAAAAGAAAATTTAATTTTCTGTGAATAGTGCTGTATTCGTGAATAGTAACCCCAACACGAAAAAGGTAAAAATTTCATAAGAAAAAGCATACTTCGTGAATAGTACTTGTGAATAGTACCGTATCCGTGAATAGTATCGTATATGTAAATAGTAACCTCGACATAAAAAGGTAAAAATTTAACAATAAAATTCATACCAATATTTCAATATAATGATATTGAAAGAAATAACATTATTTACGAAGAAAATGAAAATGAATCTAGTGAGACAAAAGAACAAATATATGGGATTCGTACTTCGGTTTATCCAAGTTCAAAAATACTCCATAATAACCAATTATGAAGCAGAATTCAAAATAAAGATCAAAACATGGATACAATCAAAGATAGTAACCATAATAGACATCTTGGACAAAGAAGAGAAAATTTCATTTTTCGGTAAAAAGTGTCATATACGTGAATAGTGTCGTATACGTGAATAGCAACCCCGACAAAAAAAGGTCGAAATTCCACAATAATATTCATATCAATATTTTGGCATAATGATATTGAAAGAAATAATATCATTTACGAAGAAAATAACATCCCTTACCTCAAAAGGATAGTACTTCAGACTGGAATACCGGATATAGTGCTGAAGGAAACTTGTATAGCAACAATCAAAGTATAAAAATACTCACAAGAATACGCTCGATAATATAGAGAGAGAAATCTTTAGTTTCTGGTGTGATTTTCATTTCTAACCTAATCACCCTATTAATAGGAAAATGCTTAGAACACCAAATCAGAAAATTTAATAAAATATTAATATATTTATATAAATTTCCTACGCCCACTTTGACAATCCAATTTCAGCACATTAACCACACAAGTGAGGCCCACCATCTCACAAAAAACGTTTTTTCATAAAAAAATTATTTTAAACTCCAAAAACCAATTATTCCGGAACTTCAATAATTCATAATAAATAGCCCTTTTATCAGAAAAATTTGAATCTTATGTCCATTCCATAGGAAGTTCAATTCTCTACAACTTTGTAAGTTTAAGTTTTTCCAAATTCCAAATAAAAATTGACTGAAATCCATATACGGACGATTTTACAGGCTATAATCAAATTTCAGTCAATAAATGGGTCCACAAACATGAAAAACATGTTTTAAATATTTTTAGTAACAAAAATACTCTTCCTCCTCATTTATTCATATATCCCACATTCATTATAAAAATATCACCATTATATAATTATAATATAATAATATATTTAAATAAATTATTTTATCAGAAAAGATAAAATATCAATTTTCAACAATTGTCACATTAAAAAATTTTCTCCATCTATATCCACATAAAATAATAATTTCCTTATCAATAATTAATTATTCACAAATAATATTACAAAATCACAATACTGACAATCAGGCCGTTCCCAGGAAAGGGGGCTTTCCAATAAGGATTTCTCCTTACTGGCGCGTAATTAGGTGACCAAACCTCTCCTTAGATAGAACTTTCTAGACATTGCTAATAATGATATCTAATAATATTATTCAAATAATATGAATTATTGATCTGATAATGGAAAATACTGTATAGTGACAATTATTGAAACAATAATAATATAAAATATCAACGTAGCAATTATTGAATTAATAAAATAAAATATTAAACAGTAATTACTGTAACAATTATTGAGTAGTGCCTTCTTACGTAGGAATCAATAATTGGTGCAATACCGTGTGCTACTGTATTTTAACCACCGGGTATTCCAACAGTATTAACGACAACAACTACGCTGTTATTTATAAACAACTTATACTTGTCGTTTTCTTCATCCAATATCGCTTTCCATTATGTGGCCCACAAAAGTTGGTGCCGTCGTATGAATATTCCCTGACAGGAAGAATATTCCACGACCAAACGAATATTCCCCGATAACAATGAATATTTTATAACCACTTGCTTATTTAAAATATTTGCGCATTTTACCCATAACTAAGCACATTAATCAAATCAACCATTACTATTTCAAAATAATAAATAAAGGAAATTCAATTTCATTTATAAAAAGTTGGGGTCTTACAACCTTCCTATCTTATGGAATTTCGTCCTCAAAATCGACGTACATTCCTGGTGTTTCGAAAAGGTGAGGATACCTCATTTTTATTTCTAATTCCAACTCCCAGGTCATTTCTTCAATAGTATAGTTCCTCCGCAAATCCTTAACTTGTGGTATAACCTTGGTGAGTAGGACATGCTCCTTTCTATTCAAGATCTTAACAGGTACCTCCTCGTTTGTTAAGTCTTCAGCTATCTCGTCTGGTTTTACCTCAATAATGTGGTTCGGGTCTTTCACATATTTGTGAAGCATAGATATGTGAAAAACATTATGAACACGAGACATGCTTGGAGGTAACACGAGTTTATAGGCCACATTTCCTACTCGGTCAAGAATCTGAAATGGACCAATAAATCGTGGATTGAGCTTTCCTCTCTTCCCGAATCTTGTAACTCCCTTCCATAGAGCAATACGTAATAATACATGATCCCCAATATAAAATTCCATGTCCTTTCGATGAAGATCCGCATAACTCTTTTGTCGATCATGTGCCATTTGTATACGTTATCGGATCATTTAGATCTTCTCTATAGTCATTCGTATCAACTCTGGTCCCAACAACGTTACTTCTCCTACCTCATCCCAGCATACTGGAGAGCGACACTTTCGTCCATACAATGCTTCAAATGGAGCCACACATATACTTGTCTGGTAACTGTTGTTGTAGGAAAATTTTACCAATGGTAAATACTTATCCCAACTCCCTTTGAAGTCTAGAACACAGAGTCTTAATAGATCTTCAAGAGTTTGAATAGTCCTCTCTGATTGTCCATCCGTTTGAGGATGGTATGCCGAACTAAATCGTAAATTCGTGCCCTTAGCTTTTTGCAAGCTAACCTAAAATCGTGAAATGAATCTTGGGTCACAATCCGAAACTATGGATACTGGCATGCCATGCAATCTCACAATATCCATTACGTACATACTAGCAAGACGTTCAAAGGAATAAGTCTCATGTATAGGCAAGAAATGAGCAGACTTGGTTAATCTATCAATAATAACCCAAATCGTATATATGCCTTGAGAAACCTTGGGAAGACCCATAACGAAATCCATAGTAATGTCTTCCCACTTCTATTTCGGAATCTCAAGTGGTTGCAATGGACCCTTCGGCACTTGATGCTCCGCCTTTACACATTGACAAGTTAAACACCTCGAGATAAACTTTGCGATCTCTCTCTCTTCATATTATTCCACCAAAATGTATGTCAAAGATCACGATACATTTTGGTACTTCCAGGATGGATTGAAAACGGTGTATTGTATGCCTCCATCATGATCTTGTATTTCAAATCAGAGTCGTTAGGAACATAAAGTCTGGAGTGGACTCGAAGTATTCCTTCTTCGTCGATTCTTGCTTCTGGAATAACACCTTCTTGTAATTTCTTCTACATACGCATCAGCTCCAGATCTGTGTCTTGAGTAACTTTAACTTTATCGATTAAAATTGGTTCTATGTGTATACTTGACATCATCGCATGGGTCCCCGGAGTCTTGAATTCTATCTTCAACTTTTGTAAATCACACAAAATGGGCCTTTGTGTTGAAAACATCACACTCGTTCCTGCATAAGATCTTCTACTTAATGCGTCAGCTACCACGTTTGCTTTTCCAGAATGATATTGAATGGTATGGTCATAGTCTTTCAACAACTCGAGCCAACGTCGTTGCCGCATATTGAGTTCTTTTTGGATGAAGAAATATTTGAGACTTTTATGGTATGAATATATCTCCACTTTCTCTGTATATAAATAGTACCTCCAGATCTTTAGCGCAAAAATGACTGCTGCCAACTCTAGATCATGAGTATGATAATTCCTCTAATATTCTTTAAGTTGTCGTGAGGCATAGGCTATGACTTTCCCATGTTGCATGAGAGCACATCCTAACCCTTTGCCCGAAGCATCGCTATAGATAACAAATCCATCTGAACCAGATAGTATTGTCAGAACAGGTGCCGAAATGAGTCTCCTCTTAAGCCCTTGGAAACTCTTCTCACATTCCTTGCTCCATACGAATTTTGTATCTTTACGAGTCAGCTGAGTTAACGGAGTAGCGATTCGGGAAAATCCTTCCACGAATCTCCGATAATAACTAGCTAAGCCCAGAAAGCTACGTACTTCGATCACCGACTTCGGTTGCTCCCAACTTTGTATTGTTTCAATCTTCGCCGAGTCAACAGATACTCCATGTTTTGACACCACGTGGCCAAGGAATGCTACTTCCTCAAGCCAAAATTCGCATTTCTTCAGCTTGACATATAGCTTGTTATCACGAAGCCTTTGCAGTACCAGCTTCAAATGGTGCTCATGATCTTCACAGTTTTTTGGAATAGATGAGGATGTCATCAATAAAGATGACAACAAACTGATCCAAATATACTTTGAACACATGGTTCATCATATGCATGAAAGCAGCAGAAGCCTTGGTCAATCCAAAACACATGACTAAGAATTCATAATGCCCGTACCGAGTTCTAAAAGCAGTCTTTGGAACATCCTCAGTTCTAATCTTCAGCTGATGATATCCAGAACGAAGATCGATCTCTAAAAAGAATTGCGCTCCTTGTAACTGGTCAAATAGGTCATCAATATGAGGTAGCGGATTCCTATTCTTGATGGTGACATGGTTCAATTCTTGATAGTCAATACAAAGTCGCATACTCCCGTCTTTCTTCTTTACAAATAAAACAGGAGCACCCCAAGGAGATGTACTAGGACGAATTACACTGATGTCCAACAACTCCTGTAGTTGGACCTTTAACTCCTAAAGTTCAATGGGAGCCATTCGATATGGGGTTTTAGAAATGGGCTTTGTACCAGGTTCAAGGTCAATAAAGAATTCAACTTCACGTTCTGGAGGTAGACCGGGAAGTTCTTCAGGAAATACGTAAGGAAATTCACTAACAACATAAATTTTATTCAAATCTGACGTGTTTTTGTTCAAGTCCGTGACATGGGCTAAGAAATCTTGACATCCGTTTTTTAATAAACGAATAGCTTTATGGCTTGATATGACACTGATTAACTTTAGTGGTTTGGTTGTTTGAATTCGCATATCAGGTTAGTTAGGAATATGAAAACTAACAACCTTACGAAAATAATCAATTTTAGCATGATGAGTGGTTAACCAATCAATCCCTAAAATCACATCAAATGCAAGTATTTTCAACTAAATAAGATCAGCAAGTAATGTAATGGTTCCAACTTGAATCAAGCAAGATTTATAAATAGTAGATGTAATGAAAGCTTCTCCTAACGGAGTCTCAACAGATAAGTTAAGGTCTAATTTCTCCAGAGTCAAGTTTAAACGTTGAGCACAAGCATGAGAGATAAAAGAATGGGTAGAACCGGTATCTAATAAGGTATAACCTTAGCAAGAGTTTATGATTAGCTTACCCAAGATCACCTCATTTGGTTTCCTCGAACTTTGACCAGTAACGACAAACGTTCTTCCAGGAACCGTTGACTTTGACTTTTCTGGGACAGCCTTTTGAGTCATCATCCCCGCTGGGTTTGGTTTTGTTAAAGTACAATCTCAAGCGATATGTCCTTCCTTTACACAATTATAGCATACCTTGAACTTTTGTGGACAGTTTGGCTGATATGTCCCTCTTTTCCGCATTTATAGCATACGACCTTTGGTCGTTCTCCTCCCATAGAACTAGTTGTTGCTGGTGCTGACGTCTTCACATTGTCATTATTGAATCTCCTCTTTTTCAAATCTCCCCTCGACTCGCTTTTTCTATTTTCATGGCCACGATTACCACCAGAGTGGTTACCGCTTTTGTCCGTATTTTTCTTTCCCCGCTGGTTATCGTTGCTCCGATGATTGCTGTCACCGGTATGACCCTGGTTGTGGTCCCTCGGTTGAACATACTCGTTATCTCGCTCTAATAATTGAGCCATGTTGACAACATCTAAATATAGAGAAAATTTATGAGAAATGAGATACTGACGTATGTCGGGTTTCAAACCTCTCATAAACATCTGCGTCATACGTTCCTCATTCTCCACCAAATGAGGTACAAACCTGGATAACTCCGCGAACTTCGCCTCGTACTGGGACACCGTCATGTTGTTTTGTTCCAGCCTAATAAACTCTACCTCCTTCATATGATGAATACTTTCAGGAAAGTACTTGTCATTAAAAAGTTTCTGAAACGTTTCCCAAGACATGCTGAGTGCGGCAGGCTGGGTACGCTTCACAGACTCCCACCAGTAGTCTGCCTCGCCACGGAACATAAAGGTGGCGAATGGAACCTTCTGTTCCTCTGTGCATCCCAAGACATCGATATGATTACCAAGATATCTTGGTAACTTGTTTAACCCATGTTTCCACTTTGATCGGATTCAATTTTCCAGCAAATTTTGGTGGTCCTAACTCTTTAAACTATTTGGCTGTGACAAGTCGCGCATTGCTATCATTTCCACCCGTATTTTGTGCACGAGTCTCCCTCGTCTGATTTTGCATGAACTGCAAAAAGTTTCTAAACATCCCATCATTCATCATTTGTTCGATAGTGTTGTTTACAGGAGGAATATTGCCTTCCTGTTGCACGTTCCCCTGGATAGTGATTAAAGGTGTCTCCATGGTCTCATTCACTCCACTGTTAATATTCCCAGCTGCCATTCTCAAATACTTCCATAAAACAAGGGTTAATTAAAGAAATTAACATGCCACATAATATCCTTATTATGACCAACCAACAAATAAGCTTAGGTAGGACACACTAGCGAAGGATTTACTCGTCTCTCCCCTCCTAGTACTATTCCTCAATCTCCGCCAGAGACCATATCCCTAAGCTCTTATACCAACTGTGACACCCCCAAAATAGGTATACATCACCCATTCTGAGTTGTCAAATACATGGTACAGAAACAAATACAACTTCATTAATACAATTGTCGTGCAAAATACGACAACACATATACTGTGAGTTTAAATACAAATAATGTCTAATAGATAGTATACAAACTCAAAAGGAGTCCTCATTACAATGATTGATACACTATTTTACAAAAATAGTGAGGATTGTTAAAACTACTTTCTAAAATCATCACTCCGTGCCCCGGCTAGTTCCTGCTAAATTCTCACCTCCTGAGAAGAAAAATGGAACAAAAAAGAAAAGGGTGAGCTCAACTAGCCCAGTAAAGAATATTATGACTAGGATAATATACAACAATTTATCATTAGTCTTCAACAGGGGAAAATCTGATAGAATATAATAGACAACAAGTTTTAGATCAACAACTGTAGCGGAAACAATAATCCATTAGAAGAGTCAAGTAGAGAATGAATTCTACCATCTTCTAAGATTTAAAAGTCCATCATCAATATTTTATCCCTGTAATATCAATCAATATACATCTTGAATCAAATATTTATCTTTGCACTACAGGCCAAAGATATTCATTTGTATCACCTGTTGGTCATGTTCATCTCAACACCTGTACATCTTAGCACTACGGGCCAAAGATATTCATTAGGAAATCATTCAACTTTGCACTATAGGCCAAAGATATTCAGTAATATCATCATTTAGGACTGATGATGATGAAAAATATTTTAAAGAAAATGAATCCAGTGAGATAAAATAACAAATATTTGGGATTCGTACTTCGGTTTATCCAAGTTCAAAAATACTCCATAATAACCAATTGTGAAGAATAATTCAAAATAAAGATCAAAACATGGATACAATCAAAGATAGTACCCATAATAGACATCTTGGACAAAGAAGAGAAAATTTCATTTTTTGGTAAATAGTGCCGTATACGTGAATAGTAACCCCGAAAAAAAAGGTAGAAATTCCACAATAATATTCATATCAATATTTTGGCATAATGATATTGAAGGAAATAATATCATTTACGAAGAAAATAACATCCCTTACCTCAAAAGGATAGTACTTCAGACTGAAATACTGGATATAGTGCTGAAGGGAACTTGTATAGCAACACTCAAAGTATCAAAATACTCACAAGAATATACTAGATAATATAGAGATAAAATCTTTAGTTTCTGCTGTGATTTTTAATTCTAACCTAATCACCCTATTTATAAGAAAATGCTTAGAACACCAAAGCAGAAAATTTAATAAAATATTAATATATTTATATAAATTTCCTACGCCCACTTTGACAATCCAATTTCAGCACATTAAACACACAATTGGGGCCCGCCATCTCACAAAAAACGTTTTTCATAAAAAAATTATTTAAAACTCCAAAAATCAAATATTCCGGAACTTCAATAATTCATAATAAATAGCCCTTTTATCAGAACAAATTCGAATCTTAAGTCCATTCCATAGGAAATTCAATTCTCTACAACTTTGTAAGTATACATTTTTCCAAATTTCAAATAGAAATTGACCGAAATCCACATATGGACGATTTTACAGGCTATAATCAAATTTCAGTCAAGAAATGGGGTACACAAATATGAAAAACAAGTTTTAAATATTTTTAGTAACAAAAATACTCTTCCTCCTCATTTATTCATATATCCCACATTCATTATAAAAATATCTCCATTATATAATTATAATATAATAATATATTTAAATAAATTATTTTATCATAAAAGATAAATTATCAATTTTCAACAATTGTCACATTAAAAAATTTTCTCCATCTATATCCCAATAAAATAAATATTTTCTATATCAATAATTAATTATTCACAAATAATATTACAGAATCACAATAATGACAACCAGGCCGTTTCCAGGAAAGGGGGCTTTCCAATAAGGATTTCTTCTTACTAGCGCGCAAATAGGTGACCAAACCTCTCCTTAGACAGAACTTTCTAGACATTGCAAATAATGCTATCTAATAATATTATTCAAATAATATGAATTATTGATCTGATAATGGAAAATACTGTATAGTGACAATTATTGAAACAACAATAATATAAAATATTAACATAGCAATAATTAATCAATAAAATAATATATTGAACAGAAATTATTGTAACAATTATTGAGTAGTGCCTTCTTACGTAGGAATCAATAATTGGTGCAATATCGTGTGCTACTGTATTTTAACCACCGGGTATTCCAACAGTATTAACGACAACAACTACGCTGTTATTTATAAACAACTTATACTTGTCGTTTTCTTCATCCAATATCGCTTTCCATTATGTGGCCCACAAAAGTTGGTGCCGTCATATGAATATTCCCTGACAGGAAGAATATTCCACGACCAAACGAATATTCCCCGATAACAATGAATATTTTATAACCACTTGCTTATTTAAAATATTTGCGCATTTTACCCATAACTAAGCATATTAATCAAATTAACCATTACTATTTCAAAATAATAAATAGAGAAAATTCAATTTCATTTATAAAAAGTTGGGGTCTTACACTTTTCATGCATTTTGTGTTCGTTTTATAGATTATATGCTTGGGAGCTGAAATTGCAAAGAATTGGTATAAAATCGAAAAGAAAAGCAATCTGGACATCTTTTAGATTTCAATGTTCATTTCATGTTCTTGGCTTGGAACTTGAATTACATTGTAGATCTTCTTCTTATCTTTCTGGAACAACTTGAATCATTCCAATCGGAGTTCGGATGCAAGAGTTATGACCTTTGTACCAACAGACGTCGAACTTCACTATTTTGAGTGGCCGTTTACATATCAGTCACTTCCAGCCCAATTTCAACCTTCATCCATCCGTTATTTCTCAATTCTTAAAGAATTAAAGATGTGGAGCGCGTCGATATCTTAGATTTGATAGGTGGCAGGCCTCGTAACTCTTCCCGAATTAAAGGTTATGGCCGTTTTCCTAAAGGACGTCAGGGCAGAAAAAGGACCCCCGCCGGGGCAGGCTTTTTCTTCACAAAACCCCAATTGGGGCGGGGGTACCAGCTGGAAAATAGAACCCTAGCCCGGCGGGGTGGGGCCTTTACAAGGATAAACCCCCGCCGGGGCGAGGGTACGCGTAGAAAAAGTAAATTTTGTCCAAATTTGGCTCCAAGAAGGATTGGTTCGATCCGATTGACTGAAGGACTTCCAAGAGGACTTAAAGACATATAAAGAGACTTATAAAAGGAGGAGAATAATATAGATTATATTAGAAGGAGGATTCCATTAGATTAGATTATAGTAGATTATGACAAAACCCTAGTTTTTGTTAGATTTGGAGATTGAAGCAACTTGGAGACCATTGAAGATTCAAAGTAGGAGCACGGAGGGAGCTTCAAAATCTGCAGACAACAGATTCTATCTTCTTATCTTCTTTTATCTTTGTCTTTTAATGATTATTCAATTGTGTATTCTTAGTTTTAATTCAATAATCATGAACTAATTTTTTGTTTGAGATTACAATAGATCTTATTATGTAGTTTATTTTAATATGCTTCGCTATCAATTATTATGTTCTATTGTGAGTATTGTCTTTTGTTATTTGGACTTAATTACTTAATTGTCTAGCTAACAATTACCGTGATAATCTATATGAAATCGAGAGATGAAGTTTAGATTTAGATATGATCATGATAGCATGTGTTTTTGATTTCTGCATAGATGGAATTCATGATTCGTGTTTAGGATAGAGATGTGCCTTTACACCATATTTAATCTTATAGAGAACTTGTGCTTTACATCTTTTTTAATTGTAATTCACATAGAGATATAATGTATTAGTTAATTAGGGTGTCTTGCTTAATTCTATCATATGTGGATTTAAGTGAGTATGAGTATTATGCATCGAGAGGTGGTTTTATCTGCTTTAGTGTTCTTGATTAGTAATTTAGGATAGAAAATAATTGATGTGAAGTGTGTTAACTTAAATGTAGCAATAAGTGAAGTTGTGATCTTAATTCTCCATAATCTGATTTTTAATTAGTGGTAATTAGAATTAGTTTAATTAAATAATTTAATTCATAATCTTAAATTGACTATATAAATAAAATTGGTTTATTTAAGAGTTATTATTTCATAATTTGTATTAATAATTCCTCGTGAGAACGATACTCTACTTTTACTTTATTACTTGTTGACCACGTATACTTGCGTGTTGTGCATAATTAGATTTTACCCAAAACATTTTTGACGCCGCTGCCGGGGCGGGGGTCTCTCCAGTCAACTAACAGGAAGCATGCCCGTCGGGGCGGGCCTATAAGGCATACTACCCCCCTGCCGGGGCGGGGGTCCTGGAATTTGAGCAGACAATTTTTGGCAGTTACATGTGCATCAACCCACTACTTCTACTTCTTGCTCCATTACAACTCAAATTCCCATCCATTATACCCTCTCAACCCACGATTTTGACAACTTACAATCCATCACCCCACATCTTTAACAGAATTACCCACCAACCCATTAATCCACACCACAAATTTGCACCATACACCATCTCTATATAAACACACCCTCTCAACCTAAATTCACCACATACACTCAATTTATACTCAGAAACCCACGAATTAGGGTTATTATTGAGGGAATTCAAATATTTCACTTGAGAGTAAGTCACTTTTCTTCAATTTCTTCATCTTCTATCACCATAATTGCCACAAAATCATCAAGTTCGGGGGATAGAAAAGTTTGCAAACCAAGTGTTTGCAAGATTGTGTGACTGGAGTTTGGGGGAAAAATTATTGATAAATCTTACTATTTTCAATTCAATGGCGTCAAAACGACAATGGGGAGAGAGTTCTGGCACCACGCCACCATCACGAACCTTCGACCGACGCAAATTCAAAAGTGTCATCGTCGTCAACCGTTACGACTACATGGTAACAAAGGCTCTTACACCGGAGCGGGGGTTGGCACCGGATCATGTCGACGCTGAAATGATGCAATAGATTTATTTGAAAGGGTGGAACAAGTTCATTGAGGAACCCGAGGCCACCGTTGTCAACGTGGTCAAAGAATTTTATGAAAACGCCGAGGACAAGGCCCCTTTCAATGCTTTTGTGCAGGGTAGATTGGTTTCATTCAGAGCCAACGCCATCAACACATATTACCAGTTACGAGTGCCTAGACAATGCCAATATGCTCACTTACGTGATTTCAATCCTGACTTTGAGGCTATTCTCAAAGAAATGACTAAGCCGGGAACAACATGGATCAAGGGTCGAAAAGGAGGCACGGTGTCGACGTCGAGATTTTTGTATGTCCCTTTCCGTTACTTGTTCTTTGGTGTTCTCATTTTAGGAGAGATTTGTTTGAAAAAACAAGTGAAAAAGGTCTGACATGTATAATGTCGACGATGGAATGTTAAGAGTCGCCAGTTGGTTTTTTAAATGGTTGTACCAACACAACCGAGAAAAGGTTTGCACATTGACCGAGTGATGTGACACTGCTAAACGGGTTGGTGAAACCGAGATTCATTAAGGTCCGGGGACTTGGTTATGCGGGGGGGAAGGTGTTAGGCACCCCCCGACATCCGTGTTACCACGGTGACCGCCTCTTTTCAAGAAACTATTATCTGAATGTGTGTGTGTGTGGGTCAATGTGTTGTTTATTTGGAAGTAGTGCGAGGCCTCGTTCGCACCTATATACACAGGGTTTGAATTTACGTAAAAATTCAATTTTAGAAAGATATGGCAGTGATGTTTTATAAAAGAGGTTTTTCAAACCTTGATGCTCAATAGTAATTGAGACCTTTTACACTCCCATTTTTTATTAAGTGCTCGGTTTCATTGATTTTATTTGACAGATGCGAGGCATCCATACGAAAATAATGTAAAAAATAATGCCGACTTCCTCGTGGGTATGGAAACCATATGAGGAAATTCAGACAACACGGAATAATTTACAAGCTACTTACAGCTGAAAATGTCCATCACGGGAACCGAATCTAGATCCAATGGGATGAATTTGTGATCACATGATTCTCAGGCGCACAGAATACTGCAATTTGTATGAAAGCTTTAATCAGGTATATATATATATATATATATACATGATCACCAACCACGAAGCACCTCCATGGGGGATCAAAAATGTAAATAAAGCTATTGAAAGCTATCAACCGCCACAGAGGAAACTCCAGGCGGGACGAAACGTAAATAAAGCTGTAAATACGGTCAACCGCCATGAAGGATACTCCAGGAGGAACAAAATGTAAATAAAGCTGTACAAAGCAATCAACTGCCACGAAGTAAACTCCAGGCAGGATGAAACGTAAAGAAAGCTGTAAAAGCGATCAACCACCACGAAGTAAACTCCAGGTGGGACGAAATATATATATATATATATATATATATATATATATATATATATATATATATATATATATATATAGCAATAAACGCACCGAATGTAAAATCTAGGCTCATCGAAAAGAGTTCGACCACAGTTCATATATATAAGTATATATATATATATATATATATATATATATAAAAGCGAATAAACGCACCGGATATAAAATCCAGGCTCATCGAACAGAGTCCGACACACAGTTAATATATATAAATGTATATATATATATATATATATATATATATATATATATATATATGTTAAAGCAGTAAACGCACCAGACCGAAGTCTAGGCTCATCGAACAAAGTTCGACACACAGTTAATATATATAAATGTGTATATATATATATATTAAAGCAGTACACGTACCAGACCGAAGTCTAGGCTCATCGAACAAAGTTCGACACACAGTTAATATATATAAATATGTATATATATATATATATATATATATATATATATATATATATATTAAAGCAGTAAATGCACCAGACCGAAGTCTAGGCCCATCGAACAAAGTTCGACACATAGTTAATATATATATATATATATATATATATATTAAAGCAATAAACGCACCAGACCGAAGTCTAGGCTCAATAGAGGCATAACTCGATGATGTTAGTCAATATATATATATATATATATATATATATATATATATATATATATATATATATATATATATATATATATATATATATACAAGCTGAAACAAAACCACGGACCAAAGTCCAGGCAAATGCGCGCAACATGACTCTCAACGTGAAGAAGGGTGTATACAAAGATGAAGAGAAAGACTCTAAAGTGTGTGAGAAGGCTTGCAGCTGACTGTCAAAGAAGACTTCTATATCTTTAGAGTGGGTAAACACTAACTTTTGTAGGTACAAAAGGGCTATATATGAGTTCACATGTGTTTAAAAGGGGAAAGTATACTGCATGGGGTGAGTGCAGAGCAAATTGGGCAGGGCTTCCTCGCCTTTTTCTCTTGCAAAATGGGCAGCCCATGTGACACCCCCAAAACAGGAATAGATCACCCATCTTGAGTTGCCAAATACATGGTATAGAATACAAATATAATCTTAAATATACAACATGAGCTGTGAGTTTGAATACAAATATTGTCTACTAGAGAGTATACAAACTCAAAAGGAGTCCTCATTACAATTATTATCACACTATTTCACAGAATAGTAAGGACTACTAATGCAAACATCTAGGACCATCACTCTGTTCCCCGACTAGTCTCAGCTACGTTCTCATTTCCTGAAGAACAGTAAAAGAAAAGGGTGAGCTCAACTGGCAGAGTAAGAAATATTATGACTAAGATAATGCAGAATAAATTATCAATAGCCTTCAACAGTATAACAACTGATAGAATATAATAAACAAAAAGTTTTAGATCAAAAACTGCAGCGGAATAAGCAATCCATTAGAAGAGTCAAGTAGGGAATAAAATCTACTATCTTCTATGATTTAAAAGGTTTTTCATCACTTTTATCGCTGGGACTCAGCTTAATAAATAATCCACATCATCGAATCACCCCTGCACTACGGCCAATGATATTCTTTAGTATCACAACCACGAATTATCCATGCACTATGGCTAAAGATAATCATGTTTTCATCAACAGTCCTGATTGTGCCATAAAACAATTCACCTTTGCACTACGGCCAAAGAGAATCCATAGTCATAATCATACCAAAAATTGTCCATCAATGCACTACAGGCCAATGAGGACTTTTTTCACATCATTTGTAACATTACGGTTATGATTATACCGAATAATCCCTGGTTATAATCATACCAAGTCCATCTATGCACTACAGGCCACATATGACTTTCAACATAATATAAGCATGAAGATGATGACAAATGATATAAGAATTCAATAAAACAAGTTCAAGAATTAATTTATCTAGGAACTAATAACGTCCAAATTGTCAACATGATACTGCTTTGTAGAGTAAAATTCAAGAATGCTCAGAAGAATATTTCCATGAAAAGATACTGGATGAAACGCAAATATCAAGGATATTTCACTAATTTCATGGAGTATAGAAGTTAAAACTTTAACCAACTGAGTATAATAAAGAAGGGAATAACAAAAGAAATCACCATGCATACGATAGACCGCACAGGCAGGTTATTCCAACAGAATAATAAATAACGAAATCAGGTCCGGCGTAAAACACACAGACATGATATTCCAACAGAATAATAAAGACGGAATCAGGTCCGGCGTAAAACACACAGACATGATATTCCAACAGAATAATAAAGACGAAACTAGGTCCGGCGTAGAACGCACAGACAGGAAATTCCAACAGAATAATAAAGACGGAACCAGGTCCGGCGTAGAACGCACCGACATGATATTCCAACAGAATAATAAAGAATGGAATAACAGAAAAATTTCACCAAGTATAGGGTATCCCGCGTATACAGGTTATTCCAATAAAATAATAAAGAATGGAATAACAGAAGTTCTCTTCATGAAGATGAAAGAAAGAAATAATACTCCCTACCTTAGAAGAAACTGGATATAGAAGTAGTGAAGTAGCAGAATACTTTTCTTCTTTCTCTCTTTAATTTCTCTATATAATAATTGCTCTATAGCTTTAGTGAATTGGTGAGAAATGAAAGAAGAATGAGCTTCTATTTATAGGAAAATATAGTTTCGATAATTGCACATTTTGGGGCTCGCAAAATTACAGTACAATACCTCTAACTTTTCTTTCATTTTTAATTTAGTCCTACAAGTATTATCAATCTTGCACCAACACCCCTAATAGTAAATAATGTGATTCAATAGTACCACATGAATAATAACTCGTGAATAGTACTCCAACATGAAAAGTGCTCCAAATACCCGAGTGAACAATAAAACCTCCAGACATCAATTATCATCAAAATAAATGTTAATTTCCACTAACACTAATAATCCCAATACAATGGAACAATCAATTTCATCTTTAATCAACACAACTTATTCATCATTAATATTATAACTCACAATATTTAACAACCAGGTCATTCCTAGAAAAGAGGCGGCTTTCCGATAAGGATTTCTCCTTATTGACGCGCAATTAGGTGACCAAACCTCTCCTTGACAGAACTTGTAGACATTGTCAATATTGCAAATAATAATATAAATAACTTTGTCGTCTCAATTATTGATTTAATAATAATAAATATTATGCAGATGATACTGTGATAATAATTGAATCAATAATATGAGAGATATGATGCAACAATTACTGTAGCAATAATTGAGTATAACTAAGTGACTTCTCACGTAAGCATCAATAATCAACACCTTGTGCTACTATGCAACCACGCGTATTACTGTACTTTTAACACCGGGTGTTTCAACAGTTAACGGTAAAACTTCCGCTGTTATTTTCATAAAGTATTTTTGTCGTTTTCTTAATCCGACAACACAATTATATAGACCAACTCACCCCTAGCGTGTGACCTAGGAATAACCCAAATACAGTTACATTAGAAATCAACATGCCATTGGGTGGGAAATAAATGCTTAAGCATAAATTTTGTCAATCCCAATTATCCTCCTACCCTACCCAACAAGATTTGGACCACAAAGATATCTTTGAAGAGGTATGAAATCTATAATAATTCCAAGTGTTAAACACAAATACCAACTCATGAACCACAAATACCAACATTATACAAAAAATATTAACATTAGAGACTAACCCATTATACTAACATTATAAAAAAAAATATTAACATTAGAGAATAACATTATACAAAATAATTCCAAGTGTCAAACACAAATACCAACTCAGAAACCACAAATACCAACATTATACAAAAAATATTAACATTAGAGACTAACCCATTATACTAACATTATACAAAAAAAATATTAACATTAGAGACTAACATTATACAAAATAATTCCAAGTGCCAAACACAAATACCAACATTATATAAAAAATATTAACATTAGAGACTAACCCATTATACTAACAATGGAGACTAATACATTCAATCAAACATTTGAACTACATAAATTTACAAAAAAATCGCATTCAATCGAAACCCACAAGCTACAGTAGCCGAAAAGAAGAAGAAAAATCCAAATATTCAAACATAACATAACACACACACACATATATATATATATCAAATATTTGTTATATAATTTGGTACCTAACACCAATTGAAGGAGAAAGCCAACCCAATCGCGCGACAGCAACGAGATTTCCTCTTCTCCCTCTTTTCCCCCTTCTTCCTCTTCTCCCTATTCGGTCTCCCTCTTGTTTTTTTCTTTCTGATTCTGCTACTGCCAAGCGAAAGACTGATAGATTAAAAGGATCAGCGACCGGCATCAGCGACTGCATGCGGTCGCTGATTTTTAATGACATGGACTTATCAGTGACCGCATGTGGTCGCTGATTATAAGTGGTCATAAAAAAACTACGCGCCAACATTTTCTGCCAAATTTTGGGTGGGAAATTTGTTCTAGCGACCGAGCAGCGACCGCAGTCGGTCGCTGATGTCACTTAGCGACAGGAATATAATATGGTCACTGATATCAGTCGCTATTAAGACTATCAGCGACTGTATATGTTGTCGCTGATAGGCCTTTTTCTTGTAGTGAAAGAGGATCTTCAGGTACCTCAAGGGTACACCCTACTTGGGGATATGGTATCCCAAGGAAACATCATTTGAACTGATAGGATACATAGATGCTAATTTTGCAGGATGCAAAATAGACAGAAAAAGTACCAGTGGCACCTGTCAATTTCTTGGAAACAGACTTGTGTCCCGGTTTAGCAAAAAGCATAACTCAGTGTCTACTTCAACTACAGAAGCTGAATATATTTCTGCTGGTAGCTGCTGTGCTCAGATCCTATTGATGAGAAATTAGCTAGTTGACTATGGGTTCGATTTCAAATCTATTCCCATACACTGTGATAACACAATTGCCATAGCAATAACTCATAATCCTATCATGCATTCTAGGACCAAGCATATAGAAATAAGGTATCACTTCATTAGGGATCATGTGCAAAATGGAACTATATCTTTACAATATATCCCTACTGAAAATCAACTTGCTGATGTTTTTACAAAACCACTAGATGAATCCAGATTTAACAAGTTAATAAGTGAACTAAGCATGCTAAATCTTCAACCATGAAGTGTATGCTCTAGATTGTGCTAACCATGACAGATATAAAGGTTGTACTCAAAATCGTAGACATGATCAAGGGAAGTTCACGATCGTAGAGCCGAACAGACAACTACCTCAACGATCATAACAATGACTCAACTATCATAGCGCAGACTCGACGATGACCAAAAGCCCTTCCAATCACCAACTCTACGATTCCAGACTCAAGCCACATCGAAGAGTCCAACATTAAAATTGTAGAGTCCCCTATCCCAGACATCCAAACCCAAGCCCCTCCAGATGATATATCATCATCCTCATCACATGACTATTTCAGTCTTCATCTTGCTTTGTACAATTTGCAAGATCAATCTCAACCAAGAACCCCTCCAATGGACAATCCCCAATCAAATGATACTCTCCCAAGCCTGCCTACCAAGCATGACTTGAAAGAAACTTTTGAGCAGATGATCAAGTCTATCGAAGCAAGTCTAGAATCCCACTCTGATCTCCTTAACATCCGACTGAACCAAATGATAAAATCTGCAAATAAATTCCCTCGTACTATGAATACTAAGCTCACTACGAGGCTAAGGGAAATTATCAAAGAGATTCTGAAGATTATATCAGACAGAGCTGAAATCCATTTCCAGGTTGCTGCCAAGCAAAGAGAGGCTGTGTTTGAAATGCAGAAAAACCAAGATCGTCAACATCAAATTATGCTGGACAATATTCTCAACTTGAAAGCTTCTGTCTATGACTTCTAGAAATCTTATGCCAATCAGGAGAAGCATAATGATATGATTCTGACAGTCCTCCAAAATAAAGAAGCTAGAGCTGAAAAACAGATCAAGGAGAATAGAGAGGACATTGCTCAAACCCAAAGCCAACTGAATGAGCTTGTTCAAGGAGTTAATCGGCTGTCTACCGATATTCGAACCCTTGATGCTGACATAAAGGGGAGAATAATAAAAGGAAAGGAGATCAAGGAGGTCAAAGCAGAGGAAGAGGTCATGAAACTCAAAAAAGGGGGAGAAGTTAATTTCATGCTCAGTCTCAACGATCTGGTAAGCAGGAAATTGCAACATCTATTCCTACAGCTATTCCTCTGAATCATAAGGAACCAACTCCTAGCTCACAAGACGTGTCTGCAGTACGCATACGAATGCCAATTGGAGATCCTGTATTCATGCGCAGACATGAAGAGAATCCAGTTCTAAGTCTAAGCGAGTTGGAAGAGCTAGCAAGAAATGAGGAAGCTCATAGGAAAAGAAGGGTTGAGGAGTATGCCAACCTACCTCCACATAAGAGGCCAAGGAAACAGAGATAAAGAATGTATAGATAGAAAGATCAAAACTGTTAGGTTGATCTTAAGATGTAATAAATTAGTCTTGAAGAAATCATAGTGCATCAATTTGATCAACATTGCAGAAGTTAAGGCAGAAAACGTAGAGCCTGAAGATCTTAATGTGCCTGCCTTAAAGGAGACTCTTTGGATCTCGTAGAGTGGTCCAAACGATTGCCGAGCTAACTCCACGATCGTAGTGTGCTGAAGGAAAACATGAAGTTTACAAGTCAACGATCGTAGTGTGCTCTCGGGAACGTAGAGTCAACAACACGAGCAAGAGAAGATCGTAGTGTACGAAGGTTTTAAAGGGAAATAGTAATGCTCTCAACCAATAGCATCGTAGTATGCAAAGATGTAAAAGACACTACGATCTAAATCGTAGAACACCACGATCCAAATTGTAGAGCATCATCTGTCTTATGTTAGAAAACATCGAGCCTCATGATTTGTGTTTTCAACAAGTGAGGAATGGATCCTAGAGGCTGCAGTGCTCATCAGTCCCAGATTGTATGAAATATCCTTAGTATGCAACAAAGAAGCGTATTGAAGAAGCTAAGGATAGTACTATGGGTAAGAGGGACAAAACACTTTTTTAGGTGGTAGGTGAGAAAGCAGCCTGCAGTGTCAGTAGGCCAGAATGCAGAATTCAGAAGATGTGCAGAAATATCTCCATCACAGTACAGAAAGTTCAGATGTATTTAATGCCACAACGTGGATCCAACGGATAGTTTTCAACATCACATATATACAGATCAGACAGATGATAGAGAAGATAAGCAAAACATTAATCAAACAACGTGAACATCTCTCTCAAGTTCAACTCTGTGATCTGAGATATTGCAAAGCTTGCTCAACTACTCAGTTCTTAACGAATCAATGCTTACACAGCAACTGAGTAGCAACCATCAAGAATTCAACAACTATCAATCAACTGAAGAAGTATACCAAGTCTGCTGGACTTGAAGAGTTCGTAGTAAACTGTAAGAAAGCCAAGTCTGCTGGACTTGAAGAGTTCAAGAGTGAACTAGAGAAGTTCCTAGACTGTTGGTCTAGAAGGAATCAGTGTGATTCAGAATATTGTAAAAGACATCCTTAGTGGATATCCTACTCGTTGAGTAGAAGAGTGGACTAGGAGCTTTGAGTGCTCTGAACCACTTAAAAACAATTGTGTCGTTTACATTCATGCTATAACTGTTATAACTGCTTTACTCGCTCATAACTCCATTGCTTGGTAAAGAAGATTAAAACAAATACTAATTCCGCAAAGTTTTAATCATTATCTAAGAACAAGTTAAAACGAAAAGATTTACAAATATCTATTCAACCCCCCCCCACCTTCTAGATAACTTGTGCCTACTAGGAACTAACAAAGTGTTCTATTGAATTGAATAAGATCGAATTCAAACTTGAAAGCTATAAATTAGGGTTCTAGTTTTACTAATTGGGGATTTTTGGTATAACAAAATTAATTGGTCTTTGATTTTTGGATCAGAGCAGAGGAGATGAGAAATTGGGGGATTGGGCCATGGCTGGATAAGAAATATTAAAGCTATACATATAAATAGATTACTTGAGTGAAAGAGAAGATTAGAAGAAGAAAATATGAAAGAACTGACTTACACATAACGCATCGATCTTCTTTTGTGGTGGGATGATTCAGTTTTCAGAATCAAATCTCACCCCCTCGAGGCTCGAGACTAGATTTCTCTGTAAACGAAGCGACTCAACTCTAATGTCTGAACTCTGAAGTCTCAAGAGATGAAACTCGAAAGGAACCGATGGTAGAAAACTAAACGCTGAAACGCGTAACAGCTAAAGCCTTTTCCACTCCCTTATCATATGACAGATATTAAGGATATGAACCTGAAACGAGTAGGTTTATCGAGTATGGATCGAGTATGGCTCAGACGATAGAGGTAAGCTCGAACCCTAAAATGAGTGAACGGTACTGTGCTCATATTCGAGGTTTAGTATTATAACCAAAAAACAAGCTTGGCCCATATTCGACTCGAATATCTACCGAATCTGAGACCCGAATCATATTTTCGGGTTCAATCTGAATCGAGTACTGAACTACTCGGACCGATTTTCACCCCTAATTATAATATATCATTCGATAGCAATGTGTTATATATGTAACTTAGGAGAAAATAAGAACTTGAATTGCATTAACAGATACTCCTTCTGTCTCGTATTAAACATTCTAATTGGTTTCGGCACGTTAATTAATAATATTTTTTTACCTAAATTGCCCTTCTAAATTACTTATTAATAAAAGTATCCATTTACTTTTTTATGACCACAAGGTTAATTATTCCTTACTAATTCCATCAATTCTCTAAATCATTTTTATTTCTATTCTCACATTCAAATAAGTATATTTCTCTCTCCAAACTCACAGACTAATTACATGCATATGTTCATACACACAAACCGTCCACATTTGTTGGTATTAATTTTTAGCTATTTTATTATTTTTTGTTGTTATTCTCACATTCTAATAAATATATGAGAGAGAAAGTGGTATAACATTTCCCAATATAAACCTTTTATCATTTCTTAAGTTTCTAACAAAAGTTGACTAAAAAGATTATGAGAGTATAAGTGAAAAAAATAAGATAAAATAGTTACTAATATAGAAATAGGACATTTATTTAGAAATATCCTAAAAAGGAAATTAGGGCATTTTATACCGGACGAATGGAGTATATTTTTCAATTATCATTTAGCTTGGTAAAACTGTTTAATTAATCTTATGGATTTCAAATGCCTTATTTTTCTTGTAAATTACTTTGGGACAAAGGGGAATAAACAATCTCCCATTCATGACCAAAAAAACAAAAATAAAAACAAAAACAAAAATTTTAAAAATAAAAAAATAAAACCATTCTGGTAATGGTGGCTATGATTGAACTTTCTGTAACTCCTTTGCAGAAACCACATTTTAGTACGATGAGATGGGTCTTTTGTTGCCACAAAAGCATAAAGGCTTTAAACATTTGATTCGATTTAATACTATTTGAAGTAACTGAAAAATAAATAAATAAATTATACCTTTTTATCCATTTTCTTGCTTTTGTCCTTTCACTTTTGATAGCCATAATTTCTTAATATTGCCAGTATTAGAAAGAAACAAAATAAGGGAGGAGAGAGAAATAGTTAGAGTCGGAGAGAGATACATATCTTTTGAATATTTTTTAAATTTTTTTGGGTTTTTTGTTTCTCTGTATGTTTATTTTAACTAAAATAACTCATTTTTCATGCAAAGTATATGGTGTTGTTCGTTATTTATTATTATAAGTTTAATATGTTATTAACGACATACTTAAAAATTTTGTGTTTAATAATTCAATAAATTATGAATTTTTATTTTATTAACATATTAAAAAATATTTTGATACGATTTTACTAAGCAATACTTAATTAATTAGTTTGATAGTACTTTGATGATTGTTGATTACAATAATTATGAGTTAATCATTTAACTAAAATTAGCATAACGATATTTTCATAAAATATTAATATTAGAAAAAACATACAAAGTACTTTTGAATTCATACCAAACACTCGCAATAAAAGTTATCGGTAATATATTCTACCAAACATAAATGATACAATATGATCATTTTTTATTACCAATAATCTGATACCCAATAGCATGAGTTTAAATGGTATTCATCATGACCTGTAACAAACACCCCCTAAGAATAATCATAATTCAGGATTTCACTATCATGACATTATTGTTAACTTAAATAGAATCCAATATATGTACATTTTACTGTGTAAAAATTTAACAAATGAGTTTTTCTGAGAAGAATTCATATACATAAAAACAGTAATAACTAGATGGATCTTGTTGAGTTTTCTTGTCTTCTTAACCAAGTACCATGTTACTTGAAAAGGGGTCAAAATCATGACCAAAAAATATATATTTTCGAAACAGCTGTCTTATATAAGTTAGAAAGAAGGAATTCACAACATTTTGAGTAGCTTGACAGTTTTCTATTTTATTACTTTTTCCCAGAAAATCTGCAAGTAGTAATCACCATCAGCATGCAGGATCAATATATGAATAACGAAATTGCTTTCAGATCATTCTTGAATTGACCTAGAAAGTGAAGTAATGAATAAATTGTATGGAACTTATATAAATGTCTGTCTCGTAGCAAATTCTTTACAAATTTAGATTGGGATTAAGTGGATGAAAGGGAATTACCTAATTAGATAACAATGAAGACGTGGATCTATATCACTTGGTTGTAATTTGAGTAAAATATAAACCCTTGTGGTTTACCCTTATTGCACATAATTGACCTTATTCTGGGCGGCTAAAACCTACACTAAACCCTTCAATGATTTAAGCCAAAGTGAAGCTGTTTGGTATACCATTTAGATATCTCACACATTTTATTGAAGGGGGTTACAAGAATTTACTAGTCTCACCATTCTAAAATTCGATTTAATCTACATTTTTAAAACCAAGACGATTTCAAGAAAAAAAAATGTATTTTTTCCATACATATCCATGACAGTAGTTAGAAATGTAGTAGTGATGTGTTATGCGTGTACTCTCGAATTCTTGTTTTCTGACCCGGATTTTATTTTTCGGTGATACGAATGAAAAGAAAGATAAACTTTAATGATGGTGACGGAGGACTGAGGCCAATAGGTTTGCCTCCAGTTTGAGCTGCCCTGTTATGTTAGTTCAATCCATTATGTTTTTAGCTTGAGTATTCATATGTTATTTTAGTTAGGGTTTCGATATTCATTTCTTTCTCAATTAGCCACCTTCAGAGTGAGACCTTCCTTCTCTCGGCTCCTGGTTTTTCTCAATTAGAGTTTTCACATAAACTTGTGTTATTGCCTTTAATTTCCTTCATTGAGTTTTGTGTTTGACATGCTGGCATGGTATCACTCGGTTAACTTAATATATAAGTACTTGCATATTAGCAATTTCATGTTACTTTATAATCTAAAATTACAAGTAAATGTATCGCCAGTTATGAAACGAGCAAAAATGGAAGATGTATCTCTAGTTTTAAAACCGAATGATTACTTTGCTAACTATTTGTTACTTTCTGTCGGTAATTAAGTTTTTCATATTTGTATGTCAAGAAAATTAAGGAACCTAATATTTCAAAACCAACAATCTAGTTTGGCATGATTGCATCTAAAAATAAACCTATAACTTCATTAGAAATCTTAACTTCTTCATAATGACTTCTTCTATAAGGTTGAAGGGTTTGCGTCAAGATCACTAGAGAAGGTTAAGCTAGTGCATTGCAACCATTTTAGATGATTTTAAGAGAAGTTTTTAATAACTGTCGGCAGCTAATTTGCTTAGTAGACGCGTTACCCTAAACAAGAAACATTCTCAAAAAATTTATTTTTTGTTTCTTTTATTACTTATGTAGCAAATTAATAGGACATTCAAAAAGCTATTGATACAATTTTTCACCATGTAAAATTTTCATTAAGTGTACTAAAAGTACCTTTGTACTCATTTTAAAACTTTTTACTTGAATTATACGTGTGTCGTCGTGGCGATACAGAGAGAGAGAGGGAGAGGAGAGAGATCAAAGAACGAAGGCTTCATGGAGTGGTAATGATGATGATGATAGTGAAGGTTGTGGGGTTTGCTTAGATATTGAATATGAATATGGAAAGAGAGAGAGAGAGAAAGAGAGAGATTTATAGTTAATTGATAGGTAGAGTAGAAAAACGGTTGGAGATGGACCTTCAAGAGAAAGAAAGAGATAAAGGAGAAAGGAGAGATGACAGATGACACTTGAGAGATGAGAGAGAAAGAGAGATTCGTATTTCACATAGTTCAAAATGTATTTATTTAGACAGTTAATAAAAATAAGTTGTATGCAAAATTTATGTGAAAACTTGAATGCAAAATTCTGTCATGTGTTTGTACCTATGCATGTGATGTTTTCATCTTTAAGTTTGATTAGTTAAAAAAATTCGCCTTCAAAATACAATTATTAATGTAAAATCTCGTCTTTTATGTTATAATGATTCAAAAAATATAATTTTATTATATTAATTATATCATGAGAGCGATCCTAATAATTTAAAAGAGTATCATATCTTTACAAAGTGATAAACTCATAATGTAATTTTGTATTTTAGTTTATTCGTATTGTATAACAAATATCATCAAAAATACAATTATATATCAATTATATTATTATAAACTGCTCAAAAAGATTGTCTATTCTGAAATATTTTACTCAAATTCGAGAAAGAGGTAGTAGAAGGGAGGAGAGAGATAGGAGAGAAAGTAACGGTTGGTCTTCTTGTCTTTGACTCTATCTTGTCTTTTTCGATTTATTTGCCTTCACTCACAAGGTAATCATCATATTTGTATGAAATGAAACACATTTTGCTTCCACTTCACATAATCTCTCCCTCTCTCTCTTATCTCTTCACGCCCACAAACACATTATATTTCACCTATATAGACTTCTGCATGATCTCTATCGAATCACGTAATTTCTTTAAAGAACAAATTCAGCTTTAGTGTATTTCGATCCGTAGCGAATTAAATTGAAATGAGAAAGCCAGATCAAATGACAAAAGAGAAAGCAAATAATAACAAGGCCAAACTTAGGAAAGGGTTATGGTCACCAGAAGAAGATGAAAAGCTGATGAACTACATGTTAAGGAATGGACAAGGGTGTTGGACAGATATTGCTAGAAATGCTGGTTTGCAGAGGTGTGGGAAGAGTTGTCGTCTCCGGTGGATCAATTACTTGAGACCAGATCTTAAGCGCGGTGCATTTTCACTTCAAGAAGAAGAACTCATCGTTCATTTTCATTCCATCCTTGGTAACAGGTTCTCTCTCAGTCTCTTCCTCTCTCTCTCTCTATATATATATATATGTATACAAATAAGACCGATCTATAGCCACCGTCCGCCACAAAATATATATGGAGGACGAACGACGACTGCTATAAACATTGTCTTCCTATTGCAGACATTGGCTAACTGCTAACTTTGCCTATTGATACATTTACGTAATGGATATTGTTTCCAAACGGTTTAAAATTAATGAGCAGTCTATTATATTTGAACAGTATATAGAAACAAATTATATCTTGTATAGTCGAAAGTTGTATTTTAGATAAATTGTGTTATACAGGTATTACACAGTAGTAACTCTCAATTATATAAAATGCAACTAATATACATTAGATGGTCCAAATAGACATGTCACTTTGAAGTGTCTGAAATCAGAATGCATACTATATAACTGTTTTAGGTGTAGACCTAATTAATGTATTCATGCATGCATAATTACTATAAGCACTAACCATGCAGTTAAAAAATAGAAGAAAGTATATACTATAAATTAGGATCACATGTCCCATTCCTTGGCGTATCTTTCATTTTATCTCATGTATTCGTGCTAGCTATTTATGAGGTAATCTTTATTATTCACTTTCAAAATTAACTGTAAATAAGTAACTCAAGTACACATGTCAGCAATGAGCAATGTATGACATGGGACTGGAGGTGAGGTTGGAGATGGGATAGTAACTTTGGACTCGAGTATATATGTACAATTCTTGTAGCTAATCTTACTAAATTACAACTCTTTCTTATTCAATTGTTAATTGATTCAATTTAGGTGGTCTCAAATTGCGGCACGCCTCCCGGGAAGGACCGACAATGAAATAAAGAATTTCTGGAATTCTACAATAAAGAAAAGGTTGAAGAACAATATTACTTCAACAACTTCACCAAACAACAGCAATTCATCAGAGCCTGTTCTTCCAGCAATTCATGAACTCATGAACTCGTGCATGGACTTTTCTACTACCTCATCTTCTTCCATGCAAACTACCGGAAATTACCATTTTGACCCTTTTCCTCCAATTGATAACAACTATGACATAACTGGCACAACAGGGTTATTCAATGTATCCACCTGCGTCGCACAAGTTGGTATAGGAGATGGGCATTTTGGAGATTATGGTATTTTAGAACCCTATATGATGGGATTGGAAAATGACATATCTATCTCTGCATTGGAGAGTATGGTTGTGGAGGGAAGTAATGGTGATGTTGAATTCATGTTTGATAAGAAAAAAAATGACAACAACTTTATTAATAGTGAGAGCATCAAAGTAGAAGATGTGATTGGCTTTGGGAATCATTGGCAAGAAGGAGAAAACTTAAGAATGGGAGAATTGGACTGGGAGGGTTTGTTGGCAAATGTCTCTTCCTCACCTTATCTTGATTTCCAAGTTAAATAACTGTTTTTTTCTCTATCAAGATTTTCAAAACTCATTTTTTAGGAAATTTTTGGAGAAAAATAGTTTTTCAAAATTACGCTCAAGTCTCAATGTACATGTCTTTTTCAGTCATGAAACCTTGCACCAATATTTAGCTCCTTCACAATTTGGATATTAAGCAATAATGTGGGGTGATACCAAAAATGTATATGGATATTCTAGTCATGGTACTTAAATCATATTGCAGGAACTGGAGTTGGTGGAATAATCATTGTTCTTATGAAGAAACATGTTAATAGTGAATTGTTATACAAGAAAATAAAGTGTTTATTTTTGTGAATTGTAGTTTTATGGACAATTTTATGTAATATTGTGCTGGTGGAAGTTGTTATTAGTGGGGATGTTAAGGAATTAGCTAGAGAGATATATTGTAGTCCCATGTTCAAAGGAATAATGAGGAAGCTGAAATTGTAAGTAATGAGAGATACATAACATTCATCGTTAGTCTTATGTGTTTGGTGCATGCTCATGCATGTTGTACAAACGGTTGTAGTCATTAGTTCAAATGTTGGAACATTTACCGTTTATCAAAAAGAGTTACATTTGTCTTTGATTCTGGTTAATTCCTAAAATTTTAGAGTTGTAATTGTGATGTAAATTTATTTTTTAAGTTTTGAAATAATAATTTTATACTTAATAATACATTTTAAGCAATTTACAAGAGTGACTATTGTATTTATCAAAATCAAATGGTATTAAGGATTCAAATTTAACATTCATAACTCACTGATTAACTTATTAAATCTAAATTCATTTAGTGGTTTAGTAAACACATTAATTAGCAAGTTGATTTTCATTTGAGACAAAATGTAATGCGCGCAATATTCCCATTCTGAACATGATCTCTAATAAAATGATATCTGATTTATTTATGCTTTGTCTTAGAATGCATGACATGATTATGAGTGATTGATATAACACTAGTATATTATCACAGAATATAGGGATAGACTAAAAATCAAACTTATAGTAAGCCAACTAATTCTTCATCCACAAAATTTGAGCACGACAGCTTCCAGTAACAATGTACTTAGCTTCTGCAGTTGAAGTTGATACTGAATTTTGCATCTTGTTGAACCATGAAACAAGTCCATTCCCTAGCAATTGACAAGTACCACTAGTGCTTTTTCTATCAATCTTGCATCCTGCAAAATCAGCATCTGAATATCCTGTTAGATCAAAGGGAGACTCCTTGTACCACAATCCCAAATATGGAGTACCATTGAGATATCTAAAAATTCTTTTAACAACAGTTAGATGAGATTCCTTAGGATTATCTTGAAACGTAGCACAAATACGAGTAGAAAACATAATATCTAGTCTACTAGCAGTTAAGTTGGGAGTTGTCGTTACCACTCCAAAATTAATACCTTACTTCTACGTTACTAACACAAGAATTAGTATAGAAATAAGCAAGGATCGATCCCACAGAAAGTGAATTATTTTATATTTATCCTAACGTTTCTAATGAAAAGGGGGGTTTGAGTTGATTAACTAAACTAGCAAAAATAAACTGATAAGGATAAACAATGAATTAAAAGCTTCAGTTCTTCGATTCAGTATCACATTTCACAATTATGGAATAATCTAGTTATACAGTATTTACCCTTCAATGAGATTAATAACCCTAGATAATCGTAATCACTAATTATCCAAAATTCTCCTTAAGTGTAAATCTAATGTGACAATCGCCTCAAGAGACCCTAACTATCATACAACCTAGAACTATCAGTCTAGATTTAATATAACAGCAGCATGAAAAATTAGAGAATTAGGTTATTCCAAGCAAGAATTACATAATCATGGATTATTTAACTTGCCTTTTGATAATCATAGCAATACTCAAAAGCGTGTCCACAATTATGCATCACTAATTGCTACTTATGATCAGATATAATATCGTTTTCTTAATATTATATCTTAATCTAGCAGATGATAATAATTAGATCAATCTAATTGGTCAAATCAAATCAATTAGATAGAATAACATGCAATCAATTCAAACAGATTATCAGAATAAATCCAATGCAAGAAAAATAAAATAAATTACACTTAATCAAACTATTAATTATAAAGAAGGTTCAACATCCCTTATAACTGAAATAGAGAAATTAGCCTAACATGTGTTCAATCTTCCATAATTAGGGTTTGCATTCCAATGTAGATGATGATCATCTAAATACTGACTATTACAATGTATTTATATTGCTAAACAAAGTTCTAAACCTATAAGAAATAACAATCCAAAACCAAGTAGGAATCTATAAAGAACTGGCCTGATAAACTTTCCAAATTCTGACTTTCTCGACTGAACTCACCAGGGCGAGTTCGTTTGGACTGGTGAGCTCGCCGGGGCGAGTTCAGACATAATGGTATGGGCTAGGGCTGTTTTAGACCTGTCCGAGGCGAAGATGAGCAAAGAAGAGCTCGCAGGGGCGAGCTTGTTATTATACTTGGTTGGGCGAGCTTAACTATTTTCTAGATTTTTCTTCTTTTTCTCTTTTCAGCTTCAATTTTTCATCTTTCTCCATTTTTAGCTCTAAATATTCCTAAAATCAATAAACACCTTTAATAAGCTCATATACACCACAAAAATGTAATAAGCTAAACATAAAGGAATTAAAATAAATTAATATTATGCACTCGTCAAATTCTCCCACACTTAGCCTTTACGCGTCCTCGTGTAATACAAAACACAGGATAACATTCAATAGAATTTTATTCAACCATAAGGTCAAAAGGTTTCAAGTTACAACCCATGAGTATCAATACTAACTAACAAAAATCTGATCAACGCCTAATCAATCAACTCACAAATAATAACCTTATCATTTCACCAATGAATTTCACTAAATCAAATTGTATCTACATAAGTATATTCCTTATGATCTACACAAATACTCAACTTAGTTATCATGGAACAACAGTCGTAGCCATCCCGAGCCTCACATTCCTGACTTCCTCTGCAAATTGTGGAAAATTTTCATCAAATCTCTTCCATTCATCTCCATCTGCAGGGTGAGTCAGTTGACCAAGCACGAAGTCCCTTGTTCTATGTTAACTCATATGTTGAGTCGTATAGGACAACATGAATAGTCGTTAAAGCCTCAACGCAAGAGGAATGTACCGTAAGATCTTCTTGGGCACATGTTTCTCCTTCCCCCACATTTGGTTGCCTTGTATAAAGTAAAGTTGGATATATCATACTATCTCCTATCTTTCTCTACCCCATAATATAACATGCAATCATGCTCACAAACATTGATCTTCTGATATCCCATATTCAACTCATTGACCATCTTCTTCAGTTCGTAATAATTCGTGGGCAGAGTATGATCCTTGGGTAAAAACTCGTTAATAATAGCAAGCAAATCATTAAAACCTCTCTCACTGCAGTTATGCTCATTCTTGAAGTGTAAGAGCTTAGTCACTGCAGATAGAATAGTGTGCTTATCATTTCAAGGATGCAGCGAGAACCCCGATAGATAGCATCTTATAAAGGGCAGCAGTTGTATCATTCGACACTCGCTAACCACCGCTTGACGAATGCTCATTTTCAGCCCAGTCAATATTTGTAGGGCCATAAGTAGTGACCAACATCTCTACGACATCATATATAGTTATCAATGTATGAAGCCCGTTGAATTGGTTGGTCTACAGTACTATCGATCATTTCTCTCAACTCAGCTGATTCCCTGTGATGAATTCATACCGAATATCCATATATCCATAAATTCGCGAGAAAATAAGTCAAATTTAATCTCGTCAACTTTCTTCTAGATCGGGTTTTTAAACTTAACACATGGGCATCACATCCTTCCGTTTGAATCATCAGCATGTTCTAGTGCTTTGTTCAAAAAGTTACACACCTCATCATGATAAGGTGACACTAATCATGTGGCGCCCCCAAATCTGGGTCCCTTGAACCTTAGACCTGGTGTATCACGATACATCATCTTTGTACTCATTCTATAACTATCGCGGAATATATAATAACGTCCAAATTCAATAAAAAGTTAAAATTGTCATGATATAAGAATTCAATAAAACAAGTTCAAAAATTATTTTATCCAGGAACTAGTAACGTCCAAATTGTCAACATGATACTGATTTGTAGAGTAAAATTCAAGAATGCTCAGAAGAATATTTCCATGAAAAGATACTGGATGAAGCGCAAATATCAATGATATTCCACTAATTTCATGGAGTATAGAAGTTAAAACTTTAACCAACTGAGTTTAATAAGGAATGGAATAACAAAAGAAATCACCAAGCATGCGATAGACCACACAGGCAGGGTATTCCAACAGAATAATAAATAACGGAATCAGGTCCGACGTAAAACGCACAGATAGGATATTCCAACAGAATAATAAAGAAGGAATCAAGTCCGGCATAAAACGCACATACAGGATATTCCAACAGAATAATAAAGATGGAATCAGGTCCGGCGTAGAACGCACAGACAGGATATTCCAACAGAATAATAAAGACGGAATCAAGTCCGACGTAAAACGCGTAGACAGGATATTCCAACAGAATAATAAAACGAAACCAGGTCCGACGTAAAACGCACAGACAGGATGTTCCAACAGAATGATAAAGAATGGAACAATAGAAGAATTTTACCAAGTATAGGGTAGCCCGCGTATACAGGTTATTCTAACAGAATAATAAAGAATGGAATAACAGAAGTTCTCTTCATAGATAAGAAAGAAATAATACCCCCTACCTTTAGAAAAACTGGATACTGGAATAGTGAGGTAGCAGACTTCTCTTCTTCTTTCTATAATTTCTCTCTATAATAATCGCTCCAAAGCTTTTGTGAATTGGTGAGAAATGAAGGAAGAATGAGCTTCTATTTATAGAAAAATATAGTTTCGATAATTGCACGTTTTGGGGCTCGAAAATTTTCAATACAATACCTCCAACTTTTCCTTTATTTTTAATTTAGTCATGGAAGTATTATCAAACTTGCACCACTTCCCCTAATAGTAAATAATGTGATTCAATAATAAATTATGTGAATCAATAGTTCTAGACATGTGAAAATATAAATTACAGTATAGTACCTCCATCTATACCTCCATTTTTAACTTAGTCATGCAAGTATTATCAATCTTGCACCAACTCCCCTAATAGTAACAAGAATGTGAAACAATAGTATACACGTGTGAATAAATAGTTATAATCATGTGAAATAATAGCAATCAATTGCTCATTTATCCGGTTAAATACCCGATTGGTCAATATAACCTCCAAACATCAATTATTATCGAAATAATTGTCGATTTTCACTAACACAAATAATTCCAACACAATGAAACCATTTTTATCAAAAATATAAATTTTGAAATTTCGAAGTTTTATTTTTCTTGAAAAAGTCAATTGTTGATTTTTTGACTAGATAGTGAATTTCGGAAAATTTTGTGTTCATAGACTATTTTTACTAATTTCATCATTCCGGACTCAAATATCACGCCCGCGTCTCCAAATTCAACTCCGAACACAACTTCAATTTTAATAACATTCATCATTAATATTATAACTCACAATATTTATCAACCAGGTCGTTCCAAAGAAAGAGGGGATTTTCCAATAAGGATTTCTCCCTATTGGTGCACAATTAGGTGACCAAACCTCTCCTTGACAGAACTTCTAGACATTGTAAATATTGCAATTTAATAATATGAATAACTTTGTCGTCTCAATTATTGATTTAATAAAATAACATATTATGCAGATGATACTGTGACAATAATCGAATCAATAATATGAGAGATATGATGCAGCAATTACTGTAGCAATAATTGAGTATAACTGAGTGACTTCTCACGTAAGCATCAATAATCAATATCGTGTGCTACTATGCAACCATGCGTATTACTGTACTTTTACTACCGGGTAGTTCAACAATTAACGGTAAAACTTCCGTCGTTATTTTCATAAAGTATTTTTGTTATTTTCTCAATCAGACAATAATTTCGTTGTGGGGGGTCCACCAATGATTGTGCTGTTGTACGAATATTCCCTGTTAAAAAGAATATTCCTCGACCAATCGAATATTATATAACAACTTGCGTACTTTGCAAAATTTGTAAATATTGCCCACAACTATAACATTATATCAAATCCACACCATGATATTCAAAAATATATTTCGAGAAAATTTAACCTTTATTCAAAAAGTTGGGGTCTTACAACCTCCCCTTCTTATGAAATTTTGTCCTCAAAATTAGGGTGCGTACCTGGTATGTCGAAGAGGTGAGGATACTTTGATTTCATTTCAGATTCTAACTCCCAGGTCATTTCCTGAAATCGTGGTTTCTCCACAAAACTTTGACTTGAGGTATAACCTTGGAGCGTAGAATATGTTCCTTCTTATCCAAGATTTTAATAGGAACCTCTTCATGCGTTAAATCTTCCTCTATTTCGTCCAGTTCTAACTCAATAATGTGGTTTGGGTCTTTCACATATTTACGTAACATGGATATGTGAAAAACGTTATGAACACGAGACATACTTGGCGGTAACGCAAGTCTATAGGCCACGGTTCCTACTCGATCGAGGATTAAAAATGGGCCAATTAAATGAGGATTGAACTTTCCTCTCTTTCCAAATCTTGTAACTCCTTTCCATGGAGCAACACGTAATAACACATGATCTCCAATATCGAATTCTACATCCTTTCGATGAAGATCAGCATAACTCTTTTGTCGATCTTGTGAGGTTTTTATACGTTGTCAGATCATTTGAATCTTTTCCGTAGTCATACGTACCAACTCTAGTCCCAACAACGTTGCTTCACCCACCTCATCCCAACATACTGGAGAACAACATTTTCTTCCATACAACGCCTCGAATGGAGCCATGCCGATACTTGCTTGATAACTATTGTTGTAGAAAAACTCCACCAATGGTAAGAACTTGTCCCAACTTCCCTTGAAGTCAATGACACAGAGTCTTAATAGATCTTCAAGTGTTTGAATCATCCTCTCCGACTCCCTGTCCGTCTGAGGATGATATGCCAAACTAAATCGTAAATTCGTGCCCATAGCTTTTTGCAAAGTAACCCAAAATCTTGAAGTGAATCTTGGGTCTCGATCAGAAACTACGGATATTTACATACAATGCAATCTTACAACCTCGTTTATGTACATACGAGCAAGACGTTCAAGTGTATAAGTTTCTCGTATCGGTAAGAAATGAGCAGACTTGGTCAATCTATCAACAATGACCCAAATCGCATCAATGCCTTGAGAAACTTTGGGAAGACCAGTAACGAAATCCATGGTAATGTGCTCCCACTTCCATTTTGGAATTTCAAGTGGTTGTAATGGACCTTTTGGTACTTGATGCTCCGATTTAACTCGTTGACAAATTAGACACCTTGAGATAAATAGCGCTATCTCTCTCTTCATATTGCTCCACCAAAATGTATGATGAAGATCACGATACATTTTGGTACTCCCAGGATGGATTGCAAATGGTGTGTTGTGCGCCTCCATCATTATTTTATACTTTAAATTAGGGTCGTTAGGAACACAAAGTTTTGAGTTGACTCGAAGTATTCCTTCTTCATCGATTCTTGCTTCCGGCATAGCACTTTCTTGCACTTTCTTCCTCATATGCATCAGCTCCGGATCTGTAACTTGAGCAACTTTAACTTTATCAATTAAAGTCGGTTCTACTCGTATATTCGCCATCATCGCATGGTTCCCTGGAGTCTTTAACTCTATCTCCATCCTTTGCAAGTCACAAAAAATGGGCTTTTGTGTTGTGAATATTGCACTCGTACCCGCATATGATCTTCTACTCAATGCGTCAGCTACCACGTTCGCTTTTCCAGGATGGTATTGGATGGTATGATCATAATCTTTCAACAGTTCAAGCCAACGTCATTGTCGTATGTTGAGTTCCTTTTGAGTGAAGAAATATTTGAGGCTTTTATGATCCGTAAAGATCTCCATTTTCTCTCCATACAAGTAATGCCTCCAAATTTTAAGTGCGAAGATAACAGCTGCCAACTCTAGATCATGAGTAGGATAATTCCTCTCATATTCTTTTAGTTGTCTTGAGGCATAGGCTATGACTTTCCCATGTTGCATGAGAACACATCCTAACCCTTTGCCTGAAGCATCACTGTAGATGACAAATCCCTCCGAACCAGATGGTATTATCAGAATAGGTGATGAAATGAGTCTCCTTTTGAGTTCTTGAAAACTCTTCTCACATTCCTCGCTCCAACCGAACTTTGTATCTTTCTGAGTCAGCTGAGTTAATGGAGTAGTGATTCAAGAAAATCCTTCCACGAATCTCCGATAATAACCAGCTAAACCGAGAAAGCTACGTACTTCGGTCACTGATTTGGGTTGCTCCTAGCTTTGAATAGCTTCAATCTTTCCCGGGTCAACGGATATTCTATGACTTGATACTACGTGCTCAAGGAATGTTACTTCCTCAAGCCAGGACTCGCATTTCTTTAACTTGGCATAAAGCTTATATTAACGAAGCTTTTGGAGTATCAGCTTCAAGTGTTGCTCATGATATTCACGGACTTTTAGAATAAATAAGGATGTCATCAATAAAGACGACCACAAAGTGATCCAAATATTCCTTGAATACTCTGTTCATCATATCCATGAAGGCAGCAGGAGCATTAGTCAATCCAAAAGACATGACTAAGAATTCATAATGCCCGTACCGAGTTCTGAAGGCAGACTTTAGAATATCCTCAGTTTTAACCTTCAGCTGATGATATCCAGAACGAAGATCGATCTTTAAAAAATATTGTGCATTTTGTAACTGATCAAACAGGTCATCAATACGTGGCAATGGGTACCTATTTTTGATGGTGACATGATTCAACTCCCGATAATCAATACATAGTCGCAAACTCCCATCTTTCTTCTTCACGAATAGAACAGGAGCACCCCAAGGAGACGTACTAGAACGAATGAAACCAATGTCTTACAATTCCTGCAATTGGGTCTTTAACTCCTGAAGTTCAATAGGAGCCATTCGATATGGGGCTCTGGAAATGGGTTTTGTACCGGGTTCAAGGTCGATACAAAATTTAACTTCACGCTCTGGGGGTAGGCCAGGAAGTTCTTTAGGGAATACGTTAGGAAATTTATTAACAATAGAAATATCCTTCAAATCTGACGTATTTTTGTTTAAATCCGTGACATGAGCTAAGAAAGCTTGACATCCATTTTTCAATAAACGAATAGCTTTATGGCTTGAGATGACCGTGATTGATTTTAATGGTTTGGTCGTTTGAATTCGTATAATAGGTTTATTAGGAATATGAAAGCTAACAACCTTACGAAAACAATCAATTTTAGCATGATGAGTACTTAACCAATCAATCCCTAGAATCACGTCAAATGCAAGTATTTTTAAGGAGATAAGATCGACAAGTAACGTGCGGTTACCGATTTGAATCAAACAAGACTTATAAATAGTGGATGTAATGAAGGTTTCTCCTAATGGAGTTTCAACAGATAAGTCAAAGTCTAATTTCTCCGGAGTCAAATTTAAACGTTGAGCGCAAGTAGGAGAATTAAAACAATGGGTAGAACCGGTATCAAATAAGGTATAGACTTCACTAGAGTTTGTGATAAGCTTACCTGTGATAACCTCGTTCGGGTTCCTTGCTTTCTGGGAGGTCACAACAAACGCTCTCCCTTGCACTACCGTCTTTGACTTTTTTGGGACGGCCTTTGGTGCCTCCATCCTAGCTGAATTTGTCTTCGGTGAACGACAAAATTGAGCTAAGTGACCTTCTCTTCCATAATTATAACATGCTTTGGAAGGCATCGCGCAGTTTGGACTGATGTGTCCCTCCCCTCCGCATTTGAAGCATATGATAGGTGGTCATTCTCCTTCCTTAACAACAGGTGTTGGTGCTGACGTCTTTCTATCATTGTTGAATCTCCTTTTCTTGAAATGTCCATTTTTATTGTCTTGGCTATGATTACCACCGAAGTGGTTACCATTTCTGGCATGTTGATTCCCTCCACGTTTGTTATCACCGCTTCGATGACTGTTACCACTGGTATTTTCATTCTGCCGACTGCTTTCTCTTGGTTGCGTTGACTCATTATCGCGCTCCAACAACTGAGCCCTATTTACAACATCTGAATACAAACACAATTTATGAGAAATAAGATATTGTCGTATCTCCGATTTCAAACCTCTTAAAAACATTCGGGTCATTCGCTCCTCATTATCAACCAAATGGGATACAAATCGGGATAACTCCACAAATTTAGCCTCGTATTGCGACACGGTCATACTGTTTTGTTCCAACTTGATAAACTCCACCTCCTTCATGTGACGAATACTTTCGGGAAAGTACTTGTCGTTGAACAACTCTTAGAACTTCTCCCAAGACATCTTAAGTGTGTCAGGCTGGGTACATTTTACAGATTCCCACTAGAAATTTTCCTCTTCACGCAACATAAAGGTGGCGAAGGGAACCTTTTGTTCCTCGGAGCATCCCAAGACATCAAATATCTTGGTTATCTACTTTATCCATGCTTTCGCCTTAAGTGTTTTTGGCTCTCCAATAAACTCTGGTGGTCCCAGCTCCTTGAAGTGTTTGGCGATGACCGTCCGAGAGTTGCCAGTGTTTCCACTTGCATTTTGGACAGGAGCCACTCTCGCCCGATGTTGCATGAATTGCATGAAGCCTCGGAACATTCCATCGTTCATCATTTGGTCAGTGTTGTTGTTTGCATGAGGATTGTCGCCTTCCTGATGCACATTGTCCTGGTTTTTGATCTGTGGAGACTCAACGGTCTCCTGTGCTCCATTGATGTTCTCAACATTCTCGGATTCCATTTTTAAATACTGCCACAAAACAAAAGTTAATTGACATGAAACATATTATCCCTACACTCTGACTGACCAATTAAATACCAAATAAACTTAGGTAGGTCATAGTAGCGAAGGAATTCCCCGTCTCTCCCCTCCTAGTTCTAGTCTCACATCTTAGTCAGGGATCATATCCCTAAGCTTTGATACCAACTGTGACGCCCCCAAAATAGGTATAGATCACTTATTCTGAGTCATCAAATACATGGTACAGAATACAAATACAACTTAATTATACAACTGTCGTGTAAAGTACGACAAAACATAAGCTGTGAGTTTTAATACAAATATTGTCGTCTAGACAATATTCAAACTCAAATTCAATATTATTACATTTATTTTCCACTATTTCACTAAATAGTGAGGACTACTAATGCTATCATCTGGTCCGTCACTCCGTTTCCCGACTAGTCCCTTCTACGTTCTCATTTCCTGAAGAGAACGATAAAAGTAAAAGGGTGAGCTCAATTAGCCCAGTAGGAAATATTATGACTAAGATAATGCAGAATATATTATCGTTAGCCTTCAACAGTGTTAAACTGATACAATATAACAACTATCAAGTTTAACTGCAGTGGAACAAGCAATCCATTAAAAGAGTCAAGTAGAGAATAAAATCTACTATCTTTTATGATATAAAAGGTTTTTCATCACTTTTATCGCTGGGACTCAGCTTAATAAATAATCCACATCATCGAATCACCCCTGCACTACAACCAAGGATATTCTTTAGTATCACGACCACAATTATCCATGCACTACGGGCCAAGAATATTTGTGTATTCAATAATGGTCATGATCATGCCAACAACTGTCCATCAATGCACTACGAGCCAATGAGGACTTTTACCACATCATTTGTAACATTACGGTCATGATTACACCGAATAATCCCTGGTCATAATCATACCAAGTCCATCTATGCACTATAGGCCACAGATGACTTTCAACAAAATATAAATATGAGGTTGATGACAATGATATAAGAATTCAATAAAACAAGTTCAAGAATTATTTTATCCAGGAACTAATAACGTCCAAATTGTCAACATGATACTGCTTTGTAGAGTAAAATTCAAGAATGCTCAGAAGAATATTTTCATGAAAAGATACTGGATGAAGCGCAAATATCAAGGATATTCCACTAATTTCATGGAGTATAGAAGTCAAAACTTTAACCAACTGAGTATAATAAGGAATGGTGTGACAACCCCAAAATAGGTCCATTCCATCCAACCCATTCCGAGTCGCCAAATACATGGTACAGAAAACAACTATAACTTTATTACAACAATTATCGTGCAAAATATAACAACACATATGCTGTGAGTTTGGATACAAATGTATACCAACTGTAACTCTGGACACCAACTTTGGATAGCACGTCACAATGACACCTTACATAAAGGTATATTCAAAAACTGTTTTAGAAATTAGAATCTTTGAGAAGTTCTCAAGGAAACCTTCATACATGGGAGGCCATGCTTCTAGGTTATGATAGATATCATATGGCAATAGAATTATCATTAGTTGACCCAATAGACCCCAAAGAAAAACGAGAAGATTACTATTATATTCTTCCCAATGGTGAGTCTTCTCTTGACATATTATTATCTTCACTGTCTTTAATTGGGTATTATACTCCAAACAAACACCAAGATTATATAGGTAGTGCTTGTAAATATACTCAGCAAGTGGATGAGTACAATCCTGTCTTATGATTACATGAGGTTGTATATCATTAGACATCTTGTATGATAGTGGCAAAACACCCTTCCAAGTTAAATTCACCTCACCCTCAACATCTATAGACCACCGTTTTATTCCCCTGTTATTCTCCGCTTGTCCCAGCTACACTTTTATTACCTGAAAGGAATTGTGAAGCAAAAGGGTGAGCACAACTAGCTCAGTAAAGAATATTATGACTAAAGATAAATAAATTATCAATAGCCTTCAACAGTAATAAATCAGAGATTTAGAACATATGGTAGATGATAAAACTTTTCAACCATAGTTGCAGCGGAACGAGCAATCCATTAGAAGAGTTAAATAGACCATAAAATCTATTATCTTCTCCATGTTAAAAGTCCATCAACAATGTTTTATCCCTGTAAAATTAATCAATAATTCATGTCCACAATCACGTGTATAACTCATAATCGTAATTGTAGTTCTAAATTCATTTCCTCATCCAGGACAAAGTTAATTTTCATCACCTGAAACATCAAAGATCATGGTTATACCAAATCACAGTTCCTGTTCATAATCATACTGATAAATTCATCTTTGCACTACGAGTCAAAGATATTCATCAACAGTTCATCTTTGCACTACTGACCAAAAATATTCAACAACATGTCATCTTTGCACTACAGGCCAAAGATATTCATCAGTTGGTCATGTTCATCTAAACACATGTTCATCTTCGCACTACTGGCCAAAGATATTCATCAAAAATCATTCATCTTTGCATTACATGCCAAAGATATTCAGTTATATCATTATTTAGGACTGAGGATGATGAAATTTTTTTTAAGAAAACGAATCCAGTGAAACAAAATAATAAATATTAAGGATTCGTACTTCAGCTATTCCATGTCCAAAAATACATCATAAATAATCATAGTGGAATAAAATTCAAGAATGATCAAAACATGGATACAATCAAAGCTAGTATTCATAATAGATATTTTGGACGAAAAACAAAAATTTAATTTTTCTGTGAATAGTGTCGTATTCGTGAATAGTGCCGTATATGTGAATAGTGTCGTATACGTGAATAGTAACTCCGACACCAAAAGATAGAAATTTCACAAAAAACATTATCATGCTTTGTGAATAGTACTCGTGAATAGAACTCATGAATAGTAACTCTGACATAAAAAAGTTCCAAATTTGATAAAAATTCAAACCAATATTTCGGCATAATGATATTGAAGAAATAATATCATTTATGAAGAAAATAATCTCCCTTACCTCAGAAAGAATAGTACTTCTGACTGAAATACTGGATATAGTGCTAAAAGAACTTGCACCGTATAGCAATACTCGAAGTACTAAAATACTCACAAAAATACGCTCAATATATATAGAGAGAAAGAGAGATAAATCTTTAGTTTCTGGTGTGATTTTCAATTCTAACCTAAGCACCCTATTTATAGGAAATTGCTTAGAACACCAAAGCAGAAAATTTAATATAATCATAATATATTATATATAAATTCCTACGCACACATTCAAGGATCTGAATTCAGCCATGCTTAACAACAAGTGGGTCCCACTAACCACAAAAAACATGTTTTATATAATTTTTGTAACAAAATAAATTCAGATCCAATATTTCGGAACTTCAATAATTCATAATAAATAGTCGTGTTATTAGAAAATTCAAATCTTGTGAGTCTTTATAGGAAATTCAATTCTCTACAACTTTATAGAAGAAAGTTTTTCCAAATTCCAAACAGAAATTGACCGAAATCCATATACGGATGATTTTAAAGGCTATAATCAAATTTCAGTCAAGAAATGGGTCCACCAACATGTTTAACATGTTTTAAATAACTTTTGTAACAAAAATACTCTTCCTCCTCATATACTCATATATCCCACATTCATTATAAAAATATCACCATTATTATATTATAATAATATAATAAAATATTATTTTATCAGAAAAGATAAAATATCGATTTTCAACAATTGTCACTTTAAAAATTTTCTCCATCTATATCCACATAAAATGAATATTTTCCTCATCATATAAATCAATAATTAATTATTCACAAATAATATTACAGAATCACAACAATGACAACCAGACAGTTCCTAGGAAAGAGGGAGCTTTCCAATAAGAATTTCTCCTTACTGGCGCGCACTTAGGTGATCAAACATCTCTTTAGACAGAACTTTCTAGACATTGCCAATAATGTTTTCTAATAACATTATTCAGATAATATGAATTATTGCTTCGATAATGGAAAATATTGTGTAGTGACAATTATTAAAACAACAGTAATATAAAATATCAACGCAGCAATTATTGAATCAATAAAATACTGAACAGTAATTACTGTAACAATTATTGAGTAGTGCCTTCTTACGTAAGAATCAATAATTCAACAATACTGTGTAAAACCGTGTGCTACTGTGCAACAACGCGTATTACTTTACTTTACCCATCGGGTATTCCAACAGTGTTAACGGTAATAATTACGCTGTTATTTATAAAAACTCAAATTTATCGTTTTCTTCATTCGATAGTTATCCGTTATGGCGCCCACAAATGGTTGCGCCGTCGTACGAATATTCCCCAACAGAAAGAATATTCCACAACCAAACGAATATTCCCCGACAGAAAGAATATTTTATAACCACTTGCATATTTTGAAAAAAAAATCATATATCACCCTTAACTTTAACTTTTATCAATTTAACCATTTATTAAATTGTAATTATAAGAAAAATTAAATATTTTTATTTCATAAAATTCGGGGTCTTACAATCTCCCCTCCTTATGAAATTTCGTCCTCGAAATTTACGTACCTGGTATTTCGAAAAGCTGAGAATACCTTGTTTTCATTTCAGATTCTATCTCCCGAGTCATCATGATTTCTCCATTGCTCATCTCCCTATAATAACTTCATTTGGGTTCCTCACTTTTTGGGAAGTCATGACAACCACTATCCCTCGAACTACTCAACTTTGACTTGTCTGGGGCAGCATTTGGCGTCATCACTACCGTTGGAACATATTTTTCTATAGGACATATTCCTCCCTCAACTGCCTCTTTGTACTCCTGATTCATGATCTGAATCATCAATCTTCGATCCATATCAAATTCAGGATGACCGCTCTGTACAGGGTAATTCAAAACTCGATGTTGGGTTCTCCCAATTGCTTTCCAAAAAGAGAAATTCATATCATCTATTTTAGTCTTCTTAGATCGGACATCTCTTTCCACAATATCCACGTGTCGTGTGGCTTTTACCCATGCATCACTCATTCTTACTCGTTCAGTTTTTTCTTCTTTCAACTCAGATTCCATCTTTATCATCTTACACTCTGCCAAAGAATGCTTCTGTTCAAGCATCACATATTGGGTAATACAAGCTTGAATTGTTGCATCCTTTTGTTCCACGACCGCCTGTCGTTCTTCAGCCTGCTCTTCTAACTCATGAATACGATTTTGAAATTCTATATTTTGATCATATAATACCTCTAATAAACTCTCCTCAGGTACCTCTTCTTCCTCACTCTCAGCTGTTACCTCTGCGACTATTTCGGGTGCAACTATCAATTCTTCACTCACCACATGGATATCTCTAATTCCTTCTTCGTCTGACCTCACATTATCATGGTTAGTGATTAGAGGTATCCCCACAGTCTCATTCACTCCATTGTTAGCATTCTCAGCTGCCATTCTTAAATACTGCCATAAAATAAGGGTTAATTAAGAAAATTAATGTATCACATAATATTCGTATATTATGACCGACCAACAATTAAGCTTAGGTAGGACACACTAGCGAATGATTTACTCATCTCTCCCCTCCTAGTTATATTCCCTGATCTCCACCAGAGACCATATCCCTAAGCTCTGATACCAACTGTCACAACCCCAAAATAGGTCCATTCCATCCAACCCATTCTGAGTCGCCAAATACTTGGTACAGAAAACAACTACAACTTTATTACAACAATTGTCGTGCAAAATACAACAACACATATGCTGTGAGTTTGGATACAAATGTATACCAACTGTAACTCTGGACACCAACTTTTGATAGCACGACACAATGACACCTTACATAAAGGTATAGTCAAAAACTGTTTTAGAAATTAGAATATTTGGGAAGTGCTCAAGGAAACCTTCATAAATGGGAGGCCATGCTTCTAGGTTATGATAGATATCATATGGCCACAGAATTATTATTGGTTGACCCAATAGACCCTAAAGAAAAACGAGAAGATTACTATTATATTCTTCCCAATGGTGAGTCTTCTCTTGACATATTATTATCTCCACTGTCTTTAATTGGGTATTATACTCCAAACAAACACCAAGATTATATAGGTAGTGCTTGTAAATATACTCAGCAAGTGGATGAGTACAACCCTGTTTTATGATTACATGAGGTTGTATATCATTAGACATCTTGTATGATAGTGGCAAAACACCCTTCCAAGTTAAATTCACCTCACCCTCAACATCTATAGACCACCGTTTTATTCCCCTGTTATTCCCCGCTTGTCCCAGCTACACTTTTATTACCTGAAAGGAATTGTGAAGCAAAAGGGTGAGCACAACTAGCTCAGTAAAGAATATCATGACTAAAGATAAATAAATTATCAATAGCCTTCAACAGTAATAAATCAGAGATTTAGAACATATGGTAGATGATAAAACTTTTCAACCATAGTTGCAGCGGAACGAGCAATCCATTAGAAGAGTCAAATAGACCATAAAATCAATTATCTTCTCCATGTTAAAAGTCCATCAACAATGTTTTATCCCTGTAACATTAATCAATAATTCATGTCCACAATCACGTGTATAACTCATAATCGTAATTGTAGTTCTAAATTCCTTTCCTCATACAGGACAAAGTTAATTTTTATCACCTGAAACATCAAAGATCATGGTTATACCAAATCACAGTTCCTGTTCATAATCATACTGATAAATTCATCTTTGTACTACGGGCCAAAGATATTCATCAACAGTTCATCTTTACACTACTGGCCAAAGATATTCAACAGCATGTCATCTTTGCACTACAGGCCAAAGATATTCATCAGTTGGTCATGTTCATCTAAACACATGTTCATCTTCGCACAACTGGCCAAAGATATTCATCAAAAATAATTCATCTTTGCACTACATGCCAAAGATATTCAGTTATATCATCATTTAGGACTGAGGATGATGAAAAATATTTTAAGAAAACGAATCCAGTGAAACAAAATAATAAATATTAAGGACTCGTACTTCAGCTATTCCATGTCCAAAAATACATCATAAATAATCATAGTGGAATAAAATTCAAGAATGATCAAAACATGGATACAATCAAAACTAGTCTCCATAATAGATATTTTGGACGAAAAACAAAAATTTAATTTTTCTGTGAATAGTGTTGTATCCGTGAATAGTGTCGTACACGTGAATAGTAACTCCGACACCAAAAGATAGAAATTTCACAAAAAACATCATCGTGCTTCGTGAATAGTACTCGTTAATAGTAACTCATTAATAGTAACTCGTGAATAGTAACTCATGAATAGTAACATCGACATGAAAAAGTTTCAAATTTGATAAAAATTCAAACCAATATTTTAGCGTAATGATATTGAAGAAATAATATAATTTATGAAGAAAATAATCTCCCTTACCTCAGAAAGAATAGTACTTCTAACTGAAATATTGGATATAGTGCTAAAAGAACTTGCACCATATAGCAATACTCGAAGTACTAAAATACTCACAAAAATACGCTCGATATATAAAGAGAGAAAGAGGGAGAAATCTTTAGTTTCTGGTGTGATTTTCAATTCTAACCTAAGCACTCTATTTATAGGAAATTGCTTAGAACATCAAAGCAGAAAATTTAATATAATAATAATATATTATATATAAATTTCTATGCACACATTTAAGGATCTGAATTCAGCCATGCTTAACAACAAGTGGGTCCCACCAACCACAAAAAACATGTTTTAAATAATTTTTGTAACAAAATAAATTCAGACCCAATATTCCAGAACTTCAATAATTCATAATAAATAGCCCTGTTATTAGAAAATTTGAATCTTGCAAGTTTTCATAGGAAATTCAATTCTCTACAACTTTGCAGAAAAAGTTTCTCCAAATTCCAAACAGAAATTGACTGAAATTCACATACGGATGATTTTAAAGGCTATAATCAAATTTCCGTCAAGAAATGAGTCCACCAACATGTTTCACATGTTTTAAACAACTTTTGCAACAAAAATACTCTTCCTCCTCATATACTCATATATCCCACATTCATTGTAAAAATATCACCATTATTATATTATAATAATATAATAAAATATTATTTTATCAGAAAAGATAAAATATCGATTTTCAACAATTGTCACTTTAAAAATTTTCTCCATCTATATCCACATAAAATAAATATTTTCCTCATCATATAAATCAATAATTAATTATTCACAAATAATATTATAGAATCACAATAATGACAACCAGGAAGTTCCCAGGAAAGAGGGGGCTTTCCAATAAGAATTTCTCCTTACTGGCGCGTAATTAGGTGACCAAACCTCTCCTTAGACAGAACTTTCTAGACATTGCCAATAATGTTTTCTAATAATATTATTCAGATAATATAAATTATTGTTTCGATAATGGAAAATACTGTGTAGTGACAATTATTAAAATAACAGTAATATAAAATATCAACGCAGCAATTATTGAATCAATAAAATACTGAACAGTAATTACTGTAACAATTATTGAGTAGTGTCGTCTTACGTAAGAATCAATAATTCAACAATACTGTGTAAAACCGTGTGCTACTGTGCAACAACACGTATTACTTTACTTTACCGACCGGGTATTCTAACAGTGTTAACGGTAACGATTACGCTGTTATTTATAAAAACTCAAATTTATCATTTTTTTCATCCGACAGTTATACGTTATGGGGCCCATAAATGGTTGCGCCGTCGTACAAATATTCCCCAACAGAGATAATATTCTACAACAAACGAATATTCCCCGACAGAAAGAATAATTTATAACCACTTGTATATTTTTTAAAAAAATATTATATATCACCCTTAACTTTAACTTTTATCAATTTAACCATTTACTGAATTGTAATTATAAGAAAAATTGAATACTTTTATTTCATAAAATTCGGGGACTTACAAATGGAATAACAAAAGAAATCACCAGGCATTCAATAGACCGCACAGGCAGGTTATTCCAACAGAATAAAAAATAACGGAATCAGGTCCGACGTAAAACGCACAAACAGGATATTCTAACAGAATAATAAAGACGGAATCAGGTCCGGCGTAAAACGCACAGACAGGATATTCCAACAGAATAATAAAGACGGAATCAGGTCCGGCGTAGAACGCACAGATAGGATATTCCAACAGAATAATAAAGACGAAATCAAGTCCGGTGTAAAACACACAGACAGGATATTCCAACAGAATAATAAAGACGGAACCAGGTCCGGCGTATAACGCACAGACAGGATGTTCCAACATAATGATAAAGAATGGAACAACAGAAGAATTTCACCAAGTATAGGGTAGCCCGCGTATACAGGTTATTCTAACAGAATAATAAAGAATGGAATAACAGAAGTTCTCTTCACAGATAAGAAAGAAATAATACTCCCTACCTTTAGAAAAACTGGATACTGGAATAGTGAGGTAGCAGACTTCTCTTCTTCTTTCTATAATTTCTCTCTATAATAATCACTCTAAAGCTTTTGTGAATTGGTGAGAAATGAAGAAAGAATGAGCTTCTATTTATAGAAAAATATAGTTTCGATAATTGCACGTTTTGGGGCTCAAAAATTTTCAGTACAATACCTCCAACTTTTCCTTTATTTTTAATTTAGTCATGGAAGTATTATCAAACTTGCACCACTTTCCCTAATAGTAAATAATGTGATTCAATATTAAATTATGTGAATCAATAGTTCTAGACATGTGAAAATATAAATTACAGTATAGTACCTCCATCTATACCTCCATTTTTAACTTAGTCATGCAAGTATTATCAATCTTGCACCAACTCCCCTAATAGTAACAAGAATGTGAAACAATAGTATACACATGTGAATAAATAGTTATAATCATGTGAAATAATAGCAATCTATTGCTCATTTATCCGGTTAAGTACCCGATTGGTCAATATAACCTCCAGACATCAATTATTATCGAAATAATTGTCGATTTTCACTAACACAAATAATTCCAACACAATGAAACCATTTTTATCAAAAATATAAATTTTGAAATTTTGAAGTTTGATTTTTCTTGAAAAAGTCAATTGTTGACTTTTTGACCAAATAGTGAATTCCGAAAATTTTTGTGTTCATAGACTATTTTTACTAATTTCATTGTTCCGGACTCAAATATCACGTTCCCGTCTCCAAATTCAACTCCGAACACAACTTCAATTTTAATAACATTCATCATTAATATTATAACTCACAAGATTTATCAACCAGGTCGTTCCCAAGAAAGAGGGGGTTTTCCAATAAGGATTTCTCCCTATTGGCGCGCAATTAGGTGACCAAACCTCTCATTGACAGAACTTCTAGACATTGTAAATATTTCAATTTAATAATATGAATAACTTTGTCGTCTCAATTATTGATTTAATAAAATAACATATTATGCAGATGATACTATGACAATAATCGAATCAATAATATGAGAGATATGATGCAGCAATTACTGTAGCAATAATTGAGTATAACTGAGTGACTTCTCACGTAAGCATCAATAATCAATACCGTGTGCTACTATGCAACCATGCGTATTACTGTACTTTTACTACCGGGTAGTTCAACAATTAACGGTAAAACTTCCGCCTTTATTTTCATAAAGTATTTTTGTCATTTTCTCAATCCGACAATAATTTTGTTGTGGGGGGTCCACCAATGATTGTGCCGTTGTACGAATATTCCCTGCTAAAACGAATATTTCCCAACCAATCGAATATTATATAACAACTTTCGTACTTTGCAAAATTTATAAATATTATCCACAACTATAACATTATATCAAATTCACACCATAATATTCAAAAATATATTAGAAAATTTAATCTTTATTCAAAAATTTGGGGTCTTACAACTTGGATAAAAAGAAGAAAATTTCATTTTTCGGTGAATAGTGCCATATTCGTGAATAGTAACTCCGACACCAAAAGATAGAAATTCCACAAGAAAAATCATCATGCTTCGTGAATAGTACTTGTGAATAGTAACTCGTGAATTGTAACTCATAAATAGTAACTCGTGAATAGTAACTCATGAATAGTAACCCCGACATGAAAAGTTCTAAATTTGATAAAAAGTTCCAACCAATATTTCGGCATAATGATATTGAAGAAATAATATCACTTACGAAGAAAATAACATCTCTTAACTCAAAAAGATAATACTTCTGGCTGGAATACTGGATATAGTGCTGAAGGAACTTGCACCGTATAGCAACACTCAAAGTATCAAAATACTCACAAGAATACGCTCGATAATATAGAGAGAGAAAGAGAGAAAACTTATGAATTCTGGTGTGATTTTAAATTCTAACTAAGCACCATATTTATAGGAAAATGCTTAGAACGCCATAGAAGACTAACTTGCTACCTGATGGCTTTACTTGTTACTATTGCCATCCACCACATTTGAAATTCAATTGAGCACATTTCTCAACAACCAATTCTAGAATTTTCCAAAATGTTTTATCATTTAAACAATAATCAGAAACTTTAATTGTAACACTCCCTTCCCGAAAAGGAAAGGGAGGCCACGTGCAAAGCACAACAAACCTCAAAATAAGAAAACAGAGCACTAATAACCTCAAAATATTAATAGTGGCGATCCATTAATAGCGTACTAAATGCAATTCTCCAAATAGAGTCACAATAATCAAAACTTAAAATTCGAAACAACCTAGATGGTCAAAGGCAACTCTCTCATCACCCTAGCCCTGAATCACCCCTGCAAACCTGCCGAAAGAAAAACACAGCATGAGCCAATTGCCCAGTACGGATATAAAGATACAAAAGATATACAACTAAAATACAAAATCAACTAAGACAAAATATTGCCTCTAACAAAATAAAATCTCTGAAGATTTGAATAGAATATATTTGAACCAACAGAATTAATGAAACAGACAGAATATTAAAGAAATTACGAACTGAAGTAACTAATCCGACGAATTAAACTGAACAGTAGCCAATAACTAATACAATAAAATAATAGGCTGAAACAAAGTGCTGGAGTTATTTCATACCTATTGAGCTCAGAAATATACCTTGCCACATAGGCAAGTCAAAAAAATGCCACACAGGCAAGTCAAAATAATGCCACACACGCAAGTCAAAACCATACCACACAGGCAAGTCAAATGATGCCACACATGCAAGTCAAAACCATGCCACACAAGCAAGTCAAAATAATGCCACACAAGCTAATCACACATTGGACCGCGAATCCAAATGTATGCAAATCGGGTAGGTGTGTTTGGCACAACATCACCAATTCGCAGAATAGAAAACTAGGGTTAACCCTTACGCCTCCCACAACAAAACACCAAATGGCCCAAAACGGAGACGCCGTGGACTAATCACACCGCCACGGAAAGTGTCATGTCTCTCGTGCCAAGACGACATGCCTGTAGTACCCCCACAGGTGGTTATAGCTCAGGTATACACTACGGTTATTCTAACAAAATACCATGTCACAACACATGCGACATAATATTTACAAAAAGGGTTCTATATGTACATGTTGAACCAAATCAAATTCTAGTCACAAAGTCTCAAAAGAAGGTAGCAACATGTACCGCTCTACAATTATTAAAAATAAATACTAAGCATGATATCCTAATTCAAAGAGTACAAATACGAGTCCAAGGTGTCAACTCCAAAATGAAACAAATATATGAATTTCACAAGAAATAATTATGTGAAATAATAATAGAATTTCGAAATAAGGGACAAAACGAACAAATCAAATTTAACAAGAATGTCGCTGAAAGAGTACGGAATCCGTACCTGATACTTCCAAATTATTTATAGCACACTCTACAAAATCTTACCCTCAATGCCAACGATATCAAATACGAAACGTTATTTGCAACCTAAACATATTCACCTCAAATTAAAAACAATCCAAACTAATAATTCCAAAATAATTCATAATCTATTTAATATGCCTTTAATCAATTATTAATACTCCAAAATTTATATTCCAAATATAACTTGATTAGACTCTCTCCGTTCAACTAATTAAACAACATACTAATAAATATAAGTTTATAAATTACTGAACAATTTAATTTATAGTAATATAAGATTAATTTCCAATTGCATTAGATTCACAAAATAAGCCTGAATAAATTTCATATGATCTCAGAAAACTTATAAAATATGTTATTACTCTCCATTTTTTTTAAAACAGTACCTTATTTATAAATATTATATACATTCTATAATATTGAACATCTGTGGACTGAAGAAAAAGAAATCTACCTAGCAAGTTTATCCCACGGACGTGGGGCAGTTTGTTTGGTTTCCAACCTGAAAGAAAGAGATTATGCCATATCAAGACATTTGGTTTCCAACCTGAAAGTCTAGTATTAGACTTTATGAATCAACTAGATCTAGGTGTTGTCTTATTCTATTATACTATAAATAAATATTGCAACTCGTAGGTGCGGTGCTTCCTTAGGATGTTGTTCAATTAAATATTAGTTCTTGATGTTCCTACGATTCTTTGTCATGGTTTTTTTTTTGCAAAGGACAATGGAAGGGCTGTATATACACTACTAGTAGTAATATTTCATTAGTACTACACTATTAATTCAATAACCAAGCATAGACTCACATGAATAATAAAATGAATTCAATTCCTCTTCTTGGTTCTTGTATCGTCGCTGTTCGTCTTCTTCTCTATTCTTGCCGCCGCTTCCCCAATCTTTCTCTCTATTTTTTTAACGAATAAAGGTAGGGTTTAATTTATGTTTGATTTATTTATATTATTAATTTACCAAATTTTAATAGGATTTAATATTGTCCAAATATAAATTAAACCCAACTAGTTTTTAGGCCCAATTTTATCAAGTTAATTTATTCAACACTTATTAATATATTAGCCAAAAATAAATTAAACAACTAGTTTGACCCAATAAATGACAAAGTCCAATTAATATGCTTTAAAACAAAATAATTTTTATTATTTAATATTATTATTTTTTTTATTTTTTTATTTTTTTTTTCTTCGGGTATTACATCACCTACCCCTTAAAAATGATTCCGTACCCGGAATCAAAAGAATGAAAAGTACCTAATTATAAAAAAGATGCGGATATTCCGATCGAATAGACTCCTCCATCTCCCAAGTAGCTTCCCGCTCCGTAACAAAAGGAATTATCTTCCACAATTTTAATTTAATCAGTTGTTTAATTATCTACTAAACGAATTTAATTTTTCAAACAAAACAAAGAAGAAAAGAGGGAAACAAAATCATTTACCTTTTTCAATTTAAACACAACTATATAAGATAAAATCAATTAATATTTAATTATTAATAAAAAATATGGGTTATTATATTTTTCACCCCTTAAAAATAATTCCGTCCTCGAAATTCAAATAAGATACAAAAATAATTTAGTTACGACGTAGCGCCGCCATTTGTAACGATCAATGCGGATAAGTCATCTCTCCACGTAATTATTCATGTACTCGTAAAAGATTCGTCAGCTATCGTGTCAAGCCTTGGTAAGATTCTTCGCGTTGCATCAAATTAGATCACATGATCCACCGTTAGTGCGGGTCGTCGCTAATATCTTTAGAGTTTCATTCTTGTAAATATACTCTTCGGAACATAATTCGAAATCACAAACATTTTTCTTCATCTAAATACGATTCAAATAACCAAAATATTTAAATTATTTTTAACTCGTTAAAATGTTTATATTCCACACATGACAAAGATCTAACAAATTATTTTTATTTAATTTTACATAAATTCACGCAAAACTCTAAAGACATCAGATAACCAAAACAACTATGCAAACCATATTACCAACTCTCCCCAAGTCCTCAAGAGCTTCAAAATATCTCATCCTTAATTTGAACTATTCACCAAATAATATTACACCAAAGAATATACTACTAATATATCTTTATCACCAACTCTCCTAAGTCCTTAAGAGTTTCAAAATATCATAACCTCCAATCAAATTAGTTCTCAAATATTATTACACCAAAAATATACTACTACTAAGATCTCTCCATCACCATACCAAACTCCAAATCATATATCCTACTATCTGAATAAACAAACGATAGCTTTCAAAATCTCTTAAAGATTCATCACTTAATATCTAATCATTTAATAAATCAATCATTCTCTTAGTGCAAACCTTAACCCAACAAATTCCAAAATCTCTTCATACTATCACTCAAAATTTCATATAAGATAACTCCAATATTCTACTAGGAAATAATCGCAAAATTCATTTACTCCAAAAAATTAATCTAATTACCTCGAATCTTTACAACAACTCAAAATTACAAGAGAGATCCTTTGTACTTAATAGTTTTCACTTTATCATATTATCCCACCGATTCACATACCTCAAATTATTCACAACTTAACAAAAATCAGAATCTAACCCAAATAAAATCCTCAATTCCAAAATCATAATAATTTGTAATTACCTGAAATAACTCTAACAAATAATTCTCCAATATTAAAACTCACTGATACAACAGCTCATATCATAATCGTATAATCATTTCTTAACTGAACAAAGTATGACATTATTCTCTTTAATGATCAAATCAACATCCTTAACTAACATTATTGCTCCAACGAATATAACAATAATAATCTTAACAAGTTAACTCGCCTTTCTCAAATCAATTACAATTTAAAGAGCTAAAAACACTTTGTCAAAATTAAGACCAACCAAACAGAGAACAAAATCAAATCAAACTCTTACGTCTACCCAATGATTTATCCACAACTCACAGGAAAAAACTAAATAGGTTTTCTACAAGAAAGAACCTAAGCTTTGATACCATCTCTGTAACACCCCCTTCCCGAAAAGGAAAGGGAGGCCACATGCAAAGCACAACAAACCTCAAAATAAGAAAACAGAGCACTAATAACCTCAAAATATTAATAGTGGTGATCCATTAATAGCGTACTAAATGCAATTCTCCAAATAGAGTCACAATAATCAAAACTTAAAATTCGAAACAACCTAGATGGTCAAAGGCAACTCTCTCATAACCCTAGCCCTGAATCACCCCTGCAAACCTGCCGGAAGAAAAACACAGCATGAGCCAATTGCCCAGTACGGATATAAAGATACAAAAGATATACAACTAAAATACAAAATTCAACTGAGACAAAATATTGCCTCTAACAAAATAAAATCTCTGAAGATTTGAATAGAATATATTTGAACCAACAGAATTAATGAAACAAACAGAATATTAAAGAAATAACGAACTGAAGTAACTAATCCGATGAATTAAACTGAACAGTAGCCAATAACTAATACAATAAAATAATAGGCTGAAACAAAGTGCTGGAGTTATTTCATACCTATTGTGCTCAGAAATATACCTTGTCACATAGGCAAGTCAAAACAATGCCACACAGGCAAGTCAAAATAATGCCACACAGGCAAGTCAAAACCATGCCACACAGGCAAGTCAAATGATGCCACACAGGCAAGGCAAAACCATGCCACACAAGCAAGTCAAAATATTGCCACACAGGCAAATCACACATTGGACCGCGAATCCAAATGTGTGCAAATCGGGTAGGTGTGTTTGGCATAACATCACCAATTCGCAGAATAGAAAACTAGGGTTAACCCTTACGCCTCCCACAACAAAACACCAAACGTCCCACTTCCTCTGGAGCCCAAAATGGAGACGTCGTGGACTAATCACACCTCCACAGAAAGTGTCATGTCTCTCGTGCCAAGACGACATGTCTGTAGTACCCCCACAGGTGGTTATAACTCAGGTATACCCTACGGTATATTCTAACAAAATACTATGTCACAACACATGCGACATAATATTTACAAAAAGGGTTCTATATGTACAGGTTGAACCAAATCAAATTCTAGTCACAGAGTCTCAAAAGAAGGTAGCAACATGTACCGCTCTACAATTATTAAAAATAAATACTAAGCATGATATCCTAATTCAAAGAGTACAAATACGAGTCCAATGTGTCAACTCCAAAATGAAACAAATATATGAATTTCACAAGAAATAATTATGTGAAATAATAATAGAATTTCGAAATAAGGGACAAAACGAACAAATCAAATTTAACAAGAATGTCGCTGAAAGAGTACGGAATCCGTACCTGATACTTCCAAACCATTTATAGCACACTCCACAAAATCATACCCTCAATGCCAACGATATCAAATACGAAATGTTATTTGCAACCTAAACATATTCACCTCAAATTAAAAACAATCCAAACTAATAATTCCAAAATAATTCATAATCTATTTAATATGCCTTTAATCAATTATTAATACTCCAAAATTTATATTCCAAATATAACTCAATTAGACTCTCTCCGTTCAACTAATTAAACAACATACTAATAAATATAAGTTTATAAATTACTGAACAATTTAATTTATAGTAATATAAGATTAATTTCCAATTGCATTAGATTCACAAAATAAGCCTGAATAAATTTCATATGATCTCAGATCACTTATAAAATATGTTATTACTCTCCTTTTTTTTTAAAACAGTACCTTATTTATAAATATTATATACATTCTATAATATTGAACATCTGTGGACCGAAGAAAAAAAATCAACCTAGCAAGTTTATCCCACGGACGTGGGGCAGTTTGTTTGGTTTCCAACCTGAAAGAGAGAGATTATGCCATATCAAGACATTTGGTTTCCAGCCTAAAAGTCTAGTATTAGACTTTATGAATCAACTAGATCTAGGTGTTGTCTTATTCTATTATACTATAAATAAATATTGCAACTCGTAGGTGCGGTGCTTCCTTTGGATGTAGTTCAAAGTAAATATTAGTTCTTGATGTTCCTTACGATTCTTTGTCATGATTTTTTTTTTTTGCAAAGGACAAGGGAAGGGCTGTATATACACTAGTAGTAGTAATATTTCATTAGTACTACACTATTAATTCAATAGCCAAGCAGAAACTCACATGAATAATAAAATGAATTCAATTCCTTCTCTTGGTTCCTGTACCGCCGCTGCTCGTCTTCTTCTCTATTCTTGCCGCCGCTTCCCCAATCTTTCTCTCTGTTTTTTTAACGAATAAAGGTAGGGTTTAATTTATGTTTGATTTATTTATATTATTAATTTACCAAATTTTAATAGGATTTAATATTGTCCAAATATAAATTAAACCCAACTAGTTTTTAGGCCCAATTTTATCAAGTTAATTTATTCAACACTTATTAATATATTAGCCCAAAATAAATTAAACAACTAGTTTGACCCAATAAATGACAAAGTCCAATTAATATGCTTTAAAACAAAATAATTTTTATTATTTAATATTATTATTTTTTTATTTTTTTATTATTTTTTTCTTTGGGTATTACATTAATAATTCATAAAAAATAACCCGTTTATCAGAAAAATACGAATTTTATGTCCATTCCACACGAAATCAAATTTTCTACAACTTTGTAGCTTTGAGTTTTTTCAAATTCCAAATAAAAAATACCCGAAATCCACAAATGGGTGATTTTTAAATACTTCTAATCCGACAAAATACTGATAAAATACCTCTGCATTAATTCTTTCATTAATAACAACATAAATAAATCCATCATTTATATCCACATAAAAATAAATTATTCCATATCATATGAATCAATAATTAATTATTCACAAATAATATTAAAGAATCACATTTATGACAACCAGGCTGTTCCCAGGAAAGAGGGGGCTTTTCGATAAGGATTTCTCCTTACTGGCGCGCAATTAGGTGACCAAACCTCTTCTTGACAGAACTTTCTAGACATTGCCAATAATGTTATCTAATAATATTATTCCAAATAATATGAATTATTGATCTGATAATGGAGATGATGTGTAGTGACAATTATTGAGCAACAATAATATTAAATATCAACGCAGTAATTATTGAATCAATAAAATAAAATATTGAACAGTAACTACTGTAACAATTATTGAGTAGTGTCTTCTTACGTAAGGATGAATAATTCAACAATATTGTGCAATACTGTGTGCTACTGTGCAACCACGCGTATTACTGTATTTTAATCATCGGGTATTCCAACAGTGTTAACGGTAACAACTATGATGTTATTTATAACAACCCAAACTTTGTTATTTTCTTCATCCGATAGTTATCCGTTATGGGGCCCACAAATGGCTGCACCGTCGTACAAATATTTCTCTACAGAAAGAATATTCCATGACCAAACGAATATTCCCCAACACAATGAATATTTTATTACCACTTACTTATTTTGCAAAATTTGCATATTTCACCTATAACCAAAGTATTATATCAAATTAACACCTTATTATTCACAATAATAATTAGAGAAAATTAGATTTTATTCATTAAAAAATTTGGGGTCTTACAAAAACATGCATGATGAATTCCTTTTGTCTGACTTTATTTGTCAAAAAAAATCATCTTTATATTAATTTTGCTTGCTTTTGTCTCAGTCAGATACGATGCTACAGAAAATCGCTTGATAACTGACCTTTCTCAACAGAGAAGAATTATTAAGCGTAGGTACAATTTGCTATTTGTAATCTTCTTTTTCCCTTTGATTTGTTGCCTCTTTTATCTTCTTATAACTCAACTCCTTTGTGTATATCCACTCGCCACTTCGGTAGTTGTAATGATATGCAGATATTACCTAGTAGAGAGAGCAAAGGATGCTAACATTGTTGGAATACTGGTGGGAACTCTTGGCATTGGTATGTTTACATCTGAGAGTTTTTATTATTTGTTTGCTGCATTCTTCATGTAGGATTTCTCTTTAAAAATTCATTTCTGGAGATGAATAGCCTGTGATGTGCTAATGTAATATGCATTATTGTTCGAGTCTATAGAGTTAACGAAGAAAAGATTTCTTGTTTCTTTTAGACTTTTAGACTTTTTGATGATTTTTGTTTTCCCTACTTAAGCCATGTCTAAGTTACTCTTAGCTTAGGTTGTATTTAACGTAACCGTGCACAAATTTATAAGATCTACTCATTTTACTTTGGATTATTCTAGTTATAATATGTTTTTACATAGTTGTTCTGATAAAAATAGAAAATTTTAATTTTTTTGGAAATTATTATATAATACCTAGTAATAATTTGGGTTCATCCAGCACATTAGTCTAATGATGCATCTTGTTAGACTACTAAATGTTTTTTCTAAAAACATTATGCAGTTGATTATCTTCATATGATTCATCAAATGAAAGAGTTGATCACAGGAGCTGGGAAGAAGGTCTACACTTTGGCCATGGGAAGACCAAATCCTGCAAAACTCGCTACTTTTCCCGAGGTAAACTTTGATAAGTGCACTTAAGAATAAACATTTTTCATTCAGAAGTGGAGTTTAAGCGATTTTTTTTCTCTCTTTCTCAGTGTGATGTTTTCATTTATGTCTCTTGTGCACAAACTGCTCTTCTGGATAGCAAAGAGTTCTTAGCTCCTGTTATTACCCCCTTTGAAGCAATGCTCGCATTCAGCAGGTACTGATCTAGAATAACAATATCACCAACTCCTATGAGAAAGTTGTGTCTTCATTGTATATGGTTGTATCACTTTTCAGTGGTTTGTTTATCTGTTTTATATATAATGCTACTACGGTTTGTTTGACTTCCTTTTTTTTCTTCTTCTTGTTGTTGGAATGACGAAGTTGGCAGAAATTCCACATGGTACTGAATACTAGAAATATGTTATGTGTGCATAGCTATCCTCAAGTTTCTTAATGTAGAAGCAATTCCAGCCTTTCTTTTGTTGTTGTTGATACACAATTAGCCTGTGTGAGAAATCATGTTGTGAGCTTGTATATTCATGTTATCTTGTTTAAGGCATTTTATTTAGTCAATTGAAGGACTCTGGAATCTTTCTATATGCTCAACCATTTAATAAATATTGTGTGTAGTCTGTTGGTTTAATAATATTAGTACCACGTAGCAACTTTATTGTCTTTGTGTATTGATTTTGGCATTAAGTGCCTCTAGTGACATATTTGTTTCATTTTCCCGACTTGCTATTATTTTTAAATATGTGCAGGAAGACTGCTTCTACGACTTGCCTTACAATTAGAGGCGGAACCAAGGGGGGGCAGGGGGGCACCTGCCCCCGGTAGGTTGGTACTAAGGTTAAGGTTTAGAGGGAAAAAAATGATATTTACATATATTTTATATCTTTTTTGTAAATTTTTTCTTATAGGTCCTACATCTCAATGCGATTGAGAAACGTAAATTTGAATTGTCTAAATAATGACAAAATATTTGCAAATAAAAAACATAAAGAGGCGATTTGTTTTTGTTCAATATAAAATTATAATGAATTTTTTAAAATTAAATTAAGATATTTTTAAACTCTAAATTAATATAATTTTTTTAATTTTTAAAATTTTGTGGCACATGCTCTCAATAGTCAAAATCAATTAAAAGTCGCATGAAAACACAATTTCTATCTTATTTGATGCATTATAAAATCCAAATTAACCTTTAATTTAATTCATGGGTGATATAATAAGCATCTCAATTTTTAAATGCATTCTTCTCCCAAAAAACTCCAAATTAACCTTTAGTTAATATATAATCAAGAAATCTTTGTGAAGAGATTCAATCAAATATGCTCATTTCTATATTCATACAATTTTTACAAACACATTGAATTATTATATTTTCCAACAATTGAAAACGAGCAAATTTTGAGACGTTTTCAAACTATACAGACTCGCATGATACAGTTGTCTCATCTTAGTCGTACAATCTAAAGAAGTACTTCAAGTGTCAATAAATAAAAAAAAATTTACTGATGTATTTTGACCCCCCTATGAAAACCTTCTGGTTCCGCCACTACTTACAATACTGGGTATCAAATTTCCGTGCTACGTTTACGGAAGACAAGGGACAAAATTATGAAGTGTACTCTCTCTATATATGTAGATATATACTTTGATTGAAGAACTGTGGTAGCTTTAGATGGTTAATTGTAAAGATAATGAATGATTATCTAGTGGATGATTTTATTAAGTTAATAATATTTTAGTTTTTTGTATTTTTGTCATTATTTGCTATAGGAACATTGAGACAGCCAAGTACACAAAAAGAATGTCAAATTCTGATTTGGCAACAATATAATTCGTTATCAAAGCATTGAACAAGTTTTAATATAGTAACAATTTTTTATACATTTAGCAACAAATTTTCGTTGCTAATGGCATTAAAAATATAATATTTGGCAATGAAAAATTAACCTAATAACAACGGAGAAGATATTGTTGTTAATACTAACATAAAATGCAATATTTTTTATCGTTGCAAATCATATCAACTTTCGTTGCACATATAAAGAAACGACAACATATAATGTCGTTGCTAATCAACGACTTTCGTTGCTATTGAAAAATAACCATCAACAAACATTTTCGTTGCTGGTTCAACATAATGTCGTTGCCAAATACTATAATCAGCAACGAAAATCGTTGCTAAAAAGTTTACATTCCGCAACGAAAGCAAGCTTAGGCAACAATTTTCATAATTTACTGCAACGAAAGATGTCGTTACAAAATGGTGTCAATTGCAATGAAAATGCATGGTCGTTGCAAAAAAAAAGAGTTCATTTCGTTGCCAATTAGCAGGCTTTCGCAACGAAATAGAGTTTTTAGCAACGAAATTTTAATTATTCTGCAACAATATATTTTGTTGCTAAATGATCAATATCTCTGTACGAAAGCCAAATTTCGTTGTAAAATGTAATACTTTTGGCAACGAAAAAAAACTTTCGTTGCGGAACAATTAGCAATGTTCATTTCTCAACGAAAGATGCAACAACATTAAAGTCGTTGCCAAAACCCTTTTACAACAAAATTTGGCACCTTTAGCAACGAAAATTGGTTGTTGCTAAAGCCCCATTTTTTTGTAGTGAATTTAACTAATTCAAAATAATTAACGTTATTTAGTAAAAAATATTAACGTTAATTATTTTTTGATGATTTTAATTGAATTAACGTTAATTATTTTGAAATTTTGAATTAGTTGAATTTTTGAATTTTAAAAATATTAACGTTAATCATCAAAATACTAAAAATATTAGTTGAATTTTCAAAATACTAAAAATATTAATGTTAATTTTATAATATTCAACATTAACTTCGATAACGTTATTTAGTATTTTGAATATTAACGTTAAAAATATTATATCAATTAGTTGTATAATGGTTTTTAGTATTTTGAATTTTAAAAATATTATTTAGTATTATGATTTTAGTAATTTAAAATTTTTATATCAATTAGTATTTAGTATTATGATTTTAGTATTTTAATGATGTAAATTAAATTTTTGTTGTTTTGATTAATTAACAAAATAATTTGAATTTTAGTATTTTATTATTTTTTAAATTTGATTTTTTTAGTATTTTAGTATTTCTTTTAATAAGTATTTTAGTTTTTTTAATTATTATTTGATGTAAATATGTTATGTTTTGAATTTTAGTATTTTGATTAAATGATGTAAATATGTTATACAACTTGTTTTATTTAATTAGTTGTTTTGATTAGTTAACAAAATAATTTGAATTTAAGTGTTTTGATAAAATGATGTAAATATGTTATGCTTTTATTATTTTGAATTTTAGTATTTTTATTTTGATTAAATGACATATTTACATGTGTCAGGGACATTTTTGAACCTTTTATCTTTAAGCCTACATGTGTCTGCCACGTCAGCCAATTTTAACCCCGTTTGTCTTCTGTTAATGGCAGGGGCACGGGTGACCCAAAAAGTGTAATGTTAAGGGTACTTTTGGACAAAACAAGTATTGGGTGCTCGGTAGACATCGCGATAAATGTCAGGGACATTTTTGAATCTTCTCCTATACAATCTATGTATGCATCATCAACTGCCCATCACTTTTCTCTCTCCTCCTTATCTTCAATTTTACTTGCACAATTAAATAAACAATTGGCTAAATGGTGGAGTAACACATGAGGTAATGATTAAAGGTAAAGATAACATCACACGGGCTTGTCCTCTCTCATTGGCCAAAATAGATGGCTACCTTATCTCCTCATTTTTTGTTTATTTTTATTGCCAATACTTGCTTAATATAATGACTAACAAGTCCCTCCCAAGTTGGACTAAGTTTGGGCCACTAGATTAATTGCTTGGGCTTTCTTTATTAAATCATTGGAATATTCGTTTGGGAATATTCATTTGGTCGGGAAATATTCTTTTTATCGGGGAATATCCGTACGACGACACAATCATTGGTGGACCCCATAACGGAATAACTGTCGGATATAGAATTAAAGCGACATAAATAACATTTTTTATAAAAATAACAGTAAAACTTTTACCGTCAAACTGTTAAAATACCGGTGATAAAGTACAGTAATACGCGTGGTTGCACAGTAGCAAACAGTGTTTTACAGTATCTCTGATTATTGATGCTTACGTAAGAAGTCACCCAATTTTATTTAAAAATTGTCACAGTAGTTGTTGTATAGTATCTCATATTATTGATTCAATTATTGTCACATTATCATCTGCACAATATTTTATATTATTAAATCAATAATTGAGACAACACATTTATTCATATTATTATTTGCATTATTGACAATGTCTAGAAAGTTCTGTCGTGGAAAGAGGTTAGGTCATCTAATTGCGCGCCAATAAGGAGAAATCTTTATCGGAAAGCCCCCTCTTTCCTAGAAATGATCTGGTTGTCAATATTGTAAGTTATAATATTAATGATGAATACATTAAAAATGTGTTTATTAAAAAGATAAGTGATTTGTGGTAAATATTTATATAAATAGAGGGGTTGGTCATGATGCATTTGTTGTAAGTTGACTTATTTTTTCATGGAGAGATGTACTAATTTCTGGACCTTCGGTTGTGGTTTTAATAGTAAATCAATCTGGACCGTTGGTGGTGGTTTTAATAGTAAATCAATCTAGACCTGCATGTGGTGGTTTTAATAGTAAATCAATTTGGATCATTGGTGGTGGTTTTAATAGTAAATCAATCTGGACCATTGGTGGTGGTTTTAATAGTAAATCAATTTGGACCGTCGGTGGTGGTTTTAATAGTAAATCAACCTGGACCGTTAGTTGTGGTTTTAATAGTAAATCAATATGGACCATCGGTTGTGGTTTTAATAGTAAATCAATATAGACCGTCTGTTTTAATAGTAAATCAATCTGGACCTTTCGTGAATCAGTTACTATTTAGTCATTCTCCTATAAATAGAAGCTTAATTCTTCTTTCATTCTCACCAATTCACTAAGACTCACAAGAGTAACGGTAGAGAGTGAAACTATAGAGAGAAAGAAGAAGAATATTCTGGTACTTCACCATTGTAGTATCCAGTCTTCTACTAAGGTAAGGGGTATTATTTCTTTTCATATTCTTAAATCTAAACTTACTATGGTAAGTATTGCTTCTACAATCCCTGAAATTAGTGGAATATCCATGAGTTTTGCGCTTCATCTAGTATCGTTTCATTGGAATATTGGTATGAACTTTCTTATTAAATTTTAATATTTTCACTTGGGATACTATTCACGGGTTACTATTCACTCGGATATTATTCACTCGAGGAATCAGGGTACTTTGCATGACAGGGTACTATTCATTTGGTACAATTCATTCGGGTACTACTCACGGGGTACTATTCACGACAAAAGTAATTTCTTTTCTATCCAAATTATTTTTGATACATGAATATCTATTTATTCGGGGTACTATTCATTTGGTACTATTCACGGGGTACTATTCATGAAGTACTATTTACCCGGGGTACTATTCAGGACAAAAAATGATTTCTTTTCTGTCCAAATTATTTTTGATACATGAATATTATTCTTGAATTTTACTCCACAAAGCAGTTATCATGTTGATAATTTGGACATTCTTGAACTCTGGATAAATTGAATTATAAATCTTTAAAATTTATCCTTGATCTCACTTGATTAATTCCTTATATCATTGTCATCATCCTCATACTTATGTTGTGGTAAAAGTCATCTTTGGCCCGTAGTGCAAAGATGGAGTGTTGATTGGTATGATTATGACCAGGAAGGCTTGTATTGGTATAATCATGATCTGTAATGTTATAGACAAATGATGTGGTGAAAGTCCTCTTTGGCCCGTAGTGCATAGATGGACATTTGTTTGGCATGATCATGACCACTGATGATACTAACGAATATCATTGGCCCGTAGTGCATGAATAATTCGTTGATGTTAAATATTTATTGATTGTTGTTATAGGAAAAAAATATTGATGGTGAATTTTTAAAGCATATAAGATAGTAGACATAATTCTCTACTTGACTCTTCTAATGGATTGTTATTTCCGTTGCAGTTGTTGATCTAAAACTTGTTTTCTATTGTATTCTATCAAATTTTTCTCTGTTGAGGACTAACGATAATTTGTTTTACATTATCTTAGTCATAATATTCTTTACCGGGCTAGTTGAGCTCACCCTTTTCCTTTTGGTTCCATTGTTCTTCTCAGGAGGCGAGAATATAGCTGGGACTAGTCGGGGTGTGGAGTGATGGTTCAAGACGGTTATTATAGTAGCGCTCACTATTTTGTAAAATAGTGTATCAATAATTATAATGAGGACTTTATTTGAGTTTGGATATTGTCTACGAGACAATATTTGTTTTGAAACTCAGCTATTGTGTTATTTTTGCACGACAGTTGTATAAAGGAAGTTTGTATTTAAATTCTATACCATGTATTTGGCGACTCAGAATGAGTTGTATGAACCTATTCTGGGGGCGTCACATAGGTTATGTAACTTTCCTTTTTAATTCTCTCTATAAAATAGATAATCATATATACATATTCTAATGTATATATTTATTTAATCACATACACACATTTCATGAGTCACAAAACCTTTACCATACATTTACTTACTACATGTCACAAAATTTTCAATAACATTAATATTTTTATTTATCAGAGTGACTTAAAATTCTTGGTTATCACAATTAAATGATCTTTCAAGGCATAATTTTTTCACATGCTTCTATACTTAAGCTTTTCATTTATTCTTGTATGATTAATTTTAATTAATCATTCCTCTTATTTGGCTAAAAATATAATTAGCTAATTCTTAAGTACATATGTATCTATACATATACACGCTTCCTTTAACTTTGTAATATCTCTTCATTTGAAATTTATTTCCTTAATAAATTTCCACATATATTATTACATAATATCTTTCACCATTTAATTTACATAAATTTAAAGGTATCCTAATACCTTATCCTTAATATGCTTCAAGTATTCATAAAAATCCATTCTAGGGTTTTGGATTTTTGTAACCCATATTTTCTTACATGTAAACCTTAACATATAGATTTGGTTAAAATGTTTACTCATTCTCCGCATATCTCATATAATTCTTCATCTTCTCATTACTCTTCAAATTTTCTATCATTCACATTTAATTTCTCTATATTCTTTTAAACCGTATGTGTTTTAAAAAAAATTAATATATCATTCCTCTATTTCAAGTCTAGGTTTTATTTTTTAACCTTTAGTTTAATAGTTCAAGATTTTATTTATAAATCTTATAAATTTTTGGGTTGTCACAAACCCCCTCCCATGAATAGGTATCATACGGTTCATCCAACTCCGGTCGACTAACATCTTTAACTGAACAAAAGATTAATAGTGGGTTTTTAACCGAGTTAACCTTATTTAGCTTGATATATTGTTAGTTTTTGAGATTTTTCATGTTGCTTTTGATGGATTTTTGTTATATGTGCAGGAGAATAGGTTGATGATGGTTGAGAGTTAAAATGCGAAGAAATTGGAGATTTTGGACATTCTGCTATATCAGAGTGGAGAGCGTCGTGACTACATAAGAGATGGCGCGGGGCGCTGCATGGAGAGAACCTACTGCTACACTAGTGCGGGTCGCGCTGCATTAACAAACACTATAAGAAATCACACAAAAAATAATGCTAAAATTTGTCACATAAAATTCATTTTTCGTCACTAAAACATTTGGTGATGAGTGTTAATCGTCACAGAGACCGTCACCGTATGAGCGTGATATTAGGTTTATTTGACAATATTTGATGTCGTCATTAAATGTTTTAACTTATGGTGACGATCTACATCATTGTCAATATAATTAATTACTTTTAGTGACATTAATAGCGTTACTATTTGAATGAAACTTTTGTCACTCTATATTATGTTTCTTCATCAAAACTTGGTGCATTAAATGACGAAAATCTTTTTTCGTCATTAAATGTTATTGTTTTAGTGACGAAAATATGTTACTCTATTTAAATCATCTAATTTTAATGACGACAATATTGTCATATTTATGATTATTCTTTCATCATGCTATTGTGTTTATCGTCACCAAAAATAAGAAAATAAATAACGACAGAACAATTTGTCACTTAATAATATATTGAACACGACAATTATGTCATTGTCATTTCATATTTTAAATAATATTACAAAATAATTTGCAACCAAAGAGTTATTTTTTGGGACACATTTTTCAATGTCACTAATTGAATACTTATGGTGACGATACATTTCGTCGCAGAAAGAGTTATTAATAGTGACAAAATTAGTTGTTGCGACTAAATGAATATATAATAGTGACAATATAGTTTGTCACCAAAGAGTTACTTTCTATGACACATTTTTCTCTTTCACTAATTGAATACTTATAGTGACAATAATACTCGTAACATAAAAAGCTATTAATAATTACAAAATTAAAGGTCATCACTAAATGAATATATAATAGTGACAGCATAACTTGTTACCAAATAATTAATATTAGTGACAAGATCAATTGTCATAACTAAATGAATATATATAATGACAATACTATTAATTCTAAAGAGTTAATATTATTTGTCATTAAATTTTAATTTTCACCGACAAAATATTATTTGTCAATAAATGATTATAAATCGTGATGATGTGGTGGTCATATTAAGTTGTTTTGACATTTAAAATGTATTGTTACATTAACAATTTTCAATAAAAAAATATAATACATTTAGTGAGTTTTTAAAATCAATTTACACATGTATATAATATAAGAGACAAAAGGCAATAAACATTTAAAATAAAAAGTAATTATCTTATAAAAAACAGTAGATTCACTTATTCAACAAAATACCCAACTAGCTAGGCAATAAATAGTTGCTTAAATAATCTAAGTATCACAAAACCAAATTATATAATTCAAAACGCTGAAATTCTGAAAGTTATATCCTAAAAAAATGCTTAATTAAAACCTTCAACCTTGTAGTTATTGACCTTCCAGAAAAAACTCCATCTGCAAATCAAAAAATCAAAAAATCATATAGACATAAATCAGTCAAATAATTATGAAATTAAAAAGATTTGTTGCAGAATCTTCGCAAGGAGATAGATGCTTAAAATTAGGGTTGAGATGTTTCTAATCAACTTAACAGCACTCCACACTTTTAACCCTGGGGCATTATTGTTTTAAAAAAATGGCACATCATATATGCACAACACAAAACAAGTCGAGTGAGCTGAAATTGAGAAGACTACAATAATAAAAGCGCTGTAATTAAGCCAATAACACTACCACTGTTAAAAATTAAAGAAAATTCAAATATTCTTCTTCAACACTCGAGACAACAAGAAATGAAACTAACTATGAGAGCTTAATAGTTCTTTAGTTTCATGCCTGAAGTAAAAAAAGAAATATAGAGAAAAATAATTAGAATTCAAACTACATTCAAATCACGAAATTGTAAGTTGCTGCATTTAAATAATAAATTGTGAATTTTCCAGAACTATAGCTATACCATTACTAAAAAAACTTATGTTATCTTTTTAGGCCCATAAATATGGAACAGTAATATTATTGGTCAAATGCAATCAAGTAATTAATGATCTTAAGCATAAATTCACCAAACAGTTGACTTCGAACAATAAAAGGTTATTAGAATGAAAGTAATACAAAAGTACAAGTTTAGAACACTTACAATCTCATCACATCTTCCGTGTTGCAATTCATCACCTGTTCTGCAGTCAGCGAATCAAGCACACCAGTAGGAAGTTCTCTGAACCATGCATGCGCGCATAAATGCATAAACAGAGTGTAATAACCTTTGGATGTAGATTACATACATCCTACAGAGCCTGGAATAGTCCAGACACTATTGCGAAACACAATATTATACTAATGACAAGTATGAGTTTGGATTTGACAAAGCTCTACTAGTTTATACTCCCTGCATTGTGAGTTTATCTATTGTTGGTGAAGATAGTGCACATAGAGAATGATGTTGCTTTCAAAATTCTATACTGTTGTCTATGAATGCATTCATTACCTCCAGAGAGATATCCGTATAATGGGAAAGGGAGTACAGGTTAAATGGGATCCTGCATGGTTGGGGAAGGAACTCTAACAGTTAGTCATTAAATCGTAAGTTCTAAACCCCAAATGTTAGCACATGAGGATACAACTAAAAATTGCTTTTTGTAGTAGTTTTGCTGTAATCAGTCTTAAAATAAATATTTACATCAAGGGTTTCTGTAATTCCTTTCATTCTTGCATAAATCTGACAAGCTTTTTCAATCTCTCCAGATTTACAATGCCCATCAATCAACGTAGTGAATGTAACAATATTTGGTATGCAACTTGCCGACACCATTACCTGAAAGAGCTCATTTGCATCGGATGCATTTCTCTCTTTGAGATAAGCATGTATAAGAGCTGTATAAGTCACCACGTTAGGGGCACAAGCATCCCTTACCATTTCATCAAACCAGCTGCAAGCCTGCTGAATGAGGCCATCTTTACAAAAACTATCAATCAAAATTGTATAAGTATATACATCTGGAACAATGCAATTCTTGTTAAGTTCTTGGAACAATAGGAAAGCCTTGTCTACTTTGGAGGCGTTACACAGAAAACCAATAACTTTTGAGTATGTACTAATGTCGGGTATGAAACCTTTACTCATCATTTCACGAATCACTTTATAAGCTTTCTCAAATTTCCCAGCCCCACAAAGACATCTAGCAAAATTGTTGATATTGACTTTATTTAGTATAACCCCTGCATCAAGCATTTGACAATACAACTGAACTGAATCAACCAATAATTAGAGGATATAAATCAAACCCAAATGACAAAAAAAATCCAAAGCAGCTTAATTTCTGCATAAAAGGGTAACAATATTTGTATTAGAAATAATACTAGGCAAATCTTCTAGGTCCCATTTGTAAACATCGGTCTCTCCAATCATGTCAAGTTTTAGCCGTCTCCTACAGATCTTCCTCTTCAGGTAATACAGGATTAGCTCTTCGTCAGTTGGGTGGAATCGAAATCCGGAAGGAAAGAATGTTGCGTCACCGAAACACGAAGATGCATGTATCCTATACCGTTATTGGTCGATTCAATACAACACAATCACTGTCAACGAGTAGTGATTGAAGAATCAAAATCAGAAAACCCTTATCGATGAAATACAATCACTATCACTGAGTAGTGATTGCAGAAACGGAATCAAAAAACCTTAATTCGTTGAGAGAAAAATGAGATGAAGCCAAAAGGGGTGGACTAGAAAGCGTGTTTTGGTCAAAAGAAGTAAAAGAGGAGGCGAGATAGAAAAGAGGAGTAAATTCTAAAAATAGGCTAATCCATGTTCAGTTTTCTGGTTTACGGCCAATTTCGTTGGGTTTTCTGAAAATAGGCTAAAAGCCAATTTTGTTCTTTTGTTTTATCCAAATTTTTTTTGTAAAATAATTTTTTTAAAACAATATTTTTTTGTAAAAATTTAATAATTTATTTTTGTAGAAAGTAAAATTGAAAAAAAAATAAACACCATTTGAAATGGAGTTTTAAGAAAAAAAATTATTAACCAAATTGAAGTAAAATTGAAAGTTTTTTAGCGTTATTTTTTTGGGGGTTATTTTTTTGGGGGTTATTTTTGGGGGTTATTTTTTTGAAAAAATAACCACGAATAATCCCTGGTCATAATCTTACCAACAATTATCCATCAATGCATTACGGGCCAATGAGAACTTTTACCACATCATTTGTAACATTCTGGTCATGATTATACCGAATAATCCATGGTCATAATCATGCCAATCAATAGTCCATCTATGCATGTAAGCCACAGATGACATTCATCACAATATAAGCATGAGGATGATGACAATGATATAAGCATTAATCAAATGAAATCAAGGATAAATATTAAAGACTTTAAATTTATCTAGAGTTTAAAAATATCCAAATTGTCAACATGATACTGCTTTGTGGAGTAAAATTCAAGAATAATATTCATGTATCAAAAATAATTTGGAAAAAAAAGAAATATATCTTTCGGGTGAATAGTACCTCGTGAATAGTACCATGAGAATAACACTTCAGGAATAGTACCTCGTGAATAGTACCCCGACATGAAAAGTGCCTCAAATACCCGAATGAATAATATTTGAGTGAATAATAATCAGGTAAATAGTAACTCATGAATAGTACTCCGACACGAAAAAGTGGCCCGAATACCCGAGTGAGTAATATTCAAGTGAATAGTAACCGGGTGAATAGTAACTCGTAAATAATAACCCATAAATAGTAACTTGTGAATAGTATTCTGGCATGAAAAGATCGATAATTATCAAGAAAGCTCAGAATAATATTTCCATTAAAAGATACTGGATGAAGCGCAAATATCAAGGATATTCTACTAATTTCACGGAGTATAGAAGCAATACTTCAAACAAATGAGTGTAGAATTAGGGATAAAAAATAATATTACTTATATACTACAGAGTATGGAAGAAAATATTATTTCATACGAATATTGAACGAAGTTATATCCATACGAATACGAAAAATAATATCTCTTCCGAATATGAAATAAATAATACCCCTTACGATTGTTGAACGAAAATAATATTCCTACGAATATTGAGCGAAGATGATATTCCTTACGAATATTGAACGAAAATAATATTCATACGAATACGAAAAATAATATCTCTTCGAAATATGAAATAAATAATACCCCTTACGACCGTTGAACGAAAATAATATTCCTACGAATATTGAACGAAGATGATGTTCCTTACGAATATTGAACGAAAATAATATTCATACAACTACAAAAAATAATCTCTTCAGAATATGAAATAAATAATACCCCTTACCTCAGAAGAAGACTGAATACTGGAATAATGAAGTAGTAAACTTCTCTTCTTCTTTCTCTTTATAGCTTTTCTCTCTATAGCTTCTTTCTCTATAATTACTCTTGTGAGTCTTAGTGAATTGGTGAGAATGAAGGAAGAATGAGCTTCTATTTATAGAAAAATATAGTTTCGATAATTGCACATTTTGGGGCTCGAAATATTATAGTATAATACCTTCAATTTTTCCTTTATTTTTAATTTAGTTCTGCAAGTATTATCAAACTTGCACCACTTCCCTTAATAGTATATCATGTGAATCAATAGTACAATTATGTGACTCAATAGTTCTATACATGTGAAAAAATAATTAAAGTATAGTACCTTCATTTATACCTCTATTTTTAATTTAGTCATGCAAATATTATCAATCTTGCACCACCTCTCCTAATAGTACATGCATGTGAATCAATAGTACACACATGTGAACAAATAGTTATAAGCATGTGAATTAGTTCTAATTAATTGCTCATTTATCCGATTAATTACTCGATTGGTCAATATAACCTCCAGACATCAATTATTATCGAAATAGATGTCGATTTCCATTAACACTAATAATCACAACACAATGAAAATATTAATTTCATCTTTAATCAACACGAACTTATCCATTATTAATATTATAACTCACAATATTTAACAACCAGATCATTCCCAGGAAAGAGGGGGTTTTCCGATAAAGATTTCTCCTTATTGGCGTGCAATTAGGTGACCAAATCTCTCATTGACAGAACTTTATAGACATCGTCAATATTGCAAATAATAATATGAATAAATTTGTCGTCTCAATTATTGATTTAATAATAATAAATATTATGCAGATGATACTGTGACAATAATTGAATCAATAATATGAGAGATATTATGTAGCAATTACTGTAGCAATAATTGAGTATAACTGAGTGACTTCTCATGTAAGTATCAATAATCAATACCGTGTGCTACTATGCCAACCACGCGTATTACTGTTCTTTTACCACCAGGTAGTTCAATAGTTTAATGGTAAAACTTTCGCCGTTATTTTTATAAAAAGATAATTCTGTCGTTTTTTAAATACGACAATACTTCCGTTGTGGGGTCCACCAATGATTGTGCCGTCGTACGAATATTCTCTGATAAAACGAATATTCCCCGACCAATCGAATATTATATAACCACTTGCTTACTTTGCAAAATTTGTAAATAATACCCAGAACTATAACATTATATCAAATTCACACCATAATATTCAAAAATATATTTCGAAAAAAAATTAATTTTTATTCATAAAAGTTGGGGTCTTACATATATGGTACCCTGACCCATCCAATTTGGTTAATAATTTATTTTTGGACAAAGGTATTTGAACCCATGATTTTTACCCCGATGTCTACCGAGCACCCTATACTCTTTTTTTTTCAAAAATACCCTTAAAGTCACATTTTTTGGGTCGTCCGTGCCCCTGCCGTTAACAAAAATGCCAAATAGACAAACGGCGTAACAATGTCGATGATGTGGCTGACACATGAAGGCTTAAATATAAATAAAACAATATTTATCATTTAATCAAAATAAAAAATACTAAAATTCAAAATAAAAAAAGCATAACATTTTTACATCATTTAATCAAAATACTAAAATTCAAATTATTTTGTTAACTAATCAAAACAACTAATTAAATAAAATAAGTTGTATAACATATTTACATCATTTAATCAAATACTAAAATTCAAAATATAACATATTTACATCAAATACTAATTAAAAAATTAAAATACTAATTTTAAAATATACTAAAATATTAGAAAAAATCAAATAAAAAAATAATAAAATTCAAATTATTTTGTTAATTAATCAAAACAACAAAAATTCAAATTACATCATTAAAATACTAAAATCATAACATATTTTACTAAAATCATAACAAGGACAAAACTCAACACAGAGAAGTAGGCTGATAAATTTAATAAAGGGAAGAAAAGGAGGAAATATATAGGTAAAGATATAAGCATAATCAAATATCGTTACTTCTTTGTCCAAAATCAACATCACTAGATAGTGGGTAAAACAATTCCAACCAATAATGACGTTGCAGGTCTGAATAGAAGGTAGCCATTTGGGAAAATTATATCTAAGAGTTCAGTTATTACATAGACCACCCCTCCACCTCCTCAAGTAACAGGGACTCCACTGTAAGGTGTTCAATTTCAAGCAGGATTTTTATCTTCCTAGACATTCAGGAATTCTTCAAGAGTTTGCAAAGTAATCAAAAAAGGAGTAAAAAACTAACCATGTTACCAATTATTATGAATCGAATTACAAAAAAGTGCTTCTTACTAAAATCACAATCATATCTGTAGTTTTCAATCATAAAAAACATAACAAAATTATATATACCTCTTGTGCTTGATTATAATCTTTATAATCCCTTCTTAGCTTTAATTTCCTTCTGTAACCTAGCAAAACTAGGATTCAATTTGGGAAGGGAGAGAGATGTTTCGGCAGGTGGGAGGACAGAGGAGCGGGGACTAGGGGAGAGAAAGAGGGATGCACGAGTCTTAGGCCATGTTTGGTTGTTTTAAAAAAAATTAGTTCTTCAAATTGTGACGATATTACGTACTTTGTCACTAAATATAACAATTTATGACGAACTATTTTTGTCACTTATCCACGCAGCTAATTAGTGATGCACTATTATATCTTCATATAAAATTGGTATTTATGACAATAAAAATTGTCATAAATTATTATTTTTTCTTCTTTAAAAAATTTCCCTACAAAATTTTTAAGAATTTTTTTGCCTCCAAATAAAATTGTGATGATATTACGTACTTTGTCACTAAATATAAGAATTTATGACGAACCATTTTTGTCACTTATCCACTCATCTAATTAGTGATAAGCTATTATCTCGTCATATAAAATTGGTATTTATGACAATACAATTTGTCATAAATTATTATTTTTCCGTCTTTAAAAAATTTTCCTCCAAAAAAATTTGTGATGAATTTGTATTTGGCGTCATTAAATGTGAACATTAGTGACGAAAGCACATTGTCACTAAATTTTATAAATAATTAATGACAAACTATTATGTTGTCATCGAAAGAAATATTTGGTGACAATAAATACTATCATCAATTAATACAAAATGTCACTAAAAGGTTTCCCTCCAAAATTTTGGTGCGAAATTCTACCTCCAAAATAACTTGTGACGAAATTTTTTTCATCGTCATCAAATGTGTAAATTAGTGACGATATAAATGATTAATAGTAAAAAAAATTAAAGGTCGTCACAAAAACAAAAGTTTTAGTGACGATTATAAATTTCGTAATTATTAATTAACAAATTGTGACAAAATTTTGTGCGTGAAAAAAAATTCGTCATAAAATGTGTGATTTCTTGCAGTGAAAGGACCCGGTATAGGGTGCGCCGGTCGGACGGGACAGAAGCTGAGCTAGTTTATTTTGCATGAAATTGAGTTTTGTTGGGAGTTATGACTTCTTTATGTAAAAGGGTCAAGATAGGAGTGTGACAAGGATGTTATTTCATAGTAATTGGGATTCTTTTCTTAAAAACTTGTTGGGTACAATTAGGAGTTTGATTTTTATTAGAAATCCTATGGGATGTGTAAGACCCCAACTTTTATGAATAAAGAATAATTTTCTCGAAATATATTTTTGAATATTATGGTGTGGATTTGATATAATGTTATAGTTGTGGGTAATATTTACAAATTCTGCAAAGTAAGCAAGTGGTTATATAATATTCAATTGGTCGGGGAATATTCATTTTAACAGGGAATATTCGTACGACGACACAATCATTGGTGGACCCCACAACGGAAGTATTATCGTAGTTAGAAAACGACAAAAATATCTTTCTATAAAAATAACGGCGGAGGTGTTACCGTTAAAACTGTTGAACTACCCGGTAGTAAAAGAACAGTTGTAAAACCCCAACTTTTTGAATAAAGATGAATTTTATATAAATATTATTTTTGAATATTATGGAGTGAAATTGATATAATGTTATAGTTGTGGGTAATATTTATAAATTTTGCAAAGTATGCAAGTTGTTATATAATACTCGATTTGTCGGGGAATATTCATTTTAACAGGGAATATTCGTACAACGGCACAATCATTGGTGGACCCCACAACGGAATTATTGTCGGATTGAGAAAACGACAAAAATACTTTATGAAAATAACGACGGAAGTTTTACCGTTAACTGTTGAAACACCCGGTGTTAAAAGTACAGTAATACGCGTGGTTGCATAGTAGCACACGATATTAATTATTGATGCTTACGTGATAAGTCACTCAGTTTTGTTGGTATTATTAATGTAATAATATAGAAAATCTTTTTATATAAAACAGAATACTTTTATAAAGTTATTCTATAAATATAATATATTATATTCTATTATGCATAGTGTTGTATAGTATTTTGCATAGTAAAATCTTTTTATATAAATCAAAATACTTTTATAAAGTTATCTGTTAATAATTAGAATATATTATATTTTATTTTGCATAGTGTTTGCATAGTGCCTGCATAGTATTTGTATAGTAAAATTTTTTATAAAGTTATTCGTTTTATTAGATTATAAATAGAATATATTATATTTCATTTAAAAGATTTTGCTTTAAATATGGACCTTCAGATTAAAATAAATCAATTTGGACCGTTCATGCAGTCCATTTTTCTATAAATAGAAGCCCATTCCTTCATTATTTTCTTACGAATTTACTGAAACTCTAGAGAGATAAACTATAGAGATAAAGAAGAAAGTATTCTGCTACTTCAATACTTATATATCCAATACTCTTCTTCTTAAGGTAGGGAATATTATTTGTTGTACTCGTAAGGGGTGTTATTTTTTTGTATTCATGAAGAGAACTTATGTTATTCCATTCTTTATTATTCTGTTGGAATAACCTGTATACGCGGGCTACCCTATACTTGGTGACATTCTTCTATTATTCCGTCTTTATTATTCTGTTGGAATATCCTGTCTGTGCGCTTTACGCCGGACCTGGTTCCGTCTTTATTATTATTCTGTTGGAATATCATGTCTGTGCATTTTACGCCGGACCTGATTCAGTCCTTATTAGTATTCTGTTGGAATAACCTGTCTATGTAAAGTACCGCATGCATGGTGATTTCTGTTGTTATTCCATTCTTAATTATTCTGTTGGAACATCCCGTCGATGCGAATTTCGTCTGACCTGGTTCCGTTATTTAGTATTCTGTTGGAATAACCTGTCTATGCGAAGTACCGTATGCATGGTGATTTCTTTTGTTATTCCATTCTTTATTATACTCAGTTGGTTAAAGTTTTAACTTCTATACTCCATGAAATTAGTGGAATATCCTTGATATTTGCGCTTCATCTAGTATCTTTTTATGAAAATATTCTTCTGAGCATTCTTGAATTTTACTCTACAAAGCAGTATCATGTTGACAATTTGGACATTATTAGTTCCTGGATAAATTAATTCTTGAACTTGTTTTATTGAATTCTTATATCATTGTCATCATCCTCATGTTTATATTTTTTTGAAAGTCATATGTGGCCTGTAGTGCATAGATGGACTTGGTATGATTATGACCATAGATTATTCGGTGTAATCATGACCTTAATGATACAAATGATGTGGTAAATGTCCTCATTGGCCCGTAGTGCATTGATGGACAGTTGTTGGCATGATCATGACCATTAATGAATACACAAATATTCTTGGCCCGTAGTGAATGGATAATTGTGGTCGTGATACTAAAGAATATCTTTGGCCATAGTGTAGGGGTGATTCGATGATGTGAATTATTTATTAAGCTGAGTCTCAGCGATAAAAGTCATGAAAAACCTTTTAAATCATAGAAGATAGTAGATTTTATTCTCTACTTGACTCTTCTAATGGATTGCTTGTTCCGTTGCAGTTAAACTTGATGTTGTTATATTTTATTAGTTTAATGTTGTTGAAAGCTAATGATAATTTATTCTTCATTATCTTAGTCATAATATTTCTTACTGGGCTAGTTGAGCTCACCCTTCCTTTCACTGTTCTCTTCAGGAAATGAGAACGTAGCTGGGACGAGTCAGGGAACGGAGTGATGGTCCGGATGATAGTATTAACTAGTAGTCCTCACTATTCTGTTAAATAGTGTGACAATAAATGTAATGAGGACTTATTCTAAGAGTGGATATTGTCTAGAAGACAATATTTATATTAAAACTCATAGCTCTCTTGTTGTATATTAAAGATTGTATTTGTATTCTGTACCATGTATTTAGCGACTTAGAATAGGTGATGTAAACCTATTTTGGGGGCGTCACAGTTGGTATCAAAACTTAGGGATATGATCCCTGGCTAAGATGTGAGACTAGAACTAGGAGGGGAGAGACGGGGAATTCCTTCGCTAGTATGACCTACCTAAATTTATTTGGTATTTAATTGGTCGGTCAAAGTATAGGGATAATATGTTATATGTTAATTAACCTTTGTTCCGTGGCAGTATCTCAAAATGACATCCGAGAATGTTGAGAATAGCAATGGAGCACAAGAGACCATTGAGTCTCCACATATCAATAATCAGGAGAATGTACATCAGGAAGGCGATAATCCTCATGCAAACAACAACACTGACCAAATGATGAATGATGGATTGTTCAGAGGCTTTATGCAATTCATGCAACATCAGGCGAGAGCGGCTCCTATCCAAAATGTAGGTGGAAACACTGGAAACTCTCGGATGGTCACCGTTAAACAGTTCAAGGAGCTGGGACCACCGGAGTTTATTGGAGAGCCAAAACCACTTAAGGCAGAAGCATGGATAAAGCAGATCACCAAGATATTTGATGTCTTGGGATGCTCCGAGGAGCAAAAGGTTCCCTTCGCCACCTTCATGTTGCGTGAAGAGGCAGATTACTGGTGGGAATCTGTAAAATGTACCCAGCCTGACGCACTCAAGATGTCTTGGGAGAAGTTCTAAGAGCTATTCAACGACAAGTAATTTCCCGAGAGTATTCGTCACATGAAAGAAGTGGAGTTTATCAAATTGGAATAAAAAAATATGATCGTGTCGCAATACGAGGCTAAATTTGCGGAGTTATCCCGGTTTGCATCCCATTTGGTCGATAATGAGGATCGAATGACGCGAATGTTTTTAAGAGGTTTGAAACCGGAAATACGTCAATATCTTATTTCTCATAAACTGTGTTTGTACTTAGAAGTTATAAATAGGTCTCAGTTATTGGAGCGCGGTAACGAGTCAACGCAACCTAGAGAAAGCAGCTGGCAGCATGAAAATACCAGTGGTATCAGTCATCGAAACGGTGACAACAAACGTGGAGGGAATCAACATGCCAAAAATGGTAACTACTTCGGTGGTAATCATGGCCAAGACAGTAAAAATGGACATTTCAAGAAAAGGAGATTCAACAATGATGGAAGGACGTCAGCACCAGCACATGTTGTTAAGGAAGGAGAACGACCACCTATCATATGCTTCAAATGCGGAGGGGAGGGACACATCAGTCCAAACTGCGCGATGCCGTCCAAAGCATGTTATAATTATGGAAGAGAAGGTCACTTAGCCCAATTTTGTCGTTCACCGAAGATAAGTTCAGCCAGGATGGAAGCACCAAAGGCCGTCCCAGTAAAGTTAAAGCCGGTAGTGCAAGGGAGAGCGTTTGTTGTGACCTCCCAGAAAGCAAGGAACCCGAATGAGGTCATCACGGGTAGTCTTATCATAAACTCTAGCAAAGTCTATACCTTATTTGATACCGTTTCTACCCATTCTTTTATTTCTCCTACTTGTGCTCAACGATTAAATTTAACTCCAGAGAAATTAGACTTTAAATTATCTGTAGAAACTCCATTGGGAGAAACCTTCATTACATTCACTGTTTATAAGTCTTATTTGGTTCAAATCGGTACCCTCATATTACCTGTCGATCTTATTTCATTAAAAATACTTGCATTTGATGTGATTCTAGGGATTGATTGGTTAACTACTCAACATGCTAAAATTGATTATTTTCGCAAGGTTGTTAGCTTTCATATTCCTAATCAACCTATTATGCGAATTCAAGCGACCAAACCATTAAAATCAATCACGGTCATCTCAAGCCATAAAGCTATTCGTTTATTGAAAAATGGATGTCAAGCTTTCTTAGCCCACGTCACAGATCTAAACAAAAATACGTCAGTTTTGAATGATATTTCTATTATTAATGAATTTCCTGATGTATTCCCTAAAGAACTTCCTGGCCTAACCCCAGAGTATGAAATTGAATTTTGTATCGACCTTGAACTCGTTATAAAACCCATTTCCAAAGCCCCATATCGAATGGCTCCTATTGAACTTCAGGAGTTAAAGACTCAACTGCAAGAATTGTTAGACATTAGCTTTATTCGTCCTAGTATTTCTCCTTGGGGTGCTCCTGTTCTATTCGTGAAGAAGAAAGATGGGAGTATGTGACTTTGTATTGATTATCGGGAGTTGAATCATGTCACCATCAAAAATAGGTACCCATTGCCACGTATTGATGACCTGTTTGACCAGTTGCAAGGAGCCAAATTCTTTTCAAAGATTGATCTTCGTTCCGGATATCACCAATTAAAGATTACAACCGATGACATTCCAAAGACGGCTTTTAGAACTCGGTACGGGCATTATGAATTCCTAGTCATGTCCTTTGGATTGACTAATGCTCCTGCTGCCTTCATGGATATGATGAACCGTGTATTCAAGGAATATTTGGATCACTTTGTGGTCATTTTTATTGATGACATCCTTATTTATTCTAAAAGCCAAGAAGATCATGAGCAACACTTGAGGCTGATACTCCAAAAGCTTCATGAATACAAGCTTATGCGAAGTTAAAGAAATGCGAGTTCTGGCTTGAGGAAGTAACATTCCTTGGGTACGTGGTATGAAGTCATGAAATATTTGTTAACCCAGTAAAGATTGAAGCTATTCAAAGCTGGGAGCAACCTAAATCTGTGACCGAAGTACGTAGCTTTCTCGGCTTAGCTGGTTATTATCGGAGATTCGTAGAAGAGTTTTCTCGAATCGCTACTCCACTAACTCAGCTGACTCGGAAAGATACAAAGTTCGGTTGGAGCGAGGAATGTGAGAAGAGTTTTCAAGAACTCAAGAGGAGACTCATTTCAGCACCTGTTCTGACAATACCATCTGGTTCGGAGGGATTTTTCATCGATAGTGATGCTTCGGGTAAAGGGTTAGGATGTGTTCTCATGCAACATGGGAAAGTCATAGCCTATACCTCACGATAACTCAAAGAATATGAGAGGAATTATCCTAATCATGATCTAGAGTTGGCAAGCTGTTGTCTTCGTACTAAAGATTTGGAGGCATTACTTGTATGGGGAGAAGGTGGAGATCTTTACAGATCATAAAAGCCTCAAATATTTCTTCACTCAAAAGGAACTCAACATGCGACAACGACGTTAGCTTGAACTGTTGAAAGATTATGATCATACCATCCAATACCATCCTGGAAAAGCGAATGTGGTAGCTGACGCATTGAGTAGAAGATCATATGCAAGTACGAGTACGATATTGTCAACACAAAGGCCCATTTTGTTTGACTTACAAAGGATGGAGATAGAGTTAAAGACTCCAGGGACCCATGTGATAATGGCGAATATACGATTAGAACCGACTTTAATTGATAAAGTTAAAGTTGCTCAAGCTATAGACCTGGAGCTGATGTGTATGAGGAAGAAAATGCAAGAAGGTGCTATGCCGGAAGCAAGAATCGATGAAGAAGGAATACATCTAGTCAACTCTAGACTTTGTGTTCCTAACGACCCTGATTTAAAAGTATAAAATCATGATGGAGGCGCACAACACACCGTTTGCAATCCATCCTGGGAGTACCAAAGTGTATCATGATCTTCAACATACATTTTGGTGGGGCAATATGAAGAGAGAGATAGCGCTATTTATCTCAAGCTAGTGTCTAACGTGTCAACGAGTCAAGACAGAGCATCAAGTACCAAAAGGTCCATTGCAACCACTTGAAATTCCGGAATGGAAGTGGGAGCACATTACCATGGATTTCGTTACCGGTCTTCCTAAGGTTTCTCAAGGTATAGATGAGATTTGGGTTATTGTTGATAGATTGACCTAGTCTGCTCATTTCTTACCGATATGAGAAACTTATACGCTTGAACATCTTGCTCGTATGTACATAAACGAGATTGTAAGACTATATGGAATGCCAGTACCCATAGTTTCTGATCGAGACCCAAGATTCACTTCACGATTTTGGGTTAGTTTGCAGAAAGTTATGGGCACAGATTTACGATTTAGCTCGGTATATCATCCTCAGGCGGACGGACAGTTGGAGAGGAATATTCAAACTCTTGAAGATCTATTAAGACTCTGTGTCCTTGATTTCAAGGGAAGTTGGGACAAGTTCTTACCATTGGTGGAGTTTTTCTACAACAAAAGTTATCAAGCAAGTATTGGCATGGCTCCATTCAAAGCGTTGTATGAAAGAAAGTGTCATTCTCTGGTATGCTGGGATGAGGTGGGAGAAGCAACGTTGTTGGGACCAGAGTTGGTACGTATGACTACAGAAAAGATTCAAACGATCCGGCAACGTATATCATAAGATCGATAAAAGAGTTATGCTGATCTTCATCGAAAGGATGTGGAATTCGATATAGGAGATCATGTGTTGTTACGTGTTGCTCCATGGAAAGGAGTTACGAGATTTGGAAAGAGAGGAAAGCTCAATCCTTGGTTCATCGGCCCATTTTTAATCCTCGATCGAGTAGGAACTGTGGCCTATAGACTCGCTTTACCGCCAAGTATGTCTCGTGTTCATAACATTTTTCACATATCCATACTACGTAAATATGTGGAAGACCCGAACCATATTATTGAGTTAGAACCGGACGAAATAGCGGAAGATTTGATGTATGAAGAGGTTCCTGTTCAAATCTTGGATAAGAAGGAACATATTCTACGCACCAAGGTTGTACCTCAAGTCAAAGTTTTGTGGAGAAACCAAGATGTTGAGGAAATGACTTGGGAGTTAGAATCTGAAATGAAATCAAGGTATCCTTACCTCTTCGATATACTAGGTACGTACCCTAATTTTGAGGGTGAAATTTCATAAGAAGGGGAGATTGTAAAACCCCAACTTTTTGAATAAAGATAAATTTTCTATAAATATTATTTTTGAATATTATGGAGTGAAATTGATATAATGTTATAGTTGTGGGTAATATTTATAAATTTTGCAAAGTACGCAAGTTTATATAATATTCGATTGGTCGGGAAATATTCGTTTTAACAGGGAATATTCTTACAACGGCACAATCATTGGTAGACCCCACAATGGAATTATTATCGGATTAAGAAAACGACAAAAATACATTATGAAAATAACGGCGAAAGTTTTACCGTTAACTGTTGAAACACCCGGTGTTAAAAGTACAGTAATACGCGTGGTTGCATAGTAGCACACGGTATTAATTATTGATGCTTACGTGATAAGTCACTCAGTTTTGTTGGTATTATTAATGTAATAATACAGAAAATCTTTTTATATAAAATAAAATACTTTTATAAAGTTATTCTATAAATAGAATATAATATATTCTATTATGCATAGTGTTGTATAGTGTCTGCATAGTATTTTGTATAGTAAAATCTTTTATATAAAATAGAATACTTTTATAAAGTTATCTATTTTATTAGACAATAATTAGAATATATTATATTTTATTATGCATAGTGCCTGTATAGTGTTTGCATAGTAAAATCTTTTATAAAGTTATTCGTTTTATTAGGTTATAAATATAATATATTATATTTTATTTAAAAGATTTTTCTTTAAATATGGACCGTTAGATTAAAGTAAATCAATCTGGACCGTTCATGAGTTAGTTACTATGCAGTCCATTTTTCTATAAATAGAAGCTCATTCCTTCATTATTTTCTTACGAATTCACTAAAACTCTAGAGAGATAAACTATAGAGAGAAAGAAGAAAGTATTCTGCTACTTCACTACTTATATATCCAGTACTCTTCTTCTTAAGGTAGGGAATATTATTTATTGTACTCGTAAGGGGTGTTATTCTTTTGTATTTATGAAGAAAACTTATGTTATTTCTTTCTCTATTATTCTGTTGGAATAACCTGTATACGCGGGCTATCCTATACTTGGTGACATTCTGCTATTATTCTGTCTTTATTATTCTGTTGGAATATCCCGTCTGTGCATTTTACACCGGACCTGGTTCCGTCTTTATTATTATTCTGTTGAAAGATCCTTTCTGTGCATTTTACGCCGGACCTGATTCTGTCCTTATTAGTATTCTGTTGGAATAACCTGTCTATGCGAAGTACCGCATGCATGGTGATTTCTGTTGTTATTCAATTCTTTATTATTCTGTTGGAACATCCTGTCGGTGCGAATTTCGCCTGACCTGGTTCCGTTATTTAGTATTCTGTTGGAATAACTTGTCTATGCGAAGTACCGCATGCATGGTGATTTCTTTTGTTATTCCATTCTTTATTATATTCAATTGGTTAAAATTTTAACTTCTATACTCCATGAAATTAGTGGAATATCCTTGATATTTGCGCTTCATCCAGTATCTTTCATGGAAATATTCTTCTGAGCATTCTTGAATTTTACTCTACAAAGCAGTATCATGTTGACAATTCGGACATTATTAGTTCTTGGATAAATTAATTCTTGAACTTGTTTTATTGAATTCTTATATCATTGTCATAATCCTCATGTTTATATTTTTTTGAAAGTCATCTGTGGCTTGTAGGGCATAGATGGACTTGGTATGATTATGATAAGGGATTATTCGGTGTAATCATGACCGTAATGTTATAAATGATGTGGTAAAAGTCCTCATTGGCCCGTAGTGCATTGATGGACAATTATTGGCATGATCATGACCATTAATGAATACACAAATATTCTTGGCCCGTAGTGCATTGATAATTATGGTCGTGATTCTAAAGAATATCCTTGGCCGTAGTGCAGGGGTGATTCGATGATGTGAATTATTTATTAAGCTGAGTCTCAACGATAAAAGTCATGAAAAACCTTTTAAATCATAGAAGATTGTAGATTTTATTCTCTACTTGACTCTTCTAATGGATTTCTTGTTCCGCTGCAGTTAAACTTGATGTTGTTATATTTTATCAGTTTAATATTGTTGAAGGCTAATGATAATTTATTCTGCATTATCTTAGTCATAATATTTCTTACTGGGCTAGTTGAGCTCACCCTTTCTTTCACTGTTCTCTTCAGGAAATGAGAACGTAGCTGGGACGAGTCAGGGAACGGAGTGATGGTCCGGATGATAGTATTAGCTAGTAGTCCTCACTATTCTGTTAAATAGTGTGACAATAAATGTAATGAGGACTTATTCTGAGAGTGGATATTGTCTAGAATACAGTATTTGTATTAAAACTCACAGCTCTCTTGTTGTATATTAAAGATTGTATTTGTATTCTGTACCATGTATTTGGCGACTTAGAATAGGTGATGTATACCTATTTTGGGGGCGTCACAACAGTAATACGCGTGGTTGCATAGTAGTACACGATATTGATTATTGATGCTTACGTGAGAAGTCACTCAGTTATACTCAATTATTGCTACAGTAATTGCTGCATCATATCTCTCATATTATTGATTCAATTATTGTTACAGTATCATCTACATAATATGATATATTATTAAATCAATAATTGAGATGACAAAGTTATTCATATTATTATTTGCATTATTGACAATGTCTAGAAGTTTTGTCAATGAGAGGTTTGGTCACCTAATTGCGCGCCAATAAGGAGAAATCCTTATCGGAAACCCCCTCTTTCCTGGGAACGGCCTGGTTTTTAAATATTGTGAATTATAATATTAATGATGAATAAGTTCGTGTTAGTATAATTGATGTCTGGAGGTTATATTGTTCAATTGGGTATTCCGGATACTTTTCGTGTCGGAGTACTATTCACGAGTTACTATTCATAAGTTACTATTCACGGGGTACTATTCACCTGTAAGATATATTTCTGTTCGGTCCAAATCATTTTTGGGTTCAATATTATTCCATGAGGAGATGTGCTATTTTTTCAGACCGTTGGTTGAAGATATAATAGTAAATCAATATGGACCGCTGGTGTAAGACCCCAACTTATTATAAATAAAATCGAATTTCCTCTAATTATTATTGTGAATAATAAGGTATTAATTTGATATAATTCTCTGGTTATGGGTGAAATGTGCAAATTTTGCAAAATATGCAAGTGTTTATAAAATAATCATTGTTGGCGGGGAATATTCATCTGGTCGTGGAATATTCTTTTTATCGGAGAATATTCGTACGACGGCGCAGTCATTTGTGGGCCCCATAACAGAATAATTGTTGGATGAAGAAAATGACAAGTTTGAGTTTTTATAAATAACGGCGTAGTTGTTACCGTTAACACTGTTGGAATACCCGATGGTTAAAATACAGTAATACGCGTGGATGCACAATATTGATGAATTATTGATCCTTACGTAAGAAGGCACTACTCAATAATTGTAACAGTAGTTACTGTTCAATATTTTATTTTATTGATTCAATAATTGATGCTTTGATATTTTATATTATTGTTATTTCAATAATTGTCATTGCACAGTATTTTCCATTATCAGATCAATAATTCATATTATTTGAATAATATTATTAGATAGCATTATTGGCAATGTCTAGAAAGTTCTGTCAAGGAGAGGTTTGGTCACCTAATTGCGCGCCAGTAAGGAAAAATTCTTATTGGAAAGCCCCCTCTTTCCTGGGAACGGTCTGGTTGTCATAAATGTGATTCTGTAATATTATTTGTTAATAATTAATTATTGATTCATATGATAAGGTAATATTTATTTTATGTGGATATAAATGTTGGATATATTTATTGTGGTTAAAAATGAAAGAGTTAATGTTGAGGTGTTTTATCAGTATTTTTGTCGGAATGAAGGTATTAAAAAATTAAATCAGTGTTTTTGAGATATATTGCGTGAGTTATAATTTTTAATCCGACCGTTGGATCGTTGTAATTTTTGGATATGTTATACATATATAAGTTGAGTATATGTCCACAAATTTTGAACCATTAAAAATGAACGTATGATTTGTTATGAATTTTAAGAGGCGACTGGTTCAAAAATTGTTGAAGTATCCGAATTTAGCATTTTGGTGGAACATTCTAGAATTGAGTGGAGCCCACTTGTGGTTGGTGAAGAAATGTGATGAATTTTATTTCAAATGTGATGGGTGGAAATAGTAGCAGGTAAAGCCATCAGGTTGCAGGTCAAGTCTGCTAACATTTTCCTATAAATAGAGGGCTAAGTTAGAATTGAAAATCACACCAGAAACATAAGCTTTCTCTCTTTCTCTCTCTAGATTATTGAGTGTATTTTGTGAGTATTTAGATACTTTGTGAGTTTTTATTCATCAGTGCAAGTTTCCTTCAGCCTTATACCGATATTCCGATCATAAGTATTGATATTTTGAGGTAAGGGGTGTTATATTTTTCTTAAAATGATATTTTCTCCAATATCATTATACCGAAATGTTGGTATGAACTTTTTATCAAATTTGGAACTTTTTGTGTCGGAGTTACTATTCACGTATACGGCACTATTCACGTATACGGTACTATTCACGAATACAACACTATTCACCAAAAAATGAAATTTTCTTCTTTGTGTTCAAGATGTCTATTATGGTTACTATCTTTGATTGTATCCATGTTTTGATATTTATTCTTGAATTTTGCTTCAAAATTGGTTATTATGGAGTATTATTGATCTTGGATAAACTGTTATACGAATCCTTACTATTTGTTCTTCTGTCTCACTGGATTCGTTTTCTTTAAAATATTTTTCATCATCCTTAGTCCTAAATGATGATATTACTGAATATCTTTGGCTTGTAGTGCAAAGATGAATATTGATTAAAGATGTACATTGATTGTTGTTACAGGGATAAAATTGATGATAGACTTTTAAATCTTAGAAGATAGTAGAACTCATTCTCTACTTGACTCTTCTAATGGATTGCTGTTTCCGCTGCAGTTGTTGATCTAAAACTTGTTGTCGATTATATTTTATCAGATTTTCCCTGTTAAAGACTAACGATAATTTGTTGTATATTATCTTAGTCATAATATTCTTTACTGGGCTAGTTGAGCTCACCCTTTTCCTTTTTGTTCCATTTTTCTCAGGAGGTGAGAACATAGCAGGAACTAGTCAGGGTACAGAGTGATGGTTCTAGAAAGATGTTTTACCAGTCCTCACAATTTCTGTAAAATAGTGTTTGAATAGTTGTAATGAGGACTTATTTGAGTGTGGATATTATCTAGAATATAATATTTGTATTTAAACTCACAGTATGTGTTGTCGTATTTTGCACGACAATTGTATTACTGATGTTGTAGTTTGCTTTTTGTACCATATATTTGGCGACTCAGAATGGGTGTTGTATACCTATTTTGGGGCGTCACAGTTGGTATCAAAGCTTAGGGATATGGTCTCTGTCGGAGATCGGGGAATAGAACTAGGAGTAGAGAGATGAGTAAATCCTTCGCTAGTGTGTCCTATCTAAGCTTATTTGTTGGTCAGTCATAATATAGGGATATTATGTGATATGTTAATTTGTTTAATTAACCCTTGTTTTATGGCAGCATTTAAGAATGGCTGCTGAGAACTGTTAACAATGGAGTGTATGAGATTATGGAACAACCTTTAGTCACAAACCAGGAGAACGTACAACAGGAAGACAATATTCCTCCTGCAAACAACACTACCGAGCAAATGATGGATGATGGAATGTGTAGGATCTTTTTGCAGTTCATGCAAAATCAGACGAGGGAGACTCGTGTACAAAATACAGGTGGAAGTGATACCAACGCGCGGTCTGTCACAGCCAAGCAGTTCAAGGAGTTGGGACCACCAGAATTTATTAAAAAGCCGGATCCGATCAAGGCAGAAACATGGGTCAAGAAAATTACCAAGATATTCGATGTCTTGGGATGCACGAAGGAACAGAAGGTTCCATTCGCTACCTTTATGTTCCGCGGTGAGGCAGACTACTGGTGGGAGTCTGTGAAGCGTACCCATCCTGCTACACTCAACATGTCTTGGGAAACGTTTAAGAAACTGTTCAATGACAAGTACTTTCCTGAAAGTATTCGTCATATGAAAGAGGTAGAGTTTATCAAACTGGAACAAAACAATATGACGGTATCCTAGTACTAGGCGAAGTTTGCAGAGTTATCCAGGTTTGCACCTCATTTGGTCGAAAATGAGGAACGAATGACGAGGATGTTTCTGAGAGGTCTAAAGCCCGAGATTCGGCAATATCTTATATCTCATAAATTTTCTTTATATTCAGATGTTGTAAACAGGGCTCAATTGTTAGAGCGAGATAATGAGTATGTGCAACCGAGGGACTACAACCAGGGTCATACCAGTGACAGCAGCCATCAGAGCGATGATAACCAACGAGGAGGGAAAAATACGAACAAAGGTGGTAACCACTAGGGTGGTCATCGTGGCCATGATAATAGGAGAGGTGAGTCAAGTGGAAATTTCAGAAAGAGGAGATTCAACAATGACGGAAAGACACCAGCAGCAACACCAGCACCAACAACAAATTCTAGGGGAGGAGAACGACCGCCAGTTAGATATTACAAATGCGGGAAAGAAAACATATCAGCCCGAACTGTCCACAACAATCCAAGGTATGTTACAACTGTGGAAAGGAAGGCCACATAGCTCGGGATTATTCTATAGCAAAACCAAGTTCAACAGGGATGGTGACTCCAAGGGCTGTCCCGGATAAGTCGAAATCAGCGGTTCCTGGAAGAGCGTTTGTCATGACTGGCCAAAACGTGAGGAACCCGAACGAGGTGATCATGGGTAAGCTAATCTTGAACGAGCGTTTATTATTTTCTATGAAAGTATAGGTATTTATTATTTAAATAATATATGAAATGATTTTTGAATAATTATAATGATTATTTCATTATATGTATTTTGTTCAAGATATTAAGTTAATTATTTTAACTTAATTTATAAGGTTAAATATGAAGAATAAATCAGATATGAAATCTAAACCCTAATTTTTGGATTATTGTTAGGGTATGAGAGTAATAATATAATATTAATTATATTTTGATTTTTCAGTGCTATAAATATGTACTGTATGTACGTAATGTAGATGATTGGTCAATTATGGTGTTTTATTTCAAAACCCTAATATTAATTGATTAAACCCTAATTTTCTGTAGAAAACCCTAACTATGAAGGAAAACCCTAATTTCCAATAACTAGAAACCCTAATCCGGAAACCTAAACCGGAGGTTTGATTTGTCAAGAATTGTGTTACTGTGATTAATAACACGTGTGATAGACTTTAATTGCTAATTAAAATAAACTTAATTAGTAAATTAAAACCCTAAAACCTAGAACCCTAATTTAATTTCTAGAAACCCTAAATGTATTATGAAAACCCTAATTTTTGGTATTATAAACCCTAATGTCCATGTATTAGATAATTACAAACTTAATATAATTAGCAAGTTATTTTTTTTAAAAAAAAATTAAAAACTAAAATTATTTTATTTCATTTCCAAACCTTAGTTGCTTAAACCAAATTGTGCTATGTGCTAAACCTTAGGGTTAAACCCTAAGGGTTTGACAAGATGAAAAGTTTGCCCTTAATTGTATTTAAGGAATGACCATTTTGCCCTTATTGATTATTTTAGTGAGTTAACTTGTAGATTTGGCCAAAACTTTAGTTGTTCACCAAACCCAACTACTCCCTTGGCTGAAAATGGCCAGCAAATCAGCCTAAGCTCAGCCATACATGCATCCTACACTTGTATATAAGAGATTAGAGAGAGAAAAATTCATTTTGGTTAAGCCATTTTGCACAAAACTCAACCAAGAGCTCCTCTCACTAAAACATCCGAAAAGCTATGCTAAATCAATCCCCAAACCAAGCCCCACTAACAACATATACAAAAACAGAAGCTAGAATCAAGATCAAACAAAGAAAGGTATAAAACCCTACCTTTAAATTATGTCCATAATCGGGTGATAGATGTTAGTTTTTGTTGTTAGAATATGTTGTATTTAGTCTCTAGTGATGATCTGGGTTGGTATTACATAGACCCATAACATCAAAATGCTCAAAATCACATTTTTCAAAAATCTGGAAAAGTTCATTTCTGTGATTTTTCAGCAAATGTCCAGCCTTGTAGATCTCAGAATTTTTGGATTTTTGATGTTTTGAAAGTTTATAATTGAAGTCTGTAATGTTGGCTATAATCTGGAAGTGGTTGTACACCTATTAGATGACTAGATTTCATCTTATTAAAGGTCAAACAGAGTTGACCGACGTTGACCGGGCAATTTCTGGGCAGCCCAGAAAACTTAAGTATGTGAACTCTGGCATGGTTTGACAGACCCGTATAATCTTTATATGTTGTTGTTATGATGAGTTTAAGTAATATAGTTGTAGTACTACACGATGTCTACACACTAAAATTAAAAGATAACAAAAATATTACACGATCATCAAGTTATTGTGGTCCGAAGTAACCCCCACGAACTGTTCTTCATGAAGAACAGCTCTGGTAGCAACTTTGGTTGCTTAGATCTAGCTTGTGTTAGGTTGTTTGATCATGTTGTTTGTTAGAACCTGTAGTATTACAATTTGTCTACAAGATCTAGCTTTTGTAATTCCCAGAAACACACTACACAAAGAGTTAAAGCTGGTCAAAGCAAGGCACTCGGTACTGGCTTGAGAATTCTGGGCAGTGGTGAAGAACACCTATAGCGACAGTTACGTCGCTATAGGCACCTTTAGCGACAGTTTATTTTATTTTTAATTTCTGTAATTTCTGAAAATTGGTTAAAATAGAAAAAAATTATTTTTAATTATTAAAAATACAAAATAAATTCTTAAAAATTATTTTAATGTCCGAAAATTATATTTTTATTATTTTAAATATATTTCATAAATATTTTATATTTTTGGAATATTAAAATTATTTAGTTTATTTAATTATAATATTAAATAAATTATTTAAAAATGATTTTAATTCATGAAAAATCATTAAAAATTATATTATGATATATGAAAATATTTTAGGTTATTTTTAATAACTTTTAATATTATGTGATAATTTTCATTAATAAATTAATAATTAATGATAATTAAGTTATTTATTAAATGAATTTAATAATTAAATTAAAAATGATTTTATTATATTAAAAATCATTTTAAATAATAATAAGGTATTTTAGAATATTTTAAGTTATAAAATATAACTTTTAATATTTAATGGTTAAATTCATTAATTAATGATTATTAATGATTTTAAAGTTATTTAATAATAATATTAAATAAATTAGTTTAAAATGATTTTAATATTATAAAAATAATTTTAAATGGAAATAAAGTGATTAAGGATATTTTAAGTTATAAAATATAACTTTTAATATTTAAAGGATAATTTCATTAATAATTTAATATTAATGATATTTATTTAATGATTAATGATATTAAATTTATTTAATAATTATATTAAATAAATAGTTTAAAAATAGTTTTATTAATTTAAAAATCATTTAAAAAGGATAATATTAATACGTTAAGAATATTTAGATAATTAATGACTTTTAATATTTAGATAATAGTTCATTAATATTTAGATATTAATGGTAATTATTTAATGATGATTTTAAATGTTTTAAAAATCATTTAAGGGTAATATTAATACGTTAAGAATATTTTGAGTTATTATACATAACTTTAATATTTTGGCAAGGGTTTCATTAATAGTTTATTATTGATTAAATATTAATGATAATAGAATTGTTTGATATTTAAATCATTTAATAATGATTCTGATATTTCAAAAATTATGGTAAATGGTAATAATTATTTAATAATTATTATAAGGCTATGAAAAATAGTGCGACTGATGTTTAAGTTAACTATTTGGATATTGAACTTGGGGATAGAGTCTTAGACACAATATTTACCCGATAAAGCTGTCGGTAGACTGACATGTTTCAGAAATTGATCAGGACTTGGATAATTTAGTTAGTTAACTATTTATTTGTGATTCAATGGTTGTTAAGGTTATGTGACTATGTGATTAGGAATGTGCTGACTACAATAGGCAGTGTTATGTGTTACGTTATGTTATATTAATCAATAAAATGATCTGATTAATGATAGGTGATCTCATAAAAGATAAAACTAAGTTGAGATTAGTAAGCAACGCATCAGGCAAGTATCCTACCTTTGCATTTTCTTTATGCAATGGACAAGTGTAAGAATGTTTCAGAATTATACTATTACTGTAAAGATTGTTAAACCTATATTATATACACCCTTTGATTATCAACATGTTAGTATATGATAATTCGGATATATATTCTGTTCGTTAGTTTCTATAAATGATTTATACAAGTGTCCCCACTTGGATAATCATTGTATTTAATCACATGTTGATACACCTTTGATATACATATATGTTGAATTATATATTATTGTTGAACAAGATAAAACCTTTGTTATGAAAACCCGACAGATATGAACATCCTGATAATGGAAAAAATTTTATGCGCCCAAGGCGGACAGAGTGAACGATAACATCGTTCTTGTAATGTAGTATTGATCAATACAGGGTACAACGGGGCTGATCACCCTCCGTACCCGTAAGTCATGACGGTTTACAGATGAATTTCTGTTTAAACCCTTTCGAAAATGAAAACAATGTTCATAGTATGTTGCAGAAACCCCATGTATAGTCAATACGTAGTTTTAAAAATTTGAAAGAGGGTTGTTATGTTATTATTTTTAGTACAGATTACTTCACAACTATTGACTGGTTGTAGAAAGGTATTATAAAGAAAACATTTAAATTCTTTCAGCTTATATATATATATATATATATATATATATATATATATATATATATATATATATATAATACTTGTTGGGCACTCAAATGCTCATCCTTGCTTAATTTAAATGTTTTCAGCTAAGTGTAAAGGACCAGAAAGCTCAGGCCAAAACAAAGGAAAAGGAAAGCTAACAAATTAAGAATTGTGGCAGTATTTGTAATAGTTTTATAAGACTATGAAGACTATGATATTTATTTATCTAATATCATGTAATGAATGACTAAAGGTTACGTACTTGGGAGGTAGACTCTAATGTATATGTAAATTAAGTTTAAGTTCTATATTATTTTTATTATTATTAGTAATATTCCGCTCATAGAAATGGTATCGTGAAGTATCGAGTTCGGGTTTCAAGTATCCGGGTTCGGGGACTTAATAGGATGGTATCAGAGCTATAGGGTTAGAAACCTTAGGTGGGTTAGACCTTAGACAACCTTAGAACAGAGGGAAACGTTGAAAATATAAATAACTCATATAGAGTTTAAAAATAGATGAATCGAATCAATTCATCATCAAACAAAATAAAAGATAACTTATACCAAACTATTATTTGCTATGTGTATATAGTATATACTAATCAAGATAATTTTTTTTGTGTATAGATGTCAGGTGAAAAAGGATTAGGATACCCACGGATTGTAAAGAAGGAGCTAATATCGAAGCCAATAGCGAAAATAGAAGCTCACAATGAAACTAACTCAGACGAGGTAGTTATCGGGGAAAACATAGTACTAGATCCGGAAATAGTGGATTTGACAGATAGTGATTCAGACCCTAAAGCTGAAGCTGATCAAGCATTAATGGAGGTGCAGGATTTGAGGAACAAGGTTTCTTCTCTAGAAGGGTTGTGGGAGATAGAAAAGCTGCTTAATAGTCAGTTGTATCAAGCGTTAATAGAATCAATGGAAGAGCATGATAAGCTTAAACTCAAAATTAATCAGATGGGAGCCTCAAGCAACACTTCGTGTGCAGCTCCAAGAGATAAGGGAAAAAGGAAGATAAGACCATGATTTAGGAAAACCTGGTAAGAAGAAATGGAAAAGAATATGTTATCTTTGCGGTTATGAAGGGCATACTACTTTGTATTGTCCTGACTATAAACGGGGAGCGTGTTTTATTTGTGGAAAAGAAGATCATCAGGCAAGGAGCTGTCCAAGAAAGAAGACTTAGTAAATAGGTAGTGTAGGTTCTTTTGTGTAAGCATGTTTAATAGAATATGTGTGTTTAGTGTGTCTGTGTAATGCATTATGCTAAAACATTTGTACAAGTGGTGAAGTAAATCTCGACTTTTGTAGTCACAAAGGGATAACTGAGGTTTAAAGCACTATGTCCTGTGTTATGTAAAGTATTTTAAAAGTAATGAATGAATATGAATCTAAGTTTGAGTTATGAAACAAGTTTAATAAATTTAAACTTATATGATAAGGTTTAGAATGTAAGTTAATTTATGATTTTACTTAACCAGATAATGCCGCCATGACGTCAAACTCGAAACCAGAGGGCAGAAGAGTTTGTCAACAATGTTGAAGGACAACAACAAGAGGACCCAATGCAGCAGTTCGCAAATATGGTAGCCCAGGCTATGCAACAAGGGAACCAGCCGGATAATCACTTGACAAATTTCAAAGACTTTTAGGTTGTAGGACCGCCAGAATTCAAAGGTACAACTGACCCTGTAGAAGCCCAAACTTGGATTAAAAAAATTGAGAAGGCGTTTGTGATAGCTAGGGTAGTTGAGGGGCAAAAGACCTCTTTTGCCACCTACATGATGAAGGGTGAGGCAAATTTCTGGTGGGAAGCGAATCAGGTGAGGGCATGAGCATGTGTGGTAACATGGGATAGATTTAAGACTTTATTTTTCGAGAATTATTTTTCAACTAGTATGCAGTCTAGAATGGAGGTAAAATTTCTGGAGTTGAAGCAAGGGGATATGTCAGTGGAGGAATATACCGCGAAATTCAATGAGTTAGCTAGGTTTGCTCCGCATCAAGTCGATACGGAGGCTAGGAAGGCGAGGAGATTTGAGCTGGGATTAAAACCCTGGCTCTATAATAAGGTGGCAGTGTTACAGATTCCAACATTTGCAGCACTCGTGGAGAAGGCGATAATTGCTGAGGAAGGGAGTGAGGCTATGAGCCTCTACAACAAGAAGAGGAAGAACAAGGGCAAGGTCGAGGGAGCTGAGAAGGTGAAAATTAATAGTGGAAGCAGGAGTGTTGATGGAAAAAGGAAGGGGAACTATTTTGGCAATGTCCAGGTTAAACAAGAAGGTGTTAAGAAGCCAGCGGTGCAGTGTGGAAACTATGGAAAGAACCACTCCGGAGAATGTTTGAAAGGAAAATTTGTCTGCTACAAATGCAGGCAGGAGGGCCATATCTCTCCCAACTGCCCAAATCCTAGAATGAACAGTGGTTGTTTTATTTGCGGATCAATGGAGCACAGGGTGAAGGATTCTTCAAACAGGAGGGTAGAGGCAGGTAGTGTGAATACTGATAAGAGTAATGGAATGTTAGTAATCACGGGACCGACATTATCGAACAAACCAACAAAGTCAACATCAAGGGTCTTCAACATGACGGTTCAAGATACGATGGCAGTTGGAAATGCAGTTCCAGGTAATATTCGAATAACTTTTATTTGCGTAATTAGAATTTTTCTATTTATAGTAAATTGTTTTATAAAGAAATTTTGAGGGAAGAATTTGAATTCTTTTAGAAATCAAATTTCCGTTTAATCAGAAAGACAAGCTTTATGTGATTAGTTAAAGATCAGTTCGATCAAAGATGATCGAGATCTACTTGCGAAGATTTTGTATGCTCTGTATGTTATGGTATGTATAGGTCTTAAGTGGTGATTCCGGGGACGAAATCTTTATAAGGGAGGGTGAATGTGACAACCCGATATTTTCTATATAAATAAATCATAAATTTTGCGTATAAATTTTTTTTTATTTATTTATTAAAATAAATATAGGGGATTATGTGACAAGGTAATGTGTAATTATAATTATATGTGTGATAAATAAAATTTATTTATTACATTAAGTATTGCAAATAAATAAATTTTTAGAATTATTGATTATTATCAATTATAATTTTTATACTAATTAATTCCTTATTGGAAATGCTTTTATTATTATTTTTTATGAAAGTATAGGTATATATTATTTAAATAATATAAGAAATGATTTTTGAATAATTATAATGATTATTTCATTATATGTATTTTGTTCAAGATATTAATTTAATTATTTTCACTTAATTTATAAGGTTAAATATGAAGAATAAATCAGATATGAAATCCAAACCCTAATTTTTGGATTATTGTTAGGGTATGAGAATAATAATATAATATTAATTATATTTTGATTTTTCAGTGCTATAAATATGTACTGTATGTACATATTGTAGATGATTGGTCAATTATGGTGTTTTATTTCAAAACCCTAATATTAATTGATTAAACCCTAATTTTCTGTGGAAAACCCTAACTATGAAGAAAACCCCTAATCCGGAAACCTAAATCGGAGGTTTGATTTATCAAGAATTGTGTTACTGTGATTAATAACACGTGTGATAGACTTTAATTGCTAATTAAAATAAACTTAATTAGTAAATTAAAACTCTAAAACCTAGAACCCTAATTTAATTTCTAGAAACCCTAAATATATTATGAAAACCTTAATTTTTGATATTATAAACCCTAATGTCCATGTATTAGATAATTACAAACTTAATATAATTAGCAAGTTATTTTTTTAAAAAAAATTAAAAACTAAAATTATTTTATTTCATTTCCAAACCTTAGTTGCTTAAATCAAATTGTGCTATGTGCTAAACCTTAGGGTTAAACCCCAAGGGTCAAACCCTAAGGGTTTGACAAGATGACAAGTTTGCCCTTAATTATATTTAAGGAATGACCATTTTGCCCTTATTGATTATTTTAGTGAGTTAACTTGTAGATTTGGCCAAAACTTTAGTTGTTCACCAAACCCAACTACTCCCTTGACTGAAAATGGCCAGCAAATCAGCCTAAGCTCAGCCATACATGCATCCTACACTTGTATATAAGAGATTAGAGAGAGAAAATTTTATTTTGGTTAAGCCATTTTGCACAAAACTCAACCAAGAGCTCCTCTCACTAAAACCTCCGAAAATCTATGCTAAATCATTCCCCAAACCAAGCCCCACTAACAACATATACAAAAACCGAAGCTAGAATCAAGATCAAACAAAGAAAGGTATAAAACCCTACCTTTAAATTCAGTCCATAATCGGGTGATAGATGTTAGTTTTTGTTGTTAGAATATGTTGTATTTAGTCTCTAGTGATGATCTGGGTTGGTATTACATAGACCCATAACATCAAAATGCTCAAAATCACATTTTTCAAAAATCTGGAAAAGTTCATTTCTGTGATTTTTCAGCAAATGTCCAGCCTTGTAGATCTCAGAATTTTTGGATTTTTGATGTTTTGAAAGTTTATACTAGAAGTCTGTAATGTTGGCTATAATCTGGAAGTGGTTGTACACCTATTAGATGACTAGATTTCATCTTATTAAAGGTCAAACAGAGTTGACCGACGTTGACCGGGCAATTTCTAGGCAGCCCAGAAAACTTAAGTATGTGAACTCTGGCATGGGTTGACCGACCCGTATAATCTTTATATGTTGTTGTTATGATGAGTTTAAGTAATATAGTTGTAGTACTACACGATGTCTACACACTGAAATTGATAGATAACAAAAATATTACACGATCATCAAGTTATTGTGGTCCGAAGTAACCCCCACGAACTGTTCTTCATGAAGAATTGCTATGGCAACAACTTTGGTTGCTTAGATCTAGCTTGTGTTAGGTTGTTTGATCATGTTGTTTGTTAGAACCTGTAGTATTACACTTTGTCTACAAGATCTAGCTTTTGTAATTCCCAGAAACACACTACACAAAGAGTAAAAGCTGGTCAAAGCAAGACACTCGGTACTGGCTTGAGAATTCTGGGCAGTGGTGAAGAACACCTATAGCGACAGTTACGTCGCTATAGGCACCTTTAGCGACATTTTATTTTATTTTTAATTTATGTAATTTCTGAAAATTGGTTAAAAATAAAAAAAATTGTTTTTAATTATTAAAAATACAAAATAAATTCTTAAAAATTATTTTAATATCCAAAAATTATATTTTTATTATTTTAAATATATTTCATAAATATTTTATATTTTTAGAATATTAAAAGTATTTAATTTATTTAATTATAATATTAAATAAATTATTTAAAAATGATTTTAATTCATGAAAAATCATTAAAAATTATATTATGATATATGAAAATATTTTAGGTTATTTTTAATAACTTTTAATATTATGTGATAATTTTCATTAATAAATTAATAATTAATGATAATTAAGTTATTTATTAAATGAATTTAATAGTTAAATTAAAAATGATTTTATTATATTAAAAATCATTTTAAATAATAATAAAGTATTTTAGAATATTTTAAGTTATAAAATATAACTTTTAATATTTAATGGTTAAATTCATTAATTAATGATTATTAATGATATTAAAGTTATTTAATAATAATATTAAAAAAATTAGTTTAAAAATGATTTTAATATTATAAAAATAATTTTAAATGGAAATAAAGTGATTAAGGATATTTTAAGTTATAAAATATAACTTTTAATATTTAAAGGATAATTCCATTAATAATTTAATATTAATGATATTTATTTAAGGATTAATGATATTAAATTTATTTAATAATTATATTAAATAAATAGTTTAAAAATGGTTTTATTAATTTAAAAAGGGTAATATTAATACGTTAAGAATATTTAGATAATTAATGACTTTTAATATTTAGATAATAGTTCATTAATATTTAGATATTAATGGTAATTATTTAATGATGATTTTAAATATTTTAAAAATCATTTAAGGGTAATATTAATACGTTAAGAATATTTTGAGTTATTATACATAACTTTAATATTTTGGCAAGGGTTTCATTAATAGTTTATTATTGATTAAATGTTAATGATAATAGAATTGTTTGATATTTAAATCATTTAATAATAATTCTGATATTTCAAAAATTATGGTAAATGGTAATAATTATTTAATAATTATTATAAGGCTATAAAAAATAGTGCGACTGATGTTTAAGTTAACTATTTGGATATTGAACTTGGGGATAGAGTCTTAGACTCAATATTTACCCAATAAAGTTGTCGGTAGACTGACATGTTTCAGAAATTGATCTGGACTTAGATAATTTAGTTAGTTAACTATTTATTTGTGATTCAATGGTTGTTAAGGTTATGTGACTATGTGATTAGGAATGTGCTGACTACAATAGGCAGTGTTATGTGTTACGTTATGTTATACTAATCAGTAAAATGATCTGATTAATGATAGGTGATCTCATAAAAGATAAAACTAAGTTGAGATTAGTAAGCAGCGCATCAGGCAAGTATCCTACCTTTGCATTTTCTTTATGCAATGGACAAGTGTAAGAATATTTCAGAATTATACTATTACTGAAAAGATTGTTAAACCTATATTATATACACCCTTTGATTATCAACATGTTAGTATATGATAATTCGGATATATATTCTGTTCGTTAGTTTCTATAAATGATTTATACAAGTGTCCCCACTTGGATAATCATTATATTTAATCACATGTTGATACACCTTTGATATACATATATGTTGAATTATATATTATTGTTAAACAAGATAAAACCTTTGTTATGAAAACCCGACAGATATGAACATCCTGATAATGGGAAAAATTTTTATGCGCCCAAGGCGGACAGAGTGAACGATAACATCATTCTTGCAATGTAGTATTGATCAATACAGGGTACAACGGGGCTGATCACCCTCCGTACCCGTAAGTCATGACGGTTTACAGATGAATTTCTGTTTAAACCCTTTCGAAAATGAAAACAATGTTCATAGTATGTTACAGAAACCCCATGTATAGTCAATACGTAGTTTCAAAAATTTGAAAGAGGGTTGTTATGTTATTATTATTAGTACAGATTAGTTCACAACTATTGATCGGTTGTAGAAAGGTATTATAAAGAAAACATTTAAATTATTTCAGCTTATATATATATATATATATATATATATATATATAATACTTGCTGGGCACTCAAATGCTCATCCTTGCTTAATTTAAATGTTTTCAGCTAAGTGTGAAGGACCAGAAAGCTCAGGCCGAAACAAAGGAAAAGGAAAGCTAACAAATTAAGAATTGTGACAGTATTTGTAATAGTTTTATAAGACTATGAAGACTATGATATGTATTTATCTAATATCATGTAATGAATGACTAAAGGTTACGTACTTGGGAGGTAGACTCTAATGTATATATAAATTAAGTTTAAGTTCTATATTATTTTTATTATTATTAGTAATATTCCGCTCATAGAAATGGTATCGTGAAGTATCGAGTTCGGGTTTCAAGTATCCGGGTTCGGGAACTTTACAGAAACTTTCGTTACATCCACAGTTTATAAATCTTGCATGATCTAAGTTGGCACTATCACATTACTTGTTGATCTTATCTCTTTAAAGATACTTATTTTTGATGTGATTTTAGGAATTGATTGTTTAACCACTCATCATGCCAAAATTGATTGTTTTCGTAAGGTTGTTAGTTTTCATATTCCTAACCAACCTGTCATACAAATTCAAACAACTAAACCACTAAAATCAGCCACTATCATATCAAGCCATAAAGCTAGTCGTTTATTGAAAAACGGATGTCAAGCTTTCTTAGCCCATGTTATGGATTTGAACAAAGACAAGTCAGATTTAAATAATATTTCTTTTGTTAGAGAATTTCTTGATGTATTTCCTGAAGAACTTCCCGGTCTACCCCCAAAATATGATGTTGAATTCTTTATTGACCTTGAGCCGGGTACAAAACCCATTTCTAAAACCCCATATCGAATGGCTCCTATTGAACTTCAGGAGTTAAAAGTCCAACTACAGGAATTGTTAGACATAGGTTTCATTCGTCCTAGTACATCTCCTTGGGGTGCTCCTAATTTATACGTAAAGAAGAAAGATGGGAGTATGCGACTTTGCATTGACTACCGAGAATTAAACCATGTCACCATCAAGAATAGGTATCCGCTACCTCGCATTGATGACATGTTCGACCAGTTGCAAGGAGCACAATTCTTTTCAAAGATCGATCTTCATTCTGGATATCATCAGCTGAAGATTAAAACTGAGGATATTCCAAAGACTCCCTTCAGAACTCGGTACGGGCTTTATATTCTTAGTCATGTCTTTTGGATTGACTAATGCTCCTGCTGCTTTCATGGATATGATGAACCATGTATTCAAGGAATATTTGGATCAGTTTGTTGTTGTCTTTATTGATGACATCTTCATCTATTCCAAAAGTCATGAAGATCATGAGCACCATTTGAAGCTGATACTTGAAAGGCTTCGTGAAAACAAGCTTTATGCCAAGCTGAAGAAATGTGAGTTCTGGCTTGAGGAAGTAGCATTCATTGGGCTCGTGGTATCAAAACATGGAGTATTTATTGACCCGGCAAAGATTGAAACAGTACAAAGTTGGGAGCAACCAAAGTCGATGACCGAAGTGCGTAGCTTTCTTGGCTTAGCTGGTTATTATCGGTGATTCGAGGAAGGATTTTCTCAAATCACTACTTCGTTAACTCAGCTGACTCGGAAAGATACAAAATTCGTATGGAGCAAGGAATACGAGAAGAGTTTCCAAGAGCTCAAGAGGAGACTCATTTCGGCACCTGTTCTGGCAATACCATCTGATACAGATGGATTTGTTATATACAGCGATGCTTCAGGCAAAGGGTTAGGATGCGTTCTCATGCAACATGGGAAAGTCATAGCCTATGCCTCACGATAACTCAAAGAATATGAGAGGAATTATCCTACTCATGATCTAGAGTTGGCAGCAGTCGTATTCGCGTTGAAAATTTGGAGACACTACTTGTATGGGGAGAAAGTGGAGATTTATACGGACCATAAAAGCCTCAAATATTTCTTCACCCAAAAAGAACTCAACATGCGGCAACGACGTTGGCTTGAACTATTGAAAGATTATGATCACACTATTCAATATCATCCTGGAAAAGCAAACGTAGTAGCTGAAGCATTGAGTAGAAGATCATATTCGAGTACGAGTGCGATATTGTCAATGCAAAGGCCCATTCTGTATGACTTGCAAAGGATGGAGATAGAATTAAAGACTTCAGGGACCCACATGATGATGACGAATATACGAGTAGAACCGACTTTAATCGATAAAGTTAAAGCTGCTAAAGCTACGGACATGGAGCTGATGCGTATGAAGAAGAAAGTGCAAGAAGGTGCTATTCCAGAAGCAAGAATCGATGAAGAAGGAATACTTAGATTCAACTCCAGACTTTGTGTTCCTAACGATTTTGACTTGAAGCATAGAATAATGATGGAGGCCACAACACACCGTTTGTAATCCATCCTGGGAGTACCAAAATGTATCATGATATTCGACATACATTTTGGTGGAATAATATGAAGAGAGAAATCACGGAGTTTATCTCGAGGTGTTTAACTTGTCTACATGTAAAGGCGGAGCATCAAGTGCCAAAGGGTCTATTACAACCACTTGAGATTCCAAAATAGAAGTGGGAACACATTACTATGGATTTCGTTATAGGTCTTCCCAAAGTTTCTCAAGGCATAGATGCTATTTGGGTTATTGTTGATAAATTAACCAAGTCTGCCCATTTCTTGCCAATACGTGAGATTTATTCCCTTGAATATCTTGCTAGTATGTACGTGAATGAGATTGTGAGATTGCATGGTATGCCAGTATCCATAGTTTCGGATCGTGACCCAAGATTCACTTCACGATTTTGGGTTAGCTTCCAGAAAGCTATGGGCACATATTTATAATCCAGTTCAGCATACCATCCTCAAACGGACGGACAATCAGAGAGGACTATTCAAATCCTTGAAGATCTATTAAGACTTTGTGTCCTAGATTTTAAAGGAAGTTGGGATAAGTACTTGTCACTGGTGGAATTCTCCTACAACAACAGTTATCAAGCAAGTATAGGCATGGCTCCATTTGAGGCATTGTATGGACAAAAGTGTCGTTCTCCAGTATGCTGGGACGGAGAAGCAATGTTGTTGGGACAAGAATTAGTACGCATAACTACAGAAAAGGTCCAAATGATTCGATAACGTATTCAAACCTTACAAGATCGACAAAAGAGTTATGCTGATCTTCATAAAAAGGACGTGGAGTTTAATATTGGAGATCATGTATTATTACGTGTTGCTCCATGGAAGGGAGTTACAAGATTTGGAAAGAGAGGAAAGCTCAATCCACGATTTGTTGGTCCATTTGAGATTCTTGATCGAATAGGAAATGTGGCCTATAGACTCGCATTACCTCCAAGTATGTCTCGTGTTCATAATGTTTTTCTCATATCCATGCTTTGTAAACATGTGAAAGACCCGAACCAGATTATTGCATTAGAACCAGACGAGATAGCCGAAGATTTAATGTACGAAGAAGTACCTGTTAAGATCTTGGATAGGAAAGAGTATGTCCTATGCACCAAGGTTATACCACAAGTTATGGTTTTGTGGAGAAACCATTCTATTGAAGAAATGACCTAGGAGTTGGAATCAGAAATGAAAGCGAGGTATCCTCACCTTTTCGAAACACCAAGTACGTATGTCAATTTTGAGGATGAAATTTCATAGGGAGGGGAGGTTGTAAGACCCCAACATATTATAAATAAAATCAAATTTCATCTAATTATTATTGTGAATAATAAGGTATTAATTTGATATAATTCTCTAGTTATGGGTGAAATGTGCAAATTTTGTAAAATATGCAAGTGGTTATAAAATAATCATTGTTGTCGGGGAATATTCATTTGGTCGTGGAATATTCTTGTTGTCGGGGAATATTCGTACGACGGCGCAGTCATTTGTGGGTCCCATAACAGAATAATTGTCGGATGAAGAAAATGACAAGTTTGAGTTTTTATAAATAACGACGTAGTTGTTACTGTTAACACTGTTGGAATAGCCGGTGGTTAAAATATAGTAATACGCATGGATGCACAGTATTGATGAATTATTGATCCTTACGTAAGAAGGCACTACTCAATAATTATTACAGTAGTTACTGTTCAATATTTTATTTTATTGATTCAATAATTGCTGCGTTGATATTTTATATTATTGTTATTTCAATAATTGTCGCTGCACAATATTTCCCATTATCAGGATCAATAATTCATATTATTTGAATAATATTATTAGATAACATTATTGGCAATGTCTATAAAGTTCTGTCAAGGAGAGGTTTGGTCACCTAATTGCGCGCCAGTAAGGAGAAATTCTTATTGGAAAGCCCCCTCTTTCCTGGGAACGGCTTGGTTGTAATAAATGTGATTCTGTAATATTATTTGTGAATAATTAATTATTGATTCATATGATAAGGTAATATTTATTTTATGTGGATATAAATGTTGGATATATTTATTGTGGTTAAAAATAAAAGAGTTAATGTTGAGGTGTTTTATCAGTATTTTTGTCAGAATGAAGGTATTAAAAAATTAAACCAGTGTTTTTGAGATATATTGCGTGAGTTATAATTTTTAATCCGACCTTTGGATCGTTGTAATTTTTGGATATGTTATACATATATAAGTTGAGTATATGTCCACAAATTTTGAACTGTTAAAAATGAACGTATGATTTGTTATGAATTTTAAGAGGCGACTGGTTCAAATATTGTTGAAGTATCCGAATTTAGCATTTTGGTGGAAAATTCTAGAATTGAGTGGGCCCCACTTGTGGTTGTTGAAGAAATGTGCTGAATTTTATTTTAAATGTGGTGGGTGGGAATAGTAACAGGTAAAGCCATAAGGTTGCAGGTCAAGTCTGCTAACATTTTCCTATAAATAGAGGGCTAAGTTAGAATTGAAAATCACACCAGAAACATAAGCTTTCTCTCTTTCTCTCTCTAGATTATTGAGTGTATTTTGTGAGTATTTAGATACTTTGTGAGTTTCTATTTATCAGTGCAAGTTTCCTTCAGCCTTATACCGATATTCCGATCATAAGTACTGATATTTTGAGGTAAGGGGTATTATATTCTTCTTAAAATGATATTTTCATCAATATCATTATACCGAAATGTTGGTATGAACTTTTTATCAAATTTAGAACTTTTTGTGTCGGGGTTACTATTCACGTATACGACACTATTCATGTATACGGTACTATTCACGAATACGACACTATTCATCGAAAAATGAAATTTTCTTCTTTTTGTCCAAGATGTCTATTATGGTTACTATCTTTGATTGTATCCATGTTTTGATATTTATTCTTGAATTTTGCTTCAAAATTGGTTATTATGGAGTATTATTGATCTTGGATAAACTTTTATACAAATCTTTACTATTTGTCCTTCACTCTCACTGGATTCGTTTTCTTAAAAAAAATTCATCATCCTCAGTCCTAAATGATGATATTACTGAATATCTTTGGCCTGTAGTGCAAAGATGAATATTGATTAAAGATGTATATTAAATGTTGTTATAAGGATAAAATTGATGATGGACTTTTAAATCTTAGAAGATAGTAGAACTCATTATCTACTTGACTCTTCTAATGGATTGTTGTTTTCATTGCAGTTGTTGATCTAAAACTTGTTGTCTATTATATTTTATCAGATTTTTCCCTGTTGAAGACTAACGATAATTTGTTGTATATTATCTTAGTCATAATATTCTTTACTGGCCTAGTTTAGCTCACCTTTTTCCTAATTGTTCCATTTTTCTCAGGAGGTGAGAATATAGCAGGAAATAGTCGGGGTACGGAGTGATGGTTCTAGAAAGATGTTTTAGCAGTCCTCACTATTTCTATAAAATAGTGTTTGAATAATTGTAATGAGGACTTATTTGAGTGTGGATATTGTCTAGAAGACAATATTTATATTTAAACTCACAGAATGTGTTGTCGTATTTTGCACGATAATTGTATTATTGAAGTTGTAGTTTGCTTTTTGTACCATATATTTGGCGACTCAGAATGGGTGTTGTATACCTATTTTGGGGGCATCACAATTATTCTGTCGGAATATCCTGTCTGTGCGTTTACGCCGGACCTGGTTCCATTATTTATTATTCTGTTGGGAATAACCTGTCGGTGCAGTCTATCGCACGCATGGTGAATCCTTCTGTTATTCCATTCTTTATTATTCTGTTAGAATAACCTGTCTATGTGGATTACCACATGCATGGTGAATGATCCTGTGTATTCATTCCTTATTAAATTGTGGAAATAATCTGTGTATGTGGATTACCGCATGGCGGGTGAAAATCCATTTGCAGTTTTCATATATTATATTATACTCAGTTGGTTAAAGCTTTGGCTTCTATACTCCATGAAATTAGTGGAATATCCTTGATATTTGCGCTTCATCCAGTATCTTTTCATGTAAATATTCTTATGAGCATTCTTCAATTTTACTGCACAAAGCAGTATCATGTTGATAATTTTGACGTTATTGAGTTCAAGATAAATTAACTTATAAATCTTTAAAAAAAATTCTTGAACCTGTTTTATTGAATTGTCATCATCCTCATGCTTATATTATGTTGAAAGTCATCTTTGGCTTACGTGCATAGATGGACTTGATATGATTATGACCAGGGATTATTCGGTATAATCATGACCGTAATGTGACGAATGATGTGGTAAAAGTCCTCATTGGCCTGTAGTTCATTGGTGGGTAGTTGTTGGTATGATTATGACCAGAGATTATTCGGTATAGTCATGACCATTGATGATTACATGAATATCCTTGGTCGTGGAGTAGGGATGATTCGATTTTATTTATTAAGCTGAGTCTCAACGATAAAGTAGATGAAAAACTTTTTAAATCATAGAAGACAGTAGATTTTATACTTTACTTGACTCTTCTAATGAATTGCTTATTCTGCTGCAGTTTTTGATCTAAAACTTATTGTCTATTATATTCTATCAGTTGTTATACTGTTGAAGGCTATTGATAATTTATTCTGCATTATCTTAGTCATAATACTTCTTATTGGGCTAGTTGAGCTCACCCTTTCTTTCACTGTTCTCTTTAGGAAATGATAACGTAGCTGGAACTAGTCGGGGAACAGAGTGATGGTCCTAGACGGTGCATTAGTAGTCCTCACTATTCTGTGAAATAGTGTGATAATAAATGTAATGAGGACTCCATTGAGTGTGAATATTGTCTAGATGACAATATTTATATTAAAACTCAAAGCCTATGTTTTGTCGTATTTCACACGACTGTTGTATAATTAAGTTGTATTTGTATTCAGTACCTTGTATCTGACGACTCAAGATGGGTGATGTATACCTATTTTGGGGGCGTCACAGAATGACTTTGAGATGGATTGGGATTCAATTTGGTTCAGCTGAAAGGAAATAATTTATGTCAATTAGAGTGTGCTGAACCTATCTAATAATTCAATTGCACTTAGAGAGCCATAACTTAAAAGAAGATCTTGGAGGAACAAAGGAAGGAGGTGAGATTTCACGAAGATTGCAGAATTTAAGGCTAAGAGTGGTGGTGTATTACTATTCTTCTTTTTAATTCCAGTTCCTATAATTGGGATGATAATTTCTTTACTGTATTCAGTATTTAATTCATTAATTATAAACTAAATTACTTTTTAGGCTTTCAATGGATCTTTAGTGTTGAATGATAATTATCATGCCTTGATTTGGGTTTAATAAACTATCAATTTAGTTTATCTATTATGATTCGTATTTAATTTATGAATTGCTTGATCACCAATTTTATGTGGATTTGTATGGATTCGAGAGATGATGTATAAATCTAGACCAAATCACAATAGCATGTGTTCTTGAATTCTGTGTTATCATGGAATCTTGATTTATGTCAGGATAGAGATATACCTAGCATCACATGTAATTAGGTAAAGAACTTGAAATTTAAACTCTTTTTAATTTTAATTCACATAGAGATACAGTGAATTATTTAATTAGGGTGTTTCACTTAATTCTATTTAATTTGTGGACTTAAGTTAATATGGTGTTAGTGCATTGAGAAATGGCTAATTCTACATAAGTGTTCTTGATTAATAAACTGAGATAGTGAATTAAACTGGAATAAGGTGTGATAATTGGAGTGAGACTTAAAGTGAAGTTGTAAGCCTAATTCTCCATTATTTGCTTAAAATTACGATTTTTAAGTTGTGTTGTTTAATTGGTATTTTTAGTTCCATAGTTTTCTTTATTTATAATTATTGATTTGGATAGTTTAATAAAATTGGGTTAATATAAAACTGGTAGTTGTTAGAATTAATTTCTTACTATTATCTGTGGGAACGATTATTTTCTTATCATTATATTACTTGTTGAACACGTATACTTGCGTGTTGTGCGTAATTGGAATTCGACCAATAAGTTTTTGGCACCATTATCGGGGAGTAGTTTTGATTTTAATATTTTTCAAAATCAATTTAATTAGTTCAGTTTTACTTAGACAAAATTTTCTTTTTGTTTTGTTCTTTCGTGTTTCAGGTTCTTTGAGTTAGTTTATGCAAACTCGGTCTAAGAAGCCAGACTTACTTCCTTTCGAGGAAGATATCGAGAAATGGTTTCAAAGGCTAAGTAAGTGGATTAAAGACACTAGGGAAAACTTCGAGAACTCTGATAAGGAAGAAATAATGGTTGCAGAAGATCAAAAAGCGCTAAGGGATTATGCCATTCCCAAGGTGACTGAGCTTCAGTCAAGTATCACCAGGTTGACGATTGCTGCAAATACTTTTGAGATCAAGCCTAGGAAAATACAGATGATTAGAACTTAGTTCAGTTTGGGGGATTAGCCAATGACGATCTGAATGAGCATTTAGTCAACTTTTTGGAGATATGTAACACCTTCAAATATAATGGGGTGTGAGATGATGCAGTCAGACTTCGCTTGTTCCCATTTACACTGCGGGACAAGGAGAAAAGCTTGTTATACTCTCTACCGCCAGGGTCGATTACAATGTTTGAACGGCAGCATGGGGAGTCACTGTATGAGGCCTGGGAAAGGTAAAAGGAACTACTTAAAAAGTGCCCACATCATGGATTACCTAAATGATTGCAGATGAACACGTTCTACAATGGATTGAGTGGTAATCTCAGGACTAGTATAGATGCAACTTCAGGTGGAGCATTCATGGCTAAGAGTTATGAGGAGGCTTATGAGCTAATAGAAATAACGGCGGCTAACAACTACCAGTGACCCATAATGAGAATGACACAGCCTAACGTAGCTGGAGTGTTAGAGTTAGATGGGGTAACGGCGTTAGCAAAACAAATTTCAGCACTATCAAAGAAGGTGGATGCTCTATCGGGTGCACAAACTCAGCAGATTGCTTTTATTTACGAATTGTGCGTGGTAAAACATCCTACGAAACAATGTGCTATTAACCCAGCTTCAGTACAATTTGTGGGTATCTACAATAGGATTTCATAGAATATGTATCAGAATGCCTACAATATGGGGAATAAGAATCACTCAAATTTTTTATGGAGTAACAACTAGAATCAGCAAGCTCCACGACCATCTTATTCCCTAGGATTTCAGAATCAGCATCAACAAGCAGCTCCGCATCGAGAGAAAAAGGTAGATTTAGTAGAGTTGTTATTGAAATACATATCGGGCAATGAGATGGCCATGAAATTGCAAGAAGCAGCAATGAAATCACAAGTAGTGGCCATCAAGAACTTAGAAAATCAGATGGAACAACTGGCTTTTGCATTGAATAATAGGCCTCAAGGAACTCTACCTAGTGACACTGAGAAAAATCTAAAGGGGAATCATGAGCAGTGTCAAGCAATCATTTTGAGGAGTAGAAAGCATCTTGAGGGGCAGAAGATAGAAAATTCAGCTAAAAAGATGACAAATGAGGTGAAGACATAGTAGTTGAGGGGAAACAGGGTGAGGAAAAGCAAGTGGACAAGAGCAAAATAGACGTTGAGTCAGTTGTGTATCCTCCACCACCATTTCAGCAAAGAGTTCAGAAACAGAAACTAGACAAGTAATTTTCTAAGTTTTTCGAAGTTTTCAAGAAACTTCATATCAACATTCCTTTCGCAGAAGCCCTAAACAAATGCCAAGTTATGTTAAATTCATGAAGGGGATTCTGTTAAGGAAAAAGAAGTTGGAGGATTACGAAACTGTATTATTGACGGAGGAGTGCAATGCAGTTTTACAGAGAAAGTTACCTCCAAAGTTTAAGGATTTGGGGAGTTTCACCATTCCTTGCACAATCGGAAACATGGCCTTTAAAAAGTGTTTGTGTGACTTGGGGCCAGGTGTGAAACTCATGTCGTTATCTGTCTATACTGAATTGGGTTTACCAGCTCCGAAGCCCACAAACATATCTCTAAAGTTAGCAGATAGATCGGTAACGTACCCAAGAGGAATTGTGGAAGATATCTTGGTTAAGGTGGAAAAATTTATATTCCCAGCAGATTTCATAATTTTAGATTATAAAGAAGATACAAACATCCCGATCATCCTAGGGAGACAATTTTTGGCTACAGGTAGGACTTTCATTGATGTGCAAAAAGGGGAACTAACCATGCGTGTTCAAGACCAGGAAGTCAAATTTAACGTGTTCAAAGCTATGAAGTTCACTATAGATGAAGATGAGTGTTTTCGGGTATATGTCATCGACATGATAGTTAATGAAGATCTGGTCAAAAGTTTGGTTAGTGATCCATTGGAAACCACACTACTGGGGGATGAGGATGTGGTTTATCCAGAGTTCATGGATTACTTGCATATGCTAGATTCCTTACCTCGAGTTAGTAGATTCAATGTACCATTCGAGTCATTACACACGGAAGAAAAATCTTCGACGAGAATGAAACCTTCATTAGAAGAGCCACCTACTCTTGAGCTTTAGCCGCTTCCTAAACACCTAAAGTATGCATATTTGGTCAATTCTAATACTTTACCTGCTAATATTGCATATGCGCTTAACGAACTGCAGTATACTAAGTTCCTGAGAGTGCTTAGAGAATACACGTCGGCAATAGGATGGACAATTACAGATATAAATGGGATAAGTCCATCCTTTTGCATACACAAGATTCTTATGGAAGAGAAAGTGAAGCCAACAGTGGAACAACAGAGACGACTAAATCTGATCATGAAAGAAGTGGTAAAGAAAGAAAAACTGAAGTGGATGGATGCGGGAATTATTTACCCAATTTTAGACAGTGAGTGGGTCAGTCCAATTCAATGCGTTCCGAAAAAGGGTGGAATGACCGTAGTATAGAATGATGATAATGAATTGATTTCGACGAGGACAGTGACCGGTTGGAGGGTTTACATGGACTATAGGAAGCTGAATAAGGTAACCCGCAAGGACCACTTTCCTCTACCCTTAATCGATCAGATGTTGGACAGGTTGGCGGGACATGAATTTTACTTTTTATTGGATGGATATTCAGGGTAAAACCAAATAGTCATAGCTCTTGAAGATCAAGAGAATACCACTTTCACGTTCCCATACGACACATTTGCATTCCAGAGGATGTCTTTTGGGTTATGTAACGCACCTGCGATGTTCCAAAGATGTATGATAACTATCTTCTTGGACATGGTAGATAAGAATGTGGAAGTTTTCATGGATGATTTCTCAGTCTATAGAGATAATTTTGATGACTGTCTAGAGAACTTGGTCATGGTCTTAAAGCGATGTGTGGAAACAAATTTGGTGCTTAACTCAGAGAAGTGCCACTTTATGGTTGAAGAAGGAATAACCTTGGGACACAAAGTTTCTGCGAAGGGCTTAGAGGTTGATAGAGCAAAGCTGGAGACAATTGAAAATCTTCCACCGCCAACTACAGTCAAGGGAATCCGCAGTTTTCTTGGCCATGCTGGATTCTACCGAAGGTTTATTAAAGATTTCTCTAAGATTACAAAACCATTGTGCATTCTCTTAGAGAAAGATGTAGTTTTCAATTTTGATGAGGAATGTAAGTCAGCATTTGAGCAATTGAAGAAGAAGTTGACTACAGCTCCCGTGATCGTAGCACCGGATTGGACAATGCATTTCGAGCTAATGTGCGATGTTAGCGACTACATGGTAGGGGTTGTTTTGAATCAACGCCGAGAGAAGATATTCCACGCCATATACTATGCAAGTAAAACCCTTACGGATGCCCTATTGAACTATACAAACACCGAGAAGGAGTTACTTGCTGTAATATATGCCTTTGATAAATTCAGAGTGTATTTGATTAAAACAAGGTGGTGGTATATACGGATCACTCGCCGATTTATTATCTAATCTCAAAGAAGGATGCTAAGCCTAGACTAATCAGATGGATCCTTCTCTTTCGTGAATTTTATTTGGAAATAAAAGATTGTAAGGGGACATAAAATCAAGTGGCAGATCATCTTTCAAGATTAGAAAATCCAGACAAGGATGGGGCAGATAAGTGTTTAATCAACGAGTCGTTTCTGGATGAGCATCTTTTTGGAGTCAACACAGAATTTCCATGGTATGTAAATTTTTCCAATTACTTGGTGAGTAAAGTCCTTCCCCTGATCTGAAACGTTAGCAAAAGAAGAAGTTCCTACATGATGTCAAATGGTACATGTGGGACGAGCCCTATTTATTCAAACAGTGTGCAGACAAAATGATTTGTAGATGCATGCCATACATCGAAGTAAAGAATATCTTGCATGAGTGCCATTCATATGCGTATGGGGGACATTATGGGAGTGAATGGACATCGGCCAAAGTACTTCAAGCAGGATTCTATTGGACTACTGTTTCAAGGATGCCCACCAATTCCTGAAAAGCTATGACAGATGCCAAAGGGTGGGCAACATCTCAAAAAAGGAATGAAATGTCGCTCAACACAATCATGGAAGTCGAGATTTTTGATGTGTGGGGAATGGACTTCACGGGACCTTTTCCTCCCTCATTCAACAACTTGTACATTTTGCTTGTTGTGGACTATGTATCAAAATGGGTGGAAGCTGTAGAACTCCCTACAAACGATGCCAAGGTGGTGCTTAAGTTTCTACAAAAGAACATCTTCACGAGATTTGGCACACCAAGAGCAATCATAGGTGACGAGGGAAGTCACTTCTATAATAAGTCATTTACATCTCTCTTGGAAAAGTACGGGGTCAATCATAGGGTTGCAACATCATATCACCCCCAGGCGAGTGGTCAAGTTAAGGTGTCCAACAAAGAGGTGAAGAAAATTTTAGAGAAGGTAGTAAACCCGAGCAGAAAAAATTGGTCTCTAAAATTTGATGACACACTATGGGCTTACAGGGCAGCATACAAGACGCCAATTGGGATGTCTCCGTATCAGTTAGTCTATAGAAAAATGTGTCACCTTGCAGTGGACTTATAGCATAAGGCATACTAGGCAATTCAGAAACTCAACTTTGATCAAATAGCTACAGGAGAAAAGAGGTTACTTTAATTAAATGAACTCGATGAATTTCGACTGCAAGCGTATGAGAAATTGAAGCTGTATAAAGAAAAAGTCAAGAAGTGGCATGACCAGAAAATTTTGTAAAGAAAGTTTGAACCGGGATAATCGGTATTATTATTTAACCACGACTAAGATTGTTTCCTTGAAAGCTTAAATCACGATGGTCGGGGCCATTCACGATTAAAAAGGTTTTCCTACATGGCACCGTTGAGTTGTACAGTAGAAATCTGCTCGAAACCTTCAAAGTCAACATGTAAAGATTAAAGCACTACTAGGGTGGCGACATTGACAACGAAGCCATTGCAATTACACTTGACGATGCACCATGAAACAAGAGGCACCGTCGGGCTGACGACGTTAAAACTAGCGCTACTTGGGAGGCAACCCAAGCTCTAAACTTTTCATATTTCATTTATTTAGTAAAATTTAGTTCATAGTATAGTTTAGATATTTATTTTTCAAAGAGTAATGACTTCATTGTGGTATAATTGCAGGGAATCAAGGAACAAAACATCACTCAGACACTACACTAATGGCGCAGGCTGCGCCATCTTAGGCCTTCATCCAGCGCGGGGAGCGCTACCTCAACAGTAACTCTCTGTTATACCGACACGGGGCGTGCTACGTTACTTTACCCCACTAACCCATAACTCCTCCCCATACTTGCTTAACCACTATTCCTCTTCTATATCAACCCAACTTCCCTCAATTACCCACATTCATTCTACTAGATAATCACCACACTTATATTCCAAGTCCAATTCTTCCTCCTCACAATTTCTTACAAAATTGGGGCATCACTTTAAGGTGGAGACAAAATTTCTTCTTTAAGGTAACCCCAAATTTCTCTCTTGTTCATCAAATTGGTTGGAAAACCTTGGGATTCTGTTGCCTAAGGATTGTTTTTGGATTTTTTGATATTTTGACCTAGAGTTTTCCTAAAGAAGTCAAGTTTGGGGGTATTAGCCTTCACGCCCACTAACTGTTCGACGATTTTCCTGAACCAAGTTTTCGCCCTTTAGTCCACTAAAAACTCCATGTCCACACATAAGAGAACACATCCATCCATTTCTACTTCTCGGGCTCAATTTGATAACACAAAATTTATCAGTGAGGGAGCCGAGGCAAGGTTCAAATAAACCATTGACAAGAAGACTTTGGTATTAGAACGAAGATAAAAGTCAGATGCCAATCTTAACGGAGATATGGCACCGATGATTGTGGAACGCAACTGGTTTCAGTTAGTGGAGCAGCCACTACCTGTGGTTATCAACATAGTAAAAGAGTTTTATGTTAAAGCAATGGAGCATGTTGATCACACAGTCATGGTACAGGGCAAACCGGTGTCTTTCCATGCCAATGCCATAAACAAGTTCTTTGGGCTGGAAACATTGACTGATGGACGTTATGAAGATGGCTTGCCGGACCTGGATGAATTGATTGCAAGATTGTGCAAACCAGGAACACAATGGGTTACCCGCACCGGAACGAATGAAAAGATAAGTTTTCTACACTCAGCGTTAAGTCGCTATGGCAAAGCATGGTACGCATTCATTTGTTCCTGGTTGATGCCCACACGCCATCAAAATGATGTGACAAAGGAAAGGGCACGGCTGCTATATGGGATTGTACACCACCCTTATAGGGTGAATAATTCAGTTGTGTTCTACAATGTGGATGTGGGTGAATGTATTCAAAAATCGATAGACATGCTGCTATGGCGAAGTACCACGGGGGGCCTTCTTCATGGATTTTTCACAACCGATTTGTGCCGCAAAGCTGGAGTGTAATGGCATTCCTCCGAACCGATACAACTACCAATGGTTATAATCGACCACGCTACCATTGAGAAGTACACGGGATGGGAGGGGCCGAGATCTCATCCAAGAGGAGAAGGTTATATCATGATTCGACAACCCTCACCCCTAGTTGCAGCTAATCCAATGGAAGAGCAACATTCTCAAGGATTAAGGAATAGATTTTTATGGCTGGCTCAACGTCAGGATTTGATACTTCAGTAAAATGCCAATGCTTTTAATACTCTTGCTGAAGCATTTTCACGCTACAATCGAAGTGTCGGTCCGGTGTTCGTGCATGTTCCTCTTATTTTACCAGCATACCCTCCTTCGGATGACGATGAGCAGTGACTCGTCTTTCAGGGAAGTCCTCTCGCTTTTATTTTCTTTATATTATCGTAATGAGGACATTACTTAAATTAAGTTTGGGGGGTTTTGCTTTTGCTTGATTAGCTTTATTAATTTTCTTTACTATTTCATAATCATGATTAGTTAATTTTTGATAAAATATTAAAATTGTTTTTTTAAATGGTATTTAGATTAATACATCCATGTATGTATATATAAAAAAAATCTTTCATGTTTTGCATATGCATTTAGTTCATCTTGCATGAATCCAGCTATTAGATAGTAAAAGTCTATTTTGGTCAATGATGAGATTGGAATTATGTAGACAAGTGTAGTATTGATTATTTAGGCTGTGATGTGACCTCCTATTATGAATTGAATATTTTTTTTTGTTTGAAACTGGTATAATTAGGTTAGCACTGTAGAACAACCTTGTTGACTTATTAAGTTTAAATTGACACATAATGAAATTCTTATGGATAATACTAGTTTAAATGAATGAAAGATATGAATAGGCAGAGATGGCTAGATTTAGACAAAAACCTAAGTTTGAGGGAAAATTTGTGGTTTTACTTTTTTTTAAAAAAATGAATAAACACCGTGGCATACTTGTTTAGTTTTGTGGCATTTTTTTACTTGAGTAAGTAAGCCCGAGGGGATTGTCTTTACACCTAGCACCCTAAGGCCTTAGTGGGTTGGGAGTCATTGGTCGAAAGCTCGTTAAGGTAACATTGAAAAGCCTAAGGAAATAAGTTATTGCACAGCCAAGAGTATAAAAAAAGAATAATAAAACAGGAAATAAGAGCAAAAAGCCCCCATAAAAACCATAAGTATCCCGTTTAGATTCTTGAACTGGGTGAATGTTTGACTTTAGTTGGATCTAGCTTGTTCTTGGATTTTGTGAGTTAACATTGTATGATGTCTTCAAATAGACCTACTATGTGTTGTATTTAGCATTATATCAGTTAGTATGGTTGTTGAGCGCGCGCACACACACACACACACTATATTAGTAAGAACAGTTTAAAATTTGATGATTGATTGGGAAGTTATTGATTGGTTTAGATATGATATACTATCGTGTTTGCTTGATTTCTCTAAGGCTGTATGATTAGACTATGTTATATCTTATTGCTGGATTCGTATGTATATAATAGTTATATTAGCATTGCATATCATTTTTCTTGAGGACAAGCAATGTTTCAAGTTTGGGGGAATTTGATGAGTAGTTTTTTAACCTACGAGTTAACCTTATTTAGCTTGATATGTTGTTAGTTTTTGAGATTTTTCATGTTGCTTTCGATGGATTTTTGTTATGTGTGCAGGAGAATAGGTTGATGATGGTTGAGAGTTAAAATATGAAGAAATTGGAGATTTTGGACATTCTGCTATACTGGCGCGGGGCGCGCCGTGAATACATAGGAGATGATGCAGGGTGCGCTGCATGGAGAGAACCTACTACTACACTAGGGCGGGTCGCGCTGCATTAACAAAGGACCCGACGCGGGGAGCGCCGGTCGGACGGGACATAAGCTGAGCTGGTTTATTTTGCATGAAATTAAGTTTTGTTGGGAGTTATGCCTTCTTTATGTAATAGGGTCAAGATAGGAGTGTGGCAATATTTCATGGTAATTGGGATTCTTTTCTTAAAATCTTGTTGGGTACAATTATGAGTTTGATTTTTATTAGAAATCTTATGGGATGACTTTGAGATGAGTTGGAATTGGATTTGGTTCAGCTGAAGGGAATTAATTTATTTCAATTAGAGTGTGTTGAACCTATATAAAAATTCAATTGCACTTAGAAAGCCATAACTTAGAAGAAGATCTTGGTGGGACAAAGGAAGGAGGTGATCATTTCACGAAGATTACAAAATTGAAGGCTAAGAAGGGTGGTGTATTACTATTCTTCTTTTTAATTTCAGTTCTTGTAATTGGGATGATGATTTCTTTACTTTATTCAGTATTTAATTCATTAATTATGAACTAAATTACTTTTTAGATTTGCAATGGATCTTCAATGTTGAATGATAATTATCATGCCTTGATTTGGGTTTAATAAACTATCAATTCAATTTTTCTATTGTGATTCGTATTTAATTTATGAATTGCTTGATCACCAATTTTATGTGAATTTGTATGGATTCGAGAGATGATATATAAATCTAGACTTATCACAATAGCATGTGTTCTTGAATTCTGTGTTATCATGGAATCTTGATTTATGTTAGAATAGTGATATACCTAGCATTTCATGTAATCAGGTAATGAACTTGGAATTTAAACTCTTTTTAATTTTAATTCACATAGAGATATAGTGAATTAGTTAATTAGGGTATTTGACTTAATTATATCTAATTTATGGACTTAAGTTAATATGGTGTTAGTGCATTGAGAAATGACTAATTCTACATAAGTGTTCTTGATTAATAAACTGAGATAGTGAATTAAACTAGAATAATGTGTGATAATTGGAGTGAGACTTAAAGTAAAGTTGTAAGCCTAATTCTCTATTATTTGCTTGAAATTACGGTTTTTAAGTTGTGTTGTTTAATTGGTATTTTTAGTTCCATAGTTTTCTTTATTTATAATTATTGATTTGGATAGTTTAATAAAATTGGGTTAATATAAAATTGGTAGTTGTTAGAATTAATTTCTTACTATTCTCCGTGGGAACGATTCTTTTATTATCATTATAATACTTATTGACCACATATACTTTCGTATTGTGCGTAATTGGAATTTGACCAACAAAAGACACATTCAGAACAAGGATATTCATTTATATGTGTCCCATGCATGAATTATATTTTCCTAGTATTTCCACTCTATAGGGGTTAGGCTTCTATCCCGTTCCTGAATGCGTCTCCTCATTAGTGCCAACACATTGAGCATATTTCTCCTATTTTAAGAAAATTTCGACAGCACCTCCTCATTGTCTCTAAGTACACTAAATAGACTAAGATAACTTAATCTACGTATGCACTCAAAGAATATGTAGATATAACAGTTGAAAAATCCACAAAACAAAAACAACGTAACCTGTGAAATAGCACCAGCCTAAGTGAGAGACATTGTAACAATCCGGAATTTCAAATTATAATATTAAATATTTATTGAATTATATAAATATTTATTTGATGTGTTTATTATTGAAATTGATGAAATAAATATTTTATTGATGTAGTTATTATTAGTAAATATTTATGAATTAAATATATTAGATACTATTCTAAATTAAATCAATTTATAATTTAGAGAGTTGTAATATGACATGAGGTGTTATATTGTTGATTAATAATTTAAAGTGGTATGTTAAATTATTAAATAAAATTATAATGAGATTATAATGTTTAAGTGGAATATTTATTTAAAATATAGTATGGTTGATTAATTTATTTGATTAATTTTGGATATGGAAATCCAAATAAATAATATGTGATTATGAATTATAAACTAAATTATTTATTAAAATAATTAAAGTAGTTTTAAATTGATTTAACCCAAACAAGGCTTAAATATATTAAGTCTTTAATTTTTAAAGAGTTTTTGTGAGATCCCAGATTTTATGAATAAAGATTTAATTTTCTCGAAATAAATTTTTTAAATATTATGGTGTGGATTTGATATAATGTTATAGTTGTGGCTAATATTTATAAATTTTGCAAAGTACGCAAGTTGTTATATAATATTCGATTGGTCGGAGAATATTCTTTTTGTCGGGGAATATCCGTAGGACGGTAAAATCATTGGTGGACCCCACAACAGAATTATTGTAGAAATGACTGAATCAATAATATGAGAGATAACTGAGTGACTTATCACGTAAGCATCAATAATCAATACCGTGTGCTACTATGCAACCACGCGTATTACTGTACTTTTAACACCGGGTGTTTCAACAGTTAACAGTAAAACTTCTGCCGTTATTTTCATAAAATATTTTTGTCATTTTCTCAATCCGAAAATAATTCTGTTGCGGGGTCCACCAATGATTTTACCGTCGTATAGATATTCCCCGATAAAAAGAATATTCCCCGACCAATCGAATATTATACAACAACTTGCATACTTTGTAAAATTTATAAATACTACCCATAACTATAACATTATCTCAAATCCACACCATAATATTAAAAACAAATATTTCGAAAAATTAAATCTTTATTCATAAAATCTGGGGTCTCACAAATACAAAGAATTTAGAGAGAGTTGAGAGGGAATTCGTAAGTTTTCAAAAGCAAATTCAGTGTGTTAGCAAGGATTTTAAAGCAACAAAAGGTATTTTTCATAATCTCCATATATATATATATATATATATATATATATATATATATATATATATATATGTAAATGCATATATGAGTTTACGGCAAAATTTTGTGTATTCTGTTAATTTCAAATTTGTTGAATTATTTCTATACAATGGGTTACTTGTGATTATATGTGTTTATGATGATTAGAGTTTGTGTTTAAACAAGGAAATTGCATGCTAATTTAGTATAATAGTAGAAAAATTATGGCAGTGTATATATTTGTCATATGGCTTGTGTAAGTATCACTTTTGATGGTTAATTCGTATGTTAAATTGCAAATTGAAGCTTGTTTATGCTAATTCATTAAGAAACGGAGATAATGTAGCTTGAATGAATTGAAATCACAGTGTTGATTTTGGGAAGAATGTTAAAAATATTGAGTTTTATATGAAAATGAGAAATTTGATAAATTAAACTAGTATAATTGTTGATTAAATTGTTCTATGTTGAGGAATATATTGGCAAACATGTTTATGATAGTTTTATATCAATTGTATATGTTAATATTACTGTTTGGCGGGTCAAATTCGTGTTAGTTGGCTTAAGAATAGTGTCGTATTCATGTTCTGCAAAACTGGAACGGGTTCGTAGCGCGGGCGCCCAGTAGCCACGCGGATGCGCAATAACTTAAGGTAATACTGGCGTGGCCTCGCCAGTAGTCTGTCACAGACAGTGAAGTCTGCCACTTCTGCAGACTTTGGAGATTCATTGTAACTTAGCTTAATGTTATGTTAACATGTCAAATGTGTAATGACAAGGTTAAAACAGAAATGTATCAAGTGGTTAGTAACTCTAAAATGTAAAGTTAGTAAGTTGTGAGAATGATATGTATGATTTAAGAAACTTAGTGAGCAATGAATAAGTGTTGTGAAATATATACTTGTGATTCTAAAATATGTATGCTAAGATAAGACTTGTGCTAAAAATAATAAGTCTAACTAGAAATGCGTGTTATTTTAGAATGTGAATGTTAGTATATCTAATAGATGATGGTTCTAAACCTATATATAGGTGAACGTGAGTTTAATATTATATCTTACGCGTGAGGAAAGTTTCTAAACTTATCTTTTACAATTGAGCAAGTTTTCTAACTCTACACTTTTGTTTAGCTAGTTCATTTATTACATTGTGCAAGTTTATTCTTACGATTGAGCAAGTTCTTGTACCTAGATTGTTTATGATTTCTAAATCTTATTCTGATATTGAACAAGTTAATCTTGTCTTTAACTTGTTAGCTAGCATGCAAGTTTACATATTCTGATAGACTCATGTTGAACATTATCGTTTAAATTACTATTGGTTATGCATGCTTATTACTCAATTCTAAATAACATTGGCTTAATATTGTTCAAGCAAGGTACGTTATGATTAATCGATGTTTATGATATTAGTTTATTCCTAAAGCATAATCTTAATTTACAATGTCGATTCAATTATGATTATTCCATAGCATGATGTTATCAATATTGTATTCAACTAATCCTTAGTTGAAGACCGTTGAATTCTAAATTACCCTTGAAATGTATCCAAACCAAACTTACTTTGGTGCGGACTTATTATTAGGTGAACGTGAGATGAACAACCTTATTTCAAATTGTAATATTAAATATTTATTAAATTATATAAATATTTATTTGATATGTTTATTGATGAAATAAATATTTTATCGATGTGGTTATTCTTAGTAAATATTTATGAATTAAATGTATTAAATAATATTCTAAATTAAATCAATTTATAATTTAGAGAGTTGTAATATGACATGAGGTGTTATATTGTTGATTAATAATTTAAAGTGGTATGTTAAATTATTAAATAAAATTATAATGAGATTATAATGTTTAAGTAGAATATTTATTTAAAATATAGTATAGTTGATTAATTTATTTGATTAATGTTGGATATGGAAATCCAAATAAATAATATGTGATTATGAATTATAAACTAAATTCTTTATTAAAATAATTAAAGTACTTTTAAATTGATTTAACCCAAACAAGGCTTAAATGTATTAAGTCTTTAATTTTTAAAGAGTTTTGCCAAACAAAGCCTTGTGGCTTTTGGATTTTTATTTTTGAATTCAAATAATATAAATAAAATAAAATAATTAAATAAATATAATATATTTAAAACTATACGTTTATTAGTTTGTAACTGATATATTTAGTAGGCGTATTAAGGCCATATCGGTTACTTTATTTTACGTATACTTGTTATCAGTTCTAGTTTTAGTTTTGCTAAGCCTAAGAGGAGAATACAGAGAATTGAGAGAGAGTTAAGAGGGAATTCTTGAGTTTTCCAAAGCAAATTCAGTGGGTTAGCAAGGATTTTAATGCAACAAAAGGTATTTTTCATAATCTCCATATTATATATATGTAAATGCATATATGAGTTTACGGCAAAATTTTGTGTATTCTGTGAATTTCAAATTTGTTGAATTGTTGCTATACAATGGGTTACTTGTGATTATATATGTTTATGATGATTAGAGTTTGTGTTTAAACAAGGAAATTGCATGCTAATTTCGTATAATACTAGAAAAATCATGATAATGTATATATTTGTCATATGGCTTGTGTAAGTATCAATTTTGATGGTCAATTCGTATGTTAAACAGTAAATTGAAGCTTGTTTATGCTAATTCATTAAGAAACGAAGATAATGTAGCTTGAACGAAGTGATTTGGTGAAGAATTGAAATCACGGTGTTGATTTTGGGAAGAATGTCAAAAAAATTGAGTTTTATATGAAAATGAGAAATTTAAGAAATTAAACTAGTATAATTGTTGATTAAATTGTTCTATGTTGAGGAATATATTGGAAAACATGTTTACAATAGTTTTATATCAATTGTATGTGTTAATATTACTTTTTGGTGGGTGAAATTCGTATTAGTTGGCTTAAGAATAGTGTAGTATTCATGTTCTGCAAAACTGGAACAGGTTGGTAGCACGGGCGCGCAGTAGCCGTGTGGACGCGCAGTAACCTAAGGTAATACTGGCGCAGCTGCGCCAGTAGTCTGTCACAGACAGTGAAGTCTACTACTTCTACAGACTTTGGACATTCATTGTAACTTAGCATAATATTATGTTAACGTGTCAAATGTGTAAAGACAAGGTTAAAACAGAAACGTATCAAGTGGTTAGTAACTCTAAAATGTAAAGTTAGTAAGTTGTGAGAATTATATGTATGATTTAAGAAACTTAGTGAGCAATGAATAAGTGTTTTGAAATATACACTTGTGATTCTGAAATATGTATGGTAAGATAAGACTTGTGTTAAAAATAATAAGTCTAACTAGAAATGCGTGTTATGTTGGAATGTGAATGTTAGTATATCTAATAGATGGTGGTTCTAAACCTATAGGTAGGTGAACGTGAGTTTAATATTATAGCTTACGCGTGAGGCAAATTTCTAAACTTATCTTTTACAATTGAGCAAGTTTTCTAACTCTACACTTTCGTTGAGCTAGTTCATTTATTACACTGTGCAAGTTTATTCTTACAATTGAGCAAGTTCTTGTACCTAGATTGTTTATGATTTCTAAATCTTCTTCTTATATTGGACAAGTTAATCTTGTCTTTAACTTGTTAGCTAGCATGCAAGTTTACATATTCTGATAGACTCATGTTGAACATTATCGTTTAAATTACTATTGGTTATGCATGCTTATTACTCAATTCTAAATAACCTTGGCTTAATATTGTTCAAGCAAGGTACGTTATGATTATTCGATGTTTATGCTATTAGTTTATTCCTAAAGCATGATCTTAATTTACAATGTCGATTCAGTTATGATTATTCCATTACATGACGTTATCAATATTATATTCAATTAATCCTTAGTTGAAGACCGTTGAATTCTAAACTACCCTTGAAATGTATCCAAACCAAACTTACTTTGGTGCGGACTTGTAATCTAAATACTGAGATGAACAACCTTATTATTAGGGGTTTACGCTTAGCGTTTTAATGTTTGTGTACAATACATTATACGAAGGGCTAATCCCCCTAAGTACGTGGAGTCTTTATAGTCTTATGACTATTAAAGTTTAAGTTGAAAGAGTACTTATAACTGTGGACATGGTTCCTGGTCATTAGACCCTCAGTTGTATAATTCAGAATGTTAATAGAACACATTGTTCAGTTCTATGGAGCCTATTATTCGGTAGTTAATGTAAAGCTTTATTCAATTTCATTTCAAGTGAGCCTTGTTTGCTCACTCTTGCTTATATGACTATTACAGCTAAGGATGAGAAGGTCAATGTACCTAGCACCAGTAAGGGAAAGGAGAAGATGAACAAGTACTGAAGACTTGTAATCATTTTATATCTTATTGTCAAACTTTAGTTTGAATGATTGTAATGAAGTTTATTTATTTTCCGCATTTGAATGATTGTATTTAAAGGTTTGATAACCTGATAGATTTTATTAATGTAATCCCTTAAGGAAAGGTTTATTATTCAATTTTTATTATGATTGGGTAGTTAGATATGAATATTTTATATAAGTGAACACCAAGTCTTGTGGTAATGAAGTACCGGGATTTAGGGGTATCACAGACATAACATCCAATAACAGTCCCAAACTGAGGACTAGTTGACATTCACTTCTAATGAGTGAATGTCAAACAGGTTTCTAAGTTCCAAAGTATAGTACATATATCCTTCCATTAACATGCAAATATGTTGATCGTTTTATTTGAGCTAGCAACAGATTTTTCAACAGTATTTGCAAGGTACAGGAGCAACAGAAGTTGGCATCGGCATGGTATTATGCAACTAATCACCCGACTCATTGTGAAGAAAGTATTAGCTGCCTTGGCCTTCTTCACAATCCCAACTGTGAGACCCCAGATTTTATGAATAAATATTTAATTTTCTCGAAATAATTTTTTTAATATTATGGTGTGGATCTGATATAATGTTATAGTTGTGGGTAGTATTTATAAATTTTGTAAAGTATGCAAGTTGTCATATTATATTCGATTGGTCGGGGAATATTTGTTTTATCAGGGAATATCCGTACGACGGTACAATCATTGGTGGACCCCACAACGGAATTATTGTCGGATTGAGGAAACGACAAAAATATTTTATAAAAATAACGGCAAAAGTTTTTCCGTTAATACTGTTGAACTACTCGGTAGTAAAAGTACAGTAATACGCGTGGTTGCATAATAGCACACGGTATTGATTATTGATGCTTATGTGATAAGTCACTCAGTTTTGTTTTATTAGTATTATTAATATAATAAAACAGAATACTTTTATAAAGTTATTCTATAAATATAATATATTATATTCTATTATGCATAGTGTTGCATAGTGTCTGCATAGTGTTTTGCATAGTAAAATCTTTTTATATAAAACAAAATACTTTTATAAAGTTATTCTATAAATAGAATATATTATATTTTATTATGCATAGTATTTGCATAGTAAAATCTTTTATAAAGTTATTCGTTTTATTAGATTATAAATAGAATATATTATATTTTATTTAAAAGATTTTGCTTTAAATATGGACCGTCAGATTAAAGTAAATCAATCTGGACCGTTCATGAGTTAGTTACTATGCAGTCCATTTTTCTATAAATAGAAGCTCATTCCTTCATTATTTCTTACGAATTAACTGAAACTCTAGAGAGAGAAACTATAGAGAGAAAGAAGAAAAGTGTTCTGTTACTTCACTACTTCTATATCCAGTACTCTTCTTCTTAAGGTAGGGAATATTATTTGTTGTACTCGTAAGGGGTGTTATTCTTTTGTATTCATGAAGAAAACTTATGTTATTCCATTCTTTATTATTCTGTTGGAATAACCTGTATACGCTGGTTACCCTATACTTAATGACATTCTTCTATTATTCTGTTGGAATATCCTGTCTGTGCGTTTTACGCCGGACCTGATTCTGTCTTTATTATTCTGTTGGGATATCCTGTCTGTGCGTTTTACGCCGGAACTGGTTCCGTTTTTATTATTATTCTGTTGGAATATCATGTCTGTTCGTTTTACGCCGGACCTGATTTCATCCTTATTAGTATTCTGTTGGAATAACCTGTCTATGCGAAGTACCGCATGCATGGTGATTTCTATTGTTATTCCATTCTTTATTATTCTGTTGGAACATCCTGTCGGTGCGAATTTTATCTGACCTGGCAAAAGAGTTTCTAAGTTCTAAATTATACTATATATATATATATATATATATATATATATATATATATATATATATATATATATATGTGTGTGTGTGTGTGTGTGTGTGTGAGTGTGTGTGTGTGTGTGTGTGTGAGTGTGTGTGTGTGTGTAGTACTTATTTAGTTTATTTTAATTATGAAAAACCAAGCAAATGCTATTTAGTTTATTTTACCATTGGAAAACTAAGTAAATGCTACTTAGTTTATGAGAAGTATTTTTTTGAATACGTGGGCTATTATTTTATGTTAATTTAATTAGCTATAATACTTATTCTAATTTATTATTATATTACTTATTATTTTATTTTATTTTGGATTATATTATATTATCTAGTTTTTTAATTGATTATTTTATTTTATTAAATTAAATACTTTTAATTTATTATTAATTTATATTTTCTTTTATATAATATTAGATTATATTAATTAATTAATTAATTTGATTCGATTTATTTATTTATTAGATATTATTTAAGTTAAATTTATTTTATTTTATTATAATGTATGTTATTATATTATTTTATTTATTATTAAATTTATTTGATATTATTATATCATTTGATTTATTATTAAATTTGTTATTATATTATTTGATTTATTATATTATTATATTATTTGATTTATTATATTATTATATTATTTTATTTATTATTAAATTTAATTTGATCTGTTATTAAATTTATTTTATTAAATTTTATTCTTTTTATTATTATTTTTACTTTATTTTATTTTATTTTGTATTATATTATATATATTTTAAATTTTTTTATTAAATTTAATATACTTTATTAAATAAAATAAAATAAATTAATTTTATGTTATTCAATTTAATATATTTTATTATTATTATTTTCTATTTTATTTTATTTTATTTTGTATTGTAATATATATTAATTAACTAATTTTTTAAATTTATTTTATTTTATTAAATTTAATTTATTAGTAGGAAAATAAGTAGATGTGTGAAGCCCCCAAAATAGGTCCATATAACCTATTTTGAGTCACCAAATATATGGTACATAATTTAAATATAAACTTCATTTATACAATTATTAACTGTTGTGTAAAATATGACAAAACGTAAATTATGAGTTTTAATACAAATATTGTCTCGTAGACAATATCCAAACTCAAATGAAGTCCTCATTACAATTATTATCACACTGTTTTACAAAATAGTAAGGACTACTATAGCCACCATTTTGGACCATCACTCCATTCCCCGACTAGTCTCAACTATATTCTTATTTCCTAAAAAGAACAATGAAAGAAAAGGTTGAGCTCAACTAGCACAATAAAGAATATTATAACTAAGATAATGTAGAATAAATTATCCTTAGTCCTCAACAGTGTAAAATTTGATAGAATACAATAGACAACAAGTTTAGATTAACAACTATAGCGGAACAAACAATCCACTAGAAGAGTCAAGTAGAGCATGATGTCTACTATCTTCTATAATTTAAAAGTTCATCATCAATATTTTATCTATGTAACACAACTCGATAAATGTTTCAAACCAATAAATTATCCATGCACTACGGGCCAAGGATATTCGTTTGTATCACCAATGGTCATGATCATGCCAAACAATTATCCATCTATGCACTACGGGCCAAAGATGACTTTCACCACATCATTTGTTTGTAACATTAAAGGTTATGATTATACCAATACACAATTCTTGGTCATAATCATACCAATCAACAATTCATCTATGCACTACGGGCCAAAGATGACTTTCACCACAATATAAGCATGAGGATGATGACAATGATATAAGAAATCAATCAAGTAAGATCAAGGATAAATATTAGAGATTTATAATTTATTTTATCTAGAGTTCAAGAATGTCCAAATTGTCAACATGATAACTAATTGTCAAGTAAAATTCAAGAAGGATATTCATGTATCACTACTACAAAACAGTAAATATATAACCCGTAAAAAATGTTGTGGTTTGTATCCCAGAAGCGTCATGGTTAAGGGTCATCTATTTAATACCCTTTATACAACGTTTTTAAAACGTTGTGGTTTGTCACATTTACAGCGTTTTTTTCTTAAAAAACGTTGTATATTTATTTTCCAGAAATCATTGGATACTTGAAAACTTTGTAAATGGTATGATTCCACAATATTTTCTGGCTTTAAATGTTATAATTTGATACATCAAACAACGTTTAGATACATTTATACAACGTTTAGAAAGTGTCATCTATTTGACACCATTTATACAATGTTTTTAAAACGTTGTAGTTTGACTTAAAAATGTTGTGATACATGCATATAACAAGTGTTTTTGGATCTCTACCTTAGCAAGCAACAAGAAACAACATTTAAACACATTTATACAACGTTTAGAAGGTGTCATCTATTTAAAGCCAAAATGTATCAAACATTCAAAATATACCAATTACAAATAATATTACTATCCATACATCTCAAATTCAAAATATACCAATTAAAAAGAATATTAATACCATATAATGCGTTTACATCCCAATAATACAAAACTATCCATACATCTCAAATTTACTTTTCAATATAATTACTAATATATTGAATTGTGAATTTGACTACATCCACAAAATATACCAAACTATCCATAAAATTAAACTAATACCTAATTAAACTATCCATAAAATATGCCTTGTATTCTGCTTGCGCCTATAAAGAAGAACAGGAGAGATTAAGAACATTATACTGATTAAGAACATTATACTGAACAAAATAGAAAATTGTGCCCCCTAATAATTGAGTCGCAATGCCTAGGCTGTGAGGGCTCTTAACTACATGGATATTTCAATGTAAAGTAATTACGGATTGGTTTACTAACATAGTAGTTGTATCCAATGTGATTTAAAAGTTAGTACACATGACAAGATGCTAGAATTTCCAGAGTGCGAGTTGGCACTTTAGTCATTTCTGTTTCTAATTCCAAACTTTCTGTCAACCCACCGATTCCAGAAAACTCCTGCCAATTGAAGCACCACATACAATCATGTAATTAGACCTGATATATAAAATAATTAAAATAAATACAAGTTATAACTGACATACTATGTCATCAGATGTTAGTGTCCCAATTTTATCGAAACAACATATATCAACCTGCAGAAGGAGCACCAGGAAAAAACATGTAAAATACGAGGAGACATGCGAGATCAATAAATGGCCACATATTTACACTTACAACAGTCATATTTATAAAGCTTGGAAGTCATGAGATCTAGTCATTTTTGTTTTATCATGTATATATTATCTAAAATAAAGAAGGCTCAACTTGAAAACAAGAAACCCAAAACAACACAAGCATAACAAGGATGATTATCCTAAAGGATACTGCATATAGAAAGAATTCCCCAGCCACCAGCAAAAGAATCAAAAAAAAAATTTGAAGAGGCCACTACAATAGACAGAAAACCAAGAAAACTATTAGAAATGAAGGATGACAATCCTTCAGAAGGATGACAATCCTTCAGAAGGATGATTACGAATGGCACTCGCACAATGAGTCCCAAGCATCAAACGACAAAAATGCAAAATCAAGCCTCTGAAATTTTTAGTGCAACCAATACCATGTTGGACAAGAAATGTTTAATGAGGGCAGTACCATGTGCGACCAGTACCATGTGAGACAAAAATGCAGAATCAATGTTACGAATTATAATGAATACAAAAAATTTGGACAAAGGATTGACACGGGTAGTCCATGTCCTTAAGGTGTTTATTTCCCCTTACCACTAAGGTTTGCTAAAGGCTACTAGCAATATACCTTCAAGATTAATGTCAAAGCCTAGATTTGTTATAAGGGATAGCAACTCACTATGAATCTCAAAATATGCTGCTGTGTAAAGATGATAGAAGGAAGAAGATGGAGACTATTCATTTTTATAACTGAATTGTGAGTAAAGAATCATTTTAAAATAAATGATATAATAATCACATATCAGTTTTGCATCCCATAATAATTAAACAAAAAACGGTTTAACCATTAATGAAGTTTATTAATCTTGTTCAATGCTAAAAAGAGGCTCTTGGCTCGACGATGCGTACTAAGTGCAAAGTGCGCCTAAAGCACCAATGCGACTTTGCGACCCGAACCCACACCACGGCCCCCAAGTGGCGGGACGCTGGCGCGGGCAGGTGTTGCTTTGCACCACGTCATTGTGACTAACTCCAAGCCTTTCCTTTAGTACCACTAGTGAATTAAACTATTCCACATATACTTATAAAGTATTAAATAGTTTTATTCCTCCTCAGTGTAAGACTTAAAAAAAATAGTTTTCTTAAACAACAATGAACCTTTTCATATTCCCCATTTTGGATATAATTAAAATATAATATATAATTCCTACTTAAATCATATATTACTCTCTATTAATCTCCTTGTAATAAACTATCAAATGCACTTTTAATTTTATATAGATTCAATCAATTAATAGGTCTAAATTAATCCCCAAATTGATCAAAATTCATATAAGAAAAGGTGCAATTAACAATCCCCCACTTGTTTGAAAAACTACTTTTCTTCAAACAATTCTTTATCTATCATCTCTAAGGTTTTTATGCATAATAGAAGTTGTGACGAAACATTGAACCTTCTTTTAGTATAAACAATTCAAAGTCATATCAAAATAGATGGTGTCCGTAGATTGAACCTCTATTTCAAATGATATGACTGGAACTATCATACACACACAAACCTCCCTTTACGGTGAGTATAATAATCACTTTGCGCTATTAAAGCCATACGCAACATCCTGGTTCTTGAACCTCTAAGAGAGTAAACCATAACTCTCTATAAGAAGCGGCTTCACTTCTAGTTCATATAGGCAAAATATTTCTCTAGCACTCTTGTTGCTATAAGTGCAACACTTTGCTAAGAGCATAGCTCATCCTCGGTCATGCAACAAACGTTACTATCATATACTACATATGAGACCAAATTGATAGTAATACAGCCAACAACTGTGACTTGTTTTTCCCATTGAACCTATATACTAGGGGTAACCTAGTAATAGGTTGGGTTCCCATCACGCTTGGCTCAGAATGGTTTAAGTCTCATATCTTGTGTAGTCAAACTTATTAAATCTCTCGTCAGAGGCTTAGTAAGCGGATCAACCAAGTTTTTACTTGACTTCACATAGACAAAAGTTATGATACCATCATGTATCAATTGTCTCACAAATTCATGTCTTAAACCAATATGTCTAGACTTACCATTATAGGTACCACTGTACGCTCCTGTTAGCGTAGCTTCACTATTACAATATAGTGAAATTGGAGGCATTAGATTTGGCCATAGATCTATGTCTAACAACATATTTCTAATCCAATCAGCCTCTTTTCCTGCTTGAGCCAAAGCTATAAACTCTGACTCCATAGTAGAGTGAGAAATATAAGTTTGTTTCTTGCTTGCACAAGAAACATCACCACTAGCAAGAGTGAAAATTCACCCACTTGTAGATTTATTATCTCTCACACTATTAATTCAGCTTGGATCAGAGTATCCCTCTAAAACAGTAGGAAATTTATAGTAGAACAATCTTATGCCACTGGTTCTTTTTAGATATCCAAGTACCCTTCCAATAGCTTTCTAATGATCAATATTAGGACTGCTCATATATTTACTAAGTTTAGAAACTACAATAGAAATATCTGGCCGAGTACAATGCATAGCATACATAAGGCTACCAATAGCACTTGCGTATTCTAGCTGTGCAATAGCTCTACCCTCATTTGCTTTGAGTTTAACTCCATTCTCAAAAGGAGTATTCACCTCCTTGAAATCGAGATGACTAAACCTGGTTAATATTTTTTCAATATAGTGAGATTGATTCAATACATAACCCCCACTATGTTTTTTAACATTGATGGCTAAAATAATATCTACTTCACCTAAGTCTTTCATCTTAAAGAGAGATGATAAATACTTTTTAGTCTCATTTACTCCAACCATATTCGTACTGATAATCAACATATCATCTACGTACAAACAGACTATCACCATATAATCAGAAGTGGTTTTGGAGTATAAGCACATATCTGCACTATTATATTTAAACCCAAAGTTTAAAATAGCAGTATCAAATCTCTCGTGCCACTGTTTTAGTGCCTGTTTTAGACCATAAAGAGACTTAACTAATTTACATACTTTAGCCTCATTTTCGGGAGCAGCAATCCCTTCGGGTTTTCCATATATACTTCCTCATTCAAATTGCCATTCAAAAATGCAGTCTTTACATCCATTTGATGAACGTAAAGATCAAACAATGAAGCTAAGGCAAAAAGAATTCGAATGGAAGTAACTCGTGCTACCGGTGCATAAGTATCAAAATAGTCAATACCCTCTACTTGTCTAAAACCTTTTGCTACTAATCTTGCTTTAAAAGCATAAATAGTACCATTAGTGTTATACTTTGTTCTAAAAACCCACTTATAACCTATAGGTTTAGAACCTCTAGATAAATCTGTCAATACCCAAGTATTATTTCCCAATATTGAATCCATTTCATCATTTACAGCTTCCTTCCAAAAAGCAGCATCCCTAGAAGCCATAGCTTCTTTAAATGATTTAGGATCAGTCTCAAGACTATATACATAGGGTATTTCATTTACCGCCTTATTATTTTGGTCCCCTTCCACCAAAAAATAATAGAGACTGTGATGAAATGAAATCATCATCTAAATCTTTATATTTTCTAGCTCTATTACTCCTAGGTCCATTTGGTTGAATTGGAACACTAGGTTCTTCAACCTCAACATTAGACCTTATAGGACCTCTAGGCTAATCAAATTTAGGCATTTCCACATTCTCAACATCTTTTGAGGATTTATTTTCAAAAAATTCCACATCTCTGGACTAAGTTATAACATTAGACTCTAAATCAAGAAGCCTATATGTTTTACTATTCTCAATGTATCCAACAAATATACTTCTAATAGCTCTAGCTCCTAACTTGGTCCTTTTAGGACCAGGAACTCGAAAATAAGCTATACACCCCCACACTTTAAAATAATTTATGTTAGATTTTCTGCCTTTCCAAATTTCATAAGGACTAGTTTTAATTACAGAACTAGGAATCCTATTTAAAATATGACAAGCAGTAAGAAGTGTTTCACCCCATAAATTATTTGGCAAATAAACATGATTTAACATACAATTAATCATATCATGAAACACACGATTTTTTCTTTCTGCTAAACCATTTTCTTGAGCTGTATATGCTGTACTTATTTGATGAATAATGCCATTTTCTTCACAAAATGCATCAAAAGCATTCAAACAATATTTCATGCCTCTATAAGAATGTAAAATTTTAATATTCTTCTCAAGTTAATTTTCTACTTCTAATTTGTATTTTTTGAATGAGTTAAATGACTCATCTTTTGTCCTCAACAAATACACATAACATTATCTGCTAGCATCATCTATAAAAGTAATGAAATATCATTTTCTATCACTTGTCAATATTCCATTTAACTCACAGATATCAGTATGTACTAAATCTAACAATTGTGATTCTCTATGTACATTTGGAAATGGTTTCCTCACAATTTTTGATTCAACACAAATTTCACATTTTTGTAGTTCAATATTGCCAATATCAATCAATTTCATTGCATGCATATTTTTTTAATTCTTTGAATTTATGTCCTAAACGACTATGCCACAAAGAAATTGCACAAGTGATATAAAGCAAAAATTGAACTGTTCTTATTAATAGATAATTTGTACATTCCATTACAAACATAACCTTTTCCAACAACAACACCATTCTTTGAAAGAATGACTTTGCCAGACTCAACAGAAATTTTAAAACCTTTCCTATCTAAAAGATCAACAGAAATTAAATTCTTTCTAATTTCTGACACAAACAACACATTCAGCAACGTTAGCTTTTTCCCAAATGTGAAGTTAACTTCCACAGTTTCTTTTCCATTAACTTTAGCCATTGAACTGTTTCCCATATGAACTTCATGTCCAATAATTTCTTCAAATGTTTTAAACATTTCTCAATTATTACAAATATGGACAGTAGCTCCAGAGTCCAACCACCAACCATTTGGCTAAAATCAGATACCATGGCAACAAGGTTCTCCTCAACCATGTTAGCAGAATCGCTTTTGCGTTGTTTACATTCTCTAGCATAGTGTCCAGTTTCTCCACAAACATGACACTTGCCCTTTCTTTTATTATGATCAAAATTTTTATTTCTCTATCCAGGATGCTTGAACTTAGTATTATCTTTTTTAACTCCAGGTCCTTTCCCTTTAAATGATTTTGCCTCCAAATAGTTTACACTAGACTGTTCTTGAATCAAATTCTTAGCATCACGTTTTCGGGCTTCCTCCTCAATACGAAGATGCTTCTGAATTTGATCCAAGGAGAAATCCTCATATTTATGCATCAACTTTTTGGCAAAATCTTTCCAAGATGGAGGTAATTTTGCAATTATTGCTCCAACTTGAAAAGTTTCAAGTAAAACAATTTTAAGAACCCTTAACTTGTTAACAATAACCTGGAGCTCATGCACTTGATCCAAAATAGGTTTTTAACAACCATCTTAAAATCAAAATATTTAGATGCTAAATATTTATTTGTACCTTCTTCCACAGCCTTGTATTTGAATTCCAAAGCCTCCCATAACTCCCTTGGTGACTGAATATTGCTGTAGAAATCGTAGAGACGATCCGACAGCGTGTTGAGGATATGTCCACGAGCAAGTTCCTCATCTTCAGTCATTTTCCTTCTTTGCTCTTTCAGTGCTTCGATGACATCGTTATCTGGCTGCTGACCTTCTACTGGTTTGGGATCTTCTGGAATAGGCTGAAGGTTAAGGTCCAAAACATACGCAATCTTCAAAACAGTGAGTAAAAATTTCAATTTGTCTTGCCAACGACTAAAATTATTTCCATCAAAACGATCGAGCTTGACAAAATCCTGGTTTATGATTTTGAAAGACTCTGTATCCATTTCTAAATAAACACCTTAAGATTATTACGAATTATAATGAATACAGAAAATTAGGACAAAGGATTGACACGGGTAATCCCTGTCCTTAAGGTGTTTATTGCCTCTTACCACTAAGATTTGCTAAAGGCTACTAGCAATATACCTTCAGGATTAATATCAAAGCCTAGATTTGTTCTAAGTGATAACAACTCACTATGAAACTCAATATATGCTGCTGTGTAAAGATGATAGAAGGAAGAAGATGGAGACTAATCATTTTCATAACTGAATTGTGAGTAAAGAATCATTTCAAAATAAATGATATAATAATCACATATCAGTTTTGCATCCCATAATGATTTAACAAAAAAACGGTTTAACCATGAATGAAGTTTATTAATCTGGTTCAATGCTAAAAAGAGGCTCTTGGCTCGACGATGCGTACGAAGTGTAAAGTGCATCTAAAGCGCCAATGCTACTTTGCGACCCGAACCCGCACCACGGCCCCCTGGTCGCGGGCGCGGGCACCACGTCATTGTGACTAACTTCAAGCCTTTCCTTTAGTACCACTAGTGAATTAAACTATTCCACATATACTTATAAAGTATTAAATAGTTTTATTCCTACTCAATGTGGGACTTAAAAAAAATAGTTTTCTTAAACAACAACGAACCTTTTCATATTCCCCATTTTGATACAATTAAAATATTATATATTATTCCTACTTAAATCATATATTACTCTCTATTAATCTCCTTGTAATAGACTATCAAATGCACTTTTAATTTTATATAGATTCAATCAATTAATGGGTCTAAATTAATCTCCAAATTGATCAAAATTCATATAAGAAAAGGTGCAATTAACAATCAAGCCTCTGAAATTTTTGCTGTGTGTGTATGTTCGGTTGGTTGATTGAGGGCATCAACAACTTTGAATAATAACAAACCTGAAACACAAAGAATGGCTCCATGCAGTGCTCTTTCATCAATTTCTGGAACGTGGGTTGCGGGTATTCAAATCTACATTCCCAGGAAAATCCACATTAGAAGCAGCAGCGAAAACAACAAAGGCAAAGTCACACATTTGAAAAGACAACTTCACCAAACATGTATAGTGCCGTAAGGAGATGATTAAGGCTGTTCAAGCTTGGTTTAAAAATAAATCGATGTTTAACATAAAGTAAATCATTTTTTGTCCAACTCCTATGCTAGTCTCATCCAAGCTTTAATCAATTAAGTTGAGCTAAAGTAGCTTGGTTTTCATCTAGCGCTAGATTGTTAAGCTTGCATCCAAGCTCATAAATAAGAAACTTCATAATATAATCAAGCTTGGTTTGCTTATCTCAACAATCAGTTTCAAACAAGCTTCATTCAAAGGGAATTGAGGACCATGGTTGAGTAGCAAGGATGGTTTTTTACTGTCCTATGCATGTGCTTAGTAGATGATAAAGATGACCAAAATGACAATAGACAGATTTTAGCAATAGCAATTAATCAAACAAGCATTTTAGACTGGTGCAGAGAAAAGAGAAGTATGGAGAAAAAAGCTTGTTAAATTTGGTGATTAGGTATAATATATAAAAACACGTAAAAATTAAGCAGTAACCACAGATACACCAGGAGAAAACAAGGGCGTGCATCTTGCGCAAATTTGCTATAATACAATTAATGTTTAATATAAGTAATTCAGAATTACCTTAATCATTGGTATACTGATTTCTGATGCAGAACGGGCATGAAAATTGAATTATTACTACTAATGTTTTTATTTTATTATTCATTGATACATGTCCAGCATCAGTTTGATTATTCTACAATGATACTTATTCTCTTATATGAAGCCATACATTTGGTTAAGAGGTCTATATTACTTCTTTCTCTGTGTGTTGAAATATGGCTCACTAAGAAGTTCAATAGATAGAGAAAATTTTGAAACTGTACAAGACAATAACCACCTCAAAGATCTATTGCTGATTTAATATATGACAGAAGAATAACTCATATTAAGAATAAAGGTATGCCACATCACAAAACTAGTTGATAATAAGCTCTACACATTTGTAATCTTTAGTGGAACAAACTGTGGAGCTTAGAGAATGCCTTCACAACAAGAAACGTTCCAAACTGACGATAGATATATGTAGATACATCTAAACGAAACAAAAGAATTGCAATAACAATTTTCACTTTTGTATTTGGCCATTAAGCAACAAAAGAAGAATGACCAACTCACTCTTTTAAGAAACAAAGAAAATTCAAATTTATATATCAAGAAAAGGGAGTGGTATAAGGAAGGTATTTAGAAATCAATATATACAATACTCAACATAGTAATTTTTAACAAACATAAGTTAAGTAGAACCTACACATTTCATCCACATTTTTGAGTAGCAGCAATAATTTTAGCTTCTGCGCCATAGCTACTACTTTTGAGATAGTAGCCATATGTCTCCTTCGAAGGGTAAGGAATCTTAGAGAAGGATTGCTTCTCTGTTGAGTAGATGAAACATTGCTTTCTGAAGTCAAAATAAATTTCTTCCTGGTCTACTGAGGATGAGGAACCTGACAGCTGTGCTAGCAAAAGATAAATATGTCAAGCAGCCGCTTACATAAATAAAATTGCATACATTCTTAGTTACCCTTCTATTCAAAGAAGAGTGCAAATACTGATCTCCTGCCAGTTAGTACTCCCATATTGCTAAAAAAACAGCAGTATAGTTCAATTAAACGAGCAGCATGTGACTGTATCATGGTGTGATTCAAGTAAATATTGAATTATAGAGTTGTCAGCCTATGTCATACATAGACGAGAAACTATAAAACTTGTAGACAGGAAGGGTTGCCATTGGTTCCGTACTGAAAATATTAGGCACAAAATTTTTGAAGAATAAGGTGATAAATTTCTGCCGAGTGTCAGGAAAAAGGTTTGTAGCCTGTAGGTTACTTCATATTACAAAGGTGACCTATTTGTATTACAAAAATGTTTCTAAAACACCCCAACTTTATAAAATACCAGAATAAGAAAAACTGACTCTAAAAGATCAGAAAACATGACAACCTTCTGACTTTTAAGTATTATTGTACTTAAAGATAATGAAAAATTTAAGATTTCTTTAAAACCATGACAACCTTCCGACATTTAAGTGGGACAATTTCTTTAGAGCCAGAAAATTTAGCTGGAGTAATCTTGCATCCATCTGCTTGGTGAGTGTCATCAACCTGCTAAATGAAGAGACATTGACAACTTAAAATAAAAGGTAACAAAGCATTAAACAAAAGGTCATTTAGTCAATCAAAAAAGCAACAGCAAGGCATAACTAACCTTACAAAGTTTCAGACAATCTTCTTAGAATTATAAAACTCATGAATCCTTGTTAAAGTCAATAAAATACCAAACAGAACTACTATATAATGCATCAGAAAAATAGCAATAAAATTTGTAACTATAGCAGTCAAAAGTCAGGATAATTCGAACCTTAGAGTATTGGATAAAACATTTGAAATCCACTGACCAAACAGTAAAGAGAAAACGAGCATGTGAACCGCTACAAGGCCACCGAGAATTATAAACGAGTCTACAATGTCTAATCTAGGAATGAGGGTTACAATCCAAGCAACATAGAGTATGGCAAATGGCAACACGTCCATTCGCCATGGCAACTTCCTCTTCATCAATAAATCAAGAGTATCCACCACTTTCCCACGAACTTGGAATCTTGACACGTCACTTCCCCACTCAATATACTCAACCTTAAAAGTGGCAAAGGAAGTATTTTTCTTAGCCTGCATATAAGCAAAGACAAGGGAGGAAGAAAAAGGACAACAACAAATACCACCAGTCCAATTGTACAAGATCAATATCCAATACCCAATTGCAGAAATCCAGATCCTTATGGGTTACACCAGATTCAGATTCTTAGGGCAAAAAAAGTTACCCAAAGAAGATAACACGTGATTCCCAAAAATATGACGAAAAAATATTGCAAGAGTTCAAAATCGAGGACATACCAGTTAGGGTTTTCTTAGATTAATCCTCCGTTCGACTGATTTGAGGGCATAAGTTGATCGATTTGGCTTCCACCATGAGACAATCAAGAGGGCGGAAGAGAGAAGTTTAACCTAAGAACTTCTGATTCGTTCTTCTGCAGTTTTGAAAATGCTCAAGATCTTCTCCCGTACGTGCCTCCTCAGCTGATGGCCACAGTGGTAGCCGAAGGTTTGGATCGTAGGAGAGCAGGGCACCCGCTTCCTTTGCTACCTCCATCATAGAGAGAGAAAGTACAGAGATTGGAGAGAGAAGAAACTAGATGTTTTAATTTCAAATTTTCGCTTCCGCATTTTTATTTTTTATTCCGTGTTTTTTACATAGATAAAGTTTTTTTTAAAACGTAATCTATTTAAAATAAAAAAATTGCTCTTATAAATGCATAACATTTTTTTATATGTATCTATAACGTTTTGTTAAAAAACTTTGTAAAAAAACACCACAACGTTTTTTTATAAAAACATCATCTTTTAAGTGTTGTCTTTTTATGATTTTATACTAGTGTATCAAAAATAATTTGAACAAAAAAAACCAATTTTGTCGTGAATAGTGAGTGCCCCATGAATAATACCAAAATAAATAGTACCCGAGTGAATAGTACCCCGTGAATAGTACCCCAAATGAAAATATTGAAATTTAATAAGAAAGTTCATACCAATATTTCAATGAAACGATACTGTCGATGTCGGGATTTTTATTTGTCCATTTCTTTTCTTGTTCTTTGGTGTTATCATGTTAGGTGAGATTTGTTTAAAAAAACAAGTTGTGAAATAGTCCAACATTTATATGTCGACGATTTGACTGTGAGAGTCGCGAGTTGGTTTTTTATATTTTTATACCAACACAACCGAGAAAAGGTTTGCACATTAACCTAGTGATGTGACACTGCCAAACGGGTCTGTGAAACCGATATTCATTATGGTCCGGTGGCTTGATTATGCGGAGGAAAGGTGTTAGGCACTGCCCGACATCCGTGTTACTACGGTGACCGCCACTTTTCAAAAAACTGTTATATGAATATATGTTTGTATGTGGGGGGGTCAATGTACTATTATTTGGAAGTAGTGCGAGGCCTCGTTCGCCACCTATATATACAGAGTTTGAATTTGTATAAAAATTTAGTTTTAAATAAAATATGGCAGTGATGTTTTTTAAGAAAAAAGTTTTTCAAACCCTTGTGCTCAATAGTAATTGAGACCTTTTATACTTCCATTTTTATTAAGTGATCGGCTTAATTGCTTTTAATTTTCGAGATGCGAAGTATTTTCGAAAAAATAATGTCCAAACCTGTGCCGAACTCCTCGTGGGCATGAAAACCATCTGAGAAAATTCAAACATCGTGAATAAATTTACAAGCTGTTTACAACAAAAAATGTCTATCACGGGAACCGAAACTAGATTCAATAGACTGAATCTGTGATCACATGATTCCTAGGCTCACATGATGCCGCAATTGATATAAAAGCAGTAAGCAGTTGTATATATAAAAGCTGTAAATATATGGCATTAATCCACAGCAAGCGTTTGCTGCAGCAAACCAATTTCTTCCCTGCTGCTACAGCCTGTAGCGGCAGTAAATAGCCTAATTTTCTCTCCCTGCCGCTACAGGCTGTAGCGGCAGTAAATTAATTCCAAAAATGCCCCATGCCGCATGAGGCTTCCCAAAGTTACAAATATTATTCTAATATTCACATATTATTATTATTATTATTAACAGGTATAATAATAAAAATTAAAATATTAATATTAAACATAATATTAAACATATTAATATTACAATTATTATTGTAAACATACTAATATTACATAATATTAAACATATTAACAGGCTCTAATTTTTTTATAATTATGAAACCATAATATTAAACATATTAACAGGCTCTAATTTTTTTATAATTATGAAACCATAATATTAAACATATTAATTATATATTAATTAATATGTTTAATATTTTTACAATAATAATTATAATATTAATATGTTTAATATTATGTAATATTAGTATGTTTATAATAATAATTGTAATATTAATATGTTTAATATTATGTTTTTATTATTATGTTTAATATTAATATTTTAATTTTTATTATTAGACCTGTTAATAATAATAATAATAATAATAATAATATGTGAATATTAGAATAATATTTGTAACTTTGGGAAGCCTCATGCGGCAGGGGGCATTTTTGGAATTAATTGACTGCCGCTACAGCCTGTAGCGACATGAGAGAGAAAATTAGGCTATTGACTGCCGCTACAGGCTGTAGCGGCAGGGAAGAAATTGGTTTGCTGCAGCAAACGCTTGCTGTGGATTAATGCCCATATATATATATATATATATATATATATATATATATATATATACAAACATGCTCAGCCACCACGAAGCACCTCCATGGGGGATCAGAAATGTAAATAAAGCTGTAAAAGCAATCAACCGCCACGAAGTAAACTCCAGGCGAGATGAAAAAGTAAATATATATATAAAAAAGCAGTAAACGCACCAGATGTAAAATTCAGGCTCATCGAACAAAGTCCGACAACAGTTGATATATATATATATATATATATATATATATAAACTGAAATAAAACCACGGATCGAAGTTCGGGCATACACACGCTACACGACTCTCAACGTGATGAATTGTGTGTGCAAGGATGAAGAGAAAGGCTTTAAAGTGTGTAAGAAGGCTTACAGTGGGCTGCCAAAGAAAACTTCTATAACTTTAAGTAGATGAACACTCAACTCTCGCTGATACAAATAGTAGTTATATGTGAGCTCACAAGTGTTTAAAATGAGAAAACACTTTTTAGGGTGTGTACAGAGCAAATTTAACTAGGCTTCCTGATGAGTAGGTTTTTAACCTATGATTTATGTTCATTTGGCTTGTTATATTGCTAGTTTTTTTGGCACTTGCATTTACTTTTGATGGGTTTTGCACTTGTTGTAGGTTAATCAGGTTGATCCATCAAGATGTGAGCAGTGGAGGAGTTTTTGAGCACAAATTGCAGTTTTTGTTGACACGGCGCGAAGCGCGCTGTGATGAAGAGCAATGAAGCGCGGATCTGGAGAACGACTGGGTGTTGATGGCCCAGCGCGGGGTGCGCTGCGGAGACACTATGGCTAGCGCGGAGCGCAGTGGTGCGGGAAGTTGTCTTGGGTAGTCTTTGTGAATTATGAGTCTCTCTTGGGTAGAAGTTAGAAGTGGGTTAGGAGTCATGGTATGAAGAGAGAGGGGATATATGCTGATCTAGACGTACTTAAAAAGGGGTCAATCAATCTAGACTTACTTGGAGAAGGTTTTTGAAGAGCAAGGGATTGGAGGGACGAAAAAGAGGAATAATTTCACGAAGATTTTAGAATCGAAGGGCGTGAAGGCTGATGTATTTCTATTCTTCTCTAATTTCTATCTTCTGTAATTGGGATGATGCTTTCTTTTATTTATTCAGTATTTAATTCATTAGTTATGAACTAAATTACTTATTAGGCTTACAATGGATCTTTAAGTGAAACGATGATTATGTAACCTCGGTTTTCAGTTTAATTAAGCTGTTATGCAGTTTATCTATATTAATTGAAGCTTGAATTTATGAATTGCTTGATCAACAATCTTATTTGGATTTGTATGAATTCGAGAGATGAAATATAAATCTAGACTTAGTTAATATAACATGCGTCAAGAATTTTGTGAATAGCAGATTCTTGATTATTGTTGAGGTAGAGATATGCTTGACATCACATGTAATCATGAAGAGAACTTGAACTTAAACCTTACTTAATTAGAATTCACATAGAGATATAGTGAGTTGATTAATTAAGGTGTTTGACTTAATTCTATCTTAATTGTGGATTTGGGTTAATACGATGTTAATATATCGAGATGGTTAATACTATTTATGTATTCTTGATTAATAAACTGGGATAGTGAATTAAACTGGAATAAGGGAATAATAATCAGAGGGATGCTTAGAGTGAAGTTACGAGCCTAATTCTCTAATACTTGTTTGAAAATTCAGATTTAGGGTTTGTTGGTATTGAGTTGATTTTTAATAATTTTAATATTTTTGGTATAAACTAGAAATTGATTAGTTTAATAAAATTAGGATTAATAGAAGATTGGTAGTTGCAAGATAAATTTGTTGCTAAATCTCTGAGGGAATGATAATTTACTTACTAGTATATTACTTGTTGATTACGTATACTTGCGTGTTGAGCGTATATAGATTTTACCCAACAAGTTTTTGGCGCCGTTGCCGGGGATTTCAGTGCAGATTTTATTAATTTTGCAATATCAGTTTAATTAGTCCAGTTTTACTTAAACACTTTTTGTTTTATTTTGTTCTTTGCCAGACTTGCTTCCTTTTGAGGACGACATTGAGAGAAGATTTCAGAGGTTAAGTAAGTGGATAAAGGAAACAAGGGACGAGTTCGAAAACTCTGATAAGGAAAAAGAAATGGCTGCCGAAGACCAGAAACCGTTGAGAGATTTTGCAACACCTAAGGTGATTGAGCTGCAGTCGAGTATCACCAGGCCTACAATAGATGCGAATAAGTTCGAAATCAAGCCTGGGACAATTCAAAAGATGCAGAATTTAGTGCAGTTTGGAGGAATGACAAATGACGACCCTAACGAGCATTTAATCAATTTTCTGGACAAATGTGACACTTTCAAGTATAATGGGATGTCGGATAAGGTAGTTAGACTTCGCTTGTTCTCATTCACTCTGTGGGACAAGGCGAAGAGTTGGTTACACTCTCTACCAGCGGGTTCGATAACGACGTGGGAGGACCTGGCTCAGAAATTCTTAGCAAAATTCTTCCCGCCTGTAAAAACTTCGAAGACGAGGAACGAGATTACCATGTTTGATCAGCAACATGGGGAGTTACTATACGAGGCGTGGGAGAGATACAAAGAATTACTTAGAAAATGCCCACATCACGGACTGCCCAAGTGGTTTCAAATGGATACATTTTACAACGAACTACATGGGAATCTCAGAACGAGTATAGATGCGGCATCGGGGGGAGAATTTATGGCTAAGACTTATAATGAGGCATACCAGTTGATAGAGACTATGGCTGCTAACAATTATCAGTGGCCCACAACAAGAATGACACAACCTACGCTCGCTGGAGTGTTAGAAGTAGATGGACTGACGACAATAACGGCACAGATTTCAGCACTCTCTAAGAAGTTCGACGTGTGGTCAGGGGAACAGACGCAGACAGTTGTAATTATTTGTGAGTTGTGCGCAGGGGAACACTCGATGGATCAATGCACAATCAACCCAGAGTCGGTACAATTCATGAGTAGCTACAACAAAATTCCTCAGAATACATATCAGAATGCATATAATTAGGGGAATAGGAATAATCTGAATCAGTCGTGGAATAATAATTAGAATTAGCAAGCTCCACGACCATCGTATCCCCTAGGGTTTCAGAATCAACAACAACTAGTTCAACGTCAAGAGAGGAAATCAGATTTAGAGGAATTGATATCAAAGTATATAACAAGTAACGAGGTAGTTATAAAGAATCAAGCAATGGCAATGAAATCACAAGAAATGGCCATCAAGAATTTAGAAAACTAGATGGGACAAATTGCTTTAGCATTGAACAACAGACCACAAGGAACCCTACCGAGTGACACCGAAAGAAATCCAAAGGGAAATCATGAACAGTGTCAGACAGTCACCTTGAGGAGTGGAAAACAGATGGTTGGAAAAGATACAAAAAATTCAACTGTTTCTGATGATAAGAGTAATAATAACATAGTGGATGCGGAAAAATAGGATGCGAACATGCGATTTGAGAAAACAAAGTTAGATGACACGCTAGTTGTGTATTCGTCACCGCCATTTCAGTAAAGAGTTCAAAAGCAGAAATTAGACAAGCAATTTACAAAGTTCTTGGAAGTATTTAAGAAATTACAGATTAACATCCCATTTGCGGAAGCCCTAGAGCAAATGCCGAGTTATGCAAAATTCATGAAGGGGATTCTGTCTAGAAAGAAGAAGTTAGAAGATTTCGAGACAGTGGCACTAACAGAGGAGTGTAACACGATTTTACAGCAAATGTTGCCACCCAAGTTGAAAGATCCGGGGAGTTTCACCGTTCTATGCAAGATCGGGAATACGACTTTCAATAAATGCTTATGTGATTTAGGAGCGAGTGTGAACCTTATGTCGTTATCCGTTTACACAGAATTGGGATTGTTAGCTCCAAAGCCTACGAACATCTCACTACAGTTGGCAGATAGGTCAGTCACATATCCGAGAGACATTGTGGAAGACATAGTGGTCAAGGTTGATAAGTTTATATTCCCCGCGGATTTCATTATTCTAGATTTTAAGGAGGACAAGAACATCCCGATTATCCTAGAGAGTCCTTTCTTGGAGACGGGTAGGACACTCATCGACGTACAAAAAGGTGAATTAACGATGAGGGTCCAAGATCAAGAAGTTAAGTTTAACGTTTTCAAAGCCATGAAATTTCCCACAGATGAAGAAAAGTGTTTTTGGATGGAAATCATGGATCAAATAGTCAACGAAGATAAGGAAAAAAGTCTGAGCAACAATCTTCTAGAGATAACATTATTGGGGGATGAGGAGTTCGATGACCCAGAATTTATGGACTACTTATAGATGTTAGACTCATTACCACGAGTAAGCCGATTCAAAACACCTTGTGAATTACTACACATGGAGGAGATAGCCACGAAAAAATTGAGACCATCATTGGAGGAGCCACCAACTCTTGAACTCAAGCCACTCCCAAAACATCTCAGGTATGCATATTTAGGCAATTCAAATTCTTTACCTGTAATTATTTCTGTTGCACTTAACGATTTGCAGGAAGAGAAGTTGCTAAGGGTGCTTAGAGAACATAAAGTAGTGATAGGGCGGACGATAGCGGATATCAAGGGAATCAGCCCTTCGTTTTGCATGCATAAGATTCTGATGGAAGATGATGCAAAACCAACGATGGAGCAACAATGACGACTTAACCCATTTATGAAGGAAGTAGTAAAGAAGGAAATTCTGAAATTATTGGATGTTGGAATCATCTACCCGATCTCCGACAGTAAGTGGGTTAGTCCGGTTCATTGTGTGCCAAAGAAGGGGGAATGACTGTGGTACAAAACGAAGATAACGAGTTAATACCGACAAGAACATTAACAGGTTGGAGGGTGTGCATCGATTATAGGAAGTTGAATAAGGTAACCCGAAAAGATCATTTTCCGCTACCCTTTGTCGACCAAATGTTGGACAGATTGGCGGGTCACGACTTTTACTGTCTATTGGATGGTTACTCGGGCTATAACCAGATTTCCATCGCTCCTGAGGATCAAGAGAAGACCACATTTAAGTGCCCTTACGGCACGTTCGTGTTCAGGAGAATATCATTCGGGTTATGTAATGCACCGGCTACCTTCCAACGGTGTATGATGGCCATTTTCTCCGATATGGTGGAGAAAAACGTGGAAGTCTTCATGGACGACTTTCATGTCCATGGAAACAATTTTGATACATGTCTTGGGAATTTGGTGATGGTGTTACAGCGATGCGAAGATACAAACCTTGTACTTAACTGGGAAAAATGCCACTTCATGGTTGACGAGGGCACAATTTTGGGCCACAAGGTTTCGGCTCAAGGACTGGAAGTTGACAAGGCTAAGTTGGACACGATCGAGAAACTGCCTCCATCGAGCTCAATAAAAGGAATCAGAAGTTTTCTGGGACATGCTGGGTTCTACAGAAGATTCATAAATGACTTCTCTAAAATTGTGAAACCATTGTGCAGTCTTTTAGAGAAGGACTCTATGTTTAGTTTTGATGAGGAATGTAAGTCGGCTTTCGAGCTGTTGAAAAAGAAGTTAACTATAGCCCTAGTTATCGTCACACCAGATTAGAATATACCTTTCGAGCTGATGTGTGATGCAAGCGACTATGCAGTCGGGGCTGTTTTGGGACAAAGCTGAGATAAGGTATTTCACGCCATTTAATATGCAAGAAAGACACTCACGGAGACTCAAATGAATTATACAACTACGAAAAAGGAACTGCTTGCAGTGGTGTATGCGTTTGAAAAATTCTGGGCATACTTGATCGGCACTAAGGTGATAGTTTACACGGACCATTCGGTTATTCGGTATCTAATTGGAAAGAAAGAGGCTAAACCACGCCTTATCTGGTGGATTCTCCTTCTTCAAGAGTTTAATATAGAAATAAAGGATAGAAAGGGGACGGAGAATCAAGTCGCTGATCATTTGTCTAGGCTGGATAATCCGATTACACAAGAAGAGGACAAGGGCGTCATAAACGAGTCATTCCCGGATGAGCAATTGTTTGGGGTAAATGCAGAATTTCCTTGGTACGCGGACTTCACGAACTATTTAGTGAGCAACATGCCCCCTGATCTTACAAGACAACAAAAGAAGAAGTTCCTTCATGACGTCAAGTGGTATATGTGGGATGAGCCATACTTATTCAAACAATACGCCAACATGATGATCAGAAGGTGTGTGCCCTACAGCGAGGTACATAGTATACTGCATGAGTGCCATTCTATTGGCCTACACTATTTAAAGACGTCTATTAATTTGTTAAAACTTGTGATAGATGTCAACGAGTGGGCAACATATCGAAAAGGAATGATATGCCAGTCCAAACTATCTTAGAAGTTGAAATTTTTGATTTATGGGGCATCGATTTCATGGGGCCATTTCCTTCCTCATTGTCCAATTAGTATATTTTGTTTTCAGTGGATTATGTGTCAAAGTGGGTTTAAGCAGTAGCATTATCGACTAACGATGCCAAGGTGGTGCTAAAATTCTTACAGAAAAATATTTTTACGAGGTTTGGCACGCCTTGAGCTATCATAAGTGACGAAGGTAGTCACTTCTGTAACAAATCATTTACAACTCTCTTGGCAAAGTATGGGGTCAACCACAAGGTGGCACAACTTATCATCCCCAAACCAGTGGGCAAGCTGAAGTCTCGAACAGAGAGGTAAAGAAAATTCTGGAAAAAGTGGTGAACTCGAATTGAAAGGATTGGTCGCTCCGGTTAGATGATGCATTATGGGCATACCGGACTGCTTATAAGACACCAATAGGGATGTCACCATATCAACTACTATACGAAAAGGCTTGTCACCTACCAGTCGAGCTACATCACAAGGCCTACTGGGCCATTCAGAAACTAAACTTCGATCAAGCTGTTGTGGGGGAAAAGAGGCTGCTACAACTAAACGAGCTCGATGAATTCCGACTTCAGGCATACGAAAACGCTAAACTATACAAGGAGAATGTCAAGAAATGGCACGACAAGAAAATCTTGCACCAAAATTTCGAGCTGGGGCAATCGGTACTGTTGTTTAACTCACGATTGCGGTTGTTCCCCGGAAAGCTTAAGTCAAGGTGGTCGGGACCATTCACCATCAAAACAGTGTTCCCACATGGTGCAATCGAACTCTACAGCCAAAATCCACTGGAGACATTCAAGGTCAATGGACAACGGATAAAGCATTACTGGGGCGGAGATGCAAACTGGGATGATATCAACATTACTCTCACTGACACGTAATGATATAAGAGACATTGTCGGGCTAGCGACGCTAAAACTGGCGCTACTTGGGAGGCAACCCAAGCTCTAAACTATTCATCTTAATTACTAGTATATTTTGGTTTCTAATCTAGTCAATTACACGTTTTAATAAGAGAATTAACTACATCTGTAAATAATAATAATAATAATAATAGAAAAAAAATTGTAGGAAGTTCAAGGAAAATCAGTCATGCAGCTACTGCTAGTACAGTGTCGAGCGCGCTAGCAATCCAAGCAGTCACTATACGACCAGCGCGGGGCGCGCTGCACAATGCATAGATCAAGCGCGGGGTGCGCTAGCACTACAACAACAGCTTCCAGTCCAGCGTTGACCGCGCTACATCGCCGACCAGACAGCGCGGACCGCACTCTTCCGTGCTTAACATACTAACTGAATAGCGCGGGGCACGTTACACAATGAATATATCAAGCGCGGGGCGCACTAGCACTACAGCAACACCTGCCAACCCAGCGTTGGGCGTACTATACCTCGCCTACTCATAGCGCTGACCGCGCTACTCGGGACTATCAGATTCTGAACAGCTGGATCGATGTGTTATAAACTAATTCAAGCCACCTCCCCTCATTACATGCAAACTCTCCACTTCTCCTACACCTATTGTACTTCCTATTCCCTATAACTTCTTATTCCCCATAACTCCCACTACATCACCTTTACTTCTCCTTTTCCTTTTCAACTTCCCACCCATCCCAATCATTAACCCACGTTGGTCTCCTACTTCCTATATGAACTCCTACCATCCAAGAAGTCATGATCCGAGAAAGCTTAAACACAACACTCCATTCCTGAATCTAATCCACTCCTTTCACAAATTCATACAATTTGGGACATCTTTGCAAAGAGGGAGACCCAAAATCATTAAAGGTAAGCACAATTATCTTCATCCCTCATATAATTCTCTGTTTTTATATACCAATTTGAAGGGAAAATCTGGGGAATTGAGTGCTCAAGGAGTGGGTTGTGTGTGTTGAGAAAAATTTGTGAGCAAAGTAACATAAATCAACCAAGTTTGGGGGAAATATTCAGTCCGTCCATCAACTATTTAATTAAAGTTCAGAATCAACTTCTTGTGTCTAATCACACCAAAAACAACATGTCTTTCCAAAAACGACAATGGGCATCAACCTCCATGACTCGGCCTATATATGACAATTCAAAATTTGTTAGTGAAAGGGTCGCGGAAAGATTCAAGACCTCCATCGACAAGAAGAACTTGGTGTTAGAACTAGGATTGAAGCCAAATACAAATTTGGATGGCGACATGGCTCTGTAAATTATAGAACGCCACTGTTTTAGCTAGTAGAACAACCACTCCCAGCGGCAATCAACATAGTTAAGGAGTTTTACGCCAATGCAATGGAAAATTTCAACCATGTCGTCATGGTTCGGGGCAAACCGATGGCGTTTCATGCCGATGCGATCAATGCTTATTTGGGTTAGAGACACCACAAGATGATCGATATGAAGATGGGTTGCCCGACCTAGACGAGTTGATTACCCAATTATGCAAACCAGGGACTCAATGGGTAATTCAAGCTGGAACGAATGAAAAGATAAGTTTTCCTCAATCAGCACTTAGTCGATATGGTAAAGCATGGCATGCATTTATATGTGCTCGCCTAATGCCCACTCGCCACCAAACCGATGTTACAAAGGCACGGGCTCGACTTTTATATGGGATTGTTCACCACCACTATTATATGGACAATTCAATTGCATTTTACGATGTTGATGTGGGGGAGTGTATTCAAGAATCAATTGATCGGGCCTTACATGGGAGTACTACGGGAGGGTTGCTGTACGGGTTCCTAATCACTGATTTATGCAGGAAAGCTGGGGGTGCAGTGACAACCTACTGAGCCAATACAACAACCAATGGCGATAATTGATCATGCCACTATTGAAAGGTACAGAACATGGGATGGGGGCGCAATCACACCCGCGTGGTGAAGGCTACATTATGATTCGCAACCAACACCCCCAGTTAGTGCGGAACAATCGCAGGTCCCAAGGAATCGATTTAGGTGGTTGGCCCAACGTCAAGAGTTAATGCATGAGTACAATGCAAATGCCTTCAACATGCCTGCTGATGCATTTTCTCGTTGTAATCCTAATGTTCCACCGGTGGTTATGCCTAGTCCTCTTATCCTGCCAACTTACCCTCCATCGGATGACGAGCAGTAACGTGTTTTCAGGGAAGTCCTCATTTTTTTATTGAGCATATTTGACATAATGAGGGCATTCCTTGATTTAAGTTTGGGGGATTATGTTTTCTTATATATGTTGCATGTTTAGTTTTTTATATTTTTGCGTACTTAGGGCAAATAAAAAATAATATAGGACATGTAGTTGCATGAATCCAGTGGATAGTTGGTATATGTTTGTTTTTGGCCTTTGATGAGATTGGAATTTGGTGAACAAGTGCAATACCAATTAAGGGAACTTTGAAGTAATTTCTTGTTATAAGTTGAATCTCTCTTCTATGTGCAACTATTATAATAAGGATTGCACATGAAAACAAACTTGTAGATTGATTGCGTTTAAATTGATTCATAATAAGACTCTAAAAGGCATTATATGGACCTAAGTTTGGGGGAGTATGTGGGGTATATAAGCAAATATCTATGAATTTATGAAGAAAAAAAATTTTAAAAAATAAAATGCCGTAGCGTGCTTGTCTAGTTTTGTGGCCTTTGTTACTTGAGTAAGTAAGCCCAAAGGGATTGTCTTTACACCTAGCCCCCTAAGGTCCTAATGATCTGAGAGTCATTGGTCAAAAGCTTGTTAAGGTAGCATTGAAAAGTCTAAAGGAATAAGACTTTCATAGTTATGTGTTTATATATATATATATATAAAGAATGAATAAAATGGGAAATACAAGCAAAATTCCCCCGTAAATGATAAGTAAAACATAAATATCCCATGTTGACCTTTGATGTGGGTTATTGTCTAGCATTGGTTGGAATTAGCTTGCTCTGAATTTCTTAAATTTATTCTGTATAATGCCTTAGAAGAGTTTTGTTATGTATTAAATTTGATGGTATGTCAATTTATATGGTTGGTACACACACACACACACTATAATAGTAATGAAAGATTGAGATGTGATGGTTGGCAAGGAATTGTGGATTGGTTTTGTTATGAGGTGTTGATATGTTTACTTGATTTCTTTGAGGCCTTATGAGTGAACTAGCGTGACTGTTATAATACTGGATTCTTAGTTTTAGTGTTAGATGCATTGCATTAAATTGCATTTTTGCTTGAGGACAAACAATGTTCAAGTTTGGGGGAATTTAATGAGTAGGTTTTTAACCTATGATTTATGTTCATTTGGCTTGTTATATTGCTAGTTTTTTTGGCACATGCATTTACTTTTGATGGGTTTTGCACTTGTTGTAGGTTATTTAGGTTGATCCATCTAGATGTGAGCAGTGGAGGAGTTTTTGAGCACAAATTGCAGTTTCTGTTGACACAGCACGAAGTGCGCTGTGATGAAGAGCAATGAAGCGTAGAGCGCGCTGGAGCACGACTGGGTGCTGATGGTCCAGCGAGGGGCGCGCTACGGAGACACTATGGCTTGTGTGGAGCGCGCTGGTGCGGGAAGTTGTCTTGGGTAGTCTTTGTGAATTAGGAGAGTCTCTCTTGGGCAGAAGTTAGAAGTGGGTTAGGAGTCATGGTATGAAGAGAGAGGGGATATATGCTGATCTAGACGTACTTAAAAAGGGGTCAATCAATCTAGACTTACTTGGAGAAGGTTTTTGAAGAGCAAGGGATTGGAGGGACGAAAAAGAGGAATAATTTCACGAAGATTTTAGAATCGAAGGGCGAGAAGGGTGGTGTATTACTATTCTTCTCTAATTTCTATCTTCTGTAATTGGGATGATGCTTTCTTTTATTTATTCAGTATTTAATTCATTAGTTATGAACTAAATTACTTATTAGGCTTACAATGGATTTTTAAGTTGAATGATGATTATGTAACCTCGATTTTTAGTTTAATTAAGCTGTTATGTAGTTTATCTATATTAATTGAAGCTTGAATTTATGAATTGATCAATTTTATGTGGATTTGTATGAATTCGAGAGATGAAATATAAATCTAGACTTAGTTAACATAACATGTGTCAAGAATTTTTTTGAATAGCAGATTCTTGATTATTGTTGAGGTAGAGATATGTTTGACATCACATGTAATCATGAAGAGAACTTGAACTTAAACCTTACTTAATTAGAATTCACATAGAGATATAGTGAGTTGATTAATTAAGGTGTTTGACTTAATTATATCTTAATTGTGGATTTGGGTTAATACGGTGTTAATATATCGAGAGGTGGTTAATACTGTTTATGTGTTCTTGATTAATAAACTGGGATAATGAATTAAACTGGAATAAGGGAATAATAATCAAAGGGATGCTTAGAGTGAAGTTACGAGCCTAATTCTCTAATACTTGTTTGAAAATTCAGATTTAAGGTTTGTTGGTATTGAGTTGATTTTTAATAATTTTAATATTTTCACTATAAACTGGAAATTGATTAGTTTAATAAAATTAGGATTAATAGAAGATTGGTAGTTGCAAGGTAAATTTGTTGCTAAATCTCTGAGGGAACGATACTTTACTTACTAGTATATTACTTGTTGACCACGTATACTTGCGTGTTGAGCGTATATATATTTTACCTCACTTCCTCACTTTTTTTCTCTTTCAAAATGGCCACCTAAGCCCTCTATTTATAGAGGGGGAGCCGCAGATGTACCTGCGGCTGCCCGGGGTGCCTCGGGCTTCGTGGGTCCCACCGTCTCGAAGTACATGTACGCATGCATTGTGATGTCTGTTCGAACTTTTAGAATTGCAATCTGGGCATCCGATTGAGGTGTATAAGACCTATTTCGGACCGCTGTTGTCGAGAGTTACACAATGATATGGGATTAGAGGTTGTACGAAGTTTGGAAGATGGGACCATGCCCTCCGATCTTCAAGCTTCAAATTATATCTGTTGCCCTGCGTAATAGTCACTCGGGATTGAACTTCCTTGGTTCTTGTGGGACATTTGTGACGTTCCCCGAATCCGAGGTCCCGAATCACCACGGATCCGGTTCGATCATTCTATACAACTATTATTATTTGCGGAAGATATAAATATAAGTTGTTTATAAAATGCATTACACACTATTCGTCAAGGTCGAGTAACCTTAACTTAGTACACATATATAATTATTTAACATATAACATTATTATCAAACTACACTATTACAAAACTAATCGCGCACATTGACTTTAAGCTGGAACTGTCTTTAACCTTTCCTTTGTATCCGACGCATTCGCCTTAATCGGCAATGTTTTATCATGATATAGCAAGGGTGAGCATAAGGATTGCCTAGAAAGTTTAAGTTTAATAATATAACGATATATCATGATTGAAAGAGTCTGAATAATAAGCTGGCTATAATTCAACAATATAATTGTGAACTAGCAGGAACAAATTTATGACTGAACAAGTATTATACATGAACAAATATATCTGAACCAACTGGTAATGAAGGTGATCAGCCTTTCATACTTGACTAATACATGCAATATGTACAGAGTACAATTCATGACAACCAGCAATGATTAACCATAAGCTTATCCGAATGAAACAACTCTTAGTAGAGTTAAGTAAAAACAAACTTGCATGAACCGTTGATTTTCTCTACGCAATTTATATCGCCTTATCCGAAGACCTAATATTAGTAATATAGATCTCCAATATTAGAATAATAGCATCACAATATAATACTATTATATATATATATATATATATACATAGAATAACCTAAACACATAACACATAACCATATCGGTCTACAACACACATAAGACTCAATATCAGGTCAAACTATTTCAGTCTGACTTGAATTCGACAAAATTCTAACGTCCCGGTGGTCTAGTCAGACTTTTATCAAGTCTAATTTCCATTAAACTCTGACTTAACACTTAACAATTATCTTAAATAATGTTATTAACAGTTAAAACATTTATCGAAGTCTCGTAATAATTTTTAAATAATTATTACTATTTATCATGAATTTTCAATCATTAATAACGTATTTAAATAAATTAAATACCACGTAATTCTTTTATCATTAATATTTATTTATTATCAAATATTAATGAAATACATGTCATAATATTATAATATACTTATAATATATCAAAGTATTTTTAATACCTAAAAATCATATTTATATGATTTTTAAACACTTCAATCCATTATCCAATAATTGCTTTTAATATTAAAATATTAATATTTTCGTGACAAAATATCAAAATTTATATTTTATAACTTAAAATATTTTTATAACACTTAAATCATTTTCATATGGTTTTTAAATAATTTATTCTATTTTTTCATAATTTATTTAATATATTTATTAAATAAACTAATTATCATTAATATTGATTAATTACTGAAATTCATCACAAAAAATTAAAAGTCACTGAAAATAACTTAAAATATTTTTTTTTACCATAATATTATTTTTCATGATTTTTCATGTATTTAAATCATTTTTAAATAAATTATTTAATATTATAATTAAATAAATTAAATACCATTTCTATTCCAAAAATAGTAAATATTTATGAAATATACTTAAAATAATTAAAAACTATTTTTCAGACTTTAAAATAATTTTTTAGAATTTATTATGTATTTTTAATATTTAAAAACCATTTTTTCAATTTTTAAATAATTTTCAGAAAATCAAAAATTAAATTAAATAGAAACCGTCACTAAAGGGCCCTATAGCGACAGAACCGTCGCTATAGGTGTTCCTTGAGGTGTTCTTGAGCCTGCCCAGAATTTTTTGTCTGTCTTCGAGGGGCATGGTTTGACCAGTCCTAAATCATAGATTGTTATGTATCTGGGTACGGTATTTGGTCCCATGTTATAGTATTGATGCAATACTACAATCTTAAAGAAACATCTTGGCCAAACAACAACACACCCGAGTGTTATTAGCCCTTAAAGATCTTGTCAGGAGCTGTTCTTAATTTTTGGGTTACCCAGAAATGAAGAACAGTTCGGATAGGCTACTTTCGATCTTCATAACGTTCACCCTGAGCTTGATTAGTGAGTTGGAAAGGTTAATACTTATAGTAAACATGTAAGAGACAAATGCTATAACATAATATCAGTATATTATCAACAAAATCACTAGTTTCAGGACGGTCAAACATTGTCATAGAAAACGGGCTTTGAAGAATCTGGATTTTCCAGATTGTTCTTCAGGCTGATCAGTCAACGTAGTTTGACCACTATTATTTTTTATCCTGATCATTATCTGATGGGTATAAGGGCTTTGATATGTAGATATCATGTCATAAAAGTAAGATCTAACACCAATATGACTAACACACTTAACAGACGTAAGATCAAAGGCTTAAAAAACTTGTCAGATCACCTGGAAAAATTCTCGGTTGCCCAGAACTGGCTTTCTGTGAACGGTCAACGGGGTTTGACCACATATAACTTCTAATCTACACATGATATGAACATGTTTCTAGTTCCCGATCATAGCCCTTACAACATACTACAAGTTTAAAACCTAAAACACAACAAATCAAAAACATAGAAGGATTTACAGGCACTGACATTAGCTTGTCAGGCCATATTTCCAACTTTTCCTAAATTTCAAAAATCATCAAATTAGAGTATTTTGATGTTATGGATCTGGGATTTAACAACTCAGATCAATAAAAGACACCTTATTACACATCTTTAACCAATCAATTACAACTTTTAACATCAAATTACATGATTTCAAAAATTAGGGTTTATACCTTTTTGAAGCTTTGATCTTGGATTCTGATTCTTGATCCTGATTTGGGAAAGCTAAGATATGATATAAGGTGATAATATCACTCCCTTTCACTCTCAAAATTCGTAGGTTAGAGAGAGAGTTGCTAGCTTTTGAAAACTAAAGTAAGTCATTTCTTACTTTAATTTTAATCTATTGTGTATTATTGATGCAATGAATAAGCTGATCTAGATGGTTGTCAATTGAGATATAGAGCACATGCTAATGCTAGGGTTGGTGAACCACCCATACTAGGGTTAGATCTACACTTCATCTACTAAATAATTAAAAAAAGGCAAAATAGTCTTTTCTATTTTTAATTTAATGGCTTCCTAGTAAATGGCCAAACTCTTAGGGTTTAGGGTTTGGGTGGAAAATTTAGGGTTTATAAATTTAATTTTCTAAAATTTTTAATTTAGGTTTTAAAAATAGAAAATTAATATTTCAAAATTATAATTAGGATTTACTAATAATATTAAAAATTTCTTTATCATAACTTATATATTGCTAATTAGGATTAATAATTCATAATTAAAATCGCTAATTAAGCAATTAGGGTCAAAATGGTCATTATGGTTTTCAACCCACAAATTAGGGTTTCAAAATAGAAAAATAATTTTCCTAAATTAGAATCTAATTTCGTAATTAGATTAGGGTTTCCTAATTACTTAACTTGAAAAATAGGATTAGGGTTTCCTAATTAACATTACAATTATTAAATTAATAATTGGATTTTCCCTAATTATAAATTAGGGTTAAAAATCCCGAAATTAGGGTTTTCTAAATTTAAAATTAGGGTTTGCTAATTAATTAAGCTTTACCCTAATTAATATACTAATTAATAACACTTAAGTAATATAATAATCATTCAAGTTCCCAAATTAGGGTTTTAAATTCACGAATTAGGGTTTCAGATTCTCGGAACTGAAATTAGGGTTTCCAGAACCGATTTTTAGGGTTTCTTATAATTCACTAGGGTTTTCTAACTGAACGTTAACGTTCTTAATATATACCTAGTGTTTGTTACAGATATCGTTTATCTGGTCAACCCTTGACCCTTAACCACATACTGTACACATATACACAGAACATATTCACATAAACACTTAATCCTGAATAATTCACTTAAATCCTCACTACAAGAAATCAGACAAAAAATGACGCTAAAATTTGTCACATAAAATTCTTTTTTTGTCACTAAAATATTTGGAGACGATTGTTAATCGTCACAGAGACCGTCACCGTATGAGCGGGGTATTAGGTATATTTGACACTATTTGATGTCGTCACTAAATGTTTTAACTTATGGTGACGATCTATATTATTGTTACTATAATTAATTACTTTTAGTGATGTTAATAGCGCCACAATTTGAATGAAACTTTCGTCACTCTATATTATGTTTCATCATCAAAATTTGGTGCATTAAATGACAAAAATTATTTTTCGTCATTAAATGATATTATTTTAGTGACGAAAAATATGTTACTCTATTTAAATCATCTAATTATAATGACAACAATATTGTCATATTTATGATTATTCTTTCGTCGTGTTATTGTGTTTATCGTCACCAAAAATAAGAAAATAAATGACGACAGAACAATTCGTCACCTAATAATATATTTAACATGACAATTATATCATTGTCATTTCATATTTTAAATAATATCACAAAATAATTTGTCACCAAAAAATTACTTTATGGGACACATTTTTCAATGTCACTAATTGAATGCCTATGGTGACGATACATCTCGTCACAGAAAGAGTTATTAATAGTGACAAAATTATTTGTTGTGACTAAATGAATATATAACAGTGACGATATAGTTTGTCATCAAAGAGTTAATTTGTATGACACATTTTTCTCTGTCACTAATTGAATACTTATGGTGACGATAGAACTCGTCACATAAAGAGCTATTAATAGTTACAAAATTAAAAGGCATCACTAAATGATATATAATAGTGACAGCATAACTTGTCACCAACTAGTTAATATTAGTGACAATATATGTTGTCATAACTAAATGAATATATAATGGCAATACTATTAATTCTAAAGAGTTAATATTATTCGTCATTAAATTTTAATTTTCATTGACCAAATTTAATTTGCCAATAAATAATTATAAATCGTGATGGTGTGGTGGTCATATTAAATTGTTTGACATTCAAAATGTATTGTTACATTAACAATTTTCAATAAAAAAATATAATACATTTAGTGAGCTTTTTAAATCAACTTTCCACCTGTATATAATATAAGAGACAAAAGGCAAGAAACATTTAAAATAAAAAGTAATTATCTTATAAAAAAATTGTAGATTCACTGATTCAACAAAATACCCAACTAGCTAGGCAATAAACAGTTGCTTAAACAATCTAAGTACCACAAAACCAAATTATATAATCCAAAAAGCTAAAATTCTAACATCCATATCCTAAGAAAATACTTAATTAAAACATTCAACCTTGTGGTTATTGACCTTCCAGAAAAAACTCTATCTGCAAATCAAAAAAACATATGGACATAAATCAATCAAATAGTTATGAAATTTAAAAAAAATGTATATAAAGAAAGATATATTTAAATAATAAATTGTGAATTTCCAGAACTATATATAGCTCTACTAGCATTATAGCAACCAAAATCAATATCCAAAGAATTTAGAGGATCCGCAAAATCGAATTTTGGTAGAAGCTGTAATATGAAAATAGACTGCAAGAAAGTCGTCCCATGTGCAGAGAGATATATTTATGAATCCCAAAATATGAGAACTATTAGAGCAAGTTTTAAACTAACCGAGAAGCTTGAGGAAGGGAAAGCAACCCAAGAGCTCCTGCACAAGTGAAGAAGTAATTATGTCAGCACTAAAATATCAGTGTGAAGTATAAATAAAATTCATGTTTGTCCTAAATGGAGGAAAATAAATAAGAAAATCTAACATTTGTAAGAATTCAACACATCACACACCAAATTCAAAATATTTAAGAGAAAGTGAAGGAAACATTACCTAGAATAATTCTTTTATAGAAACTTATGATGCATTGAAAGAAAGGATGTAAAAGAGAGATTGTTACTTATTTAAACTAAGTTTTTGAGAATGAAAAAAAAAGCCACATACATATTCATCTTATACTATCATTACTTCAGAGTTCATTATTAACTCATTTATAAAGTTGTTTTTAATATCAAGAATTTGCATCAACACAAATTCAACCACGGAAAGCAGCATTTGAAAGCTTAATTGAAGTTTAAAAGTATTTATTACTTACATGATATTTTTCTCTAGTATATGTTCATCCCCTTAGCAGCCATAAATGCCATAAGTTTGTTGATATTTGCACCTTGATCAACCAATTGAGTTTTCAAATCAGACACTTCAGTCTCAAATTCAGCCACTTGTGTCTTAAGATCATTTACTTGAGAGTTAGACATTTGTAGCTTTTGTTGTGTATCTTGAAGTTCCTTTTGGACTTGTTAGGTAGCTAAATTAGATGATGTGATGCGCCTGATTAGAGGTTTTGGACCATACCCAAGGCCTTTTATGTAACCAGATCCATGGCCAAGAACCTCCAAGACTATTTCATCTATGTTCTTCTCAGATCCTTCTTCTCTATATTGATCTCTCTTTTTTTCATCAACTCCTATTAAAACACATGGATGTAAGAAGGTATATACAGTTATTTACAAACATTAACATAGAAAAGGCTGGATTTTAAACAAATAGATACGAAAGTTACCCAATTCTCTTCTGCCACTTTGGATGACCAACCCTTTTCCTCTGAATAATGTGTACATTTATACAAATCAATCATATCACAAGGATCTCCATTTAGCTCCTTTTGAGACTAGGACAGGAAAAAATGTGCCAAATACATTAAAATTATGCATCAATTAAAGGTTATTTTTTTTTGCTAAATTTAAACTATATTAAAAGGAAGAAAAAAGATTACAACCGTATTTGGTTTGATTGCCCCAATTACCTCATAGCAGTCCCTAGCATACAATTTCTCTTCATGTAACTTCTTTATTTTACATTACAAACTAATTTAGTTTTCGTTATATGCATGTGTGTATTTAGGAAGTTATAAATCAAACTTCATGATTATATCTTCAAGTTACAATATAGGAATTACTAGGATATTTCCAAAACTGTTATAACAATTGTTACTGTCAGCTGCTACTGCCTAAAGGATCAACATTCACAAGAAGCAAAAACCCTTCCAACAAAACAAGATCCAAAAAACTCCCATAAGACCCCAATTCCATATCCCAAAACAAGATATATTCAATTAAATCCCAAACAGATCTAAATTGGGGAAACAAAAACCCTTCCAGCAAAACAAGATCCAAAAAACTCCCATATGACCCCAATTCCATATCCCAAAACAAGATATATTCAATTAAATGTTATTAGAATGAAAGTAGTACAAAAGTACATGTCTAGAACACTTACAATCTCGTGTCGACGAATAGTAAATAACTTTCTGCCTGAAATATGTGGAGCTCTCACCTGTTTTCTATTCCCTACATTCACAAAACTTGTGTGCTATAAAAACAAGAACAATGACATTGTAAGCAATGTTACAAACCTATAGCTATAACCTAAACACTGAACCTTAACATTTAAACATGTTAAGTTTTTGTATTATTACCTTAAATTTAGGTGTTGCAAAATAGTCGCACAATGCTTCCCAATTTTTTTTTACAAGGACAAGAAGAAGGTTTGTTATTCTTAGCCTCAACCAAAGTTGCAAACTTCTTGTAGTGCATATGTAACTTGTAAAGCTTTTGTCGGCTACTAGATTTCAGCCTATAAATCAAACATTGTTTCACTCCCGGAGCATCAACATTAACATCCATGTGGATCTACATATCATATTAGCATATTTTAGATGACGAGAAAAATAAATTGATATAATAAAAAAGTTATTAGTTTCAATATATACATTTATATGATCAAAGCCTGGTTCCAAACTCTTTTCCTCATCTACGTCTTTCCACCTTATGGGCACTGGAAGGACATCTCGAGTTACTACGCCAATTTGACTTGCAAGCTTTACAGATTCATCTCCATTTATAGGTCTTCCTATGAATGGATCCACATTGATCTTCATTTTGCTCCCTGAAGCAACAAATGACTTCATAATCCCCTTGCCCATTGTTGGACCACGACTCCTTTTCTTAGAGCTAGCTGTATAAAGAAAACGATACTTGTTATAGTATTTGTTTTGCATACATAATAAATAAGATTATTAGTTACTTCAGAACTTGGTATAATTTTTTTTAAGAAAAAAAAAGAGAATTTATACCTGTTTCAATACTTGTTTCAGTTGATGGGGCTTGCTCATTTGATGGAATTTCAAGACTTTCTGTTGTTGGAGTTTCATGATTTTCAGTTGTTGGAATTACTGGACTCTGAGTTAATGGAATTTCAAGCCTTTGAATTGCTGTAATTGTAGAAATTTGTGGTGTGAGATTAATTTCACAAGTCTGATTTTTAGTAGTATGTTCACTACCTTTGGATGAATTATTATGGGCTTTAAGTATTACAAATGGTTCCTTTTCTATATTAGATTTCCCACCATCAGAAGCCATGTTTTCTTTGTCAAAACGTCCTTTGATACCTCTGAGAGTTTTCGAATCAGCTGGCTTAGAATTACGATCAATGAGAATTTGTTTAGTCTTGTTTGCATTGCTTTTCCCTTTCATTTTGTGTCCACTTCCAGGAGCCATTTATAAAACATGTAACAAAAAAAAAGTTGAATTAAATCTATTAGAATTGGATTAATTAATAATAAAGATAAGCTGCTTGTATAATTACACATAATATTCTAGTGAGCATTAAGATGAAAAAATATCATAGTAATCAGTACTACGTTAAAAAATTCAATTTAAAGACGATTATTAATAAAAGTTGTTTTTAACAGGTATCTGCGATTTTACTGAGAGCGTTCAGTAATCATCATAAGGTTCAAATTTGGGATGGTAAAGGTACCCATTCGATTATAATTTAAGAAGTGTTCATTTTACATTTTAATGCTGGAAAAGTATATGACTCTAGATATATACATTTATATAATACTGTTTAGATCCAAGTCCGCACATGGGGCATCTAGATTGGGCTGATGCGTTTGTCATCACTGCTGATTCAGTTAGTATGTTGAGTGAGGCATGCAGCACTGGGTATATGAACCCCTATATTTTATTTTTCCCTTTCTCAACTGAATTATATATATATTCTGCAGGAAGCTCGTTTACGTAAGCTGCTGCTTTCTCACAGTTTTGAACGCTGCTGCTTTCTTAAAATTGTCAGAGAAAATTCAGAACGGCCTAATGGTCTAGTTCGTTTCCAGGAGCAACTTATTTCTAAAGTTTTGACAAAAAACAAAAAATTCCGTGTTGCCAATGATAATGAAGGATCAACATTAGTGAAAGAAACATTTTGTTCATCGGTTGTGTTACATTTACCCACCCTTGTTCAGTCAACTGGTACCATTCTGGAATTCTTACCTTCTAAACTAATGTGGTTGTATTAACCAATTTTTTTTTATTCATCTGAACCAGCCATGTGCAAATCTACTAACAAAACATAACATATAGACGATGAGACCAACAACATCATTCAATAGTAGGGGGGGTGAATTACTTATTTAAGAAAGCAAAAACTTTAAATAGTTACCAAGAGAAAATCTTTAAAAAACTAAAATCAAAGTATACTGCATGTTAAGATCATAATATGCCGCAACTAAGCAACTATTACTTTTTTTTCCTAATACAACAATTTTAGTCTTAAATTTAAAACTAAAATAGGCTATGTATGTAATAAAAAAGTGAAATTCAAATGGGATTCTCATTTTTCAACAAGGGGATATTAAATATAGATTATAGATTAAACAACACAACTAGATTGCACCAATAATACTTGTTAGTATGTTAAAATGTCTACTAGGATTTCCCACTTTTTCATATAAGTGAAAACTGTTCGCTACATTGAGTAGTTATTTGTTCTTCTTTCTTTCATTTTTTTTGCTCTTTCTTTCATTCTTTTTTGGCTGTTCACTGGTCTTGATGTTGAATTTGAATCAATTTATAACCACACTGAAAATAGAGACCTTCCTCTAGAATGCAAGATGAATAATTTGCAAGGCTAGATCCGAAGTCCGCCACTAAAGTAGCAGTACTGTTGTTCTTAGTCCTGCAGCAAATCTAAGGGAACCTGCATATAGCATTAAAATCAAAATTCTCCATCCAAAAAATCATACAAGATTATACAACTAAGAGCTTCAAACCAGAAAAACTCTCACCTTGTCAAACCCTCACCCAACATTTTGGTCAGAACTGCTACCTTGTATGAATTGAGGAGAGTGACCAGGAAGAATAAATTAGAATCTATATTTACACCACAAAATAATCTTTATTAAACATTTACGAGCAATCCTTATTAAACATAACAACTAATTATCATCACAACTAATTTATAAATTAACCCCAAGCCTGGGTTCTATCTAATATTTGGTCTTTAACCAAAACAGTCCATAGAGGACTTTTGACAAACACCATGTATGCACTGTTTTGAATCACCATTCTCATAGCCCTTTATTTATGTTATCAATCCATTATATGCACTGTATATATGAATCATTACAACAACTAATGGAATACGGATGAACAAAGTTGTTAGAAAAAATACCTTTGAAAAAATTGAGTGGTCTTTGGGTCTTCGAATTTAGGGTTTCTGCAATTGGGACAGAAGGATAAAATTTGAAGATACAAAGATGAAGTTTGGGGTAAAATTTTAGGATTAATGATAATCCCTTCACCCGTAGGAAACATTATCCACACCATCAAATCTCAATCTCGCTAATTGCGGCAAAATTTGGCGCTAATTTTTTATTTATCCCGCCTAAACTATGGCTAAGGAATAGAGGGGAAACCAAATAGGTAGAGAGCTAGCATCTATCTGGTTTAAACTTCAATGTTGGTTAAGAATTGAGGGAAAATTTTGATCTCTATTGCTTCCCTTTCGCGCACACACTCTACACGTTGAGAATTGAGGAAGCCCTCCCTAATTGCTAATTGTTATTTAACTGAATGTTAAATACAATACTAAAAAATAAAGTTTCTTTAAATTAATCTCCAAATGACTTTTTTAAATTAATATTATGTACTTAAAATAAAATTTAAAGTCTGAAGTGCTACTAAATTTAATCTACAAATGACTTTTTTAAATTTAAATTAGGTTATTTACTTTATAGTTTATTAAAATAAATAGTTGATAGTGTAAGTTACTTAAAAAGTGCTACTAAAAGTATATTTATTATTGTAAATTATTTAAGGTATTTATATTAACCATAATTAATTCTAAAAAATTATTTAAAACAAAACAGCAACAGATTTTATCTTTCATAAAAAACCTCTGAACAATAATATATAACTATATTGCCACTATATTATGTGGATGTTTAATGGCTTTAACAATTATTTTTTAAAAAAACTCGGGTGTTTAGTTGAATGCAATTTGAACGATTCGAACAACATACTTGATTGTATAGATGATAGAAAATGAACTGAAAACAAAGATATAGAAAGCATATTTTGTGTACTTCAAGATTTTAAAGAATTTTTATAAGAAAAAAAACACATTTACTCCATTGTGGTCATCGTATTTTAAGCAATTAGCCATTGTACTTTAAAAAAATCAATTGGCCCACTGTGGTTTTTAAAAATGCTTAATCAAGTCATTCCGTCAAATTTTGCTCACAGACGTTAAGAAATTCCTACGTGTCAAGTAAGCCAACCAACTTCTTACCTTTACCCCATTGTGTTCGTCGAGTTATAAGCATTGAGCCACTATACTATAAAAAAATACAAATAATCAGACACACGTGGATATGGTATGCAAATGTTAAAAATGAGGTAGAAAATATTTATAATATGTATAATATTAATAAAAATTAATATTATAATATTTATAATATATATGTTTTATTTTAAAAATTAATATTATAATACTTTTATGTTTTAAAATACTTATAAAACTTTTAAAAATAAAAATACTTTTATGTTTTATTTTCTTTATTTTTATTTAACTAAATATTTATAATATGTTTAATATTAATAAAAATTAATATTATAATATTTATAATATGTATGTTTTATTTTAAAATAAAAATAGAAAAACTTTTATGTTTTAAATACTTATAGAATTTTTAAAAATAAAAATACTTTTATGTTTTAAACATACATATTAAAAATAAAAATACTTTTATTTTCAAAATTTTTATTTTTATTTTATTTTTATACATAAAAATATTTTTATTTTTAGGAAAAGAAAAAGAAAGAAAATAAAAAATAAAAGTATTTTTATTTTAAAAATTTTAAAAGATTTTAAAACATAAAAGTATTTTTATTTTTAAAATAAAACATACATATTATAAATATTATAATATTAATTTTTATTAATATTATACATATTATAAATATTTTCTACCTCATTTGTAGCATTTGCATACCATATCCACGTGTCTGATTATTTGATTTCACCTCATTTCCTTGATTTTTTTAAAATGTCATGTAAGAAATAAATAAACAGACATCCACTAAATTTGACGAAATGACCCTATTAAGCATTTTTAAAAACCACAGTGGGCCAATTGCATTTTTTTAAAGTACAGGGGGTCAATGCTTTCAACTCAACAAACACAATGGATAAAGGTTTTTTTCAAGTACTAGAATTTGGTTGACTAGCTTACCACGTAAGAAAATAACTTGTTTTGTTTTTTTTTCCAAAAGTTACGTAGGAAATTTGGTCTAATTTCTTAACGTCCGTCCAAAAAAATTGACGGAATGGCCTAATTAAGCATTTTTAAAAACCACAATGGACCACAATAGGGAAAAGGTGTTTTTTCCCAATTTTTATATATAAATAAAAAATTCATGAATCTAATACAATATTATTATTTTTTGCTAAATTTAGACTGAATTAAAAGAAAAAGAAAGTACAACCATGTGGGAAAACCCCAATCATGATATAACATAGAAATCATAGTATAAGCGCTACGATGTTACGACTATAAAAGATTATAAGGCCCTAGCACCCGACAGAAACAACTCAAATATTTGTCAGCCGACTGTAGCAGCCAAACACTATGCAACACTATAAAAAGTCCAGCCCAACCAACAATAGCTCGCCCAAGACCGAAGCAACAAGCCAGCAGCACAGCAACACATCAGCACAAAAACAAAATTTAGTTGGAACACAGAGCAGACAGCAAGCCCCATGGTAGCCAAACAGAAGCAAACCAGCAAAAACTCCCAAGCTGGTAAGGGTACCTGTTTCACCTGCTTTCAATCTGCAACTTCCAGTAACCTCGAAACTCAAACCTACAACACTTGCTATAGCAGAACATACATCAGACAACATACCAGCAGCAACACAGCTGCACAATCATCCTCAAGCTGCACAATAGGAAATAGCCCAACGCCAGGAAGACTAAAACCCAACAAATAGACTAATAGGCCATCAAAGCCAACTGCAAAATAGATCCACCTACTGCACCAGAATTACCAAAAAAGACTACAGAATTACCTGCATTTGCAGCTAAAGGAAAAGCATTCACATAACAGCTACTCCCATTTCTGGAAAAAAGAACACAACACAAAACTATCAGAAAAGCCACATTAGTTTAGTCCAGTAAAGTTAGTTGTCAGAAATGCAAACAGACTCATGCAACCCATCCAGTATTAAAAATTGATCAACTTGAAATGAAAAATAATAATACAAGATACAACTGCAAAAAGTAAGACTACTAGGAAATGCAAGCATAAATAATCACCAGAGTGCCATGAAGTAAAAACTTTCTAAAATAATTCTACAGCCAAACATGACATTACCTGCAAAATCGCTTCCTTCAGCTTTGAATGAAAACGGGACCCTGAATCTTTGACAATTTTAGGAGGCCATATCTGCACCAATAGAACAGACCAATTCCCATGAGGCAAAAGAAAATATATGTCAATCCAGAATTACAATGCACAAGTACTTTATGTATTTGCGGATCAAGTTCCAAATTCCTTAATAAATGTTATTAAACTTTCCACTATTCCCAATTATCAAAAGAGAATATCCCCCCTTTTAACCCTTCGCTGAATAAAAGATGTTAAAAAAGATTTCAAAATTTCTTCGCTATGTATTAGTGAATTAGAATCTTCTGCATCGCCCAACTATTTCAGCCTTCCAGCACCTGTTAACTTGGATAGCATATTCATACTGCCAATAAGCCAAGCCAAATGTGAAAAATGGCCAAGCTGAAGTTATAATTGGTCGAGCAGAAGCAACTCGATAATTGAAGTGTACAGTCTGTAAACTCAACTTAGTTATTAGGACAAGTGAAACAGTTTACCGGTAAGTTTGTTCTGATGACAAGAATGCCAACCCAAACAAAGTTCCACTCTTCCACCTCTTACTATACATTTATACAAAGTTCCACTCCTCCAACTATCTTCTACATGCTTTAATTTTCTAACGCACCCATTATGTTCAAACCAGATACAATTTACCTTTTAAATTTTTCACACACTAACCACTAACTTGAAAAGATAACAAAACAGAAAAATAGCATTCATTCAAGTTATCTAAAAACATATATTTACCTATTTGAAACAATTTCTAATTCCACCATAACCCTTATCTTTCATCTGAACTCAAAACCAGCTGCAGCTGTACAACCCAGCAGCACCTGCTTAGCAGAACAGACACAGCCCCATCAGTCAAGCCACAGACCAGCAGCAGTACTGCAACAGAAAATGGGGGTCGCCTAAACCCGAACAGCTGCAACTGTAACACGCAGCAGGCACATAGAGAACCCAAATATCTACCCCAACCAGGCAATAGTACAGCAGAATTAGGAATAGACCAGCAACAGCAGGCACATAGAGAACCCAACAGAACTAAAGAGATCCCTATGGCAGTATCATAGCAAGAGCAGAAGCAGAAACAGTAGCAGCCAACTGCATAAACCAGCTGAAGACCAGCAGCAGTATCAACCAAAGACCTCCTAATCTAAAATTAAATATCATATACACATACATTTAGACAGTTACATAATATAACGATAAGCAATGACAGAACTACCCAAACTACATCAAAAAATCTACAAGAAAAAGTCAAAATCCCCCTGAGCTGCATCTGCGCACTCGATATTCACCCTGAGCTGTCAACATCAAAAAAAAATTCCTGCAAATAATGTGAGTTTTAGTAAGCATTAATACATCAAAGCAACTGAAAAAGTTTGAAGAATAGAATGAGTTTATTAGAGCACTTGTGTTGTGTTGAGTTAACTATTATCATCATCAGTATCGTTTTCAAAATCACTATGTTGCTGAGAATCATCCTTAGTACTACAATAATCAACCAATGTTTCATCTAACTCATCTTCTTCATCGACATCCTCTAAGTTCTCCTCAACAACTTCAGATAGTCTTGAAATTAACAACTCCTCAACATCTTCAGGATCCATGTCCTCTTTATTCAATGATTGTATTTCACCAAGACTAACTTCAAATGCGTCATCAACATCATTCTCTTGATATACTCCATCTTCCACAAAGGAAAAATCGTCAACATCCATTGCTTCTTCTTGCATCTCATCAACATCGTATATATGCATGTTTTGAAATGGTTGCACTACTCACCAATTACCTCCTAATTTAGGATCATTAATATAAAAAACTTGTCGTGCTTGATCAGCTAGTATATAAGAATCATTCTCATACCATTTTCCTATAACTTTAATACTTACTATATTTCCATCCTTTTGTATCCCTGATTTTTTTCCCCAAGATCAAACCATTCACATTTGAATATAGTTACATGTCTATCTTTCACATAATACAATTGAATTATATCAGTTAATACCCCATAAAAATCTATGATATCTTCACCATGGTTCCCCTCTACTACAATCCCATTATTTTGACTTTTACGACAACCATCACGTTCTTTAGTTAAAAACCTAACTTCATTCACGATGCATCCAGTGTACTTTCTTACACACCTATATGGTGCACATGCTAATGAATATAGAGATTCATTTGCTTCTGATGGTTGATCATGATATATTTGAGTCATCTATAGAAAAGTAAGATTTTAAAAATCAACAACATGATAATAAGATATTTTACAATTGCAAACAACATTCAAAATCCAAAGTATCTTACATGATTTTTGAACCATGTGGGAAATTGCTCTCTATGTTCTTGATCTACATTTTCACAACCAGCTAAGTGAAGATCCTCTTTATGCCTCTTGTAATAAATAATATCAATATGCATTTCAACAAATTTCAAATACTTAACATATTGTTTTTGTAAGTTTAAAATCTAATTATATACTCACTCAAAATATGGTTCAACCTCTTCACAATTTTGGAAGACAAACCATTGTGTCACATTGAACTCTTCCTCTAATAACTCACCATATTTAGTTGCTCCAAAATGGCGGCATTTTTGAGAGAAAATTGATAAACTATCATCAGTTATTATATCATTATTTCATTCATCTCGATTGAATCTAGTGTCAATTCCCCGCAAGTACATTGAGTAAAAAGTTAAACACTCTTTTGCAATGTAAGCTTCTGCAACTGAACCTTCTGGTTGAGCTTTATTGCGCACACTCTACTTCAATTCACATAATGATCTACAAAACAAAATTAACAAAGACATCAATAACAACTTAGACAAAATAATTTATTTAATGAATATGTGTTTTTTTACCTTTCAATTGGATACATCCATCTAAATTGAACCGGTCCACCAATCAATGCCTCATTCGGTAAATGAATAGGCAAATGAACCATTATGTCAAAAAAAGCTGGAGGATATATTTTTTGCAAGTTTACGTAAAATCAAGCAAATATCTTCCCTGATTTTCTCTAATTCAGATTTCTTCAACTTCTTACAACACAACCGTTGAAAAAAATGACCCAACTCTGCTAGTACGTCAGATACTTCATTGTTTAACGATCCTCGAATACCAACAGGAAGTAACCGTCGTAAAAGTATATGGCAATCATGACTTTTCAATACAGATATCTTTTGATCACTCGAACTAACACAGCGAGAGATATTAGAAGCATACCCATAAGGAAATTTAATAGAATTTAGAAACTCACAGAAATCCTGCCTTTCTTTCTTTTTCATGACATAACATGCAGTAGGTTTCACATATTTTCCATCACTCCTCTTAATTAAGTGCAACTCTTTCGAATGTTTATGTCCTTCCAAATCTAGCCTTGACTTGACTGTATCTTTTGTTTTCCCATCTACACTCATCAAGGTTCCCAATATACTCTCACAAATATTCTTTTCAATATGCATTACATCTAAATTGTGCCTTAACTTCAACTTACTCCAGTAAGGCAAATAAAAAAAATGCTAAATTTAGTCCAATTCAATTCCTCAGGCTTGCGCTTTCTCTTTCTATTACCATGCTTCCAAGGTGTCAAATCTTCTAGTCTCCCCAACTACATTAACACATCCTCCCCAGTTAATTCTCTAGGTGCCTAGCTAGCTTCTCTTTTACCATTGAACTTTCTGCTTGTTCTCCAAGCATGATCTTTTGGTAAATAGCGACGGTGTTCCATGTAACACACCTTGTTTCTTAACCCCTGAGAACATATTTGGTCATTACAAACTGGACAAGCCATGTACCCTTTAGTACTCCATCCAGACAAATCACCATATGCAGGAAAATCGTTTATTGTCCATAAAACAGTAGCATGCATTTGAAATTTTTTTTATAAGAAACATCAAAGGTTTCTATCCCTTCAACCCATAATTTTTTTAACTCTTCAATTAACGGCTGTAAGAAGACATCAATGTCCTTTCTTGGTGATTTCTTCCCTGGAATTAGTAAAGATAGCATAAAGAATGGTTGTTTCATGCAATCCCAAGGGGGAAGATTCAATGGAGCTACAATAACAGGCCAAATACTATAAGTGGTGCTTAAGTTTCCAAATGGATTAAAACCATCTGCAGCTAGAGCTAGTCTAACATTTCTAGGATTCATTTGCAAACCAAGGAAACTTACTATCAAAGTCTTTACAAGCTATTGAATCAGCCGGATGTCTCATATAATCATCATCAATTCATTTTTCTTTATGCCACATCTTTTTAGATGTTTTTTGGGACATGAACAAGTGTTGAAGCCTAGGTATCAGTGGAAAATACCTTAAAATATTTTTTGGTATCTTCTTCCCTATACCATCATTGACTTTCCATCGAGAAGTTCCACAAGTAAGGCAACTTTCCACGTTTCCATTCTCCTTCCAGAATAAAATACAGTCGTACTTACAAGCATGGATACATTCATATCTCAATCCCAAATCTCGCAACGATTTTTTAGCTTCGTAGTAAGAACTTGGAAGCATCTCACCATCAGGAAGAGATAATTTCATCAGCCTCAACATCATATCTATAGTTTTATTACTCACCTTATTATACACTTTGAGGTGAAGTAATTGTATGATAAAAGAAATTCTTGAAATCTTCTTACATCCAGGGTATAATTCTGTTTGAGCACCTATCATGAGTGTCTCGAGATATGCTGGAACACCACCAATATTGGTGTTATTGTCATCTGAGATATTTTCAGCATCAGCTTGATAGTGTTGTTGACCAAGGTCAAATAACATGTCATTAACACCATCATCTTCTTCATCATCTTCTTCAAACAAATCATTATCAATCCTATCACCCTCATTGGTATGTGGATTCCATAAATTATTCAAACTTGATGGTTCACCGTGATAAAACCATGTAGTGTACTTTGGATGTATACCTCGCTCCAAAATATGATCTTTAACTATTTTTTGATCTTGAATTATTAAGTTCAAACAATCTATACATGGGCATCGAATGTTGCACTCTGTACGTACATGAGTTTTAACAAATTTCATAAAAGCGTTTACCCCATCAATATAAGCCTCAGACCATTTAATTGCACGCAACCAACCTTGTCTATTTTATACCCCACAGAAGCTAGTTGATACAATATAACGAAAACTATAGCAAAAAACTAATAATGCTAAAAAAGGGCGAAGATAGCAGCACTGTATTCTTGAACTTGCCTTGCTTGGTGATTGTAGATAAAGTTTGATTTTCAATCCTGACAACCGACATTTCTCTTTCTGATGGTTTGCAGGCATAGCTTCCAAGGATTTGGATTTGTCAACTTCATTACTTTCTTCTTTGATCTGCACAAATGAATCTGACAGGGGAGAGAAAAATAACAACAACAATAAGATTTTTTGGCAATAAAAACTGCTATATATGAGCATTGATTAACACAGCTATAACCTCAAAACTACAAAAAAGAATAAAAGAACACAAGGACAAAACTCAGCACAGAGAAGTAGGCTTATAAATTTAATAAAGGGAAGAAAAAGAGGAAATATATAGGTAAAGATATAAGCATAAACAAATATCGTTACTTCTTTGTCCAAAATCAACTTCACTAGATAGTGGGTAAAACAATTCCAACCAATAGTGACGTTGCAGGTCTGAATAGAAGGTAGCCATTTGGGAAAATTATATCTAAGAGTTCAGTTATTACATAGACCACCCCTCCACCACCTCAAGTAACATGGACTCCACCGTAAGGTGTTCAATTTCAAGCATGATTTTTATCTTCCTAGACATTCAGGAATTCTTCAAGAGTTTGCAAAGTAATCAAAAAAGGAGTAAAAACATACCAACCATGCTACCAATTATTATGAATCGAATTACAAAAAAGTGCTTCTTACTAAAAATCACAATCATATCTGTAGTTTTCAATCATAGAAAACATAAAAAAATTACATACACCTCTTGTGCTTGATTATAATCTTTATAATCCCTCCTTAACTTTAATTTCCTTCCATAACCTAGCAAAATTGGAATTCAATTTGGGAAGGGAGAGATAGGTTTCGGCAGGTGGGAGGACAGAGGAGCCGGGACAAGGGGAGAGAAAGAGCGATGTGCAGGATTGGGCTGGGGACTAGGGGAGAGAAAGAGCGATGTGCAGCCGTGCAGGAGAGAAAGAGGGAGGGGAGAGAAAGAGGGATGTGCGGGTCTTAGGCCATGTTTGGTTTTCGGCACTAAAACACTACTGCTTCATTTGATTTTAATTTAATTCCTTTTCAAATCTTTAAGTTTTTTTTTATTTCTAAATAATTTTCTAATTAGCTTTCATGGTTAGTTTTATTTTAACTTCAAACAACTTATATCACATTATATGAATTATTATCTTCCATATATACAATATTAAAATATAATATATATTGTTTATTATATTATGCTTATTTTACATAATATTAAAAAAAATGTATTACTCACATACTTTCTTAAAAAAAATTTGCCTCCAAATCAAATTGTGATGATATTACGTACTTGGTCACTAAATATAACAATTTACGACGAACCATTTTTGTCACTTATCCACGCAGCTAATTAGTGACGCACTATTATCTCGTCATATAAAATTGGTATTTATGACAATACAAATTGTCATAAATTATTGTTTTTTTCGTCTTTAAAACAATTTCCCTCCAAAATTCTACAGAAATTTTTTGCCTCCAAATAAAATTGTGACGATATTACGTACTTTGTCACTAAATATAAAAATTTACGACGAACCATTTTTGTCACTTATCCACTCATCTAATTAGTGACAAACTATGTTCTCGTCATATAAAATTGGTATTTATGACAATACAAATTGTCATAAATTATTAGTTTTCCGTCTTTAAAAAATTTCCCTCCAAAAATAATTTTGCCTCCAAATAAAATTTTGATGAATTTTTATTTGGCGTCACTAAATGTGAACATTAGTGACGAAAGCACATTGTCACTAACTGTTACAAATAATTAATGATAAATTATTATGTTGTCATCGAAAGAAATATTTGGTGACAATAAATACTGTCATCGATTATTACAAAATGTCACTAAAAGGTTTTCCTCCAAAATTTTGGTGCGAAATTCTACCTCCAAAATAACTTGTGACGAAATTTTCTTAATCGTCATCAAATGTGTAAATTAGTGACGATATAAATGATTAATAGTTACAAAAGTAAAAGTCGTCACAAAAGCTAAAGTTTTAGTGACGATTATGAATTTCGTAATTATTAATTAACAAATTATGACAAAATTTTGTGTGTGGCAAAAATTTTGTCATAAAATGTGTGATTTCTTGTAGTGCCTTCACAGAATTTTGAAATCCTCAAAATTCTATCTTAAAAATATTAAACGCATACACTAATTTTCTATCTAGGTTCTAATTTTGAACCTTAAATCAATTAATAAAATTTTTAAAATATTCAAAATTCTCGGGTTGTAACATTCACCCCTTCTTCTAAAAATTTTGTTCCCGAAATTTACCTTACACCTTACACCATACTGCTTACACCATTCATTCTTATCATCACATGTTACCCAATACACCACTCATAAGAGTAAAAATTTTCAAATTTTGTTGAGGAGTCATGTAGACTATTTGTCTGTCATTTTCGCAAAGGTTATATGAAAATTCATCAGCAAACCGTCATAACTTACAGACACAAAGGGTGATTAGCCCGATATGCCCTATATTGGCCAAGTACTGATTTTATCTGTTTCTCATCACTGCCATAGGCACAAAAATCTACCATAGTCTTATTGGATTCCGCACCAAAACAATTTGGTTCGGGAAATTTCTTTCAATGAACACTTTAGAATTTTTATAACATTAGTCTAGCTGAATCAAATAGCGTAGACTCATATCAATAATTCAATTCAAACGAATTATTTAAGTGTAGCCAAACCCCGTTGGCAAATTAAAATTTTTTAAAATATTTTCGAGAATGACGTCATGATGCCGTACTGTATTAACAGTCCGTTTGAGGATGCCGTCATTGTATGACTTTGTCATAACACATCATACAATAGTGGAACAACGATTTTAGATCAAATTCACACTAAGTATTCCTGTATTTACAACTCCATCAAATTTTTATCATCTCTGCACCAGGTTACATGGTACCTGAGTGATAAATAAAATAAATTTTGATATTTCAAATCATTTGCGTCTAGCTGAAATGAGTAGCATAAACTATACTTTAAACCGTTTCAAAAATGATTACGAGTCTACATTTTTTTTTAAAAAAAACACATAGTGCGTATTTAGCTTGATGTCAACATTTCGAAGTCTAGCATAGCTAGGAGTTTCAGAAAACTTATGTCTCCACTAATAATCATTTGCTTAACAATCTATCTGTTCCTATAGTCTTTAATACTCCATTTACACATAACTATACCTAGTTCGTAAAACCACACTTATGAGTCCATAAATTATCACAATCATATAAGTTTAAGAAATTTCCTAGACAGACCTTTGGCGTCCATTCGCTGAGGGGTTCATAAATATTTCATATAACTATGAGTCAAATATGTCACATAAGTATGAGTTTTAAGAACTCGTACTTAACCTTATATCCTCTACCTATGACCTATCTATCTGGAATACACATAAGAAAGGAATCACCCTCTTAAAATGTATATATCAAATAGCGCGACACAAACATTTTATGACGAAATTTTTTCCACGCACAAAATTTTGTCACAATTTGTTAATTAATAATTACGAAATTCATAATCGTCACTAAAACTTTTACTTTTGTGACGACTTTTACTTTTGTTACTATTAATCATTTATATCGTCACTAATTTACACATTTAATAACGATTAACAAAATTTCGTCACAAGTTATTTTGGAGGTAGAATTTCGTACCAAAATTTTGGAGGGAAACATTTTAGTGACATTTTGTAATAATTGATGACAATATTTTTTGTCACAAAATATTTCTTTCGATGACAACATAATAGTTTGTCATTAATTATTTATAAAATTTAGTGACAATGTGCTTTCGTCACTAATGTTCACATTTAGTGACGCCAAATACAAATTCGTCACAATTTTATTCGGAGGTAAAATTTTGGAGGGAAATTTTTTAATGACGAAAAAATAATAATTTATGACAATTTGTATTGTCATAAATACCAATTTTATATGACGAGATAATAGTGCGTCACTAATTAGATCCGTGGATAAGTGACAAAAATCGTTCGTCATATATTCTTATATTTAGTGACAAAGTACGTAATATTGTTACAATTTTATTTGGAGGCAAAAATTTTCTAAAAAACTTTGGAGGGAAATTTTTTTAAGACGAAAAAAATATTAATTTATGACAATTTGTATTGTCACAAATACCAATTTTATATGACGAGATAATAGTGCGTCACTAATTAGCTACGTGGATAAGTGACAAAAATGGTTCATCATAAATTGTTATATTTAGTGACAAAGTATGTAATATCGTCGCAATTTGATTTGGAGGCAAAAATTTTTTAAGAACTTTTGGAGGTAAATTTTGTAAAGACAAAAAATTAATAATTTATGACCATTTTTATTATCACAAATACTAATTTTATATGACGAGATAATAGTGTGTCACTAATTAGATGAGTGGATAAGTGACAACACTGGTTCGTCATAAATTCTATTAATCCCACTACAAAAAAATGAACATTTGGCAACGATTTATTGGGCAACGACTTATAAAGTCGTTGCCAAAAATGTATATTTAGCAACAAAATTTTTCATTCGTTTCTGTTTCTAAAAGGCTTTCATTTTTCGTAACGAAATTCATAGGTTGGTGCAAAATTTCGTTGCCAATTTGTTAGTGGAAAAAAATAATTTCTTGCCTATTTAATTTTTTTTGTTGTCGATATTATTTCTCCTAATCTTGGGCAAAAAATTGTTTTTTTGCTATATTTCGTATCCTAATATGGGCTACATTCATTGTCAACAATTTTTTTTCGTTGCGTATTTTGTATAATTTTTTGCAACGACTAGTAAATTGTTGCCCAAAATTAAGATAAACCCAATAAGCATGTTTCGACCTTTTTTTTTTCAAAACTCATCATTTTTCATTTCAAAATTATTATTTATTTGGACGCAAACTTATACAGTGAAATGTTTCACTTCCTATGTCTCAAAATAAGTGTCCAATTTTAATTTTTTGGTCAGATTTATAATTTTTGAAATTAAAATTGAGCACATATAGATATAATATTTTCTAATTTTAAAAAAATTAAAGTTTGTAGTAAATTAAATGTAATTTATAATGACCATATTCTCTCACTTATAATTTTTTAAAAAGTATTTAATTTCTAAAATAATTTATATAAATTTTTTCTTGTAACTCATTTTTTACATATATAAGTTTTGACAAGGGCTGAGCAAAGAACCGAAATCGCCTCCGAAATCACACAAAAACGGGAAAAAACACCTTTATTCCAATGTGGTCGTCGTGTTTTAAGCAATTAGTCACTGTTTAAAAGAATTCAATTGGTCAACTGTGTTTTTTAAAAATTTTTAATCAAGCCATTCCGTCCAATTTTACTCACGGACATTAAAAACTTGAACCAAATTTCCTACGTGGCTTTTGAAAAAAATTAAAACAAGTTATTTCCTACGTGGCAAGCCAGACAGCCAAATTCCTAATACTTGTAAATTGGAAAAAAACACCTTTACCCCATTGTGTTCGTCGAGTTATAAGTATTGAGCCACTGTACTTTAAAAAATATAATTGGTCCACTGTGATTTTTAAAAATGCTTAATTGGGCCATTTCGTTAAATTTAGTGGATGTCTGTTTATTTATTTCTTACATGACATTAAAAAAAGAAATCCAAGGAAATGACGTGAAATCAAATAATCAAACACACGTGGATATAGTATGCATATGCTAAAAATGAGGTAGAAAATATTTATAATATGTATAATATTAATAAAAATTAATATTATAATGTTTATAATATGTATGTTTTATTTTAAAAATAAAAATAAAAATACTTTTATATTTTAAAATACGTATAAAATTCTTTTAAAATACGTATAAAATTCTTTGCGTATACTACCAGTCTCAAATTCCAACCCAAATCCCTTCTTCATTCTGAAGTAATTTCGCCACATTCTGGTCGGTATTATCGATTTTTTTTCACCTATTTGGGTATGTTTATCGTTGAATTGGGGTTTGGGGTGATGATATCCCTCTTCTCTTCATTCTTAGGTGATTCTCAAAAGTTCCAATGCCTATAGGTATTACCGATTTTGTTCTCTGATTTCACTAGTACAAAATTATAAAAAGATAACACTTAAAAGATGAAATTTTTATAAAAAATGTTGTGGTATTTTTTTTATATTATTTTTTAATAAAACGTTGTAGATATATATAAAAAATGTTATGTATTTATTAGAGTAATTTTTGATTTTAAATTGATAACGATTAAAAAAAGAAGAAGCGTTATCTATGTAAAAAAAACTCAATTTGAAATGGAATGCGGAAGGAGTACTTTCTTCTCTCTCGTTTCTTCCTCTCATTCTTTCTCTCCCATTTTCTCTCTCAATCGAATTATTTAGGTGTAGCCAAACTCCGTTGGCAAATTAAAATTTTTAAAAATATTTTCGAGAATGATTTCATGATGTCGTACTGTATTAACTGTCCGTTTGAGGATGCCGTCATTGTATGACTTTGTCATAACACATCATACAATAGTGGAACAACGATTTTAGATCAAATTCACATTAAGTATTCATGTATTTACAACTCCATCAAATTTTTATCATCTCTGCACCAGGTTACATGGTACATGAGTAATAGATAAAATGAATTTTGATATTTCAAATCATTTGCGTCTATCTGAAATAAGTAGCATAGACTATACTTTAAACCGTTTTAAATGATTACGAGTATATATAAATATTTTTTTTAAAAAAGCACATAGTGCGTATTTAGCTTGATGTCAACATTTCGAAGTCTAGCATAGCTAGGAGTTTCGAAAAACTTATGTCTCCACTAATAATCATTTGCTTAACAATCTATCTGTTCCTATAGTCTTTAATACTCCATTTACACACAACTATATCCAGTTCGTAAAAACACACTTATGAGTCCATAAATTACCACAATCATATGAGTTTAAGAACTTTCCTAGACAGACCTGTTGGGAAAATGCATAGCATGATTTGATGTTTTAATATACTTGTGATTATTGTAAGGTCCTTAAATTAAACTTATGTACAAGGACTTAGTAATGGAGAGATCAAGATTGTTAGGTTGATCTTATGATGTAATAGATAGGCTCGTCTGATCTTCGAAGCACTGCACCAGAAGTCGTAGTCTGCCAGGAGAGTCAGAGTCAACTCGAGAGCTATCAAGGCAGAATAGGAGTATGCAAGATGGTGAGATCTCAGAGTTCGTAGACTTCCAGGGGAAACGAAGAAGGATCGTAGTGTATCAAGAAGAGCCTCCTCAGGATCGTAATGTACTGAGGAAGTCATGTTCTGAAATCGTAGAGACAGTCTGCCTATAAGCCGAACGACAATCTGCCGAAGCTAAGTATGAAATGCACTCTACGCTCAGAATCGTAGAGTCTAGCGATGCTGAAGTCAAAGACAAGGATCGTAGATCACACTCTGCGATCGTAGAGTCCACTGAACAAATGCAGAGATCGTAGTCGGACAAGATCAGATGAACACAAGCTCAAGTCAGCGATCGTAGAGTGGACTCAACGTTCACCCAGCTAACTCTACGATCATAGCAGAGTCAACGATCGTATTGTGCTCTCGGGATCGCAGAGTCAACAACACGAGCAAGTAAAGATCGTAGTGTGCTCTCGGGATCGTAGAGTCAACAACACGATTTGAATCATAAAGCACAACAATCCAAATCGTAGAGCAACATCTGTCATGTCAGAAAACGCTAAGGCCTCATGAATTGTCAATTCAACAAATACGAGAAATGGATCCTAAATGCTACAGTGCCCATCAGTCCCAGAATAAATGAAATATCCTTAGGATGCAACAAAGAAGCGTATTGAAGAAGCTAAGGATAGTACTATGAATGAAAAGGGACAAAACACCTTTTCAGGTGGTAGGTGAAAAAGCAGCCTGCAGTGTCAGTGGTCCAGAATGCAGAATTCAGAAGATGTACAGATATGTCTCCATCACAGTACAGAGAATTCAGGTGCATTTAATGCCACAACGGATGGATCCAACGGATAGTTTTCAACATCACATATATATACAGATCAGACAGATGAAAGAAAAAACAAGCAAGCATAAACATTCAACGTGAAGAACTCTCTAAGGCTCAACTCTACGATCTGAGATATTAAAAAGCTTGCTCAGCTACTCAGCTACTACAAACCAGAGCTTACACAGCAAACTGAGTAGCAACCTTCAGAACGCAACAACAGCAATCATCAAACAACTGAAGAAGTATATCAAGTCTGCTGGACTTGAAGAGTTCGCAGTGAACTGTAAGAAAGCCAAGTCTGTTGGACTTGAAGAGTTCAACAGTGAACTGGAAAAGTTCCTAGACTGTTGGTCTAGAAGGAATCTGTGTGATTCAGAAGATTGTAAAAGACATCCTTAGTGGATATCTTACTCGTTGAGTAGAAGAGTGGACTAGGAGCTTTGAGTGCTCCGAACCACTTAAAAAAAACTGTGTCATTTACATTCATACTATAACTGCTATATCTGCCATAACTGCCTTAACTGCTCATAACTACATTGCTTGATAAAAAGAGATTAAAACAAACACTAATTCCGCAAAGTCTTAATAAATATCTTAGTCAAGCAACAAAGAAAAGATTATAAATTATCTATTCAACCCCCCTTCTAGATAACTTGTGCCTACTAAGATCTAACAATTGGTATCAGAGCAGGTTCTATTTTTACAGCTTACACGCTTTAGTAGATCCAATGGCACTCGTACCAAGCGAATCCAGGACCGGGGGAGGCAGCAAGCCACCAATGTGCAACAAGGATAAATTTGCGAACTGGAAAGTCAGGATGCAAGCTTACATGGACTCAATAGATGAAGATCTATTTGAGACTGTTCTTAATGGGCCCTATATACCAACAAAGCTTGCACCAACCATTGACGATCCAAACAGAGTACAAATAAAAGTAAAAGAAGAATGGACAGACACAGAGAAGAGAGCTGTCCAACTTGATAAAAAGGCGAAGAACATCCTGTTCCAATCTTTAGAGGACGATCTGTTTGAAAACGTTGTAAACAGCAAAACAGCTAAGGTGGTTTGGGAAGCACTGCTGATCATGCACGAAGGAACTGAAGAAGTTAGAGAGAACAAACAGTCTCTTTTAACTCAGCAGTACGAAATGTTTGCTCATGTGCAAGGCGAAAATGTAACTGCCACTTATGAAAGATTCAACATTCTGCTCAACTCTCTACGAGCATATGGAAAGATCTATCCCAACAAAGATCTGACCATAAAGTTCATGAGAGCTCTACCAAGCAAGTGGGATGCAAAGACCACTGCGATACGAGAGTCAAAGAATCTTAATGAGATGACAGTTCAACAACTGTATGGCAATCTCCTGACATACGAGCTAGAGCTAACTCAACGTGCTGAAACCCTTTCGAAAGGAAGAAGAAAAGACAAAGGTGTTGCTCTCAAAGCAAATGAAGGTGCATCAAAAGCCATCACTGAGACTGACTATGATGATGATGAAGACGATGATGATGATCTTGCTATGCTGGTAAAGAGACTAAGAAGATTCATGCGACAAGGAAGAATCGGCAAGCCTAGGAAAGTCAGCAACTACGTCAGCCAGGAACAAATAAATGATCTATGCTACAACTGCAAGAAACCTGGTCATTTTATTGCCAACTGCAACAAACCTATCAAAGAAGAGCTAAAGAAGAAATCCAAGGCAAAGAAAGAATACAAAGGAACCAAGGGGACTCAGAAGAGAGACAAAGGCTTGGTTGCCGGAGGATCATTGAGTGATTCAGATAACGACTCAAATGCAGAATCCGGAGATGAGGAAGAACCACATATGGCCAATCTGTGCTTAATGGCCAAACATGCAAAGGACAAACAAAACCTAAGTATACATGATGTAAGTATCGATGAGGTATTTGATTTTAATTCTCCTGATGTAGATATAAGTGACTTAAGAACTGCTTTGCATGGCATAACCACTGATCTACATCAATACATGAAGTGGTTCAGAGTCTTGTCTAAAGATCATTCTCTTCTTCAAGAGGAGAAGAAGAAAGTTCAAGAAGAGCTTGAAACAGCCCTTTTAAGTACTAATCTTCTCTCCAAGCTTGAAGTTGAGAATGAAACTTTGAAGCAGACACACACACATCATGCTCAAAGAGAGTCTATGCTAACCTCTAAAATTGAGGATCTAGAGAAGACTATCTCTGCATGGAACAGATCCACATCGTCCATGGATTGCCTGCTCTCTAGTCAGAAAAGCGCGTTCGACAGAACAGGCTTAGGCTTTGGGGGATCCACCTCAGAGCTAAGTATGGAAAAGACAATGGAAGCTAGCACTAGTAATGTCTCAAGTTTTGGTAGAGATATTGCTTGTGTAAAATCCTCACAGTTGGAAGAACTAGTTCAACCTTGTTCCACTGTCTCTAGTTATACTCAGAGAAGTAAAGGATCTCACGCTGGTCTGGGTTTCATCAAGGAAAAGAGTAACCCAACCTCTACTTACCAACCTCGAAGAATTGTAGAGTCAAACAAAATCGACTCTACGAATCAACTGGGAAGGTACAGTAGAGGTAAGGCACACTCATCACTATCTATGAAATCTAAGGACACGTGGAAGAAAGAGAGTCAGTTTAACAGAAGGTTTACTAAGGAACCATACAAGTCCAAGTGGAAAATGAATCACCACACACACACAGACATGCATTATAATAGATGCTTCATTTGCAATAAATACGGTCATAAGGCCACAAAGTGTTATTATAATTCCATGCATGTGAGACCCAAGATTAGACAAATTTGGGTCCCCAAAGGCACTAACAAAGTAGGACCCATGCAAATATGGGTACCAAAATGAAGGTTCAAATGTTGTGACAGGAAAAGAGCTCCACGTCCTCAACATGGTATCTGGACAGTGGTTGCTCAAGACACATGACAGGGAACAAAGCTCTACTATCCAACTATGTAGAAAAGGAGGGTCCCTCAGTCATCTTTGGAGATAATGGTACTGGCAAGACAAGAGGCTATGGCTCAGCCGGAAATGGTGTGATATCATTCAGTAAAGTGGCCTATGTGGAAGGTCTGCAGCACAACCTTCTAAGCATTAGTCAACTCTGTGACAAGGGACATCAAGTAACATTCATCAATAATCAATGTCAAGTCAGAGATCTAAAGACATCTGCAGTAAAGCTAACCGGAACAAGAGAAGGAAATGTCTACACAGTAAATCTTGGACAACTAAGCTCAGACGAAATAATATGTTTTCTAGCTAAAGCCTCTGAAGAGGTGAGCTGGCTATGGCATCGAAGATTATCCCATCTCAACTTTAAAAGCATGTCCAAACTGGCAGCAAAAGGTCTCGTGGCTGGTCTTTCTAAGTTCAACTTTGTGAAGGAAAGGATATGTAATGCTTGTCAATTTGGAAAACAAACCAGAAGCTCATTCAAAGGCAAGACTGATAACTCCATTGACAAGCCCCTGCAGTTGCTTCACATGGATCTTTTTGGACCTATACCAACAACCAGTCTCGAAGGAAAAAGATACTCTCTAGTCATAGTCGACGACTACACTCGATTCACATGGGTATTCTTCTTGACTTCAAAGGATGAGACAAGCTCCATATTAATCAAGATGTTCAGAATGGTGATGAACGAGAAAGGAGAGAAAATCAAGGCTATAAGAAGTGATCATGGTAGAGAATTCGATTTTTCAGAAATGGATCAGTTCTGCACAGACAATGGCATCAATCATAACTTCTCAGCTCCACGAACTCCTCAACAAAATGGAGTCGCTGAAAGAAAGAACAGAACCCTGATAGAGGCTGGGAGAACTTTGCTAGCAGCAGCCCGTCTGCCTGAATATTTTTGGGCAGAAGCAGTCAACACTGCATGCTTCACTCAGAACAGATCACTAATCCACTCTACGATCAAGAAGACGCCCTACGAACTATGGAAAGGAAGAAAGCCAAATGTCAGCTACTTCCATGTCTTTGGATGTGCATGCTATATTCTCAACAATGGAAAACAATATCTGACAAAATTTCAACCAAAATCAGATGAAGGAATTTTCCTTGGATATGCCACGGACAGCAAGGCATACAGAGTGTTCAACAAAAAGAAGCTGAATGTCGAAGTCTCAATACACGTCATTTTTGATGAAACTGACTTAGACAAAGCAGTACCTCAAGACACTACGACCAATGATGCGAACACTACGACTGAAGTTGTCGAGGCCAACACTACGAGTAAAGTACCAGACAGAGAAGTCGTAGAGCATGATAATGAAATCATAGAGAGGACCATCCAAGATAATGAATCTCCACTACAAGAAGAAGAAATAGACCTTGAAGACTTAAGACAGGAAGGTATCAGGACAGATGTTCCAATTGGCAGCAGATGGGCAAGAGATCACACTCAGGATCTAATTATTGGAGATCCGAATACTAGAATCAAAACAAGATCTGCTACTCAGAATGAATGTTTCTATCTAAGCTTCCTGTCACAAATTGAGCCAAAGAAAATAGAGGATGCAATGGAAGACTCCAGTTGGATAGAAGCTATGCAAGAAGAACTCAACCAGTTTGAACGAAGCAAGGTGTGGAGATTAGTGCCAAGACCAAATGATCATCCAGTGATAGGAACTAAGTGGGTCTTCAGAAACAAAATGGATGAAGATGGAGTCATTACCAGGAACAAGGCAAGATTAGTAGCAAAGGGCTATTCTCAAGAAGAAGGTATCGACTATGATGAGACTTTTGCACCCGTTGCAAGACTAGAATCCATCAGAATCTTTCTCGCCTTTGCTGCCCACATGAAGTTCAAAGTCTTCCAGATGGATGTCAAGAGTGCATTTCTAAACGGAGAGCTTCAAGAAGAAGTCTATGTCGAACAACCTCCAGGTTTTATCAATCCATCCCTTTCCAATTATGTCTATAGATTAGATAAAGCCTTATATGGTCTTAAACAAGCACCTAGAGCATGGTATGAAACTCTAACTAACTTCTTAATAGAAAATGGGTTCACTAGAGGCAGGGTAGATACCACATTATTCCTTAGAAAGCACAAAGTCAAAGTCTTACTAGTTCAAATATATGTTGATGACATCATTTTTGGTTCTACTGACGAAAAATTATGCAAGAGATTCTCTAAGCTAATGCAGAGCAAGTTTGAAATGAGCATGATGGGTGAACTGAATTTCTTCCTTGGATTGCAAGTGAAGCAAACTAATGAAGGGATATTCATAAATCAAGCCAAATACATCAAAGATTTGTTAAAGAAATATGGCATGGAATCAGCTTCCCCCATGAAAACTCCAATTGCTCCTGCAACTAAGCTTGACAAAGATGAGAATGGTAAAGGTATTGATATAACTCAATACAGAGGTATGATAGGTTCTCTTTTGTACCTAACTGCTAGTAGACCAGACATAATGTTCGCAACATGCATATGTGCTAGATTTCAGGCTAACCCTAAAGAGTCTCATTTATCTGCTGTAAAAAGAATCTTCAGGTATCTCAAAGGCACACCTTACTTGGGGCTTTGGTATCCCAAGGAATCCTCATTTGAATTAACAGGATACACAGATGCTGATTTTACAGGATGTAAGATAGATAGAAAGAGTACCAGTGGCACCCGTCAGTTGCTAGGAAATAGGCTTGTGTCCTGGTTCAGCAAAAAGCAAAACTCAGTGTCCACTTCGACTGCAGAAGCTGAATATATTGCTGCTGGCAGCTGCTGTGCTCAAATTCTATGGATGAGAAACCAGCTAGCTGACTATGGGTTTGATTTCAAATCGATACCCATACACTGTGATAACACAAGTGCCATAGCAATAACTCATAATCCTGTTATGCATTCTAGGACCAAGCATATTGAAATAAGGTATCACTTTATTAGGGATCATGTGCAAAATGGAACTATATCACTACAATATATTCCTACTGAAAATTCACTTGCAGATGTTTTTACTAAACCACTAGATGAATCCAGATTCAATAAGTTATTAAGTGAACTAGGGATGCTTAATCTTCAACCATGAAATATATGCTCTAGACTGTACTAACCATAACAGGTATAAAGGCTAAACTCAACATCATAGACATAATCAAGGGAAGTCCACGACCTTAGAGTAGAAAAGACAGACTCTACGAATGATGATCAGACTCAACAACTGTCAAGCGGACTCGACGATCGTAAAACAGACTCGACGATCGTAGACCGTACAGCAAAAAGGACAGATTACGGATGGTAGACAGACTCAACGACCAGAAGACTACCTCAACGATCGTAGTCATTCTAAGGACATTTCAGCACTAAAGACTCAAAGGGCAAATCAGTACATTCAATCAAATCCAAGACGTAGAGCCAAGCAAAAAGCGACACCTGTTCCACTAAGTCGAAAAGAGAGAGGGAAGCTACAAGAACTAATTGGAACCGTATTTTTTTTAAATCTGAAGTTCAAAAGATAATCTCTCTCTCTCAAAGCAAAACCCTAACTCAAGAAAAAAAAGCTCAATCGCATTCCACTTCTCTACCACAGAATCATGGCTGTTTCAAATGTTATCTCAAGCTACAGACTCTGCTTCGATGAGTTCAAGGATGCTCCTCCAAAGTTTCACAAAACATTAGCACTACTAAAGAAGGCAGGTCTCGAAGAAGCGCTGAGTACCGACACCCTCATCTATCCCGAGTTAGTGAAAGAGTTTTACAAAAATGGAGTGTACGAACTCAACACCATCACTACACGGGTAAGAGGAGTTGAAATGATACTAAGGGAAGAAGACTTCAATCTGGCCCTTGGCTTCAAGGATACAGGGCACTCACCTCTCGACAGCATAAGATTTGAAGAGGGATTGAAGAAAATGCATCACAAAAAGAACTCCTCTGTAAAAGGCTATAAAAAGAAGGAATTCCCTCAAAGGTATGAATTTCTAGCTGACATTGTTGGAAAATGTATCTGCTGTAAGAGTTCAGGTCATGACTCTGTTAATGAAGTTCAACTCAAACTCATGACTGCAATAACTCTTGGAATTCAACTAAATTATGGAGCCATACTACTGGAGTGGATTAGCAAGTGGATTGTAGGCTCGAAGAAGTCAAAAAGTCCTCAGAAGATGCTGTATGGAAGATTTATTAGCATCATTCTGCAATCTGATGTGGGTGATAAAATTGGGGATGATGAAGGAGAAGCCATCAACCCAAACCGAAGAATGACACAGCAGTTGTTTAAAAATTGGGAAAGGAACCCGGCTGAGTATACAAGAATGATGACAGAGTCAAGTGGGAGAACTGGGGAGCAAGGGGAAGCAGGAATTGCTATTGTTAATGAGGCTGGAGAAGAAGAAGAAGCAGATAAAGGAGAACCCTCTGGTCTTGTCAGAAAAAGCAAGGGCAAGAGAAATCTGAGGGGAACACAAGTCGAAGAGCCTCAGGGATCTGCAACTAACATGCCTATTGAGTCCTCTGACATAGAAACTCTAAGGAGGCTGAGGAACATACAACAGCAAGAAGAGGCTGAAGAGGATCAATCCACCATTTCACAACTCTTAAAGAAGAATAAGGCTGGTCATGAGTCCAAAAGACCAACAGTGTCTTCAATCGTAGAGACTCTGCTGTTCTCTGAAACCAGGCCAAGTGTGGCAGAAATGGAGGAAACTGCTTCAAGGACAGTGGCCAGTCAATGTGGTAGGACAACCAAAGAAAACACTGGCAAAGCAAAGAGAAGGTTGGTCAAGAAGTATATTCTTGAAAATGAAAAGGTTCTGGAGAAGGAAGCCAAGAGCATGGCTGTAAAAGTAGAACTGCCCCAAGCAACCGAAGAGAAGAATGTACCTGCTGAGGGGGAGAAGGCTACTGCTCAAGAAGAAGTTCCAGCTGAGGGGGAGTTTCTAAAAGAAGGTGATCATATTGAGGGGGAGCCTCACAATATCCTAATGACTGAAGAAGAAGTCATTGCTCAAGATAAAGATGAACCTTTGCCAAAGGTCATTGAGTTAATGGACTCATCAGAAGACAACAAAGAAGAGAAAGAGGATGATGATGATGAGCTTGAAATAACTGGTGTAGGTAGAGATGGATACAGAAGCTACCTGTACAACCAAATGTTCTCTTACCTACCCATGATGGCATACCATCAAGCTCAGATTATGAAATCATGGGACCACATGTTCTGGAGCTTCAAGGAATATCCAGCAATCACAGTTCTGGCACATGGATTTCCAAGGGAAGTCATCTTTGCTAAGAAGTTGATTACAAATCATTCTTCATCAAATACCAAATCTGAGGTATTGACTATCCCCACAAGCTTTAGAGTTAATCATCAACCATCATCTTCATTTAGTTATTTCTATGAATTTCCTAAATGGATGGAAGTAGTTCTCAACCCAGTAAATCAGTTTCCAGTTACAGAATTCCAAAACTCTGTGACTAAAGAACCAGAACAAGCCAACTTTTCTCAGCTACAACACATCTCTTGTTCTACGATTCCAGACTTTAGCCCTCCAGAAGAATCAAATATCGGAATCGTAGAGTCACCTATCCCAACCATCCAAACACAAGCCCCTTCATCCGACATCCCTTCCTCGTCCAGAAATGACTGCTTTAATCTTGAACTTGCTCTTTGGTCCCTAAAAGAACAATTCAACAATACTCCACCCTCTTCCTCAAGAATTCCCCAGATGGATGAGATTCTCTCAGACTTGTCTACCAAGGCAGATCTATCAGCTATGTCTAAGAAAGTGATCAAGGAACTAGAAGAAAGTCTTGACGATCACTCTGAACTGATTCAGCTAAGACTGACATCCATGATCAATGCTGCAAACACCCTTCTACAATCTCTGAGCTCTGAATTGTCCAAAACACTAAAAGAGATCATCAGAGAAATGCTTCAAAGAATAAAGGACAGGGATGACATTCACTTCCAAGCAGCCAAAAGACATAGGGATGCAGTCTTAATCTTACAGCAAACTCAAGAATCTCAGAACAAACAGATGTTACAAAGCATTCAGAATCTCCAGACTGCTGTCAAAGAGTTTCAACAATTCTATGTCAGCAGCGGCCAACAAACAGACAACATTCTATCCATTCTTCAACAAAGAGAAGCAAGGTCTGAAGTTCTCATTGAAGAAAATAGAGAGGACATTGCTCAGACCAAAAGTCAGCTGAACGAACTTGTTCAAGGAATTGCTCGTCTGTCAGATGACATTCGAACTCTTGATGCTGACATAAAGGGGGAGAAAAGAAGCAAGGGAGATCGGGAAGTAGATCGTGCAGACCAAGGCTACAAGGGGCGCGGATTCCAGACAACTAGAAATCCGCCTGCAAGGCATATCTCTCAGCAGACTCAACGCTCAGATCAGCAGGAAGTCTTAGTGGCTCAACCTTTGAGAAGTCAAGGGCCAACTTCTAGCTCACAAGGAGTAACCGCAACAGGTCTAAGAATGCCAATTGGAGATCCGTCATTTATGAACAGGCACGACCACAATCCAAGATTAAGTCCAAGTGAGCTCGAAGACTTGGCTAAAAGAGATGAAGCCAGCAGAAAAAGGAGAGCAGAAGAAAAGGCAAATCCTCCAAGGAGTAAGAAGCCAAGAAAATAGAGATAAGTTAAATTTTCACTTCTTATTGATGTATCTATTTCAAATGTAACATCTATCTTCATACATCAATAAATTCATGCTTATTCTCTAGAAATTTCAGCTGCTCACTGAAATACTAAGTCATGTTTATTCTTCTGCACTGCATATAATCAATAATCATAACAACAAATCTCCTTAGTTATGTCAACATCAAATAGGGGGAGATTGTTGGGAAAATGCATAGCATGATTTGATGTTTTAATATACTTGTGATTATTGTAAGGTCCTTAAATTAAACTTATGTACAAGGACTTAGTAATGGAGAGATCAAGATTGTTAGGTTGATCTTATGATGTAATAGATAGGCTCGTCTGATCTTCGAAGCACTGCACCAGAAGTCGTAGTCTGCCAGGAGAGTCAGAGTCAACTCGAGAGCTATCAAGGCAGAATAGGAGTATGCAAGATGGTGAGATCTCAGAGTTCGTAGACTTCCAGGGGAAACGAAGAAGAATCGTAGTGTATCAAGAAGAGCCTCCTCAGGATCGTAATGTACTGAGGAAGTCATGTTCTGAAATCGTAGAGACAGCCTGCCTATAAGCCGAACGACAATCTGCCGAAGCTAAGTATGAAATGCACTCTACGCTCAGAATCGTAGAGTCTAGCGATGCTGAAGTCAAAGACAAGGATCGTAGATCACACTCTGCGATCGTAGAGTCCACTGAACAAATGCAGAGATCGTAGTCGGACAAGATCAGATGAACACAAGCTCAAGTCAGCGATCGTAGAGTGGACTCAACGTTCACCCAGCTAACTTTACGATCATAGCAGAGTCAACGATCGTATTGTGCTCTCGAGATCGCAGAGTCAACAACACGAGCAAGTAAAGATCGTAGTGTGCTCTCGGGATCGTAGAGTCAACAACACGATTTGAATCATAAAGCACAACAATCCAAATCGTAGAGCAACATCTGTCATGTCAGAAAACGCTAAGGCCTCATGAATTGTCAATTCAACAAATACGAGAAATGGATCCTAAATGCTACAGTGCCCATCAGTCCCAGAATAAATAAAATATCCTTAGGATGCAACAAAGAAGCGTATTGAAGAAGCTAAGGATAGTACTATGAATGAAAAGGGACAAAACACCTTTTCAGGTGGTAGGTGAAAAAGCAGCCTGCAGTGTCAGTGGTCCAGAATGCAGAATTCAGAAGATGTACAGATATGTCTCCATCACAGTACAGAGAATTCAGGTGCATTTAATGCCACAACGGATGGATCCAACGGATAGTTTTCAACATCACATATATATACAGATCAGACAGATGAAAGAAAAAACAAGCAAGCATAAACATTCAACGTGAAGAACTCTCTAAGGCTCAACTCTACGATCTGAGATATTAAAAAGCTTGCTCAGCTACTCAGCTACTACAAACCAGAGCTTACACAGCAAACTGAGTAGCAACCTTCAGAACGCAACAACAGCAATCATCAAACAACTGAAGAAGTATATCAAGTCTGCTGGACTTAAAGAGTTCGCAGTGAACTGTAAGAAAGCCAAGTCTGTTGGACTTGAAGAGTTCAACAGTGAACTGGAAAAGTTCCTAGACTGTTGGTCTAGAAGGAATCTGTGTGATTCAGAAGATTGTAAAAGACATCCTTAGTGGATATCCTACTCGTTGAGTAGAAGAGTGGACTAGGAGCTTTGAGTGCTCCGAACCACTTAAAAAAAACTGTGTCATTTACATCATACTATAACTGCTATATCTGCCATAACTGCCTTAACTGCTCATAACTACATTGCTTGATAAAAAGAGATTAAAACAAACACTAATTCTGCAAAGTCTTAATAAATATCTTAGATCAAGCAACAAAGAAAAGATTATAAATTATCTATTCAACCCCCCTTCTAGATAACTTGTGCCTACTAAGATCTAACAAGACCTTTGGCATCCATTCGCTGAGGGGTTCATAAACATTTCATATAACTATGAGTCAAGTATATCTCATAAGTATGAGTTTTAAGAACACGTACTTAACCTTATATTCTCTACCTATGACCTATCTATCTGGTATACACATGAGAAAGGAATCACCCTCTTAACATGCATATATCAAATAGCGCGACACAAAAATTTCAATGATTATCATTGCCAGAAACAAAGTGGTTTTTACACCATGTACAATTCAGCTCCCATACGAAGAATCATACAACTTAGCTGCCGACATGAATCCTCAATTGAATCCCCACCTACCACTAACAGCCTTCTCAATACGAATTTCATTTAACTCGTATTCATAATCCTTTCTTGAATCTGTACCAATTCATAGTACAACTGACACTCAGCAATCTTGCTGTAAACTTTTCAATCATTCGCTTGATTCTTATCTCTGCTATCACTTTATCAGATCACGGGGTGATCTCATCGTATATATTACGATTCATTTCTATATCTTGATCGTTTTGTTTTACGATCTCCTCTCACTGTACTTTTAGTCTTTTAGACTCTATCTGTTCACCATTACTGTTCAACTTTATTATCAGAGTTAGGGAACTCTGTATCTTATAACTCGTCGAGATTCGTCTTAGAATCTTACCGACCCAACTAACTCTATGTGCGTTAGTACTTATCCTAATCACTGCGATTATTAGTCTCAAGTATTCCTATCTAAGGTTCATAACCTACAGCTTTGATACCAACTGTGACGTTCCCCGAATCCGAGGTCCCGAATCACCACGGATCCGATTCGATCATTTTATACAACTATTACTATTTGCGGAAGATATAAACATAAGTTATTTATACAATACATTACACACTATTCCCCAAGGTCGAGTAACCTTAACTTAATACCCATACATAATTATTTAACATATAACATTATTATCAAACTACACTATTACAAAACTAATCGCACACATTAACTTAAAGCTGGAATTATCTTTAACCTTTCCTTGTATCCGACGCATTTGCCTTAATCTGCAATGTTTTATCATGATATAGCAAGGGTGAGCATAAGGATTGCCCAGCAAGTTTAAGTTCAATAATATAACGATATATCATGATTGAAAGAGTCTGAATAATAAGCTGGCTATAATTCAACAATATAATTGTGAATTAGCAGGAACAAATTTATGACTGAACAAGTATTATACATGAACAAATATATCTGAACCAACTGGTAATGAAGGTGATCAGCCTTTCATACCTGACTTATACATGTAATATGTACAGAGTACAATTCCTGGCAACCAGCAATGATTAACCATAAGCTTATCCGAATGAAACAACTCTTAGTAGAGTTAAGTAAAAACAAACTTACCTGAACCGTTGATTTTCGCTACGCAATTTATATCGCCTTATCCGAAGACCTAATATTAGTAATATAGATCTCCAATATTAGAATAATAGCATCACAATATAATACTATTATATATATATACATAGAATAACCTAAACACATAACACATAACACATAACCCTATCAGTTTACAACACACATAAGACTGAGTATCAGGTCAAACTATTTTAGTCTGACTTGAATTCGACAAAATTCTAACGTCCCGACGGTCTAGTCGGACTTTTATCGAGTCTGAGTTCTATTAAACTCTGCCTTAACAATTAACAATTATCTTAAATAATGTTATTAACAGTTAAAACATTTATCGAAGTCTAGTAAATTTTTTTAAATAATTATTACTATTTATCATGAATTTTCAATCATTAATAACGTATTTAAATGAATTAAATACCACGTAATTCTTTTATCATTAATATTTATTTATTATCAAATATTAATGAAATACATGTCATAATATTACAATATACTTATAATATATCAAAGTATTTTTAATACCAAATATGATTTTTAAACACTTCAATCCATTATCCGATAATTGCTTTTAATATTAAAATATTAATATTTTCATGACAAAATATCAAAAGTTATATTTTATGAATTAAAATATTTTTATAACACTTAAATCATTTTCATATGATTTTTAAATAATTTATTCTATTTTTCCATAATTTATTTAATATATTTATTAAATAAACTAATTATCATTAATATTGATTAATTAGTGAAATTCGTCACAAAATATTAAAAGTCACTGAAAATAACTTAAAATATTTTCTTTACCATAATATTATTTTTCATAATTTTTCATGTATTTAAATCATTTTTAAATAATTTATTTAATATTATAATTAAATAAATTTAATACCATTTATATTCCAAAAATATTAAATATTTATGAAATATACTCAAAATAATTAAAAACTATTTTTCAAACTTTAAAATAATTTTTTAGAATTTATTATGTATTTTTAATATTTAAAAACCATTTTTATCAATTTTTAAATAATTTTCAGAAAATTAGAAATTAAATTAAATAGAAACTGTCGCTAAAGGGCCCTATAGCGACAGAACCGTCGCTATAGGTGTTCCTTGAGGTGTTCTTGAGCCTGTCCAGAATTTCTTGTCTATCTTCGAGGGGCATGGTTTGACCAGTCCTAAATCATAGATTGTTATGTATCTTACGGTATTTGGTCCCATGTTATAGTATTGATGCAATACTACAATCTTAAACAAACATCATGGCCAAACAACAACATACCCGAGTGTTATTAGCCCTTAAAGATCTTGTCAGGAACTGTTCTTCATTTCTGGGTTACCCAGAAATGAAGAACAGTTCGGATAGGCTACTTTCGATCTTCTTAACGTTCACCTTGAGCTTGATTAGTGAGTTGGAAAGTTTAATACTTATAGTAAACATGTAAGAGACAAATCCTATAACATAATATCAGTATATTATCAACAAAATCACTAGTTTCAGGACGGTCAAACATTGTCATAGAAAACGGGCTTTGAAAAATCTGGGTTTTCCAGATTGTTCTTCAAGCTGATCAGTCAACGTAGTTTGACCACTATTATTTTTGATCCTGATCGTGATCTGATGGGTATAAGGGCTTTGATATGTAGATATCAAGTCATAAAAGTATGATTTAACACCAACATGGCTAACACACTTAACAAACGTAAGATCAAAGACTTAAAAAAACTTGTCAGATCACCTGGAAAAATTCTGGGTTGCCCAGAACTGGCTTTCCGTTAACGGTTAATGGGGTTTGACCACGTATAACTTCTAATCTACACATGATATGAACATGTTTCCAGTTCCAGATCATAGCCCTTACAACATACTACACGTTTAAAACCTAAAACACAACAAATAAAAAACATAGAAGGATTTACAGGCCCTAACATTAGCTTGTCAGGCCATATTTCCAACTTTTCCCCGATTTCAAAAATCATTAAATTCGAGCATTTTGATGTTATGGATCTGGGATTTAACAACCCAGATCAATAAAAGACACCTTATTACACATCTTTAACCAATCAATTACAACTTTTAACATCAAATTACATGATTTCAAAAATTAGGGTTTATACCTTTTTGAAGCTTTGATCTTGGATTCTGATTCTTGATCCTGATTTGGGAAAGCTAAGATATGATATAAGGTGATAATATCACTCCCTTTCACTCTCAAAATTCGTAGGTTAGAGAGAGAGAGAGTTGCTAGCTTTTGAAAACTAAAGTAAGTCATTTCTTACATTAATTTTAATCTATTGTGTATTATTGATGTAATGAATAAGCTGATCTAGATGGTTGTCAATTGAGATATAGAGCATATGCTAATGCTAGGGTTGGTGAACCACCCATACTAGGGTTAGATCTACATTTCATCTACTAAATAATTAAAAAACGGCAAAACAGTCTTTTCTATTTTTAATTTAATGGCTTTCTAGTAAATGGCCAAACTCTTATGGTTTAGGGTTTGGGTTTGGACGGAAAATTTAGGGTTTAGGGTTTGAAACCCTTAGGGTTTATAAATTTAATTTTCTAAAATTTCCAATTTAGGTTTAAAAAATAGAAAATTAATATTTCTAAATTAAAATTAGGATTTACTAATTATATTAAAAATTTCTTAATCATAACTTAAATATTGCTAATTAGGATTAATAATTCCTAATTAAAATCGTTAATTAAGCAATTAGGTTCAAAATGGTAATTAGGGTTTTCAACCCATAAATTAGGGTTTCTAAATAGAAAAATAATTTTCCTAAATTAGAATTTAATTTCGTAATTAGATTAGGGTTTCCTAATTACTTAACTTGAAAATTAGGATTAAGGTTTCTTAATTAACATTACAATTATTAAATTAATATTTAGATTTTCCCCAATTATAAATTAGGGCTATAAATCCCGAAATTAGGGTTTTCTAAATTTGAAATTAGGGTTTGCTAATTAATTAAGCTTTACCCTAATTAATATACTAATTAATAACACTTAAGCAATATAATAATCATTTAAGTTCCCATATTAGGGTTTTAAATTCCCGAATTAGGGTTTCAGATTCCTGAAACTGAAATTAGGATTTCCAGAACCGATTTTTAGGGTTTCTTATAATACACTAGGGTTTTATAACCGAACGTTAACGTTTTTAATATATACTTGGGGTTTGTTACAAATATCGTTTATCTGGTCAACCATTGACCCTTAACCACATACTGTACACATATACACAGAACATATTCACATAAACACTTAATCCTGAATAATTCACTTAAATCATTCACAGAATTTTGAAATCCTCAAAATTCTATCTTAAAAATATCAAACACATACACTAATTTTCTATCTAGGTTCTAATTTTAAACCTTAAATCAATTAATAAAAATTTTAAAATATTCAAAATTCTCGGGTTGTCACAACATTGCTGTGTATAAATGTATGTATGAGATATTGAGATGGTGCGATTTGACATCAAGGTGGCAAGATGACGACTTTGCCCCTCACCGGGGTTATCTCTGGTTTGGGTTAATAAAGCAGACGTTGCTCAGGGTTATCTCAGAGATTGAACTACTGCAAGTGTTGAAGGTCCTCAGTGTCATCTTTGAGGTGTGCCTGTCTTCCCGGTATTATCTCTGGGTCTTGTACTGAGTGCCTCGGTGTGAGTTCCGAGGTTTAAGCTGATTGCATTCATTTGAAACGAGCATTTCCGGGGTTTTCTCCAGAACTTCAACTGCACTCCTTAGGGTTATCTCCAAGGTTGGAACTGCTACTCCCAGTGTTATTTTTGGGACTGAGACTGAATATCTCAGGGTTATCTCCGAGGTGAATTGACCTTCTCTGGTGGAATTTCTGATATTTAAACTGTATGCCTCGAGGTTATCTCTGAGGTTGGAACTGATACTCCCGATGTGTGTTCCGGGGTTGAGACTGAACTTCCGGTAGTATGCAAACTGGATATGAGCTGTCTTCCAGGGTTATCTCTGAAAGACGAATATGCCCTCTTGCAATGTCACTAACAGGTGTGCAAAAAATTTTGAGTGTCTACAGATGCCCCTCTTTATCATATTCATGCAATGCAATGGCATGGATAGGATAAAGAATCCTAGACACTTGAAATGCAACAAGATAAACATGATGTCATGTGCAGCAACATGATGCAAATGTATGATGCATGTGGATTGTGGGATTACTCTCCAACATGGTGGGATGATTGTCAGCTCCCTGTTGCTTCTGCCTGGGATTGGCAACAATGACAAGCTTGGACGTGTGATCCAAATCTTTTAGGATGTTGATGTTGGGGCTATCACAAAAGTCCTTAATCCTTGATACAGACTTTATTCCGAAGATGTGCCTCTCGTGTACAAGAGATCTGTGGGGATAAAGCTTTTTCTGTTAGAGGATGTGTATAACATATTCCATCATTGATCCTCCCCGATGATGTTGATCTTTCCTTGTTTGTATCGCCAAGACATATCAATGTTCTGTTGGATTTACTGCAAACAGTATGTGTTGTTAGGGCTACCTGACCTTCGCTGACAAGTACGTCACCGGATAAAACCCATGTTGGGCATACTGTCAAGGATGCTTGATCTTCGCTGACGTGTGAATCAACAGATAAACACACGTTGTAACCCCCGCTGGGGACCGGCTTGATTCTCGCTGATGTGTGCATCAACGGAAAATGCATGATACCCCCACCGGTATATGTACTTCGACATATGAAAACGCGTGATACCCCCACCGGGGATTTTTGTATTTGGACAGATGAAAACACGTGATGCCCCCGCCGGTGATTTGATTGAGAATGCGTGAAGCCCCCGTCGGGAATCTGCTTGAGAATTAGGGTGACGACCTTGAATTGGCGGCATTGGACCTGCGTAAGGTATTGTCGAGTGTGACTTATAACATTTGAGATCATCAGCATGGTGTACCATGTGCTTCGGCGAATACCAATGAGGGATGTGTAGACCCACGGTTCAATTTGAGAAAACCAAGATTGTTAGCTATTATGTTCAATCGCGTAACGTTTTTATTCCCGATTTGGCCCTGAGAACAACTATGCTCGACAGTCTGGGGATTTCACCATACCAGAGGACTAGTGGCATTTGGCCAGAGTGGATGCATTCTTGATGTGCATAGTGGCATATGTGTACATGCCACGATATATGGATGAGCTGGATATCGATGTTATCATGGCAGTGAAAGGTCTCAGGAGGGTCGTACCATCATTCTGATGATTATGGCAGAGACGCTGAGGTCGACCACGTTTTGCAGCACTTACCCTGCAGAGGTATTCACAGGCAGTTCGGTCATATTGTACGTGTGATTTATGTCACACTTGAGACCGATTGGCACTTTCCACCGACACTGGTACTGCTTTACCCATGATATAGCTATGTCTTACTCCTTTCAGCCATTAGAGTGTACAGACGCTATGTCTTGGTCGGTATTCTTGGCGAAAATCAGTGATCCGTTTGGCATTCAATCGTGCATAGGGCTTAGCTCACCCTACAACTTTATTACTCATGCTCCGGGTATGGGCTATCTCCCTCTAGCTAGTTTGAGGGGCATGACTACCTACTACCCACTGACCGTGATGTCGCAGTTTGACCAGTTCAAGGACTTCCATCCTTTTGAGGGGCGCTAGGTCAGCGTTTAACTTCTCTCCATCTATCAGCAGAGGATCGATCTTGGATGTATGTATATTGGGATCAGCGTGAGATAGCTGCTTTTTCTGTTAGCCATTCGGGCTGTTCGCCAGAGTATTCTGTGTAGATGGAGACATAGACTTCATCGGTCGCGACAGTATCCACAGTGCCAAGTAGTGATTCAGATGATGGAGAGCCCATGGAGGACATTGATCCCTACATCGAGGAGGAGTCATTTACTGGGTTGCCAGCATCTCCTTTAGATTCTCCCAGTACTAGCACTGTCATGATCCAGCATTCCGCAAAGTTCTTTGAGCAGAGTCTTCATCTGATGACCTTCGAGAGAGATCAGGCTAGAGCCTTGATGTTGACAGCCCTTGATGGGAGAGACACAACTTTGTCAGAGAAAGACAAGGAATTAGCTCGTAGAGATGTCGCTGTTGTTGTACAAGATGAGGCCATATCAACAAGAGATGCCGTGACAGTCGAGAGGGATAGCGTCATATATGCCCAGGACGTAGCCGTTACAGATAGTACTATAATGAGGTCCCTTACCATTGTCATGATTTCAGAGATGATTACATTCATTGATGAGTATAGAGTCACCATACAGATGGCTGTAGATCTGTTGGCTCACCTGGATACCCTTGTACAGGAGACCACAACTTACCTCTTTCTTCTGAGAGGGATGCCATGTTGGGCTTGATATCTCACATATACATCGATTTGTAGATGGGCTTGTATTTTCCTGCACAGACTAGCTTAGCCATTTTGTCATGTACAATTTACATTATGTATATCAAACAACATTATATATATAGCAGGGAAATATATTTTTGATCACTTCCCTTTTAGATATGCCTGGATACTTGCTTGATATTTTGCCTGCTTCTTCAGGGCTTGTGGTCTTGATGTATTTTGAATTCCTCCTTGATGGATGGACATTGATTTGTCTCTGGACAGTTCAGAATGGATCATTGATCTGTGTGTATCCCTATCATCTTTTTAGTGTCTTGGGACTAGTTTCTATATGGAAATGTGGAGAATAGTGTGGCTTTTCCTCTCTGAGATTGACCGCACCACAGATGGTCTTCAGTACTCCTATTTAGGAGGATCCTAGTTAATTCCATCTCTTATAGATCGGTATTGCTCTTTGAGGCACAACCGTAGCTTAGATGGTCGCCGAATCTCCTATTTAGGACGAGTTAAGGTAATTCCATCCCTTTGGTCTGAAGCCGATGAAATGTAGTGGATTGAAGTTTGATCCCAGTACCAGATGACAAGTTTTTATATTTTGGTAGGGGGTGAGACCGAACCATAAAGGGCTGCCTACGTACTTATATTGAAGAGGAGATTAGATCAGCGTAGTTCGAACTTGGTGTTAGAGGTTCAATGTTGTTTGTGGCAGAAAGGTGTAGGAATGTTTTTGTTGATTTTGTTTTTGTAATGAGAAGGGTGTAGAAATGTTTTTGTTGTTTTTATTTTATTGTGACCGGGCCATATAAAATGGTTGCCTACGTACTCCCATGTATCAAGGAGATCAGGTCCACGTAGTTCGCCCCTCGGGACGATTTGTAGCCGACGAAAAGCTTGATCCCATGTGCAGGACAGATTACGGGGAAAAAGAAAGTTTGATCCTAAGTTCAGGATAAACTGCAAGTGTGAAAAAGTTTGATCCCATGTTTGGGACAAACTACAAGTGTGAAAGGTTTAATCCCTAGTGGGATAACCGAAGTTGTATGAATGGAGTAAAGCCAGGCTGCTGGCTTGAAGAGTATGTTTCCTTGAGGGGCAAAGTGTGAAAAAGAGTTGTATGTAGTGAAGGGTTAAAGAACCGAAATGACTGGTGATTTAATGATCCAAAACCAGGATATTTGTTGATGGTAACTTTAGACATAGTAACGTTTCACGGCATCCGAGTTGATGAGTTGTAGAAATTCATAGCCGTCCATTTCCTGCAATTTGAGAGCGCCTCCTGTCAATACCTCCTTGACAACAAACGGGTCTTCCCAGTTAGGGGTAAATTTTCCTTTGGACTGATCTTGGTTGTTAATGATCTTCTTTAAAACCAAGTTATGTTGTTTAAACTGCCGTAGCCGGACTTTTCTGTTATAGGATCTTGTGATCCTTTGTTGGTATAACTGACCATGGAAGATAGCCGTGGTTCGCCTTTCGTCTATTAGAGATAATTGGTGATACCTGTCTTGTACCCATTGGTCTTCATCCAGCTGAGCGTCTATCAACACTCTGAGGGATTCCATTTCAACTTCTATGGGGAGCACTGCTTCCATCCTATAGGTTAATGTATAGGGTGTTGCCCAGTGGAAGTGCACATTGATGTTCTGTAGGCTAACAGAGTAAGAGGCAATAAGTCAGGCCATCCTTTGTGATTGGTGGACATCTTTTGCATGGTATTCTTGATGTTTTTGTTAGCCGCTTCAACAACACCATTCATCTTTGGACGGTAGATGACGGAGTTAAGGTGTTTGATGTGGAATTTACTGCATAACTCCTCCATCATTTTATTGTTGAGGTTCTTAGCATTGTCTAATACAATTACCTCTGGTTGTCTATATCGACAAATGACATTGTTTCTGATGAAAGCAATGATGACTTCTTTGGTAACCCTAAGGAAGGAGGCTGCTTATACTCACTTGGTGAAGTAGTCGATCATGGTGAAGATAAACCGATGCCCATTACTGGCTTTGGGCTCGACGGACTCGATCACGTCCATTCCCCACATTGAGAAGGGCCAAGGTGAACTCATATTGTGGAGCTCCCTCGGAGGGGCGTGGATATCATTCCCATGAATTTGGCATTGAAAACATCTCCTGACGTGGTCATCGCAGTCAGCCTTGAGAGAGAGAGAGTTAGTAATGCCCTGTTCTGAGGATTTTCTTAACAAGTAGGGGGCCGCTCATGTGTGGGCCACATACTCCACCATGGATCTCATCCATGAGCCTCTGAGCTTGGTCTTGGTCCAGACATATGAGGATACCTAGTCCTGCACCTCTTTTGTAGAGTGCATCTCCCCTCAGGTAGAATTTTATAGCAAGTCGATGGATCCGCCTTTTCTCATTCGAGCTTGCCACAGCGGGTGTAGATCCATCTCGTAAGTACTCCTTGATGCGCTGATACCAAGGATGCTAGATGGGAGGCAGCTCATCTGATACTTCTCCAATATAGTTCCCATAGGCTGGTGCCTTTTGCTGGGCAAATGTGATGCTTGTCATGTGTTCCTTGTCAGGCATGTGAATTAAGGAGGCCAAAGTTACTAACACATCTGTAAAGTCATTCCTATTACGAAGAATGTGTAGAACGGAGATCTCTTCGAACTCCAAAGCCATTTGTAAAACTTGTCGATGGTAAGGCAGAAAATATAGCTCTTTGGTTTGATAGATTCCCATAGATTATTTGACTACCAACAACAAATCCCCAAAGACAGTTAACCGCATGATGCCCATTGAACGAGAAAGTTTTAGCCTCATGGGACAACCTTCATACTCAGCTATGTTGTTAGTGTTGGCAAACTGCAATTTGACGGCGATGGGATACTGCTCCCCTGTATCGGATACTAGAACTGCTCTAGCTCCAGAGCCTTCCAGATTAATAGCTCCATCGAAATACATTTTCCCTGTATGGCATGTATCATACTGATGGTGTTGCTGAATTGACATTACCCCTTCATCGGGGAAGTATGTTTCCAAGGGTTTGAAGTCCCCTGAAGGTACGGCGGCTAGTTGATCCACAATTCCTTGACCTTTGATAGACTTTTGTGTCACGTAGACAATGTCAAATTGTTGTATGATCAACTGCCATCTGGACAGCCGGTGATTTAACATGGGTTTATTGAACACGTACTTGATAGGATCCACGCGAGATATGATATGGGTTGTGTGACCACGGAGGTAATGTTGTAACCTCATGGAAGACAATGCTAAAGCACAACAAGTCTTCTCAATCAGAGTGTACTTGTGTTCACTGCTGCTGAATCTTTTGCTGAGGTAGTAGACAGCTCGCTCTTGGCCTCTATCGTCTTTCTGTCCCAGCATACAGCCCATGGCATTGTCACTTATTGACAAGTACATGAACAGGGGAACATCATCCCTGGGTGGTACCAAAACGGGAGCTTTGACTAGCTGCTCTTTGATTGTAAGGAAGTCCTTCTGACACTCATCATTCCACTTTATGGAGGAGTTCTTCCTTAACAACTTGAAGATAGACTCACAGGTTGCTGTGAGTTGAGAAATAAACCTACTAATGAAGTTGATTCTTCCCTAAAATCCCCGTATTTCCTTCTCTGTCTGAGGAATGTGCATTTTCATGATGGCCTGGATTTTGGTGAGATCCAGCTCAATCCCTTTGTGGCTGACTAGGAATCCTAGCAACTTGCCTAATTTAACGTAAAAGGCTCACTTGGCCGGATTCAACTTCAAGTTGTACTTACGCAACCTGTTGAAGAGCTTTCTGAGATGGTCTAAGTGGTCTTCCTCCCTTCGGGACTTGACAATAATGTCATCCACATAGATCTCTATCTCTATGTGCATTAAGTCGTGGAAAAGAGCCATCATATCTCGCTGATAGGTGGCTCCGGCATTGATGAGGCCGAATGACAACCGTCTATAACAAAAGGTTTCCCAAGGCGTGATGAATACAGTTTTCTCACGATCTTCCTCAGCAACCATAATTTGATGGTACCCCGCAAAGTAATCAGCGAAGGAGTACATACCGTATTGAGCAGTATTATCAATGAGAATATGGATAAATGGTATGGGAAAGCTATCATTAAGGTAAGCTTTGTTCAGATCCCGGTAATCCACGCAAACTCGCATCTTTCCTCCAGGTTTAGGTACGGGAACGATGTTAGATATCCATTCAAGATATGTGGACACCATGATAATACCAGCTTGAAATTGGGTTAGTAGCGTAACCATGTCATTCCTCTGGTTTGAAGTAAGGTATGAACTAATCTGGATTAACTTAGGGCTTTCTAAGGTTCCGAGATTGAAAGAAGTTGTTTGATCAAGGTTGGGTTTATGTTTGTCTTCGACCCATTCTTTGATCTCTCGAGGCACCTCAATATCCTCTTGTATTTCCATCAAGTCTGAGTCCAACTTTTCATCAAAGTTACAATTCTTGTGGAGAATAGGCATCTTATCAGCAAGTACATGCACATCTAAGTTAAGAGTCCTGAAACAAAATATGCTTTCACTTAGTATATATGAAATTATTTAATCATACAAAGTGTTGGCATGTATTGACAAAATAACTGCTAATACTGTACAAGAAAAGTAAGCAGTTATGATATCTATAGGGAAGCAAGAGTTCCTTGTAATAACCCGAGATTTTCTATACAAAATAAATAAGAAATTTTGCTTATAATTTGTTTTTATTTAATGACGAGACTAAGTGTCAAGTAAAGTGAACGATAAATGTGAATATATTTATTACTTGAAAAATTAGAAATAATTTTGGAATTATTAATTTCCACAAATTATATGGTAATAAATTTCTGTAAGCCGAAATGTTTTATTAATTATTTTCCATGAAAACATGATTGGAAATAATTTATGAAGTGATAATTAGATTTATATAATAAATATTTTATTATATGAATTGTTCAGAATAGTTAAGTTAATTATTTTAACTTGATTATTGATGATGTGTACGAAGAATAAGTCAGATATGAGATCCAAACCCTGGATTGGGATTGTGATCAAGAGATGAGAATAATAACATTATATTATTTATATAATGATTTTACAGTACCATAATTATGTACTGTGTATGCGCGGACAGATAATATTGAGCAATGATGGTCAATTAGGTCATAGCATATTACCGTGCTATGAAACCCTAATTATTAAACTCAGTTATGAGATATGACTGAGTAGTGACTGTGTATATAAAGTTACTGTGTATAAGAATATCGGTAATTAGAAGAAACCCTAATTACTGTTGTACGTCACTAATTAGGACAAACCCTAATTATTATAACCTTAACCGATTGAAGTTAGAAACCATAACGACTATGTTAGTAACATACACAGATAATTAAAGAACCCTAATGGTCAATTAGAAACCCTAATTGATGACATTAAGAAACCCTAATTATAGAACCCTAATTTTAATTACCGGGTTTAATTTCGATGTTATTGTATAAGTGTTTTAATTTACCAAAGTATAGAAGTTAATTGGTAAATTGTAAGAATTAAATCTAGTGATTAAATATTACATTTAATTGCCTCGTACAAGATTGCCCTTGAAATTATATGTGAAATGACCAAAATACCTTTTTTGGCAAAAAAGGTATAAAAACACTAAACCTAGAAATCCTTTGATTCGATGTTATTTGATGCAATTGATTGTTTAAAGTTGTGTAATAGGATGTTAATTGATGATATGGGTTGATAAATCAAAGACCCATAACATCAAAGTACACGAATTTGAAGATTTAAGAAATTTGGAAAATTTCATTTATGTGATTTTTCGTCAAATGTCAGAGCTTATAGATCTTTGATCGATCATGATTTTTGTTGTTTTTTAAGTTGTTATGTGTAGCTTGTTATATGGTCTTTAATCTGCAAAAAGAATCAAGTCCATATCATGTATAGATTAGAAGTTATATATGGTCAAACATGGTTGACCGATCATGATAAACTGTTTTTGGGCAGTCTGTAATGAGGGCATTCACGTCTACTTTTTGTGCTTTAAAAGGTCTGGGCTTTTGATATGTTGTAGTGCACTGTGTTAGGAAGCCATAGGCTTTGGAATGACCTCATTCCAACCTCGGATGAGGGAATTACGGTGATTGGAAGAAAATGTGTCAAATTTCTCAAAACTGAAAGTCAGCAGCGGGATGTGCTATTCGGGACACTGTTTCGATTAGTTAATATTTCCAAAACCTTCTGGGCTTTTGGTATGTTATAATACACTGAATTACCTTTCCATAGACTCTGGAACGGACTAATTCTGACTTCGGAGCAAAGAGTTATGACCATTCAAAGTAGTTGCGTCAAAACTGTCTAACCAACTCGAGGCAGTCACCTTGAACGAATTTTCCGGAATTCTGTGTTTTGAATTAGGAAATGGTCAAAGAATAAAAGTTGTAGCCCCAGAAGTTAGCTTCGTGTGGGCTAAAGAATCGCTCAAAAATGTTTTGAAACAAAAAAGTTATGACGTTTTTAGCGAGAGAGGGTAAAGTTGAAACGAAATTGAAAACTGTTATGAACGTCTACTTTTGACGCACTGTTTGGGCTACCTAATGAACCCGAATTGGGTAATTCATATTTTTTAAAAATATTCTTACATACCATGTATAACATATCCAAAAATCAGATTAATCAGAGTTATGAGCAATGCATTAGAAAATCGTAAAGTGAGCTATTGAAAAATTAGTATAAACCAAGTCCCACATCGACTAAATTGAGAACTTCACCATTTTCTAAACCTATAAATAGAAGGGCTTGACCTTTGTTTCATTCACCAACAATAAGGTCTCCAATTTTTTAGAAAGGCTTTGTTGTGAAAGGACTTTTTATAAAGATCTCCTTGGTTAAATTTTGGCGTGGAAGTGCGTATTCAGTTTGTGGAATTCATATTTCCGGGTATGTTTTTTATTTAATTTTTGTAATGTTATCATTTTAAATACTGTATTTAATTGTTAGTTAAAGTTTGAATTTTTGAAGTTTAGTTAGTTTGTTAATAAACTAGTTAGTTTACTATGTTTATTTTGGCTTGGAATTGATTATGTAAATGAGTTATATATTTGTGATGACTTTTAATATTTTGTGATGAATTTCATTAATTAATTATTATTAATGATATTAAAGTTATTTAATGATTATATTAAATAATTTAGTTTAAAAATAATTTTAATATTATAAAAATAATTTTAAATGAAAATAAGGTATTTAAAAATATTTTAAGTTATAAAATATAACTTTTAATATTTAAATGCTAATTTCATTAATAATTAAATATTAATGATATTAAGATAATGTTAATGATATTTAGTTTATTTAATAATTATTATTAAATAAATAGTTTAAAAATGGTTTTATTTATTTAAAAACCATTTAAAGACTTAAGGATTTAAAAATATTTTAAGTTATAATTAATGACTTTTAATATTTGGATAAATAGTACATTAATATTTAAATATTAATGGTAATTATTTAAAAATGATTTTTATTGTTTTAAAAATCATTTAAGGGTAATATAAATGTTTTAAAAATAGTTTGAGTTATTATAAATAACTTTTATATTTTGGCAATGGTTTCATTAATAGTTTAGTATTAACTAAACTATTAATGATAATGGAATTGTTTAATGTTTAAATCATTTAATTATGATTCCGATATTTGAAAGTTATAGCCGGCCAAACTAGCTGACTTGAGAACCAATTATGAAGTTATGAAGTTTTGAAGAACACCTATAGTAACAGTTATATCACTATAGGCCCTATAGTGACAGATTTGAATTATTTGAAATTTTTCAATTTCTGGAAATTTCGAAAATAATTAAAAATAAGATGTCTGATATTTACAGATGTTGAAGTACAGAATAAGAGTCTTAGACTCAGTATTTACCCGATAAAGTTGTCGGTACACCGACAATTATCAGAAATTTATCTGAACTTAGATATTTGACTATGTTAATGATCGTTTATGATGTAATGACTGTCAGAGATGTGTGATAATGTGATTAGACTATGTGCTGACTGTAATAGACAGTACTATGTGTTATGATATATTGTGCTAATCGAACGAATGATCTGATTAATGATAGGTTGTGATATAAAGAGATAGAACCTAAGTTGAGATTTGTAATCAGCGAATCAGGCAAGTATCTTACCTTTGCATTTCCTTTATGCAATGGACATGAGTAAGAATGTTTCAGAATTATTCTATTCCTGTACAGATTATGTACGCTTTGATTATCAACATGCTAATTCAGATATATATTCTGTTCATTGATTTCTAAATGGTTATACAAGTGTCCCCACTTGGATAATCATGGCATTTATTCACATATTGATACACCTTTGTCAATTACCCGTATATACATATATGTTGAACTACATATTATTGTTGAGCAAGATTATAAACCTTCGGGTTTGGAACCAGACATGTATGAACATTTTTATATGGGAAATTTTTCTGCCCAAGGCGGATAGAGTGAGCGATGAATTTCGTTCAAGTTATGTAGTATTGATTAATACAAGGTACAACGGGGCTGATCACCCTCCGTGCCCGTAGGTTATGACGGTTTGAGGATGAATTTCTGCTAAACTTTTTCGAAAATGAAAAAAATGTTCATAGTATGTTTCTTAAACCATATTCAAGGGTAGAGCCAGAGATAAATTTAAAGAATTTGAAAGAGAGTTGTTATGTGAATTTTTTATCAGTACAGATTACTTCACAACTTTCAATTCGTTGTAGAAGTGTTATGTAAAAAGAATACTTATATTCTTTCAGCTTATATATATATTTGCTATTACTTGCTGGGCACTCAAATGCTCATCCTTGCTTAAATTAAATATTTTCAGTTATCTATGAGCAACCTGAAGGCTCAGGCACGAACAAGGAGAAATGAAAGCTGTTCGAATGAGTTATATTATGAGTTAATGGTTATAGTCAGTATTGGTATTTATTCAGGTATCGCATGGAATGTATTTGAAGGTCTCGTACCTGGGGAGTAAACTTTGATGTATGTAAATTAAGTTTGAATGTAATATTATTATTGCATTATTCAGATTATTGAAATGGTATCGTGAAGCACCAAGTTCGGGTTTCAAGTACCTGGATTTGGGGTCGTCACATTCCTGCTCGCTTTACCCTCGTCGACCAATACAAGGAGTGTTGTTCCAATTGTCGAGGGCAAAGTTCTGGTGAACTGCAGTGATGGAGGGGCTGTCATCATCCTCCTTTTCCTGAATGATGACCATTATGTCTAAACAATCATCGTCTAGGGTGTATCTGTTTGTATGTCCATCATGGACAATGATATGTATGCCTGACATCATTCTAACGTATCTTGTTTAATTCTTAGTTCCTCTTCTTCCACTTTGGGATCTGGAACAAAGACTTCCTTCTCTTTTACCGGTATCAGCTTGGGAAATAACATAGTCATTAAGATGGCTGACACCTTTACCGGAGATTTTGCGGACTCAGGATCTACAGGTGGAGATAATCATCGTGTGGCTGAAGATGAAGGAATCTGATGATGCTTATGATGATTCCTATGATTGGAAATGGCATACTAGACTAGTCCGGCTGTCCCAGTTTGATTGGACACTTTAATTGGTTGCTTAATGCCCTGATGAATTTTACCTAGCCCTCGTCCAGACTGATAACCCAATGACATCATTTCTTGAGTAGCTGACATTACTTCGGCAGAAATCTTGGGTGTGAAAGGTGGCGCCCCAATAGGGTGGTAGTGAGTGTTGCTCACCTCCAGGGCATGAAACTGACCGACTCAACTTTTGAATTGAAGCTGATGAGTGGTATGTCACCTTGTTTAGGACATTCTGGCTCAGTGTTAACTGTGACTAGGTTGTCATTAATGATGTATTTAAGTTTCTGATGAAGAGTGGAGGGGACGACCCTCGCCATATGAATCCACGGTCTTCCCAAGAGTAGGTTGTATCTTGAATCTATCTTGAGCAAGTGAAAAGATACACAGAATGTGTGGGGACCAACCTCGATTGGCAGCTCAATCTCTACGAATGAATTTCGACGGGATCTATCAAAAGCTTTAATAATCGTATGGCTGCTTCGGATCCGTTTGAGATTGACACTCATCTTCAGCAAAGTAGCATAAGGACAGATATTCAGAGATGAACCTCCATCTATCAAGACTCCAGCTAGCATGTATCCAGAGAACAAAATCGCAATGTACAACGACTTGCAATGACCGGTCCCTTCGGGCGGTATGTCATCATCAGTGAAATATATCACATTGTTGTTAAAAATGTTGAAATTTTTCCACATCCACTGATTTCGGCAAGTAGGCTTCTTCCAAAACCTTCAGTAAGATCTTCCTATGATCCTCGGAAGTTAAAACCAAATCCAATATTGAAATTTGATGTGGAGCTTCTCTTAAGCTTAAAACCACCTTGGCTTCATTATGACCCATAGTATGGAGGAACTTTTCAATTTTCTCCATGGAAACTTTCCCCTTTGATTTGATGGCAGGCTTCATCACCCGTTGGGGAAGATACAGTGGATTTTCCTTCAACACTGCAGTAGTTGTATGAGAGGTGGATCCTTCAGCTTCTCCATAATTCCATGGGACTTTTTATAAGCTGATAACAAGATATTGTGGTCGGAAAGGTAAGTTGATTGGCTTTAGAGCAACCACTTTCAAAGGATTGTCAACTCCTTTGAGTTGAATTGTTTGTATTGGGAATGGTTTGACAGTCCCATCAGCCTCAGCGGATATAACTGCTACCATTCCCTTCCATTTAGTAGGACATGTATTCTCACTCTCAAATAGCACAGTATCTTAGTCTGTCAGTTGCAGGACACCGCTGTCAATTAGATTCTGAATAAGGTAGCGGAGTGCCCAACATTCTTCCGTGTTGTGACAATGAGAATGGGAGTGATACTGACATACTCCATCAGAATTAAACCGTCCTGAACGAGGAATAATAGGAGGCAGAAGGGAAGTGATCCTTCCTTCATTGATCAACATCTGAAGTATCTCCTCTATAGGTTGGCCCTGGTATGTAAATTCCCTTCTATTGGCAAAATCCCGACGGGCTCTGGCACTTGCTCTCTTCGTCACTTTGTCTTCCAATGTTTCATTCTCTGAAGGTGACGAAGGAGTATTCATAACAAAAGGGATGAGACTAGCATGCTCTTGGCTGACTAATTGGCGTGTGACTTGATGCTGATAGGTCACCAGTTCTGCCAATTGCTCAATCTATTTACATAGAGCTTTCATCTTTCATTCCATTACAAACTAGAACTTTGCATAATCCTATTTGTCAACACCGTCTTTGATGGTCTGGGATGATTCACCGTTAAAATTGGAACTCTTTCCGCTGCTCCAATTAATCATGTTAACATCTTCATCTTTGTGTTGAGGAAGAGGTTTGTCTTGTACGTGAGGTTGATCTGGTTTGGTGACCACGATCCCACAGTTATCTATTAAATCTTGGATCTTGTGTTTCAAGGCCCAACAATCTTGAGTATCATGTCCAGGTGCCCCGGCATGATAAGCACATTTCTGAGCAGCATTAAAACCCCTCCCATTAGGGTTGGCTGGTGAAAAAGGATGCGTAATTTTCTTCGAAGTCGTCAGAAGAGTGAGAATGTTCTCGAGTGAGTCCCCTAAAGGTGTGAACACTCGAGGGCGTTTAACTTCTCCACCCTTTGGTAATGGAGGGTTTGAAGACTGTGCTTGAAAGGGAGTGTAATTTCTCCTCTAGATAGAAATATTTTGATTGCCTTTTTGACCTTGTAGTATCAAGGAAACATCCTCCTCTTTCTTTTTATGGACCCTCCAGGGGTTGTTTCCAAAAGTTTTGGACTGGATGTGTTCAGCAACAGCTTTAAGGGCAGCTAGATCTTGAATCTTTCCTGGCTTCAAACCCATCTCAGCCATCTCCCAGTGTTTAATCATTTCAGAAAATGGTTTACCGATGCCAGCTAAGACTCTTTCATAGAAATGAGCTTCTTGTATGTCTATAAAGGCCATGACCATTTCTGACTCTGTCATAGAGGGAATAACTTGAGCAGCAAGGCACCTCCACCTTTGAGCATACTCTCTGAAAGACTCATTGGACTGTTTCTTGACCTTGGTAATCTGGTACCGGTCATGAGCCATCTGAGACTGGAAGCTGTATTGGGTGAGGAAGGTGTGAGCTAGCTCCTCCCAGATATGGATCTTTGAGTTGTCTAATATGGTATACCAAGAACGGGCTTCTCCAGTCAGACTTTTCTGGAACAGTTGCATTCTGAGCTTCATGTCTTCTTCATAAGATCCAAGTTCTCCAATGAACACCTTCAAATGTGTGTAAGGATCTCCTAACCCGTTGTACTTTTCGAAGTCGGGAGTTTTGAACTTTTCTAGATAATTAACACTAGGGAATATACAAAGGTCAGTATATGAGATACTTCCGTGTGCTTCAATTCCTTTGATAGAACGAAGGGTTTCTTCCATTTGAAGGACCTTTTTCCTGATGTCACCGGTGTCTAGGTCTCTTTTGAGATGGGTGTTTTCAAGGTTTTTGTTTGTGGTAATCAACTAAAATTCCGGATTTGTTTTATCCGAGACTTAGATTCCCCCCTGTGCAGAGGATTCTGTATGTGTGGGCATTTTTGAGCCTTGAGTAGACTGATGTAGTTCTTTAAGCAAAACATCCAAGTCTGTAATCTGTGTACTTAATCCGTCAAATTCTTCACGAGAGACAAGATTATGATTAGCTTGGTCAGATGAAGACATGATTGGCTGTAGGCTCGTAGCCTTTTTGGACTTTAACCAGGTAGTAGGTCCGATTGTTTCCCTGCGAAAAACTGACGTAGTTTAGTTTTTAGGGAATGTATAAATGATTAGATGCTAGGTGATGTATCAGTTTTAGGAATATTATCCTGCAAGACGGATGTTGGCTATTTGTAATACAGGATAACATGTTAATTTAAATATGTATGCATACATATTTCTTCCTATTTCTCATTACATGGAGATGAATATGGCATGAAATTACAAGTAATTGACTTTACGAGTAATTTGAAATGAGAAAGCATGTCGAGACTTTCCTCCGCATTTGGTTTTTTAGAGACTGACCTATCTTAGGTTACTCTCGTAGCTTTTTGGCATGAAGGTTCCCAAATCATCGCAATCTACGAATTTGGGTGGTGCCTTTTCTGAGCCTCGTTGGAATTAGTCTTCTTACGAGTCCAGTAATCAAACACCGACAGGATAACCTCCTGGTGGAGGAACCACACAACATACATTCAAATACAACGTGTCTCACCGTTTATGAAAATGATGACATGTGCGAAGCATTAATATCACAGATGAATATATTGAAGTACAATAAAAAAATGCATTCGTACACATTCATCATAAATGTAAATGCAAAATCCACACACAAGCATATAACAGTTTTGAAAAGATTGTAATAGCAGCTTAAGCCCTCTTACTGGAGTCCCCAGCAGAGTCGCCACCTGTCGACGTCGGGATATTTATTTGTCCCTTTCTGTTCTTGTTCTTTGGTGTTCTCATGTTAGGTGAGATTTGTTTGAAAAAACAAGTTGTGAAAAGGTCCGACATTTATATGTCGACTATTTGACTGTGAGAGTCGCCAGTTTGTTTTTTATATGGTTGTACCAACACAACCGAGAAAAGGTTTGCACATTAATCTAGTGATGTGATACTGCTAAACGAGTTTGTGAAATCGAGATTTATTAGGGCCCGGGGGCTTGATTATGCGGAAGGAAGGTGTTAGGCAGCCCCAAATTCCTCGTTACCACAGTGACCTCCACTTTTCAAGAAACTGTTATATGAATGTGTGTGTGTGTGGGTCAGTGTGCTATTATTTAGAAGTAGTACGAGGCCTCATTCGCACCTATATACACAGGGTTTGAATTTGTATTAAAATTCAATTTTAAACAAAATATAGCAGTGATGTTTTGTAAGAAAAAGGTTTTTCAAACCCTTGTGCTCAATAGTAATTGAGACCTTTTACACTTCCATTTTTATTAAGTGTTCGGCTTAATTGCTTTATTTTCGAGATGCGAAGCATCTTCGAGAAAATAATGTACAAAGCAGTGTCGAACTTCTCGTGGGCATGAAAACAATCTGAGGAAATCCAAACACCGTGAATAAATTTACAAGCTGCTTAGAGCTGAAAATGTCCATCACGGAAACCAAATCTAGATTCAGTAGACTGAATCTGTGACCACATGATTCCTAAGCTCACATGATGTCACAATTGATATGAAAGCAGTAGGCAGTTGTAAATATAAAAGTTGTAAATATATATATATATATATATAGACATGATCAGCCACCACAAAGCACCTCATGGGGGATCAGAAATGTAAATAAAGCTGTAAAAGAAATCAACTGCCACGAAGTAAACTCAAGGTGGGATAAAAAAGTAAATATATATATATAACCGATAAACGCACCGGATGTAAAATCCAAGCTCATCGAACAAAGTCCGATAACAGTTGATATATAGAAGTATATATATATATTAAAGCAGTAAATGCTCCGGATGTAAAATCTAGGCTCATCGAACAAAGTTTGATACAAAGTTCATATATATATAAACTGAGATAAAACCACGGACTGAAGTCTAGGCATACACACGCAACATGGCTCTTCATATGAAGAATGGTGTGTGCAAAGATGAAGAGAAAGTCTTTAAAGTGTGTAAGAAGGCTTACATTGGGCTGCCAAAGAAGACTTCTATAACTTTAAGTGGATGAACACTCGGCTCCCGCCGGTACAAATAGTAGCTATATGTGAGCTCACAAGTGTTTAAAATGAGAAAACACTCAATTTAGGGTGTGTACAGAGCAAATTTGACATGGCTTCCTCTCCTTTTTCTCTTTTAAAATGGCCACCCCAAGCCCTCTATTTATAGAGGGGGAGCCGTAGGTGCCGCAGATGTACCTGCGGCCGCCCAGGGTGCCCCAGGCTTCGCGGGTCCTGCCGTCTCAAAATACATGCACGCATGCATTGTGATGTCCGCTCAAACTTTTATAATTGTAATTCGGGCATCCGATTGAGGTGTATAAGACCTATTTCGGACCACCGTTGTAGAGAGTTACACAATGACATGGGATTAGAGGTTGTAAGAAATCAGGAAGATGGGACCATGCCCTTTGGTCTTCAAGCTTCAAATTCTATCCATTTCCCTGCGCAATAGTCACTCGGGATTGGACTTCCTTGGTACTTGTGGGACATTGCTGTGTAGAAATATATATATGAGATGTTAAGACGATGCGATGTGGCGTCAAGGTGGAAAGAAGACGACTTTGCCCCTCACCGAGGTTATCTCCTTTTTGGGCTGATAAAGTAGACATTGCTTAGGGTTATCTCTGAGATTGGATTTTTGTAAGTATTGAAGGTCCTCATTGTCATCTCTGAGGTGTGCCTGTCTTTCCATTGCTATCTCCGGGTCTTGTACTGAGTGCCTCAGTGTGAGTTGCGAGGTTGAAGCTGATTGCAGTCTTTTGAAATAAGCATTTCTAGGGTTATCTCTGGAACTGCAACTGCACTCCTTGGGGTTATCTCCAATGTTGGAACTGCTACTCCCAGTGTTATTTCTAGGACTGAGACTGAATATCTCAGGGTTATCTCTGAGATTAATCGGCCTTCTCCGGTGGAATTTCTGGTATTTGAACTGCATGCCTCAGGGTTATCTCCGAGGTTGGAACTGATACTCTTTGTGTGTGTTCCGGGGTTGAGACTGAACTTCCAGTAGTATCTGAACTGGATATGAGCTGTCTTCCAGGGTTATCTCTGAAAGACGAATCTGCTCTCCTGCAATGTCAGTGACATGTGTGCAGAAAATTTTGAGTGTCTACAGATACTAGATGAAGCGCAAAATTCAAGGATATTCTACTAATTTTAGGAATTATAGAAGCAATACTTATTATAGTAAGTGTAGATTTAGGAATATGAAATGAAATAATATTACTTACATACTATAGATTATGGAAGAAAATAATATTTCTTACGGATATTGAACGAAAATAATATCCCTTACCTTAGGACACTACAAGAAAACCGGCTAATTCGGACGAACATTTCCGTCGAAATTAGTCTTATTCCATTGGAATTAGGTTATTTACGAGGGAAATTTTGGTCGTAAATTCCGTCGTAAGTACACTCGTCGAAAATAAGTCTGTCGAATTGTACGTCATAAATAAGTAACTTTGACGGAATTAAGTACGACGTAATTCTGTCGTACATAACCTTAGTTCGAGGGATTATTTTCGAGGGAAAACGTCTGCCGGGGATAATTCCAAATATATTCGAGGGAATATTTATGATTTCCTATTTCAGTCGTACATAATGAGTGATAAATACGACAGAATTTTCGTCGTACATAACTTATTACCGACAGAATTTTATTTATCAATTAAATCAGAAAAACTTATTTTTGACTGAATGTTCGTCGAAATTACCTTATTCCGTTGAAAATAAGGTTTTTTTTAAGAAATGTTTTTTTAAAAAATTTCAGGGTCCAGTTGTTTAAACCCAATATTTTTGTACCTTCAACTTGTTTCAGCCCAATAACAGTACTATTTCCTGTCATTCAACATATATATTCGCCGAAGATATAAACTAAACTAACAATTACAAATAATCTACTAACTCGTCAACAATACAATAATCTACTAACCCATCAATAATTTCAAATATAATTAAATGTTCCAAAATGTATATACAATTTACAATACTTTCAGAGACTATACTAATAAGTACGAATGAATAACAAATGAGAAAAACTTTCACTGCATGTTTGCTACACTGTTTGCTACACTCAAAGTATCCTTATACTAGAAAGAAATACACACAATATTATATAAGAAGAATTCTCTGATTCTGGTGTGATTTTTATTTTTTAACTAAGTATCATATTTATAGGAGAATGACAAGGCACTATTTGAATAAAATCAGATTTTAAAAAATTTCACAAACCAATTACCCGGATCATCCTTTATGCATATTATTAATTAAAACGAAGAACGAGAAGTTATGGAATCATACCCTTGTAGATACGAGCTTCCAAAGGTACGAGTTAAACTCCTACTTCACCGTGATCTCCTTGGATCTCCAGGTAGATTCCTTCCTTTGATCAATGTTAGCCACCCAAGTGTATGACCTCTAGAGGTGATCCACCAAGGAAGAAGAATTTTTCAAGAAGAATGGTGTATTGGCTCAAAACCTAGTTTTTCATATCTCTATAGAAAAAGGGAAGTACTATCCAATAATTGGAATTACGTATATTTGATATCTGATATAAGACTCATCTTATAAAGATATCAGGTAACCCTATTTAATTAAAATAAGGTATTATTTATTTAATTAAAATCTTTTAATTAATTGGGCTCCCTAATCTTATTAGGGATAATTAATTAAACTCATTTAACTAAATTTCCCTCCTAATCCTATTAGGAATAAATGAGAGTACTTATATCAAATTAATTCATAAACTCTTTCAGAAATTAAAATAATAATTATTGTAATAATATAAATAAGACTCCTCTTATTAATTTATATTTAATATTTCCTAAATATTAAATAATAAATATTAAGCTATTTAATTTATTCTATCATCATAGATTAAATTAAATATACTTAACATATTATTACGATTATGTCATTAACTTCTTAAATAATTATTCTTCCTTTTATGGTGTGACCCTTTAGGTTCTCTATATTAAACTAGTTGTGAATAAATCAATTAAAACAATTCTAATCTTATTTAAATAAATAAAATAAACTATAAATTTATTTAAATAAATAATATTTATTCTACAATATGGATAAGTCTCCCTTGCGATCAACGAATTTCCAGATAATATAAATTTTAACATTAATCATAAAAGAATCTTTGAGTAAATAGTTACCGTATAATTCTATCTTTCCATTATGCAATGTCCCAATTAAATACAAGACATGCAATTACTATCAAGTCTTATTTTATTTAATTATAAATATTTTGATTCCTAAATGCACAATTCCTAATGAATGCAAATTAGAAACTACTTTCTAATTTCATTCCACATTGGCCAAGGATTCCTGGGTTGTCATTTGTCGAATCACATAGGACATTTCTCTTCTTTTACTAGAAGTGGTAGATTATTTATTGATCATTCATTATCTCTATATATAACTAATTACACCCAAGCATACCCTTTGATATACTCTAAGAGTCTTAAGAAATAAGTCAATGTGTAATTCATTATATATAAGATACTATGTTGATCTCAAGTCTAAGGATCATTTTTACTACTATCACTACAGGAATTCCTATTGACAGGCAAGTAAAACTCCATTAGGCATTCCTTAGCGAGTCAGGTTCAGTAAACTTATTCTCTAATAAGCACCTACATACTTGCTTTAGTTACTCCACACAAATGATAATGAGATCAATCATCCTCATCCAATGAGAAAACAACGTACGTACCAATCTATCCATTGATTGGGAACATTTTAGTTTTAAACTATCTAAGAATTTAGATCTCATTAGCATGATCTCATCATGATTCTAAAAGTACTGCTTAAAACTATGGGTTTATCACATATTATTAAAATAGTACCATATAGATAATTAAATGCCTTTAATAAATAATTCTTTTATTAATAAATAAATAAGATTGATTATAAAGTATATGCTTTATCATCATATATGATTGGCTTATATGCATACTACTTTCAATCTCCCATTTGCACTAAAGTTAATCGTCGTGCTATCTCATACCAATCTTCTCTAAGTGACGATCAAATTATTGTTGTGTTAATACTTTAGTAAATGGATCTACAATATTGTCTTGAGAGTCCACACACTCTAGGGTGACGTCTCCTCTTTCAATGATCTCTCTAATCAAATGAAATCGTCGCAACACGTGTTTGGATTTTTAATGAGACCTGGGTTCCTTAGCCCGCACAACAACTCCGGTGTTGACACAGAATAAAGGTACTAGTCCTGTAATGCTAGGAACCACACCAAGTTCGGTAATGAACTTCTTCATCCAAACAACTTCCTTTGCAGCTTCACTTGAAGCTATGTACTCTGCCTCTGTCATTGAATCAACAACTGTTTGCTGTTTGGAACTCTTCAAACTCACTGCACCACCATTTAAGGTAAACATATACACCGAAACGGATTTACTATCATCTTGGTCCATTTGAAAACTTGAGTCTGTGAAGCCCTCTAGTTTCAATTCAGACCCACGATAGACAAGAAATACATCCTTAGTTCTTCTTAAGTACTTTAGGATATTTTTCATTGCTTTTCAGTGCTCTTCTCCTGGATTTGACTGATATCTTCTTGTTACACTAAGCGCATGAGAGACATCCGGTCTAGTACATATCATACCGTACATGATAGATCCTATTGATGAAGCATAAGGAATCTTACTCATACGGTCTCTCTCCTCAGGTGTCTTTGGGGCCTGTTTCTTGGAGAGATTTATTCCATGGCTCATCGGCATAATACCTCTTTTGGAATCTTCCATGCTACACCTCTTTAGCATTGAGTCAATGTATGTTCCTTGGGAAAAGCCAGGCATCCTTTTAGATCCATCTCTATAGATCTTTATCCCCAAAATATAGGATGCTTCACCCAAATCCTTCATGGAGAAGTGTTTAGATAACCATATTTTAATTGATTGTAACATACGAATATCATTCCCTATTAGTAATATATCATCAACATATAATACAAGGAATGAAACAACGCTCCCACTAACCTTCTTGTACACACATGGTTCATCCTCATTTTTGATAAAATCAAACTCTTTGATTATCTCATCAAAACGGATGCTCTACCTATGAAAAGCTTGCTTCAATCCATATATGGATCGTTATAGCTTACAGACTTGATTTGTTCCAACCTTTGAAACAAATCCCTCTGATTGTGTCATATACACATCCTCCTCAAGTTTTCCATTGAGGAAGGCCGTTTTCACGTCCATCTGCTAGTTTTCGTAGTCATGGTAAGCTGCAATCGCAAGAAAAATTCAAATGGACTTGAGCATCGCTATTGGTGAGAAGGTTTCGTCATAGTCAACTCATTATCTTTGTTTTAAATCTTTTGCGACCAGTCGGGCCTTATGGGTCTCTACCTTGCCATCTATTCAAGTCTTTCTTTTAAAGACCCATTTACACCTAATAGGCTTAATGTAAGACCCCAACTTATTATAAATAAAATTAAATTTCCTCTATTTATTATTTTGAAATAGTAAGGGTTGATTTGATTAATGTGGTTAGTTATGGGTAAACTGCGTAAATATTTTAAATAAGCAAGTGGTTATAAAATATTCATTTTTATCGGAGAATATTCGTTTGGTAGTGGAATATTCTTACTGTCGGGGAATATTTGTAAGACGGTGCAGCCTTGTGTGGGCCCCATAATGGAAAGTGATTGGATGAAGAAAAAGACAAGTATGAGTTGTTTATAAATAACGACGCAGTTGTTACCGTTAATACTGTTGGAATACCCGGTGGTTAAAACACAGTAATACGCGTTGTTTCACAGTAGCACACGGTATTGCACCAATTATTGATTCTTACGTAAGAAGGCACTACTCAATAATTGTTACAGTAATTACTGTTCAATATTTTATTTTATTGATTCAATAATTGCTACGTTGAAAGTTTATATTACTGTTGTTCAATAATTGTCACTACAAAGTATTTTCCATTATCAAAGCAATAATTCATATTATCTGAATAATATTATTAGATAACATTATTGGTAATGTCTAAAAAGTTCTGTCTAAGGAGAGGTTTGGTCACCTAATTGCGCGCCAGTAAGAAGAAATCCTTATTGAAAAGCCCCCTCTTTCTTGGGAACTGCCTGGTTGTCATTATTGTGATTCTGTAATATTATTTGTGAATAATTAATTATTGATTTATATGATGAGGAAAATATTCATTTTATATGGATATATATGTAGAAATTTTTAAAGTAACAATTGTTGAAAATCGATATTTTATCTTTTCTGATAAAATAATATTTTATTATATTATTATAATATAATAATGATGATATTTTTTACAATGAATGTGAGATATATGAGTATATGAGGAGAAAGAGTATTTTTGTTGCAAAAGTTATTTAAAACATGTTAAACATGTCTGTGGGCCAATTTGTTGACTGAAATTTAATTATGGCCTGTAAAATCGTCCGTTTGTGGATTTCGATCAATTTCTGTTTAGAATTTGGAAAACTTTTCTTCTGCAAAGTTGTAGATAAAAAAATTTCCTATGAAAAAGATATGTGGTTCGAATTTTTCTGATAAAAAGGATATTTATTATGAATAACTGAAGTTCTGGAGTTCCGAAATAATTGATATTTGGAAGTTGTATTTATTTTTATTAATAAAAACGTTTTTTACATTTTGAGAGCATCATTAACATGTGCTGGGGGCTGAATTCAGTTGCCAAAGCTGTACGTAGGAAATTTGTATATATATATATATATTTATTTATATTATATTTAATTTTCTGTTTTGGTGTTCTAAGCATTTTCCTATAAATAGGGTGATTAGGTTAGAATTGAAAATCACACCAGAAACTGAAGTTTTCTCTCTCTTTCTCTCTCGATATATTGAGCGTATTCTTGTGAGTATTTTAATACTTTGAGTGTTGCTATACGGTGCAAGTTCAAGTCATAGCCTATATCCGGTGTTTCAACTAGAAGTGTTGTCTTTACGAGGTAAGGGATATTTTTTTAAAAAAAATGATATTATTTCTTACAATATCATTATACCGAAATATTGTGAGTATTTTTCTTGTGAAATTCTTGTCTTTTAGTGTCGGGATTACTATTCACGAATACGACACTATTCACAGAAAATTAAATTTTTGTTTTTCGTCCAAAATATCTGTTATGGATACTAGCCTTGATTGTATCCATGTTTTGATCATTCTTGAATTTTACTCCACTATAATTATTTATGAGGTATGTTTGGACATGGAATAGCTGAAATACGAATCTTTAATATTTATTCTTTTGTTTCACTGGATTCGTTTTCTTTAAAATATTTTTCATCATCATCAGTCATAAATGATGATATAATTGAATATCTTTGGCATGTAGTGCAAAGATTAATGATTTCTGATGAATATCTTTGGCCCGTAGTGCAAAGATGAACAGGTGTTTAGATGAACATGACCAACTGGTGAATATCTTTGGCCTGTAGTGCAAAGATGAATATTTGATTCCAGATATATGTTGATTGAGGTTACAGGGATAAAATATCGACGATGAACTTTTAAATTCATATATAGAAGATAGTAGTTTGAATTCTCTACTTAAATCTTCTAATAAATTATTATTTCCGCTGCGAAGATTGATTTAAAACTGGTTGTCTATTGTATTTTTTTAGATTTTTCCCAGTTGAGGACTAACGATAATTTGTTCTATGTTATCTTAGTCATAATATTCTTTACTGGGCTAGTTGAGCTCACCCTTTTCCTTTTGTTCCATTTTTATTCTCAGGAGGCGAGAATGTAACGAGTACTAGTCGGGGTATGGAATGAAGGCTCTCAAAAGTCGTTTTAGTAGTCCTCACCATTTTTGTAAAATAATGTATCAATAATTTTAATGAGGACTTATTTGAGTGTGGATATTGTTTAGATGACAATATTTGTATTTAAACTCACAGTTTTTATGTTGTATTAATAAAGTTGTAGTTGTATATGTACCATATATTTTGACGACTCAGAATAGGTGTTGTATACCTATTTTGGGGGCGTCACAGTTGGTATCAGAGCTTAGGGATATGATCTCTGGCGGAGATCGGGGAATAGAACTAGGAGGGGAGAGACGAGTAAATCCTTCGCTAGTGTGTCCTACCTAAGCTTATTTGTTCGTCGGTCATAATATAGGGATATTATGTGATATGTTAATTTGTTAAATTAACCCTTGTTTTATGGCAGTATTTGAGAATGTCGACTGAGAATGTTAACAGTGGAGTAAATGAGACCGTGGAGACACCTGTGCTCACCAACGAGGAGAACGTGCAACAGGCTGGTAATGTTCCTCCTGTGAACAACACCACTGAGCAGATGATGAACGATGGGATGTTTAGAAGCTTTTTGCAGTTCATGCAAAATCAGACGAGGGAGACTCGTGTTCAAAATACAGGAGGAAATGATAGCAATTCACAGTTTGTCACAGCCAACCAGTTCAAAGAGTTGGGACCACCAGAATTTATTGGAAAGCCGGATCCGATCAAGGCAGAGACGTGGGTTAAACAAATTACCAAGATATTCGATGTCTTGGGATGCATGGAGGAACAGAAGGTTCCATTCGCCACCTTTATGTTCCGTGGCGAGGCAGACTACTGGTGGGAGTCTGTGAAGCGTACCCATCCAGCCGCACTCAGCATGTCTTGGGAGACATTTCAGAAACTGTTCAATGACAAGTACTTTCCTGAAAGTATTCGTCATATGAAGGAGGTAGAGTTTATTAGACTGAAGCAGAATAACATGACGGTGTCCAGTACGAGGCGAAGTTTACAGAGTTGTCCAGGTTTGCACCTCATTTAGTGGAGAATGAGGAACATATGACACGGATGTTTCTGAGAGGTTTGAAACCTAGCATACATCAATATCTAATTTCTCATAAATTTTCTCTCTATTCAGATGTTGTCAACAGGGCTCAATTATTAGAGCGAGATAACGAGTACGATCAACCGAGGGACCACAACCAGGATCATACCGGTGACAGCAGTTATCAGAACAACGATAACCAGCGAAGAAAGAAAAATACGGACAAGAGCGGCAACTACTCTGCTGGTAATCGTGGCCATAAAAATAGAAGAAACGAGTTGGGGGGAGATTTTAAAAAGAGGAGATTCAACAATGACACTGTGAAGACGTCAGCACCAGCAGCAACTGGTTTTAAGGGAGGAGAACGACCACCGAGCATATGTTATAAATGTGGAAAAGAGGGACATATCAGCCCAAACTGTCCACAACAGTTCAAAGTATGCTATAATTGTGGAAATGAAGGGCATATCGATCGAGATTGTACTGTAGTGAAACCAAGTCCAGTGGGGATGGTGAATCAAAAGGCTGTCCCAGAAAAGTCAAAGTCAACGGTTCATAGAAGAGCGTTTGTCGTGACTGGTCAACATGCGAGGAACCCAAACGAGGTGATCACGGGTAAGTTAATCATAAATTCATGCGAAATTTATACCTTACTAGATATCGGTGCTACCAATTCATTTATTTCTCCTGCTTATGCTCAACGTTTAAACTTGACTCCGGAGAAATTAGACTTTGATTTATCTGTGGAGACTCCATTAGGAGAAACTTTCATCACGTCCACTGTTTATAAATCTTGTTTGATCCAAGTTGGCACCATCACATTACCTGTTGACCTTATCTCTTTAAAGATACTTGTTTTGATGTGATTTTATGGATCGATTGGTTAACTACTCATCATGCCAAAATTGATTATTTTCGTAAGGTTGTTAGTTTTCATATTCCTAACCAACCTATTGTGCGAATTCAAGCAACTAAGCCATTAAAATCAATCACTGTTATATCAATCCATAAAGCCATTCATTTATTAAAAATGGATGTCAAGCTTTCTTAGCCCATGTTATGGATTTGAATAAAGACACGTCATATTTGAAAAATATTCTTGTTGTTATTGACTTTCCCGACGTATTTCTTGAAGAACTTCTCGGTCTACCCCCGGAACGTGAAGTTGAATTTTTTATTGATCTTGAACCTGGTACAAAGCCCATTTCTAAAACCCCATATCGAATGGCTCCTATTGAACTTCAGGAGTTAAAGGTTCAACTACAGGAGTTATTAGACATCGGTTTTATTCGTCCTAGTACATCTCCTTGGGGTGCTCCTGTTTTTTTTGTAAAGAAGAAAGACGGTAGTATGCGACTTTGTATCGATTACCGAGAATTAAACTATGTCACTATCAAGAATAGGTATCACTATCAAGACCCATTTACACCTAATAAGCTTAATGTAAGACCCCAACTTATTATAAATAAAATTAAATTTCCTCTATTTATTATTTTGAAATAGTAAGGGTTGATTTGATTAATGTGGTTAGTTATGGGTAAAATGCGCAAATATTTTAAATAAGCAAGTGGTTATAAAAAATTCATTTTTATCAGAGAATATTCGTTTGGTCGTGGAATATTCTTTTTGTCGGGGAATATTCGTACGATGGCGCAGCCTTGTGTGGGCCCCATAACGAAAAACGATAGGATAAAAAAACGAAAAGTATAAGTTGTTTATAAATAACGGCGTAGTTGTTACCGTTAATACTGTTGGAATACCCGGTGGTTAAAATACAGTAATACGCGTTGTTGCACAGTAGCACACGGTATTGCACCAATTATTGATTCTTACGTAAGAAGGCACTACTCAATAATTGTTACAGTAATTACTGTTCAGTATTTTATTTTATTGATTCAATAATTGCTATGTCGATATTTTATATTACTGTTGTTCAATAATTATCACTACACAGTATTTTCCATTATCAAAGTAATAATTCATATTATCTGAATAATATTATTAGATAACATTATTGGCACTGTCTAGAAAGTTCAGTCTAAGGAGAGGTTTGGTCACATAATTGCGCACCGGTAAGGAGAAATCCTTATTGGAAAGCCCTCTCTTTCTTGAGAACTGCCTGGTTGTCAGTATTGTGATTCTGTAATATTATTTGTGAATAATTAATTATTGATTTATATGATGAGGAAAATATTCATTTTATGTGGATATAGATGTAAAAAATTTTAAAGTGATAATTGTTGAAAATCGATATTTTATCTTTTCTGATAAAATAATATTTTATTATATTATTAAAATATAATAATGATGATATTTTTTACAATGAATGTGGGATATATGAGTATATGAGAAGAAAGAGTATTATTGTTGCAAAATTTGTTTAAAACATGTTAAACATGTCTGTGGGCCCATTTCTTGACTGAAATTTAATTATAGCCTGTAAAATCGTCTTTTTGTGGATTTCGGTCAATTTCTGTTTGGAATTTGGAAAAAAAAAATTCTACATAGTTGTAGATAATGAAATTTCCTATGAAAAAGACATGTGGTTTGAATTTTTCTGATAAAAGGGCTATTTATTATGAATTATTGAAGTTCTAAAGTTCCGAAATAATTGATTTTTGAAAGTTTTATTTATTTTTATTAATAAAAATGTTTTTTACATTTTGAGAGCATCATTAACATGTGCCAGGGGCTTAATTCAGTTGCCAAAGGTGTACGTAGGAAATTTGTATTTATATATATATTTATATTATATTCAAATTTCTTCTTTGGTGTTCTAAGCATTTTCCTATAAATAGGGTGCTTAGGTTAGAATTAAAAATCACACCAGAAACTGAAGTTTTCTCTCTCTTTCTCTCTCGATATATTGAGTGTATTCTTGTGAGTATTTTAATACTTTGAGTGTTGTTATACGGTGCATGTTTAAGTCATAGCCTATATCTGGTGTTTCAACTAGAAGTACTGTCTTTACGAGGTAAGGGATATTATTTTTTTAAAAATGATATTATTTCTTTCAATATCAGTATACCGGAATATTGTGAGTATTTTTCTTGTGAAATTCTTGTCTTTTAGTGTCGAGATTACTATTCACGAATACGGCACTATTCATAGAAAAATTAAATTTTTGTTTTTTGTCCTAAATATCTGTTATGGATACTAGCTTTGATTGTATCCATGTTTTGATCATTCTTGAATTTTACTCCACTATAATTATTTATGAGGTATGTTTGGACATGGAATAGCTGAAATACGAATCTTTAATATTTATTCTTTTGTTTCATTGGATTCGTTTTCTTTAAAATATTTTTCATCATCCTCAGTCCTTAATGATGATATAATTGAATATCTTTGGCCTGAGTGCAAAGATTAATAATTTCTGATGAATATCTTTGGCCCGTAGTGCAAAGATGAACAGGTGTTTAGATGCACATGACCAACTGGTGAATATCTTTGGCCTGTAATGAAAAGATGAATATTTGATTCCAGATATATGTTGATTGAGGTTACAGGGATAAAATATCGACGATGAACTTTTAAATTCATATATAGAAGATAGTAGTTTGCATTCTCTACTTAAATCTTCTAATAATTATTATTTCCGCTGCGAAGATTGATTTAAAACTGGTTGTCTATTGTATTTTATTAGATTTTTCCCTGTTGAGGACTAACGATAATTTGTTCTATATTATCTTAGTCATAATATTCTTTACTGGGCTAGTTGAGCTCACCCTTTTCCTTTTGTTCCATTTTTCTTCTTAGGAGGCGAGAATGTAGAGAGTACTAGTCGGGGTATGGAATGAAGGCTCTCAAAAGTCGTTTTAGTAGTCCTCACCATTTTTGTAAAATAATGTATCAATAATTTTAATGAGGACTTATTTGAGTGTGGATATTGTCTAGATGACAATATTTGTATTTAAACTCACAGTTTTTATGTTGTATTAATAAAGTTGTAGTTGTATATGTACCATATATTTTGACGACTCAGAATAGGTGTTGTATACCTATTTTGGGGGCGTCACAGTTGGTATCAGAGCTTAGGGATATGATCTCTGGCGGAGATCGGGGAATAGAACTAGGAGGGGAGAGACGAGTAAATCCTTCGCTAGTGTGTCCTACCTAAGCTTATTTGTTCGTCGGTCATAATATAGGGATATTATGTGATATGTTAATTTGTTAAATTAACCCTTGTTTTATGGCAGTATTTGAGAATGTCGACTGAGAATGTTAACAGTGGAGTAAATGAGACCGTGGAGACACCTGTGCTCACCAACGAGGAGAACGTGCAACAGGCTGGTAATGTTCCTCCTGTGAACAACACCACTGAGCAGATGATGAACGATGGGATGTTTAAAAGCTTTTTGCAGTTCATGCAAAATCAGACGAGGGAGACTCGTGTTCAAAATACAGGAGGAAATGATAGCAATTCACAGTTTGTCACAGCCAACCAGTTCAAAGAGTTGGGACCACCAGAATTTATTGGAAAGCCGGATCCGATCAAGGCAGAGACGTGGGTTAAACAAATTACCAAGATATTCGATGTCTTGGGATGCATGGAGGAACAGAAGGTTCCATTCGCCACCTTTATGTTCCGTGGCGAGGCAGACTACTGGTGGGAGTCTGTGAAGCGTACCCATCCAGCCGCACTCAGCATGTCTTGGGAGACATTTCAGAAACTGTTCAATGACAAGTACTTTCCTGAAAGTATTCGTCATATGAAGGAGGTAGAGTTTATTAGACTGAAGCAGAATAACATGACGGTGTCCAGTACGAGGCGAAGTTTACAGAGTTGTCCAGGTTTGCACCTCATTTAGTGGAGAATGAGGAACGTATGACACGGATGTTTCTGAGAGGTTTGAAACCTAGCATACATCAATATCTAATTTCTCATAAATTTTCTCTCTATTCAGATGTTGTCAACAGGGCTCAATTATTAGAGCGAGATAACGAGTACGATCAACCGAGGGACCACAACCAGGATCATACCGGTGACAGCAGTTATCAGAACAACGATAACCAGCGAAGAAAGAAAAATACGGACAAGAGCGGCAACTACTCTGCTGGTAATCGTGGCCATAAAAATAGAAGAAACGAGTTGGGGGGAGATTTTAAAAAGAGGAGATTCAACAATGACACTGTGAAGACGTCAGCACCAGCAGCAACTGGTTTTAAGGGAGGAGAACGACCACCGAGCATATGTTATAAATGTGGAAAAGAGGGACATATCAGCCCAAACTGTCCACAACAGTTCAAAGTATGCTATAATTGTGGAAATGAAGGGCATATCGATCGAGATTGTACTGTAGTGAAACCAAGTCCAGTGGGGATGGTGAATCAAAAGGCTGTCCCAGAAAAGTCAAAGTCAACGGTTCATAGAAGAGCGTTTGTCGTGACTGGTCAACATGCGAGGAACCCAAACGAGGTGATCACGGGTAAGTTAATCATAAATTCATGCGAAATTTATACCTTACTAGATATCGGTTCTACCCATTCATTTATTTCTCCTGCTTATGCTCAACGTTTAAACTTGACTCCGGAGAAATTAGACATTGATTTATCTGTGGAGACTCCATTAGGAGAAACTTTCATCACGTCCACTGTTTATAAATCTTGTTTGATCCAAGTTGGCACCATCACATTACCTGTTGACCTTATCTCTTTAAAGATACTTGTTTTGATGTGATTTTATGGATCGATTGGTTAACTACTCATCATGCCAAAATTGATTATTTTCGTAAGGTTGTTAGTTTTCATATTCCTAACCAACCTATTGTGCGAATTCAAGCAACTAAGCCATTAAAATCAATCACTGTTATATCAATCCATAAAGCCATTCATTTATTAAAAATGGATGTCAAGCTTTCTTAGCCCATGTTATGGATTTGAATAAAGACACGTCATATTTGAAAAATATTCTTGTTGTTATTGACTTTCCCGACGTATTTCTTGAAGAACTTCTCGGTCTACCCCCGGAACGTGAAGTTGAATTTTTTATTGATCTTGAACCTGGTACAAAGCCCATTTCTAAAACCCCATATCGAATGGCTCCTATTGAACTTCAGGAGTTAAAGGTTCAACTACAGGAGTTATTAGACATCGGTTTTATTCGTCCTAGTACATCTCCTTGGGGTGCTCCTGTTTTATTTGTATAGAAGAAAGACGGTAGTATGCGACTTTGTATCGATTACCGAGAATTAAACTATGTCACTATCAAGAATAGGTATCACTATCAAGACCCATTTACACCTAATAAGCTTAATGTAAGACCCCAACTTATTATAAATAAAATTAAATTTCCTCTATTTATTATTTTGAAATAGTAAGGGTTGATTTGATTAATGTGGTTAGTTATGGGTAAAATGCGCAAATATTTTAAATAAGCAAGTGGTTATAAAAAATTCATTTTTATCAGAGAATATTCGTTTGGTCGTGGAATATTCTTTTTGTCGGGAAATATTCGTACGATGGCGCAGCCTTGTGTGGGCCCCATAACGAAAAACGATTGGATAAAAAAACGAAAAGTATAAGTTGTTTATAAATAACGGCGTAGTTGTTACCGTTAATACTGTTGGAATACCCGGTGGTTAAACTACAGTAATACGCGTTGTTGCACAGTAGCACACGGTATTGCACCAATTATTGATTCTTACGTAAGAAGGCACTACTCAATAATTGTTACAGTAATTACTATTCAGTATTTTATTTTATTGATTCAATAATTGCTATGTCGATATTTTATATTACTGTTGTTCAATAATTATCACTACACAGTATTTTCCATTATCAAAGTAATAATTCATATTATCTGAATAATATTATTAGATAACATTATTGGCAATGTCTAGAAAGTTCAGTCTAAGGAGAGGTTTGGTCACATAATTGCGCACCGGTAAGGAGAAATCCTTATTAGAAAGCCCTCTCTTTCTTGAGAACTGCCTGGTTGTCAGTATTGTGATTCTGTAATATTATTTGTGAATAATTAATTATTGATTTATATGATGAGGAAAATATTCATTTTATGTGGATATAGATGTAAAAAATTTTAAAGTGATAATTGTTGAAAATCGATATTTTATCTTTTCTGATAAAATAATATTTTATTATATTATTATAATATAATAATGATGATATTTTTTACAATGAATGTGGGATATATGAGTATATGAGGAGAAAGAGTATTATTGTTGCAAAATTTGTTTAAAACGTGTTAAACATGTCCGTGGGCCCATTTCTTGACTGAAATTTAATTATAGCCTGTAAAATCGTCTGTTTGTGGATTTCGGTCAATTTCTGTTTGGAATTTGGAAAAAAAAATTCTACATAGTTGTAGATAATGAAATTTCCTATGAAAAAGACATGTGGTTTGAATTTTTCTGATAAAAGGGCTATTTATTATGAATTATTGAAGTTCTAAAGTTCCGAAATAATTGATTTTTGAAAGTTTTATTTATTTTTATTAATAAAAATGTTTTTTACATTTTGAGAGCATCATTAACATGTGCCAGGGGCTTAATTCAGTTGCCAAAGGTGTACGTAGGAAATTTGTATATATATATATATATATATATATATATATATATATATATATATATATATATATATTTATATTATATTCAATTTTCTTCTTTGGTGTTCTAAGCATTTTCCTATAAATAGGGTGCTTAGGTTAGAATTAAAAATCACACCAGAAACTGAAGTTTTCTCTCTCGATATATTGAGCGTATTCTTGTGAGTATTTTAATACTTTGAGTGTTGTTATACAGTGCATGTTTAAGTCATAGCCTATATCTGGTGTTTCAACTAGAAGTACTGTCTTTACGAGGTAAGGGATATTATTTTTTTAAAAATGATATTATTTCTTTCAATATCAGTATACCGGAATATTGTGAGTATTTTTCTTGTGAAATTCTTGTCTTTTAGTGTCGAGATTACTATTCACGAATACGGCACTATTCATAGAAAAATTAAATTTTTGTTTTTTGTCCTAAATATATGTTATGGATACTAGCTTTGATTGTATCCATGTTTTGATCATTCTTGAATTTTACTCCACTATAATTATTTATGAGGTATGTTTGGACATGGAATAGCTGAAATACGAATCTTTAATATTTATTCTTTTGTTTCACTGGATTCGTTTTCTTTAAAATATTTTTCATCATCCTCAGTCCTTAATGATGATATAATTGAATATCTTTGGCCTGAGTGCAAAGATTAATAATTTCTGATGAATATCTTTGGCCCGTAGTGCAAAGATGAACAGGTGTTTAGATGCACATGACCAACTGGTGAATATCTTTGGCCTGTAATGAAAAGATGAATATTTGATTCCAGATATATGTTGATTGAGGTTACAGGGATAAAATATCGACGATGAACTTTTAAATTCATATATAGAAGATAGTAGTTTGCATTCTCTACTTAAATCTTCTAATAATTATTATTTCCGCTGCGAAGATTGATTTAAAACTGGTTGTCTATTGTATTTTATTAGATTTTTCCCTGTTGAGGACTAACGATAATTTGTTCTATATTATCTTAGTCATAATATTCTTTACTGGGCTAGTTGAGCTCACCCTTTTCCTTTTGTTCCATTTTTCTTCTTAGGAGGCGAGAATGTAGAGAGTACTAGTCGGGGTATGGAATGAAGGCTCTCAAAAGTCGTTTTAGTAGTCCTCACCATTTTTGTAAAATAATGTATCAATAATTTTAATGAGGACTTATTTGAGTGTGGATATTGTCTAGATGACAATATTTGTATTTAAACTCACAGTTTTTATGTTGTATTAATAAAGTTGTAGTTGTATATGTACCATATATTTTGACGACTCAGAATAGGTGTTGTATACCTATTTTGGGGGCGTCACAGTTGGTATCAGAGCTTAGGGATATGATCTCTGGCGGAGATCGGGGAATAGAACTAGGAGGGGAGAGACGAGTAAATCCTTCGCTAGTGTGTCCTACCTAAGCTTATTTGTTCGTCGGTCATAATATAGGGATATTATGTGATATGTTAATTTGTTAAATTAACCCTTGTTTTATGGCAGTATTTGAGAATGTCGACTGAGAATGTTAACAGTGGAGTAAATGAGACCGTGGAGACACCTGTGCTCACCAACGAGGAGAACGTGCAACAGGCTGGTAATGTTCCTCCTGTGAACAACACCACTGAGCAGATGATGAACGATGGGATGTTTAGAAGCTTTTTGCAGTTCATGCAAAATCAGACGAGGGAGACTCGTGTTCAAAATACAGGAGGAAATGATAGCAATTCACAGTTTGTCACAGCCAACCAGTTCAAAGAGTTGGGACCACCAGAATTTATTGGAAAGCCGGATCCGATCAAGGCAGAGACGTGGGTTAAACAAATTACCAAGATATTCGATGTCTTGGGATGCATGGAGGAACAGAAGGTTCCATTCGCCACCTTTATGTTCCGTGGCGAGGCAGACTACTGGTGGGAGTCTGTGAAGCGTACCCATCCAGCCGCACTCAGCATGTCTTGGGAGACATTTCAGAAACTGTTCAATGACAAGTACTTTCCTGAAAGTATTCGTCATATGAAGGAGGTAGAGTTTATTAGACTGAAGCAGAATAACATGACGGTGTCCAGTACGAGGCGAAGTTTACAGAGTTGTCCAGGTTTGCACCTCATTTAGTGGAGAATGAGGAACGTATGACACGGATGTTTCTGAGAGGTTTGAAACCTAGCATACATCAATATCTAATTTCTCATAAATTTTCTCTCTATTCAGATGTTGTCAACAGGGCTCAATTATTAGAGCGAGATAACGAGTACGATCAACCGAGGGACCACAACCAGGATCATACCGGTGACAGCAGTTATCAGAACAACGATAACCAGCGAAGAAAGAAAAATACGGACAAGAGCGGCAACTACTCTGCTGGTAATCGTGGCCATAAAAATAGAAGAAACGAGTTGGGGGGAGATTTTAAAAAGAGGAGATTCAACAATGACACTGTGAATACGTCAGCACCAGCAGCAACTGGTTTTAAGGGAGGAGAACGACCACCGAGCATATGTTATAAATGTGGAAAAGAGGGACATATCAGCCCAAACTGTCCACAACAGTTCAAAGTATGCTATAATTGTGGAAATGAAGGGCATATCGATCGAGATTGTACTGTAGTGAAACCAAGTCCAGTGGGGATGGTGAATCAAAAGGCTGTCCCAGAAAAGTCAAAGTCAACGGTTCATAGAAGAGCGTTTGTCGTGACTGGTCAACATGCGAGGAACCCAAACGAGGTGATCACGGGTAAGTTAATCATAAATTCATGCGAAATTTATACCTTACTAGATATCGGTTCTACCCATTCATTTATTTCTCCTGCTTATGCTCAACGTTTAAACTTGACTCCGGAGAAATTAGACTTTGATTTATCTGTGGAGACTCCATTATGAGAAACTTTCATCACGTCCACTGTTTATAAATCTTGTTTGATCCAAGTTGGCACCATCACATTACCTGTTGACCTTATCTCTTTAAAGATACTTGTTTTGATGTGATTTTATGGATCGATTGGTTAACTACTCATCATGCCAAAATTGATTATTTTCGTAAGGTTGTTAGTTTTCATATTCCTAACCAACCTATTGTGCGAATTCAAGCAACTAAGCTATTAAAATCAATCACTGTTATATCAATCCATAAAGCCATTCATTTATTAAAAATGGATGTCAAGCTTTCTTAGCCCATGTTATGGATTTGAATAAAGACACGTCATATTTGAAAAATATTCTTGTTGTTATTGACTTTCCCGACGTATTTCTTGAAGAACTTCTCGGTCTACCCCCGGAACGTGAAGTTGAATTTTTTATTGATCTTGAACCTGGTACAAAGCCCATTTCTAAAACCCCATATCGAATGGCTCCTATTGAACTTCAGGAGTTAAAGGTTCAACTACAGGAGTTATTAGACATCGGTTTTATTCGTCCTTGTACATCTCCTTGGGGTGCTCCTGTTTTATTTGTATAGAAGAAAGACGGTAGTATGCGACTTTGTATCGATTATCGAGAATTAAACTATGTCACTATCAAGAATAGGTATCACTATCAAGACCCATTTACACCTAATAAGCTTAATGTAAGACCCCAACTTATTATAAATAAAATTAAATTTCCTCTATTTATTATTTTGAAATAGTAAGGGTTGATTTGATTAATGTGGTTAGTTATGGGTAAAATGCGCAAATATTTTAAATAAGCAAGTGGTTATAAAAAATTCATTTTTATCAGAGAATATTCGTTTGGTCGTGGAATATTCTTTTTGTCGGGGAATATTCGTACGATGGCGCAGCCTTGTGTGGGCCCCATAACGAAAAACGATTGGATAAAAAAACGAAAAGTATAAGTTGTTTATAAATAACGGCGTAGTTGTTACCGTTAATACTGTTGGAATACCCGGTGGTTAAAATACAGTAATACGCGTTGTTGCACAGTAGCACACGGTATTGCACCAATTATTGATTCTTACGTAAGAAGGCACTACTCAATAATTGTTACAGTAATTACTGTTCAGTATTTTATTTTATTGATTCAATAATTGTTATGTCGATATTTTATATTACTGTTGTTCAATAATTATCACTACACAGTATTTTCCATTATCAAAGTAATAATTCATATTATCTGAATAATATTATTAGATAACATTATTGGCAATGTCTAGAAAGTTCAGTCTAAGGAGAGGTTTGGTCACATAATTGCGCACCGGTAAGGAGAAATCCTTATTGGAAAGCCCCTCTTTCTTGAGAACTGCCTGTTTGTCAGTATTGTGATTCTGTAATATTATTTGTGAATAATTAATTATTGATTTATATGATGAGGAAAATATTCATTTTATGTGGATATAGATGTAAAAAATTTTAAAGTGATAATTGTTGAAAATCGATATTTTATCTTTTCTGATAAAATAATATTTTATTATATTATTATAATATAATAATGATGATATTTTTTACAATGAATGTGGGATATATGAGTATATGAGGAGAAAGAGTATTATTGTTGCAAAATTTGTTTAAAACATGTTAAACATGTCCGTGGGCCCATTTCTTGACTGAAATTTAATTATAGCCTGTAAAATCGTCTGTTTGTGGATTTCGGTCAATTTTTGTTTGGAATTTGGAAAAAAAAATTCTACATAGTTGTAGATAATGAAATTTCCTATGAAAAAGACATGTGGTTTGAATTTTTCTGATAAAAGGGCTATTTATTATGAATTATTGAAGTTCTAAAGTTCCGAAATAATTGATTTTTGAAAGTTTTATTTATTTTTATTAATAAAAATGTTTTTTACATTTTGAGAGCATCATTAACATGTGTCAGGGGCTTAATTCAGTTGCCAAAGGTGTACGTAGGAAATTTGTATATATATATATATATATATATATATATATATATATATATATATATATATATATATATATATATTTATATTATATTCAATTTTCTTCTTTGGTGTTCTAAGCATTTTCCTATAAATAGGGTGCTTAGGTTAGAATTAAAAATCACACCAGAAACTGAAGTTTTCTCTCTCTTTCTCTCTCGATATATTGAGCGTATTCTTGTGAGTATTTTAATACTTTGAGTGTTGTTATACAGTGCATGTTTAAGTCATAGCCTATATCTGGTGTTTCAACTAGAAGTACTGTCTTTACGAGGTAAGGGATATTATTTTTTTAAAAATGATATTATTTCTTTCAATATCAGTATACCGGAATATTGTGAGTATTTTTCTTGTGAAATTCTTGTCTTTTAGTGTCGAGATTACTATTCACGAATACGGCACTATTCATAGAAAAATTAAATTTTTGTTTTTTGTCCTAAATATCTGTTATGGATACTAGCTTTGATTGTAGCCATGTTTTGATCATTCTTGAATTTTACTCCACTATAATTATTTATGAGGTATGTTTGGACATGGAATAGCTGAAATACGAATCTTTAATATTTATTCTTTTGTTTCACTGGATTCGTTTTCTTTAAAATATTTTTCATCATCCTCAGTCCTTAATGATGATATAATTGAATATCTTTGGCCTGAGTGCAAAGATTAATGATTTCTGATGAATATCTTTGGCCCGTAGTACAAAGATGAACAGGTGTTTAGATGAACATGACCAACTGGTGAATATCTTTGGCCTGTAGTGCAAAGATGAATATTTGATTCCAGATATATGTTGATTGAGGTTACAGGGATAAAATATCGACGATGAACTTTTAAATTCATATATAGAAGATAGTAGTTTGCATTCTCTACTTAAATCTTCTAATAATTATTATTTCCGCTGCGAAGATTGATTTAAAACTGGTTGTCTATTGTATTTTATTAGATTTTTCCCTGTTGAGGACTAACGATAATTTGTTCTATGTTATCTTAGTCATAATATTCTTTACTGGGCTAGTTGAGCTCACCCTTTTCCTTTTGTTCCATTTTTCTTCTTAGGAGGCGAGAATGTAGAGAGTACTAGTCGGGGTATGGAATGAAGGCTCTCAAAAGTCGTTTTAGTAGTCCTCACCATTTTTATAAAATAATGTATCAATAATTTTAATGAGGACTTATTTGAGTGTGGATATTGTCTAGATGACAATATTTGTATTTAAACTCACAGTTTTTATGTTGTATTAATAAAGTTGTAGTTGTATATGTACCATATATTTTGACGACTTAGAATAGGTGTTGTATACCTATTTTGGGGGCGTCACAGTTGGTATCAGAGCTTAGGGATATGATCTCTGGCGGAGATCGGGGAATAGAACTAGGAGGGGAGAGACGAGTAAATCCTTCGCTAGTGTGTCCTACCTAAGCTTATTTGTTCGTCGGTCATAATATAGGGATATTATGTGATATGTTAATTTGTTAAATTAACCCTTGTTTTATGGCAGTATTTGAGAATGTTGACTGAGAATGTTAACAGTGGAGTAAATGAGACCGTGGAGACACATGTGCTCACCAACGAGGAGAACGTGCAACAGGCTGGTAATGTTCCTCCTGTGAACAACACCACTGAGCAGATGATGAACGATGGGATGTTTAGAAGCTTTTTGCAGTTCATGCAAAATCAGACGAGGGAGACTCGTGTTCAAAATACAGGAGGAAATGATAGTAATTCACAGTTTGTCACAGCCAACCAGTTCAAAGAGTTGGGACCACCAGAATTTATTGGAAAGCCGGATCCGATCAAGGCAGAGACGTGGGTTAAACAAATTACCAAGATATTCGATGTCTTGGGATGCATGGAGGAACAGAAGGTTCCATTCGCCACCTTTATGTTCCGTGGCGAGGCAGACTACTGGTGGGAGTCTGTGAAGCGTACCCATCCAGCCGCACTCAGCATGTCTTGGGAGACATTTCAGAAACTGTTCAGTGACAAGTACTTTCCTGAAAGTATTCGTCATATGAAGGAGGTAGAGTTTATTAGACTGAAGCAGAATAACATGACGGTGTCCAGTACGAGGCGAAGTTTACAGAGTTGTCCAGGTTTGCACCTCATTTAGTGGAGAATGAGGAACGTATGACACGGATGTTTCTGAGAGGTTTGAAACCTAGCATACATCAATATCTAATTTCTCATAAATTTTCTCTCTATTCAGATGTTGTCAACAGGGCTCAATTATTAGAGCGAGATAACGAGTACGATCAACCGAGGGACCACAACCAGGATCATACCGGTGACAGCAGTTATCAGAACAACGATAACCAGCAAAGAAAGAAAAATACGGACAAGAGCAGCAACTACTCTGCTGGTAATCGTGGCCATAAAAATAGAAGAAACGAGTTGGGGGGAGATTTTAAAAAGAGGAGATTCAACAATGACACTGTGAAGACGTCAGCACCAGCAGCAACTGGTTTTAAGGGAGGAGAACGACCACCGAGCATATGTTATAAATGTGGAAAAGAGGGACATATCAGCCCAAACTGTCCACAACAGTTCAAAGTATGCTATAATTGTGGAAATGAAGGGCATATCGATCGAGATTGTACTGTAGTGAAACCAAGTCCAGTGGGGATGGTGAATCAAAAGGTTGTCCCAGAAAAGTCAAAGTCAACGGTTCATAGAAGAGCATTTGTCGTGACTGGTCAACATGCGAGGAACCCAAACGAGGTGATCACGGGTAAGTTAATCATAAATTCATGCGAAGTTTATACCTTACTAGATATCGGTGCTACCCATTCATTTATTTCTCCTGCTTATGCTCAACGTTTAAACTTGACTCCGGAGAAATTAGACTTTGATTTATCTGTGGAGACTCCATTAGGAGAAACTTTCATCACATCCACTGTTTATAAATCTTGTTTGATCCAAGTTGGCACCATCACATTACCTGTTGACCTTATCTCTTTAAAGATACTTGTTTTGATGTGATTTTATGGATCGATTGGTTAACTACTCATCATGTCAAAATTGATTATTTTCGTAAGGTTGTTAGTTTTCATATTCCTAACCAACCTATTGTGCGAATTCAAGCAAGTAAGCCATTAAAATCAATCACTGTTATATCAAGCCATAAAGCCATTCATTTATTAAAAACGGATGTCAAGCTTTCTTAGCCCATGTTGTGGATTTGAATAAAGACACGTCATATTTGAAAAATATTCTTGTTGTTATTGACTTTCCCGACGTATTTGTTGAAGAACTTCTCGCTCTACCCCCGGAACGTGAAGTTGAATTTTTTATTGATCTTGAACCTGATACAAAGCCATTTCTAAAACCCCATATCGAATGGCTCCTATTGAACTTCAGGAGTTAAAGGTCCAACTACAGGAGTTATTGGACATCGGTTTTATTCGTCCTAGTACATCTCCTTGGGGTGCTCCTGTTTTATTTGTAAAGAAGAAAGACGGTAGTATGCGACTTTGTATCGATTACCGAGAATTAAACTATGTCACTATCAAGAATAGGTATCACTATCAAGACCCATTTACACCTAATAAGCTTAATGTAAGACCCCAACTTATTATAAATAAAATTAAATTTTCTCTATTTATTATTTTGAAATAGTAAGGGTTGATTTGATTAATGTGGTTAGTTATGAGTAAAATGCGCAAATATTTTAAATAAGTAAGTGGTTATAAAATATTCATTTTTATCAGAGAATATTCGTTTGGTCGTGGAATATTCTTACTGTCGGGGAATATTCGTACGATGGCGCAGCCTTGTGTGGGCCCCATAACGAAAAACGATTGGATAAAAAAACGACAAGTATAAGTTGTTTATAAATAACGGCGTAGTTGTTACCGTTAATACTGTTGGAATACCCCGTGGTTAAAATACATTAATACGCGTTGTTGCACAGTAGCACACGGTATTGCACCAATTATTAATTCTTACGTAAGAAGGCACTACTCAATAATTGTTACAGTAATTACTGTTCAGTATTTTATTTTATTGATTCAATAATTGCTATGTCGATATTTTATATTACTGTTGTTCAATAATTATCACTACACAGTATTTTCTATTATCAAAGTAATAATTCATATTATCTGAATAATATTATTAGATAACATTATTTGCAATGTCTAAAAAGTTCAGTCTAAGGAGAGGTTTGGTCACATAATTGCGCACCGGTAAGGAGAAATCCTTATTGGAAAGCCCTCTCTTTCTTGAGAACTGTCTGGTTGTCAGTATTGTGATTCTGTAATATTATTTGTGAATAATTAATTATTGATTTATATGATGAGGAAAATATTCATTTTATGTGGATATAGATGTAAACAATTTTAAAGTGACAATTGTTGAAAATCGATATTTTATCTTTTCTGATAAAATAATATTTTATTATATTATTATAATATAATAATGATGATATTTTTTACAATGAATGTGGGATATATGAGTATATGAGGAGAAAGAGTATTATTGTTGCAAAATTTGTTTAAAACATGTTAAACATGTCCGTGGGCCCATTTCTTGACTGAAATTTAATTATAGCCTGTAAAATCGTCTGTTTGTGGATTTCGATCAATTTCTGTTTGGAATTTGGAAAAAAAAAATTCTGCATAGTTGTAGATAATGAAATTTCCTATGAAAAAGACATGTGGTTTGAATTTTTCTGATAAAAGGGCTATTTATTATGAATTATTGAATTTCTAAAGTTCCGAAATAATTGATTTTTGAAAGTTTTATTTATTTTTATTAATAAAAATGTTTTTTACATTTTGAGAGCATCATTAACATCATTAACATGTGCCAGGGGCTTAATTCAGTTGCCAAAGGTGTACGTAGGAAATTTGTATATATATATATATATATATATATATATATATATATTATATTCAATTTTCTTCTTTGGTGTTCTAAGCATTTTCCTATAAATAGGGTGCTTAGGTTAGAATTAAAAATCACACCAGAAACTGAAGTTTTCTCTCTCTTTCTCTCTCGATATATTGAGTGTATTCTTGTGAGTATTTTAATACTTTGAGTGTTGTTATACGGTGCATGTTTAAGTCATAGCCTATATCTGGTGTTTCAACTAGAAGTACTGTCTTTACGAGGTAAGGGATATTATTTTTTTTAAAATGATATTATTTCTTTTAATATCAGTATACCGGAATATTGTGAGTATTTTTCTTGTGAAATTCTTGTCTTTTAGTGTCGAGATTACTATTCACGAATACGGCACTATTCATAGAAAAATTAAATTTTTGTTTTTTGTCCTAAATATCTGTTATGGATACTAGCTTTGATTGTATCCATGTTTTGATCATTCTTGAATTTTACTCCACTATAATTATTTATAAGGTATTTTTAGACATGGAATAGCTGAAATACGAATCCTTAATATTTATTCTTTTGTTTCACTGGATTCGTTTTCTTTAAAATATTTTTCATCATCCTCAGTCCTTAATGTTGATATAATTGAATATTTTTGGCCTGTAGTGCAAAGATTAATGATTTCTGATGAATATCTTTGGCCCGTAGTGCAAAGATGAACAGGTGTTTAGATGAACATGACCAACTGGTGAATATCTTTGGCCTGTAGTGCAAAGATGAATATTTGATTCCAGATATATGTTGATTGAGGTTACAAGGATAAAATATCGACGATGAACTTTCAAATTCATATATAGAAGATAGTAGTTTCATTCTCTACTTAACTCTTCTAATGAATTATTATTTTCGCTCCGAAGATTGATTTAAAACTGGTTGTCTATTGTATTCTATTAGATTTTTCCCTGTTGAAGACTAACAATAATTTGTTCTATGTTATCTTAGTCATAATATTCTTGACTGGGCTAGTTGAGCTCACCATTTTCCTTTTGTTCCATTTTTCTTCTCAGGAGGCAAGAATGTATCGAGTACTAGTCGGGGTATGGAATGAAGGTTCTAGAATGTCGTTTTAGTAGTCCTCACCATTTTTATAAAATAATGTATCAATAATTTTAATGATGACTTATTTGAGTGTGAATATTGTCTAGATGACAATATTTGTATTTAAACTCACATTTTTTATGTTGTATTAATAAAGTTGTAGTTGTATCTGTACCATGTATTTTGACGACTCAGAATGGGTGTTGTATACCTATTTTGGGGGTGTCACACTTAATGCCTTCAGGTGGTGAAACTAAAGTCCATACTTGGTTTTCATACATGGAGTCCATCTCGGATTTTATGGCTTCTTGCCACTTCTCTGAGTCTTTATTACTCATAGCCTATTCGTAATTCAATGGATCATCATCTTCTATGATGCGTACCTCATCGTCATCCTCTATGACAAGTCCATACCTATCAGGTATCTTTGGTACTCTTCCAGATTTACGAATAGGATGTGGTACAGAAGGAATCTCTACTTGGACAGGTTCATCCATTTGATCTATAGTGGTTTGTGGTTCTTGAATTTCTTCAAGATCTATTTTCCTCCCACTGGCCCCTTCAAGGATAAATTCTTTTTCCAAAAAGGCAGCATATTTGGCAACAAACACCTTTTGTTCAATAGGATTTTATAAATAGTATCCTAAACTTTCTTTAGGATATCCCACAAACGTACACTTATCAGATCTTGTTCCAAGCTAATCATTCTGAAACCTTTTCACATAAGTTGAACATCCCCAAATCTTAACATGCTTAAGACTAGGTTTCCTCCATGTCCACATCTCATATGGAGTCTTCGGGACGGATTTTGAGGGAACCTTATTTAGTAGATATGTAGCTGCTTCTAGGGAATATCCTCGAAATGACACCGGAAGATTGGTAAAACTCATCATGGAACGAACCATGTACAACAGTGTTTGATTTTTCCTTTCATATACACCATTCAGCTGTGGCGTCCCTGGTGGAGTCCATTGTGAGATTATACCATTTTCTTTGAGACAATTGAGAAACTCACTGGTTAAGTATTCACCTCCTCGATCTGATCAAAGAATCTTAATACTTTTGTCAGTTTGTTTCTCTACATCACTTCTGAACTCTTTGAACTTTTCAAATGATTAAGATTTGTATTTCATTAAATACACAGATCCAAATCTTGAGTGATCGTCAGTGAATGTAATAAAATAAAAATACCCTCCTCGTGCATTCGTTGTCATAGGTCCACATACATCTGTGTGTACCAACGCTAGCAACTCTGTAACTCTTTCTCCTTTTCCACTAAAAGGAGATTTAGTCATTTTTCCCATGAGATAAGATTCACAAGTTGAATATGATTCATAATCTGATAGCTCTAGGAGCCCATCTTTATGAAACTTGGATAATCTTGTTTCATTAATATGATCGAGTCTACAGTGTCACATGAAGGTATAATTTACATCATCTCTTTTCCTTTTCTTAGTTTGTTCAATTTGAAGTATATTTTCATGCAAGTCAAGAATGTAAAGTCCATTTTATAAATTACCAACACCATATAAAACATTATTATTATTATAAACAGAACAACTATTGTTCTTTATTATAATGTCTAAACCATCCATATCCAATACAGATATTGAAATAATATTTCTAATAAGTGACGAAAAAAATAACAATTACTCGAACTAATGGACTTTCCTGTAGGCAGTGCTAAACAATAAGCCCCTAAATTTAATGCAACAACCTTTGCTCCATTTCCCACTCGTAGGACGACCTCATCCTTGCTCAGCTTTCTACTTCTGACCAGTCCCTGCATATTATTACATATGTGAGAACCACAGCCGGTATCCAATACTGTGACACCCCCAAATCTTGGTACTTCATTTCCACAGGATTCAGTGTTCACTTAATCAAAACATTCATTTATAACTACCCAATTATAATAAAATTGAATAATAAAAACCTGCTCATACAGGATTAAACTCAAATAAAAATCTCCCAGATTATCTAACCTTTAACAACAATCATTCAAATGTGGAAATTAAATAAACTTCATTATAATCTTTAAACCAAAGTCTAATAATAATACTATCAAATCTATTACAAGTCTTCAGTACTTGTTCATCTTTCCTTTTCCTTTACTGGTGCTAGGTACGTCACCAGTTTCAACTTTAGCTGTAAGAAATTTTACAGGCAAGAGTGAGCAAACAAGGCCCACTTGAAATAACAATAAATAAATATTTAAACTTTTACATCAATTGCCAATACTAGGCTCAATAGAACTGAACAATATATTCTATTAACTTTCTGAAAATTATAACATTCACTGAGGGTCTATTTACCACGAATCATGTCCACAGTTATAAGTAATCTTTCAACTTTAACTTTAACAATCATAAGACTATAAGGACTCCACGTACTTAGGGGGATCAACCCTTCGTACAATGTATTGTACACAACCATTTCAACGCTAAGCGTAAACCTCTATTAAAAGAGTTGTTCATCTCAGTATTTAGAATACAAGTCCGCACCAAAGTAAGTTTGGTTTGGATAAGCTTTCAAGGAAATTTGGAATTTAACGAACATCAACTAAGGAGTAGTTGAATAAGACCAATAACACTATACTACAGAATAATAGTGATTGAATCAATCATAGTAACTAAAGTCATGCATTAGGAATAATCTAATAGCATACAATTTGAATAAATATAGCATACCTTGCTTGAACAATACTAAGCCAAGGTTAATTAGGATTGAATACTAAACATGCATTGCAATTCAGTTATGCATGTTAATCAATAATTGAAATACAAGAATAACTTGTTCAACATCAAACCAAAGTTTAGACCACTTACATCATTATAAGATAATCGAATTGAAAATAATAATTAGCTCAATAAGACAAAGGATTAGAAAACTTGCATCGTCATGAGTAACTAGATACAATGACTTACTCAATCATAGGAAATCTAGCTCTACGAAAGTGTAGAAGTAGCAACTTACAACAATTGTAATTGAATTTAAAAAAATAATGTACCAAATGAAATTAAACTCACACAATGAAGTTTTGAGTTAGAAAACTAGCCTTGCTCGTAGACTAAACCGAATCAATTTGAATCACAATATCCTATATACATATGTCATCATGACATAGTTAGTCATTATCACATAACTAATACATTTATCACATAGGTTTGATTATTTAATCACATGATCAACTTATAACACAAGTTAATCCTTAATAACATAATTATTCATAGTATAGAAATACTAAAATCTATATTTTACAGTCCTACTATCATCACAAAAATGTTTTCTTAAAATTTCGTGTACAAAAAGTACACTGTCTGACCATTCTGCTAACTCGCGCTGCGGCGCCACAGTTTACACTGTGGGTCACTCTGCGGCGTGGTGATGGCGTTGCGGCGCGGTGATTATACTATGAAGCCGCGCTGCGGCGTGGCGATGGCACTGCGGCGTCACGAACATACTGATAGGCCGCGCCGCGGCGCAAAACTGCAATTTCGACTGACAGCTTTGATAACAATACCAGAAAAAGCCAAATTGGCATAAAAGCTCGAATCTAATAGACTGATTATCATTTAATTTACATATAGATTTCATATAAACATATTGTGAAGACTTCTACCATGTTTATACTCATAAAATAACACAAACATCAAATATACAACACTCAATTTCAATGTTCTTGGCAAAAACTCCATTTTTTATACTTTCAATGAAAATCAACACGGTGATTTTGTTTTTCAAACAAAACAGTAAATTCAAAACATCATAGTTATGATTATACATACTCTATCAATTTCCATAATCAATTTATCATTCTAATAACTAATTAAACTTTAATTTCTATTTTAAATTAAGCCATGTTCATATATATTTTCATGTAAACACTGTAATATATTTTCTTCCATAAAACACATACATACATGAATTACTATATCTATAATCATATACAATTTCACGAAACAACCTTTTACAAACAATTATTATACTAAACTATATACATATTATCAATTCAACTTTTTCAAATATTTTACAGAGACTTGTTGGGAAGAGGAAAACTAAACTTTTAAAAAATAAAATAAGAGGATTATTATCCTACCTTTGATTAAGAAGATGATGGCTATCCTTTTGATTATCAAGCTTCTTTTTCCCCAATTCCTTTCTCAAATTCTCTAGCCTTCCTTCCTCTCTTCTTTTCTCTCTGTAAACTCTCTTCTTCTCTTGCACTGAGTTCTTTCTCCCTAACTCTAACTACGTACTAACAATATAACGTATATAGCAATAATATATATTAATTATATAATATAAACATAGATATAACTTATGTCAGTTATATAAGTTTTGAAAATCAAAAGCCATAAGGCTTGTTTGGCTAACATAATAAAAAAAATAACCTATTAAGTTATATACCTTGTTTGGTAAGGCTAATTAAAATAAATCAATTACTCCTTATACCTTGTTTGATAAAACACTATTATATTAAAGACTTATTATGCAATAAGACATGTTTGACAAAACTAAATTAAACTCTTTTAATTTATTTTGGTAACTCCTTTATAGCAAGGTTATTAGTCACACTTTTATTTAATTAAATAATCAATTTAATCAATTCAAATATTAATCTATTAAATTATTTTAATACATAAATCATTATCACAAAACTATAATTTCTTTATAATTATAATTTTATTTAACCAACTGATATTTTAAATTATAATTTCCCATTTAAAATATTATAATTTATTTAAATCACTATAAGCTCTCTAGCTTACTTATTAAATTACATTGGTATATAATCTCATAACAATTAATTTACTTAGCTCCTTAATTATTTATTCAACAAATAATTAATTAAACTACATCAACTCAAATTGCCATATAATTCAATAAATATTTAATATTGCAAATAAATATTTAATATTTAATATTTAATATTTAATATTTAATTATTTATTCAACAAATAATTAACTAAATCACATCAAAGCTCCTAAACATCCCGTCGTTCATCGTCTGCTTAGTGGTGTTGTTTACAGGAGGAATATTGCCTTCCTGTTGCACGTTCCCCTGGGTGGTGATTAAAGGTGTTTCCACGGTCTCATTAACTCCACCGTTAATATTCTCAGCTGCCATTCTTAAATACTACCATAAAATAAGGGTTAATTAAACAAATTAACATATCACATATTAACCATATAGTTCGACTGACCAATAAATAAGCTTAAGTATGATAACTAGCGAAGGATTACTCGTCTCTCCCCTCCTAGTACTATTCCCCGATTTCCGCTAGAGACCATATCCCTAAGCTCTGATACCAACTGTGACGCCCCCAAAATAGGTATACATCACCCATTCTGAGTCGCCAAATACATGGTACAGATACAACTATAACTTTATTAATACAACATTAAAACTGTGAGTTTAAATACAAATATTGTCATCTAGACAATATCAGCACTCAAATAAGTCCTCATTACAATTATTGACACACTATTTTATAGAATAGTGAGGACTACTAGAACCACTTCTAGAACCATCATAACATACCCCGGCTAGTACTCGCTACATTCTCGCCTCCTGAGAAGAAAAATGGAACAACAAGGAAAGGGTGAACTCAACTAGCCCAGTAAAGAACATTATGACTAAGATAATATAGAACAAATTATCGTTAGTCCTCAACAGAGAAAAATCTAACAGAATACAATAGACAACCAGTTTTAAATAAATCTTCGCAGCGGAAATAATAATTCATTAGAAGAGTTAAGTAGAGAATGCAAACTACTATCTTCTATATATGAATTTAAAAGTTCATCATCGATATTTTATCCCTGTAACATCAATCAATATATATCTGGAATCAAATATTCGTCTTTGCACTACAGGCCAAAGATATTCATCAGTTGGTCATGTTCATCTAAACACCTTTTCATCTTTGCACTACGGGCCAAAGATATTAATCAGTTGGTCATGTTCATCTCACCACCTGTTCATCTTTGCACTACGGGCCAAAGATATTCATCAAGAAATCAGTCATCTTTGCACTACAGGCCAAAGATATTCAGTAATATCATCATTTAGGACTGAGGATGATGAAAAATATTTTAAAGCAAACGAATCCAGTGAAACAAAAGAACAAGTATTAAGGATTCGTACTTTAAATAATCCAAGTTTAAAAATACTTAATAAATAACCAGATTGGAGTAAAATTCAAGAATGAAGATCAAAACATAGATCCAATCAAAGATAGGAATCATAACAGACAATCTTTGACACAGAAAAGAAAATTTAATTTTTCTATGAATAGTGTCGTATTCGTGAATAATGTCGTATACGTGAATAGTGTCGTATGCGTGAATAGTAACTCCGACCTCAAAAGATAAAAATTTCACAAAAAAAACATCATCACACTTCGTGAATAGTACTCGTGAATAGTAACTCATGAATAGTAACTCTGACATGAAAAAGTTCTAAATTTGATAAAAAGTTCAGAACAATATTTCAGCATAATGATATTGAAGAAGATAATATCATTTAAGAAGAAACAACATCCCTTACCTCAGAAAGAATAGTACTTCTGACTGGAATACTGGATATAGTGCTGAAAGAACTTGCACCGTATAACAATACTCAAAGTACTAAAATACTCACAAAATATGTTCGATATTATAGAGAGAGAAATAGAGAGAAAACTTTAGTTTCTGGTGTGATTTTCAATTCTAACCTAAGCACCCTATTTATAGAAAAATGCTTAGAACACCAAAGCAGAAAATTTAATAAAATATTAATATATATTATAAATTTCCTTAGCCCAACTTTGAAGATCTGAATTCAGATCATTTATAACACATTTGAGCCCACTAATTGCACAAAAAACGTTTTTCTCAAAATAATTAACTAAAACTCCCAAAAATCAATTATTTCGGAACTTTTGAACTTCAATAATTCATAACAAATAGCCCTTTTGTCAGAAAATTCGAATCTCGCGAATTTTTATAGGAAATTCAATTCTCTAAAACTTTGTAGAAGAAAGGTTTTCCAAATTTCAAACAAAAATTGACCGAAATCCACATACGGATGATTTTACAAGCTATAATCAAATTTCAGTCAAGAAATGGGGTCCACCGACACGCAAAACATGTGTTAAACAAGTTTTACAACAAAAATACTCTTCCTCCTCATATACTCATATATCCCACATTCATTATAAAAATATTATCATTATTATATTATTATAATATGATAAAATATTATTTTATCAGAAAAGATAAAATATCAATTTTTAACAATTGTCACTTTAAAATTTTTCTCCATCTATAACCACATAAAATCAATATTTCCCTCATCATATAAATCAATAATTAATTATTCACAAATAATATTACAGAATCACAGTACTGACAACCAGGCCGTTCCCAGGAAAGAGAGGGCTTTCCAATAAGAATTTCTCCTTACTGGCGCACAATTAGGTGACCAAACCTCTCCTTAGACAAAACTTTTCTAGACATTGCCAATAATGTGTTCTAATAATATTATTCAGATAATATGAATTATTACTTCGATAATGGAAAATATTGTGTAGTGACAATTATTGAAACAACAGTAATATAAAATATCAACGCAACAATTATTGAATCAATAAAATAAAATGTTGAACAGTAACCATTATAACAATTATTGAGTAGTGCCTTCTTACGTAAGAATCAATAACTGGTGCAATACCGTGTGCTACTGTACAATAACGCGTATTACTGTGTTTTAACCACCGGGTATTCCAACAGTATTAACGGTAACAACTACGCCGTTATTTATAAACAACTCATACTTGTCTTTTTCTTCATCCAATCACTTTCTGTTATGGGGACCACAAAAGACTGCGCCGTCGTACGAATATTCCCCGACAACAAGAATATTTTATAACCACCTATTTATTTTAAAATATTCATGCATTTTACTAATAACTAACCACATTAATCAATTCAACCCTTATTATTTCAAAATAATAAATAGAGGAAATTCCATTTTATTAAAAAAATCGGGATCTTACAATAATAATAATAATAATAATAATAATAATAATAGTAATTATAATAGTAAATACATCAATAGTAATAGTAATAATTATAATAATAATAATAATAGTATAATAGTAATATTAATTATAATAATAATAATAACAAATATTCATATAAATATTTATAAATTTATCTTTAAATATTCATATAAATATTTATAAAAAATATTCATATCTAAATTTTATAAATTCTAAATGAAATATTTATAAATTTATAAATAAATATTTATTTATAAATTTTAAAGATAAATTTATATGAATATTTGTTTATAAATATTTTTATGAATATTTAGAGATACATTTATATATAGTCTAGTCGAGTTAAAACAGGCATCGACACTTTCTTTAAAACCATTCATGCATTGTATAACATGCATCACATAAAACTTGGCTAACACGAAGGTTAGACAAGCGTTTAAGAAAGACTTGCCTTCAAGCGTCTTTGAATAGATAATTTAACAATTCTCAGTCTTTACAAGATCTACATGATATATTCACATAGCACACTGTAATTAGTTATCAAATAACTAACTTTATTGTCCCTAACCAACTTCTTCCTCTTCTATATCTTACTTGAATTAACTTCGTTATTAAAGTCGATTCGACTTTCTATACTTTATTACGGTTCGTTAACGTTCTTACGTTATTAACCGACATTCGATCATTATTGGTTAAGTACCAACGTTGAACGTCATTTACGGTTTACTTATTACGTTCTTGCGTTCTTTGTTTAATTTCTATTAAACCTTACTAAATATTCATACATTATCACCTTATAAGTGATTTAAGTTCAGTATTATTATGTACATTAAGTACCTTCAATGTCTTACTTTAGGTCTACATTCAAATGAAATAAAAACCTAACTTAGTCAACATTTTTACACTGTCGGCGCTGCGGCGTGACATCCCAAGTACTAACTCGGAGTTGCGACGTGAGTTAGCAGGGTACTCAGCCGGATCTGGCGCTGCGGTGCGACCATTATACACTGGGTTGGCGCTGCGGCGCCACCCCTATGCACCAGTTGGCCAAAACAGTTTTGTTTTTCTTATAAAACTCCCGGCTTCCTAACTTGTTTTTTTATATCTGAATTGACCCATTCGAAAGCCTAAAACTCACAAATCACATCTTTTACGTGTTCATATAAGAATTTCACATTTTCGAATCTGTTAATTCGGAATTAACCTTTGAGTTCATTTTAAGCATTCGTTTAACGTTTTAGATCGTTCAATACTCGTTTTCTTCGTTATAAGTCAGAATGCGATGATTCTTTTGCCAACGACTCTTAATTACCTTATTTCACGTGTTGACATTGAAAACCAACGTTTTCAATTCATATGGCAACTTTTGACCTTTAATCTGAGATTTCTATGTTTTCGACGTTTAACGTCTATTTTCGCAAAATTCGCCATAACTTCGTTACTTGTGTTCTATAAGCCAAATCAAATGGAAAACTCCATTGATTCATCATAGTCATCTTAACCAAACAATAGGCACATTCCTTAGCTATAACAATTTTCAAATCGTTCATTCATAACTAAGTTAACGTTCAAGACTTTCTACGATTTTAACTCATGTAACCACTTACGATTTCTATTTGGTCATGATCTATCAATGATGTAGTCATTAATAGACATCCTTATCTCTCCTCAATAAACATGCTCCACCAATCTACGATTCTTCTATGAGAAAGAAATCGAAAAAGTTGAAGATTACGGTTTATGAGAATTTACCTTTGACGTACTTCTCGTTCTTGATAAATGTCTAAAGGTTTGCTTGGAAGTAGATTGATTAAGTGTTTCTAGTTTTTCTCTCTGTCAATATAGGTTGAATAAGATTTTCAAACAACAAATGCTCAACCCAAGCTCTGTATTTATAGAAAACCAAAATGAGGGCAAAATGGTAAAATTTCCCACCTCCTTACTATTCCACCTCCTTTTCAACTTAGCCACCAAGTAATCACTTTACTTGGTGGCCAAGTGGCCGGCCCACCTCCCTCATGGATCATCCCATGGATTTTATCCATCTCATGACCCACCGGTTCGACCCGCGGTTTACCTTTTGGATTGGGCTTGACATAACTTAACGTTGGGCATTAACTTGGGCTTGCTTATATAATTCATTGGGCTTGCTATTGGTTTAAGTCCAATTGAATTATACCAAAATTCTTTACTCATACTCCATTAATACTTCTCGTATTCTACGCGTATAACTCCCGTATTCTCTTTGTCTAATACTCATACGATATTCATATTATACGTCGTACTATTCTTCATAACATACTCGTATTTATACTAGTATAATGCTCGTATCTTATATGTATAATCATCGAAATGACTATACGCATTTCATTTCCTTTTCGGAAACCTCTTTCACAAACCCTTAGGTTTTAAGTCCGCAGGCGAAAACTTTGTTTGCCATAACAAAAATATTATTGGATATTCCATAATACCTTTATATTCTATCATTACACGTTTCTCGAAATTTCAAACCCTAGCTCCGAACGAAATCGGATGAATAGTGTTTTTACGTAAAGATTCTCAGAAACCCTTCGTTTTCATCTTCATAATTCTCAACAATTAATCCTAGCACAAAGCCAGAATACTAACCGCATCCGTATATTCTAGGTCATAGAACGACCTTCGAACATCTTACTCACAGAATAAATCAATTAAATTCATTTAATTCACATAATCAAATAAAAATTTAATTCATTCAAAATTCGAAATTCTCAGACGTTACACAAATCATATCAACTTTTGTTGCACATATAAAGAAATGACAACATATAATGTCGTTGTTAATCGACGACTTTCGTTGCTATTGAAAAATAACCAACAACAAATATTTTCTTTACTGATTCAGCAAAATGTCGTTGCCAAATAATATAATCAGCAACGAAAATCGTTGCTAAAAAGTTTACATTCTGCAACGAAAGCAAGCTTAGGCAACAATTTTCATAATTTACTGCAACGAAAAATGTTGTTGTAAAATGGTGTCAATTGCAACGAAATATATGGTCGTTGCAAAAAAAAGAGTACATTTCATTGCCAATTAGAAGGCTTTTGCAACGAAATGGGCTTTTAGCAACGAAAGTTTAATTATTCTGCAACAATACATTTTGTTGCTAAAGGATCGATGTCTCTGTACGACAGCCAAATTTCGTTGCAAAATGAATTACTTTTGGCAACGAAAAAAATATGTTCGTTGCGGAATAATTAGCAACGCTCATTGTGCAACGAAAGACGCAGCGACAGTAAAGTCGTTCCAAAACCCTTTTGCAACAAAATTTGGCACCTTTAGCAATGAAAATCAGTTGTTGCTGAAGTCCCATTTTTTGTATTGGTAATTTATAAAAAAACGTGATTTCGCAACTGTTCGTAATTTTTTTAAAAAAACTTTCAAAAATTGATTTTGGCCTCTTTTTTTTTTAATAAATAAATTTTATACAATAAATTATTCTAAAAACATACCCATACATATATGGAATCAAAAAAAAATTTGCATAAAGTTTAGCTTTGATACCACTATTAGGTTTTGTGAAGATCAAAGTAGCAATCAAATTGAAAAAATAGCAGAAGTAAAATAAAATAAGATTTAAAAAAATTTCACAAACCAATTAACTGGTTCATATTTTATGCATATTATTAATTAAAACGAAGAATAAGAAGTTATGGAATCATACCCTTGTAGATACGAGCTTCCACAGGTACGAATTCAATTCCTACTTCTTCGCGATCTCCTTAAATCTCCGGGTAAATTCTTTCCTTTGATCAATGTTATCCACCCAAGTGTATGGCCTCTAGAGGTGATCCACCAAGGAAGAAGAATTTTTCAAGAAGAAAGGTGTATTAGCTCAAACCCTAGTTTGTCTTATCTCTATAGAAATAGGGAAGTACTCTCTAACAATTGGAATTACGTATATCTGATATCTGATATAAGACTCTTCTTATAAAGATATCAGGTAACCCTATTTAATTAAAATAAGGTACTATTTATTTAATTAAACTCATTTAATTAATTGGTCTCCCAAATCTTATTTGAGATAATTAATTAAACTCATTTAACTAATTTTCCCTCTTAATCCTATTAGAAATAAATGAGAGTACTTATATTAAATTAATATCTAAACTCTTTTAGAAATTAAAATAATAATAATTATAATAATATTAATAAGACTCCTCTTATTAATTTATATTTAATATTTCTCAAATATAAAATAATAAATATTAAGCTATTTAATTTATTTTATCACCATAGATTAAATTAAATATACTTAACATATTATTACGATTATGCCATTAAGTTCTTAAATAATTATTCTTCCTTTTATGGTGTGACCCTTTGCGTTCTCCATATTAAACCGGTTGTGAATAAAAAATTTAGAACAATTCTAATCTTATTTAAATAAATAAATTAAACTATTAATTTATTTAAATAAATAATATTTATTTTACAATAGGGATAAACCTCCCTAGCGATCAACGACTTTCCAGATAATATAGATTTCAACATTAATCATAAATGAACCTTTGAGTAAATAGTTACCGTACAATTCAATCCTTCCACCATACAATGTCTCAATTAAATACAAGACATGGAATTATTGTCATGTCTTATTTTATTTAATTATATGTATTTTGATTCCTAAATGAACAACAACTAATGAATGCAAATTAGAAACTATACTTTCTAATTTAATTCCACCTTGGCCAAGGATTCATGGGTTGTCATTTATCGAATCACATAGGATATTTCTCATCTTTTACTATAAGTGGTAGATTCTTTATTGATCATTTATTATCTCCATATATAACTAATTACACCCAAGCATACCCTTTGATTTACTATAAGAGTCTTAAAAAATAAGTCAAAGTGTAATTTATTTTATATAAGATACAATGATGATTTCAAGTTTAAGGATCATTTGTACTACTATCACTATATGAATTCCTATTAACAGGCAAGTAAAACTTCATTAGGTATTCCTTAGCGAGTCATGTTCAGTGAACTTATTCTCTAATAAGCACCTACATACTTGCTTTAGTGTCACTGATAAGTGGATTTTATATACACGAATCGTTGTCTATTTCATGCTTATTTGTTGCTAATTTCTTGTTTTCATATTCATTTTTACTTGTTGTTGTTCTTTTATTTGTAGGATGGTTGTTACGGTATTTAACGTATGTTTGGAGTCAATTGGGATGATTTGTGGTCAATTGGTGCACATTTGGAAGAAGTCATGAAGCTCAGGAAAATTATTTAGCAGAATGTACCCCCGCCAGGGCAGGCCTATTTGCCTTGTTAACCCCCGTCGGGGCGGGGGGTGCCGGATCCTGAGTGTCATGTTGCTTGTTGAACTCTGCTGGGACATAGATGTTAAGGTTTGTGATTGTATATGGACTCTACTTGATGGAGAATTCGGCTGGGACTTGTGTGTTGGACATCTATTACTCGATTAATAAGAAATTCAACAATACACAGGGCATATTACGAAGATTATTTCCAGAAATTGATAGCAAGCTTTGGAGGATAACTTTGAAGAGAATTTCCTGACGATTGTCGATTAAGGCTACGTGAAGGGTGGTTTCGCATTATTCTTTATCTTAGTTTTATATTTGTAATTGGAAGGATGTTTCCTTGGAATTATTCAGTTTTTATTTCATTCATTATGAACTAATTTACTTTTTAGGCTTATGATGGATCCTTAAGTGAAACAATGATTTTATAACTTTGATTTCCAGTTCAATAAACTATTTCCCAATTTATCTATATTAATTTGAGCATGAATTTGTTAATTGCCTGATCAACGATTCGTTGTGGACTTGTATGAACTCGAGAGATGAAATACAGTCTAGACTTAGTTAATATAGCATGTATTCTTGAATTTTGTGAATAGCAGAATCTTGATGAATGTTAAGGTAGAGATATGTTTGACATCGCATGTAATCGGATAGAGAATGTAAAACCCCAACTTTTTGAATAAAGATGAATTTTCTATAAATATTATTTTTGAATATTATGGAGTGAAATTGATATAATGTTATAGTTGTGGATAATATTTATAAATTTTGCAAAGTACGCAAGTTGTTATATAATACTCGATTGGTCGGGGAATATTCGTACAACGGCACATTCATTGGTGGACCCCACAACGGAATTATTGTCGGATTGAGAAAATGACAAAAATACTTTATGAAAATAACGGTGGAAGTTTTACCGTTAACTGTTGAAACACCCGGTGTTAAAAGTACAGTAATACGCGTGGTTGCATAGTAGCACACGGTATTAATTATTGATGCTTACGTGATAAGTCACTCAGTTTTGTTGGTATTATTAATGTAATAATACATAAATCTTTTTATATAAAACAGAATACTTTTATAAAGTTATTCTATAAATAGAATATATTATATTCTATTATGCATAGTATTGCATAGTGTCTGTATAGTGTTTTGCATAGTAAAATCTTTTTATATAAAACAGAATACTTTTATAAAGTTATCTGTTTTATTAGACAATAATTAGAATATATTATATTTTATTATGCATAATATTTGCATAGTGCCTGCATAGTGTTTGCATAGTAAAATCTTTTATAAAGTTATTCATTTTATTAGATTATAAATAGAATATATTTTATTTTATTTAAAAGATTTTGTTTTAAATATGGACCATCAGATTAAAGTAAATCAATCTGGACCGTTCATGAGTTAGTTACTATACAGTCCATTTTTCTATAAATAGAAGCTCATTCCTTCATTATTTTCTTACGAATTCACTGAAACTCTAGAGAGATAAACTATAGAGGGAAAGAAGAAAGTATTCTACTACTTCACTACTTATATATCCAGTACTCTTCTTTTTAAGGTAGTGAATATTATTTGTTTTACTCGTAAAGGGTGTTATTCTTTTCTATTCATGAAGAGAACTTATGTTATTCCATTCTTTATTATTCTGTTGGAATAACCTGTATACGCGGGCTACCCTATACTTGGTGACATTCTTCTATTATTCTGTCTTTATTATTTTGTTGGAATATCATGTCTGTGCGTTTTACGTCGGACCTTGTTCTGTCTTTATTATTATTCTGTTGGAATATCCTATCTGTGCGTTTTACGCCAGACCTGATTCCGTCCTTATTAGTATTCTGTTAGAATAACCTGTCTATGCGAAGTACCGCATGCATGATGATTTCTTTTGTTATTCCATTCTTTATTATACTCAGTTGGTTAAAGTTTTGATTTCTATACTCCATGAAATTAGTGGAATATCCTTGATATTTGCGCTTCATCAAGTATCTTTTCATGAAAATATTCTTTTGAGCATTCTTGAATTTTACTCTACAAAGCAGTATCATGTTGACAATTTGGACATTATTAGTTCCTGGATAAATTAATTCTTGAACTTGTTTTATTGAATTCTTATATCATCGTCATCATCCTTAGGTTAATATTTTTTGAAAGACATCTGTGGCCTGTAGTGCATAGATGGACTTGGTATGATTATGACCAGGGATTATTCGGTGTAATCATGACCTTAATGTTACAAATGATGTGGTAAAAGTCCTCATTGGCCCGTAGTGCATTGATGGACAGTTGTTGGCATGATCATGACCATTAATGAATACATAAATATTCTTGGCCCGTAGTGCATGGATAATTGTGGTCGTGATACTAAAGAATATCCTTGGCCGTAGTGCAGGGGTGATTCGATGATGTGAATTATTTATTAAGCTGAGTCTCAACGATAAAATTCATGAAAAACCTTTTAAATCATAGAAGATAGTAGATTTTATTCTCTACTTGACTCTTCTAATGGATTGCTTGTTCCGCTGTAGTTAAACTTGATGTTTGTTATATTTTATCAGTTTAACACTGGTGAAGGCTAATGATAATTTATTCTGCATTATCTTAGTCATAATATTTCTTACTGGGCTAGTTGAGCTCACCCTTTCTTTCACTGTTCTCTTCAAGAAATGAGAACATAGCTGGAACGAGTCGGGGAACGGAGTGATGGTCCGAATGATAGTATTAGCTAGTAGTCATCACTATTCTGTTAAATAGTGTGACAATAAATGTAATGAGGACTCATTCTGAGAGTGGATATTGTCTAGAAGACAGAATTTGTATTTAAACTCACAGCTCTCTTGTTGTATTTATGTTCTGTACCATGCATTTGGCGACTCAGAATAAGTGATGTATACCTATTTTGGGGGCGTCACAGTTGGTATCAAAGCTTAGAGATATGATCCCTAGCTAAGATGTGAGACTAGAACTAGGAGGGGAGAGACGAGGAATTCCTTCGCTAGTATGACCTACCTAAGTTTATTTGGTATTTAATTGGTCGGTCAAAGTATAGGGATAATATGTTATATGTTAATTAACCTTTGTTTTGTGGCAGTATCTGAAAATGACATTCGAGAATGTTGAGAATAGCAATGGAGCACAAGAGACCGTTGAGTCTCCACATATTAATAATCAGGATAATGTGCATCAGGAAGGCGACAATCCTCATGCAAACAACAACACTGACCAAATGATGAATGATGGATTGTTCAGAGGCTTTATACAATTCATGCAACATCAGGCGAGAGCAGCTCCTGTCCAAAATGTATGTGGAAACCCTGGAAACTCTTAGACGGTTACCGCTAAACAGTTCAAGGAATTGGGACCACCGGAGTTTATTCGAGAGCCAAAACCACTTAAGGCGGAAGCATGGATAAAGCAGATCACCAAGATATTTGATGTCTTGGGATGCTCCGAGGAGCAAAAGGTTCCCTTCGCCACCTTCATGTTGCGTGAAGAGGCAGATTACTGGTGGGAATCTGTAAAACGAACCCAGCCTGACGCACTCAAGATGTCTTAGGAAAAGTTCCAAGAGCTATTCAACGACAAGTACTTTCCCAAGAGTATTCATCACATGAAAGAAGTGGAGTTTATCAAATTAGAACAAAACAATATGACCGTGTCGCAATACGAGGCTAAATTTGCGGAGTTATCCTGGTTTGCATCCCATTTGGTCGATAATGAGGAGCAAATGACGAGAATGTTTTTAAGAGGTTTGAAACCGGAGATACGTCAATATCTTATTTCTCATAAATTGTGTTTATACTCAGATGTTGTAAATAGGGCTCAGTTATTGGAGCACAGTAACGAGTCAACGCAACCTAGAGAAAGCAGCCGGCATCATGAAAATACCAGTGGTATCAGTCATCGAAACGGTGATAACAAACGTGGAGGGAATCAACATGCCAAAAATGGCAACCACTTCCGTGGTAATCATGGCCAAGACAGTAAAAATGGACATTTCAAGAAAAGGAGATTCAACAATGATAGAAGGACGTCAGCACCAGCACCTGTTGTTAAGGAAGGAGAACGACCACCTATCATATGCTTCAAATGCGGAGGGGAGAAACACATCAGTCCAAACTGCGCGATACCGTCCAAAGCATGTTATAATTGTGGAAGAGAAGGTCACTTAGCCTAATTTTATCGTTCACCGAAGACAAGTTCAGCCGGGATGGAGGCACCAAAGGCGGTCCCAAAAAAGTCAAAGCCGGTAGTGCAAGGGAGATCGTTTGTTGTGACCTCCCAGAAAGCAAGGAACCCAAATGAGGTCATCACGGGTAAGCTTATCATAAACTCTAGCAAAGTCTATACCTTATTTGATACAGGTTCTACACATTATTTTATTTCTCCTACTTGCGCTCAACGATTAAATTTGACTCCGGAGAAATTAGACTTTGACTTATCTGTAGAAACTCCGTTGGGAGAAACCTTCATTACATCCACTATTTATAAGTCTTGTTTGGTTCAAATCGGTACCCTCACATTACCTGTCGATCTTATTTCATTAAAAATACTTGCATTTGATGTGATTCTAGGGATTGATTGGTTAACTACTCATCATGCTAAAATTGATTGTTCTCGTAAGGTTGTTAGCTTTCATATTCCTAATCAACCTATTATGCGAATTCAAGCGACCAAACCATTAAAATCAATCACGGTCATCTCAAGCCATAAAGTTATTTGTTTATTGAAAAACGGATGTCAAGCTTTCTTAGCCTACATCACAGATCTAAACAAAAATACGTCAGTTTTGAATGATATTTCTATTGTTAATGAATTTCTTGACGTATTCCCTGAAGAACTTCCTAGCCTACCCCCAGAGCGTGAAATTAAATTTTGTATCGACCTTGAACCCGGTACAAAACCCATTTCCAAAGCCCTATATCGAATGGCTCCTATTGAACTTCAGGAGTTAAAGACTCAACTGCAGGAATTATTAGACATTGGTTTTATTCGTCCTAGTACTTCTCCTTGGGGTGCTCCTGTTCTATTCGTGAAGAAGAAAGATAGGAGTATGCGACTTTGTATTGATTATCGGGAGTTGAATCATGTCACCATCAAAAATAGGTACCCATTGCCACGTAGTGATGACCTGTTTGACCAGTTGCAAGGAGCCAAATTCTTTTCAAAGATTGATCTTCATTCCGGATATCACCAATTGAAGATTAGAACCGATGACATTCCAAAGATGGCTTTTAGAACTCGGTACGGGCATTATGAATTCCTAGTCATGTCCTTTGGATTGACTAATGCTCCTGTTGCCTTCATGGATATGATGAACCGAGTATTCAAGGAATATTTGGATCACTTTGTGGTCATTTTTATTGATGTCATCCTTATTTATTCCAAAAGCCGTGAAGATCATGAGCAACACTTGAGGCTGATACTCCAAAAGCTTCGTGAATACAAGCTTTATGCCAAGTTGAAGAAATGCGAGTTCTAGCTTGAGGAAGTATCATTCCTTGGGCACGTGGTATCAAGTCATGGAATATCTGTTGACCCAGCAAAGATTGAAGCTATTTAAAGCTGGAAGCAACCTAAATCAGTGAGCGAAGTACGTAGCTTTCTCGGCTTAGCTGGTTATTATCGGAGATTCGTAGAAGGGTTTTCTCGAATTGCTACTCCACTAACTCAGCTGACTCGGAAAGATACAAAGTTTGGTTGGAGCGAGGAATGTGAGAAGGGTTTTCAAGAACTCAAGAGGAGACTCATTTCAGCACCTGTTCTAACAATACCATCTGGTTCGGAGGGATTTGTCATCTACAGTGATGCTTCGGGAAAAGGGTTAGGATGTGTTCTCGTGCAACATGAGAAATTCATAGCCTATGCCTTACGACAACTCAAAGAATATAAGAGGAATTATCCTACTCATGATCTAGAGTTGGCAGCTGTTGTCTTCGCACTAAAGATTTGGAGGCATTACTTGTATGGGGAGAAGGTGGAGATCTTTACAGATCATAAAAGCTTCAAATATTTCTTCACTCAAAAGGAACTCAACATGCGACAATGATGTTGGCTTGAACTGTTAAAAGATTAAGATCATACCATCCAATACCATCCTAGAAAAGCGAACGTGGTAGCTAACGCACTGAGTAGAAGATCATATGCAAGTATGAGTACGATATTGTCAACACAAAGGCCCATTTTGTGTGACTTGCAAAGGATGGAGATAGAGTTAAAGACTCCAGGGACCCATATGATGATGGCGAATATACGAGTAGAACTGAGTTTAATTTATAAAGTTAAAGTTGCTCAAGCTACAGACCTGGAGCTAATGCGTATGAGGAAGAAAGTGCAAGAATGTGCTATGCCGAAAGCACGAATCGATGAAGAATGAATACTTCGAGTCAACTCCAGACTTTGTGTTCCTAATGACCCTGATTTAAAGTATAAAATCATGATTGAGGCGCACAACACATCGTTTGCAATCCATCCTGGGAGTACGAAAATGTATCATGATCTTCGACATACATTTTGGTGGGGCAATATGAAGAGAGAGATAGCGTTGTTTATCTCAAGGTGTCTAACGTGTCAAAGAGTCAAGGCGGAGCATCAAGTACCAAAATGTCCATTTCAACCACTTAAAATTCCAAAATGGAAGTGGGAGCACATTACCATGGATTATTTTACCTGTCTTCCTAAGGTTTCTCAAGGTATAGATGCGATTTGGGTCATTGTTGATAGATTGACCAAGTCTGCTCATTTCTTACCGATACAAGAAACTTATACACTTGAATGTCTTGCTCGTATGTACATAAATAAGATTGTAAGACTACATGGTATGCCAGTATCCATAGTTTTTGATCGAGACCCAAGATTCCCTTCACGATTTTGGGTTAGTTTGCAGAAAGCTATGGGTACAGATTTACGATTTAGCTCGGCATATCATCCTCAGACGGATGGACATCCAGAGAGGACTATTCAAACTCTTGAAGATCTATTAAGACTCTATGTCCTTGATTTCAAGGGAAGTAGGGACAAGTTCTTACCATTGGTGGAGTTTTCCTATAACAACAGTTATCAAGCAAGTATTGGCATGGCTCCATTCGAAGCGTTGTATGGAAGAAAGTGTCGTTCTCCAGTATGCTAGGATGAGGTGAGAGAAGCAAGGTTGTTGGGACCGGAGTTGGTACGTATGACTACAGAAAAGATTCAAACGATCTGGCAACGTATAAAAATCTCACAAGATCGACAAAAGAGTTATGCTGGTCATTGGTGGACCCCACAACGGAATTATTGTCAGATTGACAAAATGACAAAAATACTTTATGAAAATAACGGCGGAAGTTTTACCGTTAACTGTTGAAACACCTGGTGTTAAAAGTACAATAATAGGCGTGGTTGCATAGTAGCACACTGTATTAATTATTGATGCTTACGTGATAAGTCACTCAGTTTTGTTGGTATTATTAATGTAATAAAATAGAAAATCTTTTTATATAAAACAGAATACTTTTATAAAGTTATTCTATAAATATAATATATTCTATTTTATTATGCATAGTGTTACATAGTGTCTGCATAGTGTTTTGCATAGTAAAATCTTTTTATATAAAACAAAATACTTTTATAAAGTTATCTATTTTATTAGACAATAATTAGAATATATTATATTTTATTATGCATAGTGTTTGCATAGTAAAATCTTTTATTAAGTTATTCGTTTTATTAGATTATAAATAGAATATATTATATTTTATTTAAAAGATTTTATTTTAAATATGGACCGTCAGATTAAAGTAAATCAATCTGGACCGTTCATGTGTTAGTTACTATGCAGTCCATTTTTCTATAAATAGAAGCTCATTCCTTCATTATTTTCTTACGAATTCACTAAAACTCTAGAGAGAAAGAAGAAAGTATTTTGCTACTTCACTACTTATATATCCAGTACTATTCTTCTTAAGGTAGGGAATAAATTTTGTTGTACTCGTAAGGGGTGTTATTCTTTTGTATTCATGAAGAGAACTTATGTTATTCCATTCTTTATTATTTTATTGGAATAACCTATATACGCGGGCTACCCTATACTTGGTGACATTCTTCTATTATTCCGTCTTTATTATTCTATTGGAATATCATGTCTGTGCATTTTACGTTGGACCTGGTTCCGTCTTTATTATTATTTTGTTGGAATATCCTGTCTGTGCGTTTTACGTCGGACCTGATTCCATCCTTATTAGTATTCTGTTGGAATAACTTGTCTATGCAAAGTATCGCATGCATGGTGATTTTTGTTGTTATTCCATTCTTTATTATTCTGTTGGAACATACTGTTGGTACGAATTTCGCCTGACCTGGTTCCGTTATTTAGTATTCTGTTGGAATAACCTGTCTATGCGAAGTACCACATGCATGGTGATTTCTTTTGTTATTCCATTCTTTATTATACTCAGTTGGTTAAAGTTTTGACTTCTATACTCCATGAAATTAGTGGAATATCCTTGATAGTTGCGCTTTATCCAGTATCTTTTCATGAAAATATTCTTCTGAGCATTCTTGAATTTTACTCTACAAAGCAGTATCATGTTGACAATTTGGACATTATTAGTTCCTTGATAAATTAATTCTTGAACTTGTTTTTATTGAATTCTTATATCATTGTCATCATCCTCAAGTTTATATTTTTTTGAAAGTCATCTATGGCCTGTAGTGTATAGATGGACTTGGTATGATTATGACCAGAGATTATTCTGTGTAATCATGACCGTAATGTTACAAATGATGTGGTAAAAGTCCTCATTGGCCCGTAGTGCATTGATGGATAGTTGTTGGCATGATCATGACCATTAATGAATACACAAATATTCTTGGCCCGTAGTGCATGGATAATTGTGGTCGTGATACTAAAGAATATTCTTGGCCAAAGTGCAGGGGTGATTCGATGATGTGAATTATTTATTAAGCTGAGTCTCAGCGATAAAAGTCATGTAAAACCTTTTAAATCATAGAAGATAGTAGATTTTATTCTCTACTTGACTCTTCTAATGGATTGCTTGTTCCGCTGCAGTTAAACTTGATGTTTGTTATATTTTATCAATTTAACACTGTTGAAGGCTAATGATAATTTATTCTGCATTATCTTAGTCATAATATTTCTTACTGGGCTAGTTAAGCTCACCCTTTCTTTCATTGTTCTCTTTAGGAAATGAGAACGTAGCTGGGACTAGTCGGGGAACGGAGTGATGGTCCGGATGATAATATTAGCTAGTAGTCCTCACTATTCTGTTAAATAGTGTGACAATAAATGTAATGAGGACTCATTCTGAGAGTTGATATTGTCTAGAAGATAGTATTTGTATTTAAACTCACAGCTCTCTTGTTGTATAATTAAGATTGTATTTATGTTTTGTACCATGTATTTGGCGACTCAAAATAGGTGATGTATACCTATTTTGGGGGCGTCACAGAGAACTTAATCTTAACCTGTCTTTAATAGTAATTCACATAGAGATCTAGTGAGTTAGTTAATTAATGTGTTTAACTTGTTTCTATTTAAATTATGGATTTAAGGTAATACAGTATTAGCTCATCGAGAGGTGGCTAGTACTACATTCGTGTTCTTGATTAATAGACTGGAAGAGTAATTTGAAATGGAATAGAAGTGTAAAAATCAGAGTGAACTTAGGGTGAAATCATAGGTCTAATTCTCCATTAATTGTTGAAAAATTCAATTTTATTATTTGCATTTGTTTTGTGATAGAAAATTTATTAATAATTTAGTTTTTATAATCTTAATCATTGAATTTGATAGTTTGATAAAATTAGGATTAATAGGGAATTGGTAATTGGGAGGTTTAAATTCTTACTAAGTCTCTGAGGGAATGATACTCTATTAATTATTATATTACTTGTTGACCACGTATTCTTGCGTGTTGTGCGTATATAGATTTTACCCAACAGTCACCACACAAATGATCATGAGATAAATCATCATCATCCAATGAACAAGCAACGTGCGTACCAATCTATCCGGATTCACTAATCCCCTTTTTAGTAATCCATTGATTGGGAACATTAATTTTAGTTTTAATCTATCTAAGAATTTAGATCTCATTTGTGAGACCCCAGATTTTATGAATAAAGATTTAATTTTCTCGAAATAAAATTTTTAAATATTATGGTGTTGATTTGATATAATTTTATAGTTGTGGGTAATATTTATAAATTTTTCAAAGTACGCAAGTTGTTATATAATATTCGATTGGTCGGAGAATATCCGTACGACGATACAATCATTGGTGGACCCCATAACGAAATTATTGTCGGATTGAGAAAGCGACAAAAATACTTTATGAAAATAACGGCGGAAGTTTTACCGTTAACTGTTGAAACACCTGGTGTTAAAAGTACAGTAATACGTGTGATTGCATAGTAGCACATGGTATTGATTATTGATGCTTACGTGAGAAGTCACTCAGTTATACTCAATTATTGCTACAGTAATTGATGCATCATATCTCTCATATTATTGATTCAATTATTGTCACAGTATCATCTGCATAATATTTATTATTATTAAATCAATAATTGAGACGACAAAGTTATTCATATTATTATTTATAATATTGACAATGTCTAGAAGTTCTGTCAAGGAGAGGTTTGGTCACCTAATTGTGTGCCAATACGGAGAAGTCCTTATCGGAAAGCCTCCTCTTTCCTGAGAACAACCTGGTTGTTAAATATTGTGAATTATAATATTAATGATGAATAAGTTATGTTGATTAAAGATGAAATTGATTGTTCCATTGTATTGGGATTATCAGTGTTAGTGGAAATTGACATTTATTTCGATGATAATTGATGTCTGGAGGTTATATTGTTCACTCGGGTATTCGGAGCACTTTTCGTGTCGGAGTACTATTCATGAGTTACTATTCACGAGTTACTATTCATGAATTATTATTCACGGGATACTATTGATTCACATTCTTATACTATTAGGGTTTGTGGTGCAAGATTGATAATACTTGCATGACTAAGTTTAAAATGAAGGTATAGATGGAGGTACTATACTGTAATTATTTTTATCACATGATTAGAACTATTGAGTCACATGATTTACTATTGATTCACATTATTTACTATTAGAGGAGGCGGTGCAAGTTTGATAATACTTGTATGACTAAATTAAAAATGAAAGAAAAGTTGAAGGTATTGTACTGTAATTTTTTGAGCCCCAAAACGTGCAATTATCGAAACTATATTTTCCTATAAATAGAAGCTCATTCTTTTTTCATTTCTCACCAATTTACTAAAGTTATAGAGCAATTATTATAGAGAGAAATTATAGAGAGAAATAAGAAAAGTATTATACTACTTCACTACTTCTATATCCAGTTTCTTCTAAGGTATGGAGTATTATTTCTTTCTTATCCATGAAGAGAACTTTTGTTATTCCATTCTTTATTATTCTATTGGAATAACCAGTATACGCGGGCTACCCTATAATTGGTGAAATTCTTTTATTATTCCATTCTTTATCATTCTGTTGGAACATCATGTTTGTGCGTTTATGCCGGAACTAGTTCCATTATTTATCATTCTGTTGGAACATCCTGTCTGTGCGTTCTACGTCGGACCTGGATACGTCTTTATTATTCTGTTGGAATATCCTGTCTGTGCGTTTTACGCCGGACCTGATTCCGTTTTTATTATTCTGTTGGAATATCCTGTTTGTGCGTTTTACGCCGAACCTGATTCCGTTATTTATTATTCTGTTGGAATAACCAGCCTGTGCGGTCTATCGCATGCCTGGTGATTTCTTTTGTTATTCCATTCCTTGTTATACTCAGTTGGTTAAAGTTTTGACTTCTATACTCCATGAAATTAGTAGAATATCCTTGATATTTGCGCTTCATCCAGTATCTTTTCATTGAAATATTCTTCTGAGCATTCTTGAATTTTACACCTTAAAGCAGTATCATGTTGACAATTTGGACGTTATTGATTCCTGGATAAAATAGTTTTTGAACTTGTTTTATTGAATTTTTATATCATTGTCATCATCCTCATGTTTATATTTTGTTGAAAGTCATATGTGGCCTGTAGTGCATAGATGGACTTGGTATGATTATGACCAGGGATTATTCGGTGTAATCATGACCGTAATGTTACAAATGATGTGGTAAAAGTCCTCATTGGCCCATAGTACATTGATGGACAGTTGTTGGCATGATCATGACCACTAAAGAATATCCTTGGCTGTAGTGCAGGGGTGATTCGATGATGTGGATTATTTATTAAGCTGAGTCCCAGCGATAAAAGTGATGAAAAACATTTTAAATCATAGAAGATAGTAGATTTTATTCTCTACTTGACTCTTCTAATGGATTATTTATTCCGCTGCAATTTTTGATCTAAAACTTGTTGTCTATTATATTCTATCAGTTGTTATACTGTTGAAGACTATTGATAATTTATTCTGCATTATCTTAGTCATAATATTTCTTACTGGGCTAGTTGAGCTCACCCTTTTTTTACTGTTCTCTTCAGTAAATGAGAACGTAGCTGGGACTAGTCGGGGAACAGAGTGATGGTCCCAGATGTTTGCATTAGTAGTCCTCACTATTCTATGAAATAGTGTGATAATAATTGTAATGAGGACTCCTTTTGAGTTTGTATACTCTCTAGTAGATAATATTTGTATTCAAACTCACAGTTTATGTTTTGTCGTATTGTACACGACAGTTGTATTATTAAGTTGTATTTAAATTATGTACCATGTATCTGGCGACTCAGAATAGGTGATATATACCTGTTTTGGGGGCGTCACATCATTAGCATGATCTCATCATGATTCTAAAAGCATTGCTTAAAACTATATATGAGTTTATCACATATTATTAAAACAGCACCATGTAGATAATTAAATGCCTTTAATAAATAATTTTTTTATTAATAAATAAATAAGATGGATTATAAAGTATATGGTTTATCATCATACATGATTGTCTTGTATGCATACTACTTTCACGTTCGACGAATTTTTCTGATTTTTACTATTCATTACTGTGCAATAAAATATTATAACAAAATAAAATCATTATATAAATTATAATATATTCTATTTATAATCTAATAAAATAAATAACTTTATATATAATATAAAAATTATTCTATTTTATATAAAAAAATTATGTTTTATTACTATTATAATAATAATAATAAAATAAAATTGAGACAACTTTCTACCGACGATTTTGAGAAATGAGTAAGTGATTGTCCATGAAATAAGTCAAACTTACAACAAATACTTCATGACAAACCCCTTTTATTTATATCAAAAAAATTGAATAAATATTTATCACAATTCACTTATCTTCAATAAACACATTTTTAATCTTTCAACAATTATTTATCATTAATATTATAACTCATAATATTGACAACAAGATCATTCATAGAAAAGATGGGACTTTCCGATAAGGACTTCTCCTTATTGGCTTGCAATTAAATAACCTAACCCCTTTCCTCGACAGAACTTTTTAGACATTGTCAATAATGTAAATAATAATATGAATAACTGTGTCGTCTCAATTATTGATTTAATAATATAAAATATTGTGCAGATGATACTATGACAATAATTGAATCAATAATATGAGATACTATGCAACAACTACTATGTCAATTATTAAATGAACTGAGTGATTTCTTAAGTAAGCATCAATAATCAGAGATATTGTACAATACCGTGTGCTACTGTGCAACCACACGTATTACTGTACTTTTATCACCAGGTATTTCAACGGTTTAACGATAAAAGTTTTGTCGTTATTTTTATAAAAAAGTTATTTTTGTCGCTTTCTATATCTGAAAGTCATTCCGTTGTGGGGTCCACCAATGATTGTGACGTCGTACGAATATTTCCCGACAAAAAAAAAATTCCCGACTAAACGAATATTTTATGACAACTTGCTTACTTTGCAAAATTTCCACATATCACCCATAACTATAGCATTATATCAAATTCACACCTTATTATTTAAAATAATAGTTAGAGAAAATTAAATCTTTATTCATAAAAAGTTGGGGTCTTACAAGATGCAACTTAGTTTATTTCAATATTGGGAACTAAATAAAATACATAAATAAATTAAATAAAGCAGGGCCCACAAATTTTGCAATTGAATAATTATGACAGAAATTTCGTCAAAAATTTCGTCGAAAATAGCAAAGATATCAATAAAAAGAGACAAAATCATCTCAATCCCTAATTCATAAGTGCAGTGACCAAAATATTAAACTTAATTCCTAATTCACAAGGGTAGTGACCAAAATCATCTCAATTCCTAATTCACAAAGGCAGCGAATATAATAATCTCAATAGAATTCAGAAAATCAGTACCAAAATGATCTAACAGTCCCAATTCAAAACGTAATGCAATCCAAATTAATTCAAAATTATATGGTTAATTATATTTCATAAGGGCAGTGAGCTGAATATTTTTAGTAGCAAATTTTCAGTGACCAACTCAATTCCTAGTTCTCAGTAGCCAATTCAAACCAATTTTCAGACATAATTCAAAGAAATTTTCAGACCCATTTTTAGTAGCCAATTTAAAGTAATTTTCAGACCTATTTTCAATTCCTAATTCTTAGAGTAATTCAAAGAAATTTTCATATCCCATTTTTAAAGCATTTATATCAAAATCAATTCAATTTAATGGTTAAACCCTAAAAATCCTAACTGAAGAGAAATCAGACAATGGGGTGTATATGTATACTTGAGAAATTGATGGTGGTGCGATAATTGGACGGTAGTAAACTGGTGGTGGCCTTCTTGTGAGGTAGCGAGGTGGCTGGAGGAACGAAACGGTGGCGACAGCGTGAGGTGCGAGAAGATTGCAGCAGCAGGGTGGTGATCGACGAGAGAGGGAGAGAGAGAGAGAGCCGAATGGAGAGTAATATAATGAGAGAGTGGAGAGTTGTGAGGAGAGAGAGTTGGGAAAATAATGAGGCACCTGAGAAGAAAGACGCTGATCAGGTTTTATAAGTTATTTCTGACGAACTTTCTGTCAGAAATAATTACTCGAAATTAAAGTAAACTCGACGTACATTCCCTCAAAAATAACTACAGTTCGTTGAAATTAGATTTCGCACTGGCGGGAAAGTTGGCGCCACATAGTGTGACGCCCCTAAAATAGGTATACATTCTGAGTCGCCAAATACATGGTACAAAATTCAAATACAAACTTAATTTATACAACTGCTAAGTGTCATGCAGAATACGACAAAACATAAGATGTGAGTTTTAATACAAATATTGTCTCCTAGACAATATCCAAACTCAAAATAAGTCCCGATTATAATTATTATCACACTATTTTATAGAATAATGAGGACTACTATAGCAACCATCTCAGACCGTCACTCCATTCCTTGACTAGTCCCAACTATATTCTCATTTCCTGAAGAGAATAATGAAAGAAAAGGGTGAGCTCAACTAGTCCAGTAAAAAATATTATGTCTAAAATAATGCATAATAAATTATTGTTAGCCTTCAACTGTATAACAACTGATAGAATACAATAGACAACAAGTTTTAGATTAACAACTGCAGCGGAAATAACAATCCATTAGAAGAGTCAAGTAGAGCATGATATCTACTATCTTCTATGATTTAAAAGTTTATCATCAATTTTATGACTGAGACCCAGCTTAATAAATAATCCACATCACTGAATTATCCATGCATTACGGGCCAATGATATTTATTAGTATCATAACCACGAACTATTCATGCACTACGGGCCAAGAATATTCGTGTTTTCACCAATGGTCATGAACATGCCAAACAACGATTCATCTTTGCACCCTTGGCCAAAGAGAACACATGATCATGATCCTACAAACAATTGTCCACCAATGCACTACGGGCCAATGAGGACTTCTACCACATTATTTGTAACATTACAGGTCATGATTATACCTAATGATCCGTGGTCATAATCATACCAATCAACAGTCCATCTATGCACTACGGGCCAAAGATGACTTTCATCACAATATAAGCATGAGGATGATGACGATGATATAAAAATTCAATTAAATAAAAGAAAATGATTGATTTTAAATATTTATAATTTAATTTATCCAGAATTTAATAATGTCCAAATTATCAACATGATACTGCTTTGTGGAGTAAAATTCAAGAATAATATTCTGAAAATAATTTAGACAGAAAAGAAATCAATTTTTGTCATGAATAGTACCTCGGGTGAATAGTACTCGAGTGAATAGTACCCCGTAAATAGTACTTAGTGAATTGTACATGTACGTATGAATAGTACCGTACGTATGAATAGTGCCATATAAATGAATAGTATCTATGAATAGTACTCCGGCATGAAAAGCTTAAAAATGAACAAAAATATTCATAAAAATATCCTTGTGAAACGATACTAGATGAAGTGCAAATTTCAAGGATATTCTATTAATTTCACGGAGTATAGAAGCAATACTTAACAAAATGAGTGTAGAATTCGGTTTCCAAAACGAAATAATATTACTTACGTACTATAGAGTATGGAAGATAATATTATTTCATACAAATATTTAACAAAAATAATATCCCTTATAACTGTTGAACAAAAATAATATTCCTTACGAATATTGAACGAAGATAATATTCCTTACGAATATTAAACGAATATAATATTTCTTATGAATATTGAAAGAAATAAAATTTCTTACGAATACAAAAAATAATATCGTAAGAGAATATGAAATAAATAATACCCCTTATCTCAAAAAGAGAGCAATTCTGACTGGTATAGCGGATATATTCTTGAAGAAAACTTTTACTATTTTTTACACTCAACACTTCCTTAAACTCTACAGAAATACACTCAATATTATAGAAGAAGAATTCTCTAATTCTGGTGTAATTTTCAATTCTAAACTGAACATCCTATTTATAGGAAAATGGCTGGAAACTATTTGAATGCACAGTAAAGGAAAAATCACTAATTGCGCAGTAATAATCACGGGAAATTTTCTGATTTTCATATATTCCATTCCTTCCTGATCCATTCCATTCCCGTAACATTCCCCCCACCCCCACCCACCCACCCACCCACCCACCCATGTCGTTATCATATATATATAATACTTATATATATATATATATATATATATAACAAAACTGAGATAACTTTCTCCGACGATTTTGAAAAATGAGTAGGTGGGGGTCAAAATAATACGCCAAATTTACAACAAATACTTCATAAAAATCTCCTTAATATTTTTAACAATATTTATTCATCAACAATATAACTTGCACTATTAACAACCAGATCATTCCCAGGAAAGAGGGGGCTTTCCGATAATAATTTCTCTTTATTGGCGCGCAATTAGGTGACCAAACCCCTTTCCTCGACAGAACTTTCTAGACATTGTCAATAATGCAAATAATAATATGAATAACTTGTCATCTCAATTATTGATTTAATAATATAAAATATTGTGACAATAATTGAATCAATAACGTGAGATACTATGCAGTAATTACTGTAGCAATAATTGAATAAAACTAAGTGACTTCTCACGTAAGCATCAATAATCAATACCGTGTGCTACTATGCAATCACGCGTATTACTGTACTTTTATCACCGAGTATTTCAACAGTTAACAGTAAATATTCGCCATTATTTTTATAAAAAGATATTTCTGTCGTTTTCTAACTCCGACAGTAATTCTGTTGTGGGGTCCACCAATGATTGTGTCGTCGTACGAATATTCCCTGATAAAACGAACATTCTCCGACCAATTGAATATTTTATAACAACTTGCATACTTTGCAAAATTTATAAATATTACCCACAACTATAACATTATATCAAATCCACGCCTTATTACTCAAAGAAATATTTCGAGAAAATTAAATATTTATTCATAAAAGTTGGGGTCTTACACATAGGGTCTTCTACTTCCGACGAAACTAGGATATATTCGAGGGACTTATCATCGACATATTATTTTGTCATAAATATGGTAATATCGACGGATTATCGTCCGTCCGGAATAATTCCGTCGAAATTAACCATTTTTCTTTTAGTGATTTTTCCCTACCTTGTTGGTTAGTTCCATTCTCTTCGCTCTTACTTCTAATTATATATTAATAACTTTCATAGCATGATTGCCATGTTTGACCCACAATTTTTTTATTCTAATTCATCCTTGTATTACACAAATAAAAAAATCTACTTTTTACATAGGGTTACAAGAGCTGCCCACATCAGTTGCCTCCTTTATGCTGGAAAATGTAAATGAAATTTAGTTTAAAGACTCCTTTATGCAATGAAAACCATGGTTGTTTCTCGTGATGCAAATTTTTTCTTTAAGGAAATAGTTCCTTTACGTGGTAAGAAATAGTTACTTGCCAAGATAGGAAGTTTTGTAAGCCACTTTTTGAGGAGTTTTTTGAAGAAATTAGAGTTTGATTTGCAGTTCAGTCTAGTTCAGTGTATCATCCTCAAACAAATGGGTGGGAAAAAGTTATTAATAGAAATTTAGGAAATCTGATTCGAAATCTTGTTACCAATAATCTTAAGCAATAGGACCGAGTACACTCAATCGATCTCATGCAAAATTTGTATATTTAATCATACAACAAAGATGAGTCCATTTGAGGTTGTTTATAGGCAAAATCATAGAATGTCTTAAATCTTGTTTCTCTACTATGAACCATTATTTAAGTTCCATGGTAGAAGATTTAGTAGAATAAGTCAAAAAAAATTACACAACATGGTGTGCCTACAAAATTGACGAAAGCAACAAGAAAGACAAAGAGAATGTTGGCAATATCAGACGACATCTAGTATATATCGTATATTGCTAGGATTAGGGTTTTGTGTTGGCCGATGAGGACATAAATCCACGAATAGTACGGAATTGATTGATTGATTGAAGAGGAGATAAAACAGGTGAACGATTACTCCAATGACACGTGGCAAAACTCTTAGAATCTGAAAACCTTGTTAGCGTAGCAGGAATTCAGAGAGCCTTCTTGAGCGCTTCAGGTAGAGAGAGAGAGAGAGAGAGTCCAAGTCCTCCAATCTTCCAAGAGTCCAAGCTCCAAAGTCCCAAAATCCTTTCCTCATGGAATGGAATGGGTATTTATAGGATTTTCTGGAAAGTGGTCATGTGCTAGGCACATGAACTCGAAAAAATTCCAGAAATACCCTCCAGAGTAATACCCAGATCGGATCATGTCATTCTAGTCACCAATCCAATCTCCTAATCAATTACCATAATGAGTCACATCCACGAGTCTTTTGCTTTGGAACACGTGGAGGCTTCTATCGGGTCTCGCACGTTTAATTCTGACTTTTCAATCTTTTCATTTTATTATAATATGAACATTAATTTGTGTATTTAATTCAATTAAATTATTTGAATCCTAATTTATACTTGACCCACATATATCATTATCTAGCTGGTGAATGTAAGAAAATTTGGGCCGTGTGTAGTACTTGTGCGGATTAATGACAAAGCTTACAAGTTAAAGCTTCCTAATCAAAGACAGCTGTTATTATAGCTCTTTTTAATTCTAATGAACTTTAGTATTTTTCTAGCAATTATAATAGAATTCTGGATTTAGTTTTGGACCTTTATTTTCCTAATAAAGTGTCTTTGTGACTATTTAGATACCCAATTTTTTTTAGGGGGAGGAATATAATAATATTTTTGAATTTCATTTATGATCTATGCCTTATCTTTCTTTTTATTTTCTTTTTTTATTAGTCAGATTTATGCCTTGTCTTCTAATGACTAAAAACTTTTTTTTTTTTGGGTGATTATATCCTATACACTACATTGTTCCAAAATTAAAAAAAATACAATTTGACTCTTGAGATTAAACGAAGATATATTAAATTTCAAATTAATAATATAACTCCTAGATTTAGAATAAAATAAATTTTATAATTAATAGTTTTTGTTATATACTATATGATTAAAATAATTATTTGTAGCAATTAAAATTTACATCAATTTAAAATTTAATATGTCTTTGACCTCAAAAATCAAATTTTATCTTTAATTTTGGAATTATAATGTTCAACTTAAGGCCCCGAGGATAAAACAGCTCCATTGAATTCGAAATTACATAGAAAATGAGAGGACGATCAGAAAGAAAAAGGCTTCACCATATCGTTTGATTAATATATAAGCCCATTAAATCATAGCAAAAAACACTTTATTTGATGAGAAATTAATTCCTCAATCCTCATACTGAATATGCTTCCAATACTCAAATTCATGTATCAAATCTACTATAATAAAACAAGTTATATTGTTAGCCATTATTTCATTTTCTTTAGCTTTGACACTTTATGATAAAATATTTAAACCTTTTCATATAACTTTAAAAGCTAGAATACCCTAATTTATTTTTTTAGGGAGGTTGGGGGTGGAGGGGGGGAGGGGGGGGGGGACGATCAAAAAGGAAAAGGTTTAATCATATCATATGATCATATATATAGCCCATTAAATCATAGCCATAAAAACTTTATCTGGTAAGAAATTAATTCCTCATAATGAATATATAGGCTTCCAATACTCAAATTCATGTAATTGCTTTGTACTGAATACCACCATAAGGAGGTAGAAAATAAAAAATAAATAAAAACCATATGCATGTACCACAAGATGCATGTTAGCTCTTTTTTACCAACATGGCCATCCTATAAATTACAAGCTCCTTCTCATCCATTACATAAATTAAGGGCTTAGATTTAAAACACAAATTCGTAATCCGCTAGTTGAACTAGTGGACACATAAAAAAAAATTAAGCCCAAATTACCCACATATCAAACCATTAAGATACCCCCATATCAAGCCAGAGATTTGACTTACTTCGCCAGAGATTTTGGGTATCTCACCAAGAATGCAAGAAAGAAAGCATGATTTCGCCGAACCATCCGTGCCACAGACAGCAACACGCATCCCCTTATCCGCCTTCATTTGTATATCTGACAATGTTGGCCTTGAAGAAGAAGGGTCCCAACAAAACTCGCCATCTTTTATTTCTATTGCCACATTCGTGATACCTCACGGTATAGCTATGGTTGCATCTTCCTGTAACTCTTCCTCCTGCAGAAACCCAGTAATTCGATCAAGAGGCACTTTTGCCTGAGCCATCATAGACACCAAGTCTGGGAAATTCCATAAAGATTCCTGTAGGATCCTGAAAGTGGCAAGAGCAGAAAGAACACCCCCTGCTTGATATGGGGGTAATTTGGGCCTATTTTTTTATGTGTCAGCTAGTTCAATTAGCGGATGACGAAATTGTGTTTTAAATCCGAGCTCTTAATTTATGTAATGGATGATTATGATGTTATTTGTCTATTTTTATCTATAACAGATGGATCATTTTTCATATATATATATATATATGAGTTAAATGTATATACACAGCTGTACATTATACGGGAGTGGTCATCATGAAATGAACTTTATGGTGAGTTCAATTCATGTCTAATATAGTGCTGACACGAAAACAGAGAGATCACCCTCTTACTTGTGTGTCAGCACTGTATTGGACATAAAGTGAACTTACCATAAAGTTTACTTCATGTTAACCGGATCCGTATTATACAGTAGGGCTATGACGACGGATTTTTTGGGCTATAACGACGATTTACTCGTCGTTATAGCCCAAAATAGCTACGGCGACGGGTGAAACCGTCGCTATAGTCCAAAATACCATTGTCATAGTCAACTATGTAATACACAGTTGTGTATATATTTTTTTTCCATATATATATATAGGGTCCGGATCCTGTCCGGACTCCCGGACAGGTTTAAAATCCGGACCTTTTTTTTTTTTTTTTTTTTTTGCTTTTTTTTTTGAAATAACTAAAAAAAAAAAAAAAATTATGGAATTGGAATTTTTACATTATACAGTGTTTTGGGCGTGATTTGGATGCCTATAACAAAACATGTCTGTACAGTCTGGGCAGACTGTACATACATTGGTTGGTGTAGGTATTAAAAACACACCCAAAACACTGTATTATTGAAAAATTTCAGTTCCATAAATTTTTTTTTTTTTTTTAGTTATTCTACAAAAAAAAAAAAAAAAAAAAAAAAATTCAGGTCCGGATTTTCTCCCGTCCGGGAGTCCGGACCTGATCTTTATTCTATATATATATATATATATATATATATAGGGGCAAGATCCAGTCCGGACGTCTGGACGGAGCTAACGTCCGGACTTTTTTTTGCTTTTTTGCTTTTTTTTAAAAAACAACTAAAAATAAATAAATAAATAATTATTGAATTGAAATTTTTTATAATACAGTGTTTTGGGTGTGATTTGGGTACGTATAACAAAACATGTATGTTCAGTTTGTGCAGACTGTACCACCACGTTTTTGGTATATGTATTCAAAACACGCCCAAAACATTGTATTATGGAAAAAATTTAGTTCCATAAAATATTAAATATTTTTTTTAGTTGTTTTAAAAAAAACAAAAAAAATCCGTTTTTGATCAGGTCCAGGAGTATATATATATATATATATATATATAATAATTATCTTGATTATTAGTCTTATTTTTGCTGTAATTACTCCTTTTCTTACGGCGTTTATGACTTTTATGTGATTCAATATGTTTATCTTTATGCCTGTGCTTTCTTCTAGAGGGAGCCACCGGCGGTAAACCATACTGTTCACAAAATGTTCCTAATTCATATTTAGCTTTATTTTTATCTTTTCTTGCTTGTTTAGCTAATTTAAAGTCAATACACATCTTTAATCCGATTTTTTTGGATATGACTTATAATATCGCCATTGGTTAAATTATCATATCATTCTGAGTATAACAGGGATGACTAACTTGTCCTTGGTTAAGGATACCTTTAAGTTTAATACCGATAGCATCAAGAACCAACCGTGTGGCTTTGATACCATATAACAGCGGCGATTAAGTTTTTTAAAGAAAAACTTTAACAGAAAAGAAAAGATTAAGCAGACGACCGGTTAATCGGTAAAGTAATCTCTTTCTTTTTATTTATAAACATTTGAGGAAAGGATTACAGTATTATCCATTCACTACTAGTAATAAAGGATTAAGCTGTGAGCATTTAGGTAAGAAAATTACATTTAAATTCTTAATTAAACCGAAAGAAAGAGATTTAAAATTTATTCAAGAAGAATCAATTTCTAAATCATTGAATCTGTTAAATTCTAAAGTTACTCACTTGAATTTCCTTAAAGAAGAAATTAAGTATCAACAAGTTGAAGAACAACTTAAAAGCAGCAGAGTTCAAGAAAAAAATAAAAGAATTAAAAGATTATTTAATAAACAAGTTCTTACAGTAGCCTTTTCTTTCTTTTATAAGGTCTGACATTTGTCGGCGTACCGACAGCATTATCGGGTAAATACTGAGTCTAAGACTCTTATTCTGTACTTCAACATCTATAAATATCAGACATTTTATTTTTAATCATTTTCGGAATTTTCCAGAAATTGAAAAATTTAAAATAATTCAAATCTGTCTCTAAAAGGATCTATAGTGACATAACTGTCATTATGGGTGCTCTTCATCAAAGCCTGAATTTCATGACCGGTTCTCAAGTCAGCTAGTTTGATCGGATATAACTTTCAAACATCGAAATCATAATTAAATGATTTAAACATTAAATAATTCCATTATCATTAATAATTAATTTATATTAAACTATTAATGAAACCATTGCCAACATATAAAAATAACTCAAACTATTTTTAAAACATTTATATTACCCTTAAATGATTTTTAAAACAATTAAAATCATTTTTAAATAATCACCATTAATATATAAATATTAATGTACTATTCATCCAAATATTAAAAGTCATTAATTATAACTTAAAATATTTTTAAATCCTTAATATCCCTTTTAAATGGTTTTTAAATAAATAAAACCATTTTAAACTATTTATTTAATAATAATAATTATTAAATAAACTAAATATCATTAATATTATCTTAATATCATTAATATTTCAATTATTAATGAAATTATCCTTTAAATATTAAAAGTTATATTTTATAACTTAAAATATTTTTAAATACCTTATTTTCACTTAAAATGATTTTTATAATATTGAAATCATTTTTAAACTAAATTATTTAATATAATCATTAAATAAATTTAATATCATTAATATTAATTAATTAATGAAATTCATCACAAAATATTAAAAGTCATGGAAAATAACTCAAAATATTTTCTTATACCATAATATAATTTTTTATGATTTTTCATGAATTAAAACTATTTTTAAATAATTTATTTAATATTATAATTAAATAAATAAATACCTTTTATATTCCAAAAATAATAAATATTTTTGAAATATACTCAAAATAATTAAAAACTATTTTTCGGACTTTAAAATAATTTTTCAGAACTTATTTGGTATTTTTAATAATTAAAATCTAATTTTTCTAATTTTTAAATTAATTTCTGGAAAATAAAATAAATAAACCGTCGCTAAAGGCTATAGCGACAGACAACCGTCGCTATAGGCGTTCTTCATCTCAAGAACACTGTCAGAGACAGTTCAAGGGGGGCTACTTTGACCATTAATAACCTTTTGGTCTTAATGAATCTGGGAAAAATATGAATTGGGTCTTGTAGAGGAATTACCAGACTACAATTACCAACAATCATAACGTTTAAACAACATAAGATCTGGGAGAAATCGAGCCTCAAAGTAGCTGTCAGAGTTGTTCTTCGTGAAGAACAGTTCGTGATGCCTACTTTGGACCTCTATATCTTGATGATCGTGTAACATTTATGTGATCTATCAATTCCAGTGTGTAAAACACATGTAGTACTACAACCACAAACCTTAACATCATCATAATAACAACAGATCAAACTAGAAAGCTCTGGTCAAAGTGCAACACGGAAATCTGTCACGAATTTTCAGGGTTCGCAATTTTCACAGTTTCGGTCAACCATGTTTGACCGATTATATCTCCTAATCTACAACAGATCTCGACTTGATTCCATTTGAATATTAAAGATCATATATCAGGCTACATGTTACAAGTTTTAAACATCAAAAATCATGATCGATAAAGGATCTATGGTCCCTGACATTTGACTGTCAGACCACAGATTCAGTTTTTCCAACTTGCTTAAATCTTTGATTTTGAGCACTTTGATGTTATGGGTCTGTGTTTTTACAACCCAGAACATTAATAGACTACTTATTACACAACTTTAAACAATCAATTTCACCAATTAACATCGAATCGAAGGATTTCTAGAATTTAGGATTTCCTACCTTTTCAAGCTTGATTTTTGATTTCTGGCTTCTTGATGTTTCTGATTTGTTGTTTGTGATTGCTGCTCTTTGATTATAAGCTTATGGGTAAGATGAATTCGTTGGTTAGAACTTGAGAGAGTGTGGTTTGAGAGTTTGTAAAATATTAGAGTGTGATTTCATTATTTCCTTTCAATCTCTATATATAGACCCTTAGATTGCCTTGGATGCTGGTATGGCTGGAAATTATAGAGCTCAAAGGATAATAATAGATTGGTTGGCCGGATTTGGGGTTATTGGTAACACAATAATGCACAATTAATGCACTAAGATGGACAAAAAGGGTAAAATGGTCATTTCCCCTCTCTTTAATCTATATAAAAATATATTAGATACATTGGATGCTACACTTGATTGATTTCCATTGATTTCTAGCTGATAAGAGGGTGGGGTAGTGATGTTGGCCATTAATTATGCAAGATTCTAGCAACAATGTAACTAATAATACACTAAAATGGACAAAAGGGTATTTTGGTAATTTCCCCTATAATTTCATGGGCATTTTTGTACATAGGAATTAAATGTAATATTTAATCACTAGATGGTAATTTTATCATTTACCAATTACTTTCTATCTTTGGTAAATTAAAACACTTGTACATTAACATCGTAATTAAACCCGGTAATTTAAAATTAGGGTTTTCGATTAAAAAATTAGGGTTTTCTAATTAGGGTTTCTTAACGCCATCAATTAGGGTTTCTAATTAACCATTAGGGTTCTCTAAATATCTGTGTATGTTACTAACACAGTCATTACAGTTTCTAATGTCAACCGATTAGGGTTGCAATAATTAGGGTTTGTCCTAATTATCGACGTAAAAACAATAATTAGGGTTTTCTTCTAATTACCGACATTCTTATACACAATAACCTTCATATACACAGTCACTACTCAGTCATATCTCATAACTGAGTTTAATAATTAGGGTTTCACAGCACGGTAGTATGCTATGACCTAATTGACCGTCATTGCACAGTATTATCTGTCCGCACATACACAGTACATATTTATAGTACTGTAATATTATTATAACAATAATATAATATTATTATTCTCATCTCTTGATCACAATCCCAATCCAGGGTTTTGGATCTCATATCTGACTTCTCTTTCGCATATCAAGTTAAAATACTTGATTTAAATATTCTGAACAATTCATATAATAAAATATTTATTATATAAATTCTAATTGTCACTTCATATATTATTTCCAATCATGCTTTCATGAAAATAATTAATAAAAACATTTCGGCTTACATAAATTAATTACCATAACAATATAATTTGTGGTAATTGATTATTCCAAAATTATTTCTAATTTTCAAGTAATAAATATATTCGCATTTATCGTTCACATCACTTGACACTTATTCTCGTCATTAAATAAAAAAAATTTATAAGCAAAATTTCTTATTTATTTTATATAGGAAATCTAGGGTTATTACATTAATTATCGATAAAACTTTCTCAATACAACTCCCTGCTCTAGTTGATACTGGTGCAGATTTGAATTAAAACTGAAGGAGAGATTACTCATATGATTGAGGGATCTCAGCCTATTGCTTTGATTTATCAGATTTATTATAAGACAATGAAGTCAAATTTAAACGTTCATGCTCTTAATAAAAGTCTGAAAGATCAAACAGTCTTAATTCAAAGTTCGACTAGTGATGTTAATATCCAGATCCCAAGAACAATTCTTTGGAAGGATATTACCTTACCTAGTCAATGGACTTTACCAAATGAATTACCACCACAGCCGGTAGTAAACAATTTATTGAACATTGAAAATATTCAGCAGTTTTCTGATGGAACCGTTAAAATTAGTTTTGAACGTACTAAAACACCAGTAATTGTCGAAGACATTTCCAGTACTTCAGCCCCTTCTGTCATACACACTAGAAGAGATACTGAAGTTCTTAGTAATCCTTTGGTTAGAGATATTAAACTTAAAGGTATCCTTAACCAAGGACAAGTTAATCATCCCTGTTATACTCAGAATGATACTGTTGAAGATGAAGATTCTTCTTCCCAGGCATCTTCTGTTTACCCTACACAATCTGATTTTAATGCCCCAGTTCATAATCAATTAAGAGTCATTAAAAAAGATTTCCTGTTAGATTGGGATAACTTGGTTATGAGAGGACGGAAGGACGGAAGGACGGAAGGACGGAAGGAGAGGGATGAGAGAGAACAAGTGCGCATACACAATTAAATTACTAAATAAAAACAGTTTTATTTATGATAACTTTAATATTTACAAATACAGAAGATTACAAGTGACTTACAATTTACTAAGATAAGAACATTAGATGAAGGGGGGTTAAGTAGGCTAAACAGCGGTTGAGGTTAAAGATTCGTCAGAGAAGGAACTCTGAGTCTTTTAAAATCTGCCTAACCAAATGAATTCAATTTCCTTTTATAGAACAAGGAAACGAACTGATACAATGTTACTATTACAATAACTGGGGTAAAGTAAAAGTAAGAAACATTTTACTAAAGTAAAAGTACAGGTAAAAACATTTTACTAAAGTAAAAGGAAAAGAATCTGCTTTCGGTAGAAAAGCAGACGTCTGCTTTTGACTAATGCGGCCGTGGGGCTTGATGTCTGACTGATTGCTGCTTTCGGTGGAAAAGCAGAAGATGCTGCTGACTATGCTATCGAGGCAGGTGACTGCGGCTGCCGGAGCAGGTGCTAGCTGACTGAACAGGTGACTGAGGCTGCCGGAGCAGGTGACTGTGCCATATCCGCACTTTGATTGATTATTACTGGACTCAAGAAAACGGATCTTGAGCATCCTGAAGAGCAATTATGCCATAAGGATCACAATCATCTTCATCTCCAAGGTCTTGACTAGAGTTATCTCCTCTGGACTGAGAAGAAGCTTTATCTGACTCTTCGTGTAACTGGTCAAGTCTTGAATGAATAGCATCTGCAAGACGCCTTAACTCAGAAGGGGAGTAATCAGAAACATTAGTGACTTTATTGGAATCTGGGGGAGCAACTGATTTTCCTGTGGATTTATCAGTTGTTTTTGATTTACTAGCAGTACTGGAGGAAGCAACGGCAGGGGTCGCTGTTACTGAAGGAGTAGTAACTGGAGGAGTTAATAAAGGAGTTGACGGGAATTCTTTCTGAACTTGGCCAACTATTCTATCAACACCAAACTTATCCCACCATTTAATGGAAAAACGGCGAGAGACCTGAGAAATGGGAGAAAGGAAAGTCTGAGCCGTCCGAATTCCAATGGACGACGGAGGATGAAAAACGGTGACTTCTTGGGTAGCTGTAAGTACATATTGCCATTTCAAAATCCAAGGGATTTTGTATTTACTACAAAATATAAGGAAGACAGGAATTTCCTCATATTTGGAATGATAATTACTATGATGACAATAATGTTCTAACTGGGCAAGGAGGGGTTTGGGGAAAATGTCGTGGCACAAACCATACCTTGTCCACCAAAGGATGAACCATTTGGGGAATTGACTCTTGAATTTGTGGTCAAACTGAAAAAACCACGAATGACTATGATCTTCATTTTGATGAAGCATAATTTTATGCCAAGCCTCAATATAATCATAATAGCAATAGGTGCTAGTGTGATTAGAAAGTGGCTTGAGATCAGAAGGATGATTACCCCAATCGAACAGATTGAGAACTTGCTTAAAATACAACGAATGATAAAGGAGCTTAGATTTATCATCATTGGCATTGATTGGTTTAATGAATACTGACTCTGTTTCAATAAGGATATCCCTATAATATACAAGAGATTTATAGGGAGCGAGAGGAAGGAAATGCCATCCAGTAGGAAAATACTGGGCAACCAGTTGAATAGGATCATTCTTGGGTTTCATGACTAACTCGACTTGAAATAAGTGCTGATCATAAATCTGACGATAATCAGACACTGGATGACTAGGTTTTGATGAGGTAGCTGGGGTTTGACTGGCGTAAATATCAAATGGTTTTGGCTGACTAGCAAGAACTGAGGAGTAGGGCTTGGGAACTGTTCCAAGCACCTGAAATTTATTATGTGTTTGTGTGACTGGGTGAGGAACAACAGTTCCTTTTGGTTGATTAACTGGACCGGCGGAGCGGCCATGACCACGAGAAGAAGAACCTCCTCGAATACTCATTTTGCTGTGACTGTACCTGTGTTAATAAATTCACGAGTGAGAAAATCTGGAACTGAGTTGTTACTACCTTTAATATATTCAATATCAAACTCAAAAATACTTAAAATTGCTTGCCATCTAGCGAATGAATGCTTAGAGGCGACGTTTTCAACGTCCTTTTCAAGAATAAATTTTGCCGATTTACAATCTATCCTAACTAAGAATTTTTGATTCAATAAATCTCTCTGAAATTTTTTAATGCATAAAACTAGAGATAAAATCTCTTTTTTAATTGTACTGTATTTTAACTGTGTAGGGTTCCATGCGCCAGAATGGAAACGAACAATTTGTTCATCAGAAGTAGGAGTTAGCTTTTGCTTGAGTATGCCACCGAATCCTATGTCAGAGGCATCAGTTTCAACTATTTTGAATGCTGAATCATTGGAGATGCCAAGACAGGGCAAAACCTTAACATATTTTTTAACTTGTTGGACGACAGAAGTGTGAATGTCAGTCCATGGAGGTGGATTACTTTGTAAGCGCTGAAAGAGAGGCTTACAAATCTTCCTGAGGTCCTTGTAAAACTGGCCGATATAATTGAGCGAGCCAAGAAACCTCTGTAGCTGAGTTTTGTCGGTAATCTTATCTGGGAACCGGTCGACGAATTGAATAGCTCTGTCAATTGGCCGCGTGAGTCCATGATAGAGGATTAGACCAAGAAACCTGACTTTAGTCAGAAACAGACTACACTTGGAAGGGGAAAGAACAAGACCATTGGTTTTAACCGTTTTGAAGAATGAATTCAAATGTTTAATATGTTCTTCAATAGTCTTGGAGAATACAAGAATATCATCTATATAAACAATGATAAAATGACTGAAAGGATTCAAAATATTATTAAGAATATTCTGAAATTCACTGGGTGCATTTTTAAGTCCAAATGACTGAACATTCCATTCGTAATGTCCGAATGGAGTGGTGAATGCAGTTTTGTACCTATCCTCTGGGTGAATACCAACTTGCCAAAATCCAGACTTAAGGTCGAATTTACTAAAAATGGTAGAGACACTTAACCTACCAAGGAGATCATCCTTGTTTGGCAAAGGGTACCTAATCCACTCTAAAACTTTGTTTAATGGCTTATAATTAATGACTAATCGAGGGACACCTCGCTCTTTCTCAGCTTCATTATTAACGTAGAAGGCTGGACAAGACCATGGTGACTTACTATGTCTAATTAAACCCTTACTGAGGAGGTCATTAATCTCTTTTTTACATAACTCCATCTGTTCATGACTCATTTGAATAGGCCTAGCTTTAGTGGGAATTAAATGTTCTTTAAATTCTTTAGCATAGGGTAACCTAACTATGTGTTTCTTCCTATGCCAAAAAGCATTAGGAGAATCAGAACATAAATTGTTTATTAAATAATCTTTTAATTCTTTTATTTTTTCTTGAACTCTGCTGCTTTTAAGTTGTTCTTCAACTTGTTGATACTTAATTTCTTCTTTAAGGAAATTCAAGTGAGTAACTTTAGAATTTAACAGATTCAACGATTTAGAAATTGATTCGTCTTGAATAAACTTTAAATCTCTTTCTTTCGGTTTAATTAAGAATTTAAATGTAATTTTCTTACCTAAATGCTCACAGCTTAATCCTTTATTACTAGTAGTGAATGGATAAAGTAAATATATAAATGGTAGACCTAAAATGATTTTGTCAGTAAGATTGCGAACTAAGACGAATGAAGTCTTAAAACACATGTTGTCTTGACAAATATGAACTTTAGATAATTTGTATTTTATTTCCATTTGACTACCGTTGGCAGAATTTAGTTTTTCACTAGTTTTCTTATAATACTTAGTGGGGATAATGCATTCTTGAATACAATTCAAATCTGCACCAGTATCAACTAGAGCAGGGAGTTGTATTGAGAAAGTTTTATCGATAATTAAATTAATAGATATATACCATTTTTGAATAGTAATATCTTTAATTCTTTTTAGTGAGAGACCTTGAATAAAAAGATCAGGGTCTTTAGTGCCAGATGATTCTGGTTCATCGTGACTTTCATCACTAGAAGAAGAATCATGAACTTGAAGATCTGATACCATGAGAGGGCGGAAGAACGGAAGGAGAGGGATGAGAGAGAACAAGTGCGCATACACAATTAAATTACTAAATAAAAACAGTTTTATTTATGATAACTTGAATATTTACAAATACAGAAGATTACAAGTGACTTACAATTTACTAAGATAAGAACATTAGATGAAGGGGGGTTAAGTAGGCTAAACAGCGGTTGAGGTTAAAGATTCGTCAGAGAAGGAACTCTGAGTCTTTCAAAATCTGCCTAACCAAATGAATTCAATTTCCTTTTATAGAACAAGGAAACGAACTGATACAATGTTACTATTACAATAACTGGGGTAAAGTAAAAGTAAGAAACATTTTACTAAAGTAAAAGTACAGGTAAAAACATTTTACTAAAGTAAAAGGAAAAGAATCTGCATTCGGTAGAAAAGCAGACGTCGGCTTTTGACTAATGCGGCCGTGGGGGCCTGATGTCTGACTGATTGCTGCTTTCGGTGGAAAAGCAGAAGATGCTGGTGACTATGCTATCGAGGCAGGTGACTGCGGCTGCTGGAGCAGGTGCTAGCTGACTGAACAGGTGACTGAGGCTGCCGGAGCAGGTGACTGTGCCATATCCGCACTTTGATTGATTATTACTGGACTCAAGAAAACGGATCTTGAGCATCCTGAAGAGCAATTGTGCCATAAGGATCACAATCATCTTCATCTCCAAGGTCTTGACTAGAGTTATCTCCTCTGGACTGAGAAGAAGCTTTATCTGACTCTTCATGTAACTGGTCAAGTCTTGAATGAATAGCATCTGCAAGACACCTTAACTCAGAAGGGGATTAATCAGAAACATTAGTGACTTTATTGGAATCTGGGGGAGCAGCTGATTTTCCTGTGGATTTATCAGTTGTTTTTGATTTACTAGCAGTACTGGAGGAAGCAACGACAGGGGCCGCTGTTACTGAAGGAGTAGTAACTGGAGGAGATAATAAAGGAGTTGGCGGGAATTCTTTCTGAACTTGGCCAACTATTCTATCAACACCAAACTTATCCGACCATTTAATGGAAAAACGGCGAGAGACCTGAGAAATGGGAGAAAGGAAAGTCTGAGCCGTCCAAATTCCAATGGACGACGGAGGATGAAAAACGGTGACTTCTTGGGTAGCTGTAAGTACATATTGCCATTTCAAAATCCAAGGGATTTTGTATTTACTACAAAATATAAGGAAGACAGGAATTTCCTCATATTTGGAATGATAATTACTATGATGACAAAAATGTTCTAACTGGGCAAGGAGGGGTTTGGGGAAAATGTCGTGGCACAAACCATACCTTGTCCACCAAAGGATGAACCATTTGGGGAATTGACTCTTGAATTTGTGGTCAAACTGAAAAAACCACGAATGACTATGATCTTCATTTTGATGAAGCATAATTTTATGCCAAGCCTCAATATAATCATAATAACAATAGGAGCTAGTGTGATTAGAAAGTGGCTTGAGATCAGAAGGATGACTACCCCAATCGGACAGATTGAGAACTTGGTTAATATACAACGAATGATAAAGGAGCTTAGATTTATCATCATTGGCATTGATTGGTTTAATGAATACTGACTCTGTTTCAATAAGGATATCCCTATAATATACAAGAGATTTATAGGGAGCGAGAGGAAGGAAAAGCCATCCAGTAGGAAAATACTGGGCAGCCAGTTGAATAGAATCATTCTTGGGTTTCATGACTAACTCGACATGAAATAAGTGATGATCATAAATCTGACGATAATCAGACACTGGATGACTAGGTTTTGATGAGGTAGCTGGGGTTTGATTGGCGTAATTATCAAATGGTTTTGGCTGACTAGCAAGAACTGAGGAGTAGGGCTTGGGAACTGTTCCAAGCACCTGAAATTTATTATGTGTTTGTGTGACTGGGTGAGGAACAACAGTTCCTTTTGGTTGATTAACTGGACCAGCGGAGCGGCCATGACCACGAGAAGAAGAACCTCCTCGAATACTCATTTTGCTGTGACTGTACCTGTGTTAATAAATTCACGAGTGAGAAAATCTGGAACTGAGTTGTTACTACCTTTAATATATTCAATATCAAACTCAAAAATACTTAAAATTGCTTGCCAACTAGCGAATCAATGCTTAGAGGCGACGTTTTCAACGTCCTTTTCAAGAATAAATTTTGCCGATTTACAATTTATCCTAACTAAGAATTTTTGATTCAATAAATCTCTCTGAAATTTTTTAATGCATAAAACTAGAGATAAAATCTCTTTTTTAATTGTACTGTATTTTAACTGTGTAGGGTTCCATGCGCCAGAATGGAAACGAACAATTTGTTCATCAGAAGTAGGAGTTAGCTTTTGCTTGAGTATGCCACCGAATCCTATGTCAGAGGCATCAGTTTCAACTCTTTTGAATGCTGAATCATTGGAGATGCCAAGGCAGGGCAAAACCTTAACATATTTTTTAACTTGTTGGACGACAGAAGTGTGAATGTCAGTCCATGGAGGTGGATTACTTTGTAAGCGCTGAAAGAGAGGCTTACAAATCTTCCTGAGGTCCTTGTAAAACTGGCCGATATATTTGAGCGAGCCAAGAAACCTCTGTAGCTGAGTTTTGTCGGTAATCTTATCTGGGAACCGGTCGGCGAATTGAATAGCTCTGTCAATTGGCCGCGTGAGTCCATGATAGAGGATTAGACCAAGAAACCTGACTTTAGTCAGAAACAGACTACACTTGGAAGGGGAAAGAACAAGACCATTGATTTTAACCGTTTTGAAGAATGAATTCAAATGTTTAATATGTTCTTCAATAGTCTTGGAGAATACAAGAATATCATCTATATAAACAATGATAAAATGACTGAAAGGATTCAAAATATTATTAAGAATATTCTGAAATTCACTGGGTGCATTTTTAAGTCCAAATGACTGAACATTCCATTCGTAATGTCCGAATGTAGTGGTGAATGCAGTTTTGTACCTATCCTCTGGGTGAATACCAACTTGCCAAAATCCAGACTTAAGGTCGAATTTACTAAAAATGGTAGAGACACTTAACCTACCAAGGAGATCATCCTTGTTTGGCAAAGGATACCTAATCCACTCTAAAACTTTATTTAATGGCTTATAATTAATGACTAACCGAGGGACACCTCGCTCTTTCTCAGCTTCATTATTAACGTAGAAGGCTGGACAAGACCATGATGACTTACTATGTCTAATTAAACCCTTACTGAGGAGGTCATTAATCTCTTTTTTACATAACTCCATCTGTTCATGACTCATTTGAATAGGCCTAGCTTTAGTGGGAATTAAATGTTCTTTAAATTCTTTAGCATAGGGTAACCTGACTATGTGTTTCTTCCTATGCCAAAAAGCATTAGGAGAATCAGAACATAAATTGTTTATTAAATAATCTTTTAATTCTTTTATTTTTTCTTGAACTCTGCTGCTTTTAAGTTGTTCTTCAACTTGTTGATACTTAATTTCTTCTTTAAGGAAATTCAAGTGAGTAACTTTAGAATTTAACAGATTCAATGATTTAGAAATTGATTCTTCTTGAATAAATTTTAAATCTCTTTCTTTCGGTTTAATTAAGAATTTAAATGTAATTTTCTTACCTAAATGCTCACAGCTTAATCCTTTATTACTAGTAGTGAATGGATAAAGTAAATATATAAATGGTAGACCTAAAATGATTTTGTCAGTAAGATTGCGAACTAAGACGAATGAAGTCTTAAAACACATGTTGTCTTGACAAATATGAACTTTAGGTTATTTGTATTTTATTTCCATTTGACTACCGTTGGCTGAATTTAGTTTTTCACTAGTTTTCTTATAATACTTAGTGGGGATAATGCCTTCTTGAATACAATTCAAATCTGCACCAGTATCAACTAGAGCAGGGAGTTGTATTGAGAAAGTTTTATTGATAATTAAATTAATAGATATATACCATTTTTGAATAGTAATATCTTTAATTCTTTTTAGTGAGAGACCTTGAATAAAAAGATCAGGGTCTTTAGTGCCAGATGATTCTGGTTCATCGTGACTTTCATCACTAGAAGAAGAATCATGAACTTGAAGATCTGATTTTTTATCGTCAATCTCTTTCCTTAAATTAGAAATATCTAATTTTAAATTAGAAATCTCCTTTTTAAGTTTGTTAACCTCTTAATTTAATTCAGGGAGGGTAATCTCTTTAATTGGAGATTTAAATCTCTCAAGTGTTTTATTTAAACTAAAAATAGACTTTTCTTTGGCTCTAAGAACCTTATTAGTGACTTTTTTATCTTTAGTTAATAAATCTTTTAATTGTTTTAGATACTGAGTTTTTAATTCAGGATCTGTAATTTTACTGATTAGATCAACCAATAAAGAGCTTTCTTCTTCATCTTTTGTAAGTACATTAATTCTTTTACAACAATTTTTATTACAATTTTCTGTACATATAGTGACCTCATTTTCACTATTAGAGTCATTGTTTGACGTGTTGTTACTAGAAGATTCTGGGACATCAGAAGCTTCATCATAACTGCTACTACTCTCATTATCGATTCTCATTAATTCTAATAACTGTTCTGTATCTTCAGTTGAAATATTCAACTGAGCTAATTTTTGTTTAACTCTACATTCACTTTTGTAATGACCTTTCTGTCCACAATTGTGACAGACAATTTTACTTTTATCATATGTTTTTGATTTTTTATATGATTTTTTCTTTGATGGTTTAGGTTTATTATAATAATTATCTTGATTATTAGTCTTATTTTTGCTGTAATTACTCCTTTTCTTACGGCGTTTATGACTTTTATGTGATTCAATATGTTTATCTTTATGCCTGTGCTTTCTTCTAGAGGGAGCCACCGGCGGTAAACCATACTGTTCACAAAATGTTCCTAATTCATATTTAGCTTTATTTTTATCTTTTCTTGCTTGTTTAGCTAATTTAAAGTCAATACACATCTTTAATCCGATTTTTTGGATATGACTTATAATATCGCAATAGGTTAAATTATCATAGTCAATATATCCTAAATTTTTACTTAATTCTTCTCTAACTTTGTGAGCGAATAAAGACGGTAAACCATTAACGAATTTTTCTTTCCAAAATGGTTTATTACTGTCGTTTCTCATCATAACTCTGGAAGTAAATACATCTTTGTACCATCTAAAATCACTTAGAGTGGGACAAGTAAGATTGCTTAATTGATCATGGATTCTTTCTGTAATATTACTAGGGGTTCCAACAAAGTGTTTAATTATAGTAAATATTAAAGTGTTAACTCCATCAGGAAGACCCATACCAGCATCTTCATCAAAGATGGGATTGCCTTCTTTATCTCTTTGAATTGCATGAACTATGGAAATTCTTATGTCTTCTGTGAGGTGTTTCTCCCACCAAGACCTAAGAATGCCAGTAAATCCACTAGCTATCAATTCAACAATATCTGGTTGAGATAACGTGTTGAACTTAGTAATGTAATTGTTGGCAACCATAGACATATGATTAAGTTTATTAAGAATTTCTTGTTCACTAAAACCATCAATATTCCATTCATAAATTTTATTAGAGGATACTGAAAATTGTTTATCTAAATTTCTCTCTTCGAATTGTAAATCCGGAGGAGTTGGTCTAGAATACCAGTTTCTAGTAATACTTGTATTATTAACAGTTAATTTATTTAGTTGTTCATTTAGGTTAGAAATAGATGAGTTTTCTGAAGAACTTGCGTTATCATCAGATTCTACTTGATCAATAACGGCGATAGTTCCACTTGGTCCGGGTTCTGTTTTAAGTTTTTTAAATAGTTTTTCAATGGATAATTGGAATATCCCTAAGATATCTCTAAAAGAAATTTATCAGTCAACTTTTTCAGATAAATTTAAAACTGACTATAATGTCAAAACCGTTGAAAGAGTTTATGAAATTAATAAAGAATACGAAAATTGTAGTCTTTTATCACTAGAAGTTATTAAAAAAACACAGAAAAAAGGGTTATAATTTTATTCACATAGGTTTAGTTCAAGTTGCAGTCAAACCTCTCAACCGTAAAGGAATTAATTCATCTATCTACCTCTGTCTAAGAGATGCCAGATTTTTTAATTATTATCCTAGTATTATTGGTGCCATGGAAGAAAGTTTGCATAATGGACCTATCCATTTCAATTGCTTTTAATTTAATTATCGATAAAACTTTCTCAATACAACTCCCTGCTCTAGTTGATACTGGTGCAGATTTGAATTGTATTCAAGAAGGCATTATCCCTACATGAGAGGGCGGAAGGACGGAAAGAGAGGGATGAGAGAGAACAAGTGCGCATACACAATTAAATTACTAAATAAAAACAGTTTTATTTATGATAACTTGAATATTTACAAATACAGGAGATTATAAGTGACTTACAATCTACTAAGATAAGAACATTAGATGAAGGGGGGTTAAGTAGACTAAACAGCGGTTGAGGTTAAAGATTCGTCAGAGAAGGAACTCTGAGTCTTTCAAAATCTGCCTAACCAAATGAATTCAATTTCCTTTTATAGAACAAGGAAACGAACTGATACAATGTTACTATTACAATAACTGGGGTAAAGTAAAAGTAAGAAACATTTTACTAAAGTAAAAGTACAGGTTAAAACATTTTACTAAAGTAAAAGGAAAAGAATCTGCTTTCGGTAGAAAAGCAGACGTCTGCTTTTGACTAGTGCGGTCGTGGGGCCTGATGTCTGACTGATTGCTGCTTTCGGTGGAAAAGCAGAAGATGCTGCTGACTATGCTATCGAGGCAGGTGACTGCGGCTGCCGGAGCAGGTGCTAGCTGACTGAACAGGTGACTGAGGCTGCCGGAGCAGGTGACTGTGCCATATCCGCACTTTGATTGATTATTACTGGACTCAAGAAAACGGATCTTGAGCATCCTGAAGAGCAATTGTGCCATAAGGATCACAATCATCTTCATCTCCAAGGTCTTGACTAGAGTTATCTCCTCTGGACTGAGAAGAAGCTTTATCTGACTCTTCGTGTAACTGGTCAAGTCTTGAATGAATAGCATCTCCAAGACGCCTTAACTCAGAAGGGGAGTAATCAGAAACATTAGTGACTTTATTGGAATCTGGGTGAGCAACTGATTTTCCTGTGGATTTATCAGTTGTTTTTGATTTACTAGCAGTACTGAAGGAAGCAACGGCAGGGGCCGCTGTTACTGAAGGAGTAGTAACTGGAGGAGTTAATAAAGGAGTTGGCGGGAATTCTTTCTGAACTTGGCCAACTATTCTATCAACACCAAACTTATCCCACCATTTAATGGAAAAACGGCGAGAGACCTGAGAAATGGGAGAAAGGAAAGTCTGAGCCGTCCGAATTCCAATGGACGACGGAGGATGAAAAACGGTGACTTCTTGGGTAGCTGTAACTACATATTGCCATTTCAAAATCCAAGGGATTTTGTATTTTCTACAAAATATAAGGAAGACAGGAATTTCCTCATATTTGGAATGATAATTACTATGATGACAAAAATATTCTAACTGGGCAAGGAGGGGTTTGGGGAAAATGTCGTGGCACAAACCATATCTTGTCCACCAAAGGATGAACCATTTGGAGAATTGACTCTTGAATTTGTGGTCAAACTGAAAAAATCACGAATGACTATGATCTTCATTTTGATGAAGCATAATTTTATGCCAAGCCTCAATATAATCATAATAGCAATAGGAGCTAGTGTGATTAAAAAGTGGCTTGAGATCAGAAGGATGACTACCCCAATCAGACAGATTGAGAACTTGCTTAATATACAATGAATGATAAAGGAGCTTAGATTTATCATCATTGGCATAGATTAGTTTAATGAATACTGACTCTGTTTCAATAAGGATATCCCTATAATATACAAGAGATTTATAGGGAGCGAGAAGAAGGAAATGCCATCCAGTAGGAAAATACTGGGCAGCCAGTTGAATAGGATCATTCTTGGGTTTCATGACTAACTCGACATGAAATAAGTGCTGATCATAAATCTGACGATAATCAGACACTGGATGACTAGGTTTTGATGAGGTAACTGGGGTTTGACTGGCGTAAATATCAAATGGTTTTGGCTGACTAGCAAGAACTGAGGAGTAGGGCTTGGGAATTGTTCCAAGCACCTGAAATTTATTATGTGTTTGTGTGACTGGGTGAGGAACAACAGTTCCTTTTGGTTGATTAACTGGACCGGCGGAGCGGCCATGACCACGAGAAGAAGAACCTCCTCGAATACTCATTTTTCTGTGACTGTACCTGTGTTAATAAATTCACGAGTGAGAAAATCTGGAACTGAGTTGTTACTACCTTTAATATATTCAATATCAAACTCAAAAATACTTAAAATGGTTGCCATCTAGCGAATGAATGCTTAGAGGCGACGTTTTCAACGTCCTTTTCAAGAATAAATTTTGCCGATTTACAATCTATCCTAACTAAGAATTTTTGATTCAATAAATCTCTCTGAAATTTTTTAATGCATAAAACTAGAGATAAATCCTCTTTTTTAATTGTACTGTATTTTAACTGTGTAGGGTTCCATGCGCCAGAATGGAAACGAACAATTTGTTCATCAGAAGTAGGAGTTAGCTTTTGCTTGAGTATGCCACCGAATCCTATGTCAGAGGCATCAGTTTCAACTATTTTTAATGCTGAATCATTGGAGATGCCAAGGCAGGGCAAAACCTTAACATATTTTTTAACTTGTTGGACGACAGAAGTGTGAATGTCAGTCCATGGAGGTGGATTACTTTGTAAGCGCTAAAAGAGAGGCTTACAAATCTTCCTGAGGTCCTTGTAAAACTGGCCGATATAATTGAGCGAAACAAGAAACCTCTGTGGCTGAGTTTTGTCGGTAATCTTATCTGGGAACCGGTCGGCGAATTGAATAGCTCTGTCAATTGGCCGCGTGAGTCCATGATAGAGGATTAGACCGAGAAACCTGACTTTAGTCAGAAACAGACTACACTTGGAAGTGGAAAGAACAAGACCATTGGTTTTAACCGTTTTGATGAATGAATTCAAATGTTTAATATGTTCTTCAATAGTCTTGGAGAATACAAGAATATCATCTATATAAACAATGATAAAATGACTGAAAGGATTCAAAATATTATTAAGAATATTCTGAAATTCACTGGGTGCATTTTTAAGTCCAAATGACTGAACATTCCATTCGTAATGTCCGAATGGAGTGGTGAATGCAGTTTTGTACCTATCCTCTGGGTGAATACCAACTTGCCAAAATCCAGACTTAAGGTCGAATTTACTAAAAATGGTAGAGACACTTAACCTACCAAGGAGATCATCCTTGTTTGGCAAAGGGTACCTAATCCACTCTAAATCTTTGTTTAATAGCTTATAATTAATGACTAACCGAGGGACACCTCGCTCTTTCTCAGCTTCATTATTAACGTAGAAGGCTGGACAAGACCATGGTGACTTACTATGTCTAATTAAACCCTTACTGAGGAGGTCATTAATCTCTTTTTTACATAACTCCATCTGTTCATGACTCATTTGAATAGGCCTAGCTTTAGTGGGAATTAAATGTTCTTTAAATTCTTTAGCATAGGGTAACCTGACTATGTGTTTCTTCCTATGCCAAAAAGCATTAGGAGAATCAGAACATAAATTATTTATTAAATAATCTTTTAATTCTTTTATTTTTTCTTGAACTCTGCTGCTTTTAAGTTGTTCTTCAACTTGTTGATACTTAATTTCTTCTTTAAGGAAATTCAAGTGAGTAACTTTAGAATTTAACAGATTCAATGATTTAGAAATTGATTCTTCTTGAATAAATTTTAAATCTCTTTCTTTCGGTTTAATTAAGAATTTAAATGTAATTTTCTTACCTAAATGCTCACAGCTTAATCCTTTATTACTAGTAGTGAATGGATAAAGTAAATATATAAATGGTAGACCTAAAATGATTTTGTCAGTAAGATTGCGAACTAAGACGAATGAAGTCTTAAAACACATGCTATCTTGACAAATATGAACTTTAGGTAATTTGTATTTTATTTCCATTTGACTACCGTTGGCTGAATTTAGTTTTTCACTAGTTTTCTTATAATACTTAGTGGGGATAATGCCTTCTTGAATACAATTCAAATCTGCACCACTATCAACTAGAGCAGGGAGTTGTATTGAGAAAGTTTTATCGATAATTAAATTAATAGATATATACCATTTTTGAATAGTAATATCTTTAATTCTTTTTAGTGAGAGACCTTGAATAAAAAGATCAGGGTCTTTAGTGCCAGATGATTCTGGTTCATCGTGACTTTCATCACTAGAAGAAGAATCATGAACTTGAAGATCTGATTTTTTATCGTCAATCTCTTTCCTTAAATTAGAAATATCTAATTTTAAATTAGAAATCTCCTTTTTAACTTTGTTAACATCTTGATTTAATTCAGGGAGGGTAATCTCTTTAATTGGAGATTTAAATCTCTCAAGTGTTTTATTTAAACTAAAAATAGGCTTTTCTTTGGCTCTAAGAACCTTATCAGTGACTTTTTTATCTTTAGTTAATAAATCTTTTAATTGTTTTAGATACTGAGTTTTTAATTCAGGATCTGTAATTTTACTGATTAGATCAACCAATAAAGAGCTTTCTTCTTCATCTTTTGTAAGTACATTAATTTTTTTTCAACAATTTTTATTACAATTTTCTGTACATATAGTGACCTCATTTTCACTATTAGAGTCATTGTTTGACGTGTTGTTACTAGAAGATTCTGGGACATCAGAAGCTTCATCATAACTGCTACTACTCTCATTATCGATTCTCATTAATTCTAATAACTGTTCTGTATCTTCAGTTGAAATATTCAACTGAGCTAATTTTTGTTTAACTCTACATTCACTTTTGTAATGACCTTTTTGTCCGCAATTGTGACAGACAATTTTACTTTTATCATATGTTTTTGATTTTTTATATGATTTTTTCTTTGATGATTTAGGTTTATTATAATAATTATCTTGATTATTAGTCTTATTTTTGCTGTAATTACTCCTTTTCTTACGGCGTTTATGACTTTTATGTGATTCAATATGTTTATCTTTATGCCTGTGCTTTCTTCTAGAGGGAGCCACCGGTGGTTTGATCTTTCGGACTTTTATTAAGAGCATGAACGTTTAAATTTGACTTCATTGTCTCACTAGAAGAGATATTGAAGTCCTTAGTAATCCTTTGGTTAGAGATATGGATTTACTGGCATTCTTAGGTCTTGGTGGGAGAAACACCTCAAGTTAAATGTTTTTAACTTAGTTAAATGTTTCTTACTTTTACCAATGTAAAAGTAAATGTAAAATGTTTCTTACGTTTTACTTTTACTTAAGTAAATTACTTTTACTTTAGTTAATGTAATAGTGAATCCTGCGTGATTCAATAGTAATTTACTTTTCAGTTTTCTATTTAAAGAAACTCAAGTGTTAGAGTTTCTTTAGGCTTAATTCAATGTAAAGCCTTCGAGCTTCTCTCTCTAGAAAGCTCTTCCGAGGTTCGCTCTCCCTTCTCTCTAGAGTTAGCCGGAGACGAAGCTTCCAGCTTCGATCTTCTTAGTTAGAAGATGAAGACGAAGTCCTTCAATACTTCGTTCTTCCCTCTCAAACATTTAGATCTAGGATATACTGTAATCCCTTCCCTAAATGTTTATAAATAAAAAGAAAGAGTGTAGTCCTATTCCTAATAGATTGACTCCAAAATAGCATATCCAAATTATAAGAAAGCCTATAGACGCCACAATTGCGGAATTTGCACCCCGTAATTTTATATTGGTTCGAGTGTGTAAATAAATCGCAAATACGATCCAAGTAATAAATGCCCAAGTTTCCTTTGGGTCCCAATTCCAATATGATCCCCATGCACTTTACCGATTCACCGGTCATCTTCTTAATCTTTTCTTTTCTGTTTAAGTTTTTCTTTTAAAAACTTAATCGCCGCTGTTATATGGTATCAAAGCCACACGGTTGGTTCTTGATGCTATCGGTGGTTTTCGGTTATAAACAGTTTGATTTGTGGACTTAAATTTTTTTCAAACTTTTATTTTTCTTGCTCTGCTTATACAAGTCCCGACCTTCGCCGTAAAACACCCAAGATCGCCATAAGTCCCGAATAGTGCCTATTTGTAAGTCTCCAGGGTGGGAGCAGTGAATGGCCAAAGGGAATCCTTAGATCTACGGGTATGAGTTTAAGGCAAGTAAGGCTTTCTAAGTAGACCTTCAAGAAAAAGAATTTTTGTCAAAATAGTTAACAAATTTGAGTCTTCTGTTTAGATCGATTTCGCTGATAGATCAGGACCAATCGAGTGATCCTTTGTTTCAGATTTCAGTCTGATTTGTTTTTTAAACAAAAAATCTTTTACAAAACTTAAAAAGTTTTTGAAGACCTGACCAATTTTTCGGTGAATTTTTTTTTTCTCCTCCTTCTTTTTGTAAACTTAATTTTTGGGGGTGAAAGGGGTTAACTTACTGGATATTCTTTTTGAGGCCGAAGAGTATGGGGATGGTCACTCGTCGGAGAAGACGATGAACAGCACCACCGGCACCGAAGGAGACGGACCAAGTAAACGAAGAAGACGCCAGAGGCATCTTCAAGTCACCGACAGGTGATGGCCCACGCCATCATCTCAGCTTTTGCTTTAATCAATAAAGCAAAAGTAATTTGTCTTTTACTTTAAGTAAAAATATAAAAGTAAAAGTAAAAGAATTTAATTTTTGCTTTTACCAAAGTAAAAGTAAATGTAAAATGTTTCTTACGTTTTACTTTTACTTAAGTAAATTACTTTTACTTCAGTTAATGTAATAGTGAATCCTGCATGATTCAATAGTAATTTACTTTTTAGTTTTCTATTTAAAGAAACTCAAGTGTTAGAGTTTCTTTAGGCTTAATTCAATGTAAAGCCTCAGAGCTTCTCTCTCTAGAAAGCTCTTCCGAGGTTCGCTCTCCCTTCTCTCTAGAGTTAGCCGGAGACGAAGCTTCCAGCTTCGATCTTCTTAGTTAGAAGATGAAGACGAAGTCCTTCAATACTTCGTTCTTCCCTCTCAAACATTTAGATCTAGGATATACTGTAATCCCTTCCCTAAATGTTTATAAATAAAAAGAAAGAGATTACTTTACCGATTCACCGGTCATCTTCTTAATCTTTTCTTTTCTGTTTAAGTTTTTCTTTTAAAAACTTAATCGCCGCTGTTATATGGTATCAAAGCCACACAGTTGGTTCTTGATGCTATCGGTGGTTTTCGGTTATAAACAGTTTGATTTGTGGACTTAAATGTTTTTTCAAACTTTTATTTTTCTTGCTCTGCTTATACAAGTCCCGACCTTCGCCGTAAAACACCCAAGATCGCCATAAGTCCCGAATAGTGCCTGTTTGTAAGTCTCCAGGGTGGGAACAGTGAATGGCCAAAGGGCATCCTTAGATCTACGGGTATGAGTTTAAGGCAAGTAAGGCTTTCTAAGTAGACCTTCAAGAAAAAGAATTTTTGTCAAAACAGTTAACAAATTTGAGTCTTCTGTTTAGATCGATTTCGCTGATAGATCAGGACCAATCGAGTGATCCTTTGTTTCAGATTTCAGTCTGATTTGTTTTTTAAACAAAAAATCTTTTACAAAACTTAAAAAGTTTTTGAAGACCTGACCAATTTTTCGGTGAATTTTTTTTTTCTCCTCCTTCTTTTTGTAAACTTAATTTTTGGGGGTGAAAGGGATTAACTTCCTGGATATTTTTTTTGAGGCCGAAGAGTATGGGATGGTCACTCGTCGGAGAAGACGATGAACAGTACCACCGGCACCGAAGGAGACGGACCAAGTAAACGAAGAAGACGCCAGAGGCATCTTCAAGTCACCGACAGGTGATGGCCCACGCCATCATCTCAGCTTTTGCTTTAATCAATAAAGCAAAAGTCTTTTGTCTTTTACTTTAAGTAAAAATGTAAAAGTAAAAGTAAAAGAATATAATTTTTGCTTTTACTCAAGTTAAATGATTTTAACTTAGTTAAATGTTTCTTACTTTTACCAATGTACAAGTAAATGTAAAATGTTTCTTACGTTTTACTTTTACTTAAGTAAATTACTTTTACTTCAGTTAATGTAATAGTGAATCCTGCGTGATTCAATAGTAATTTACTTTTCAGTTTTCTATTTAAAGAAACTCAAGTGTTAGAGTTTCTTTAGGCTTAATTCAATGTAAAGCCTCAGAGCTTCTCTCTCTAGAAAGCTCTTCCGAGGTTCGCTCTCCCTTCTCTCTAGAGTTAGCCGGAGACGAAGCTTCCAGCTTCGATCTTCTTAGTTAGAAGATGAAGACGAAGTCCTTCAATACTTCCTTCTTCCCTCTCAAATATTTAGATCTAGGATATACTGTAATCCCTTCCCTAAATATCCAGGAAGAGTATGGGGATGGTAACTTCCTGGATATTTAGGGAAGGGATTACAGTATATCCTAGATCTAAATGTTTGAGAGGGAAGAACGAAGTATTGAAGGACTTCGTCTTCATCTTCTAACTAAGAAGATCGAAGCTGAAAGCTTCGTCTCCGGCTAACTAGAGAGAAGGGAGAGGACCTCTGAAGAGCTTTCTAGAGAGAGAAGCTCTGAGGCTTTACATTGAATTAAGCCTAAACAACTCTAAACACTTCGAGTTGTTTAAATAGAAAACTGAAAAGTAAATTACTATTGATTCACGCAGGAATCACTATTACATTAACTGAAGTAAAAGTAATTTACTTAAGTAAAAGTAAAACGTAAGAAACATTTTACATTTACTTTTACATTGGGTAAAGTTAAAAACATTTAACTTAAGTAAAAGCAAAAGTTATTCTGGTGGAAATTCTTATGTCTTCTATGAGGTGCTTCTCCCACCAAGACCTAAGAATGCCAGTAAATCCACTAGCTATCAATTCAACAATATCTGGTTGAGATAACGTGTTGAACTTAGTAATGTAACTGTTGGCAACCATAGACATATGATTAAGTTTATTAAGAATTTCTTGTTCACTAAAACCATCAATATTCCATTCATAAATTTTATTAGAGGATACTGAAAACTGTTTATCTAAATTTCTCTCTTCGAATTGTAAATCCGGAGGAGTTGGTCTAGAATACCAGTTTCTAGTAATACTTGTATTATTAACAGTTAATTTATTTAGTTGTTCATTTAGGTTAGAAATAGATGAGTTGTCTGAAGAACTTGCGTTATCATCAGATTCTACTTTATCAATAACGGCGATAGTTCCACTTGGTCCGGGTTCTGTTTTAAGTTTTTTAAATAGTTTTTCAATGGATTGGACTAATTCATCATCTTTATTTGGTAAACTTAAATTATATCTGTTTTCTGGTAAATTAATGAGAGGTTGTTCAATTTTTGAATCAGGTTTTTTAATAATACCTTCTTCAAAATTTTCTTCTATTCTATCTAGCTGTTTTCCTTCTGTTGCTAGATATTGATTACTAAAGTTTAATTGTTCAATTATTTTTTTATCATTATTAGTTCCGTCTGGTATTTTGAAGGGACTAGCTATGACTGAAGTGTTTTTAACTGGAATTAGAACTGTTTCTAAAGGAGGATGACTGGCTGATATTTTGGATCTATCTTCTTTAATCCATTGAGTTTTACTAATAACATTTACATTTACTTTGATATTGTTCATACCAGTCGTAAAATGTAACATTAATTTCTTCATTTTTAATAAATCTTTTCCATCTATTTACTACCTTATCTCTTTCTTTTTCAGTTGGATGATTAGATCTGAAAAGATGTCTCTTTTCTTTATTAGATTTTGAATTAAAATCTTTAACCAAGTTATCCCAATCTAACAGGAAATCTTTTTTAATGACTCTTAATTGATTATGAACTGGGGCATTAAAATCAGATTGTGTAGGGTAAACAAAAGATGCCTGGGAAGAAGAATCTTCATCTTCAACAGTATCATTCTGAGTATAACAGGGATGACTAACTTGTCCTTAGTTAAGGATACCTTTAAGTTTAATATCTCTAACCAAAGGATTACTAAGAACTTCAGTATCTCTTCTAGTGTGGATGACAGAAGGGGCTGAAGTACTGGAAATGTCTTCGACAATTACTGGTGTTTTAGTACGTTCAAAACTAATTTTAACGGTTCCATCAGAAAACTGCTGAATATTTTCAATGTTCAATATGTTAGATTGGGATAACTTGGTTAAAGATTTTAATTCAAAATCTAATACTTTATTAGATTTTGAATTAAAATCTTTAACCAAGTTATCCCAATCTAACAGGAAATCTTTTTTAATGACTCTTAATTGATTATGAACTGGGGCATTAAAATCAGATTGTGTAGGGTAAACAGAAGATGCCTGGGAAGAAGAATCTTCATCTTTAACAGTATCATTCTGAGTATAACAGGGAAGAATCAATTTCTAAATCGTTGAATCTGTTAAATTCTAAAGTTACTCACTTGAATTTCCTTAAAGAAGAAATTAAGTATCAACAAGTTGAAGAACAACTTAAAAGCAGCAGAGTTCAAGAAAAAATAAAAGAATTAAAAGATTATTTAATAAACAATTTATGTTCTGATTCTCCTAATGCTTTTTGGCATAGGAAGAAACACATAGTCAGGTTACCCTATGCTAAAGAATTTAATGAGCATTTAATTCCCACTAAAGCTAGGCCTATTCAAATGAGTCATGAACAGATGGAGTTATGTAAAAAAGAGATTAATGACCTCCTCAGTAAGGGTTTAATTAGACATAGTAAGTCACTATGGTCTTGTTAACCTCTTGATTTAATTCAGGGAGGGTAATCTCTTTAATTGGAGATTTAAATCTCTCAAGTGTTTTATTTAAACTAAAAATAGGCTTTTCTTTGGCTCTAAGAACCTTATCAGTTACTTTTTTATCTTTAGTTAATAAAACTTTTAATTGTTTTAGATACTGAGTTTTTAATTCAAGATCTGTAATTTTACTGATTAGATCAACCAATAAAGAGCTTTCTTCTTCATCTTTTGTAAGTACATTAATTCTTTTACAACAATTTTTATTACAATTTTCTGCACATATAGTGACCTCATTTTCACTATTAGAGTCATTGTTTGACGTGTTGTTACTAGAAGATTCTGGGACATCAGAAGCTTCATCATAACTGCTACTACTCTCATTATCGATTCTCATTAATTCTAATAACTGTTCTGTATCTTCAGTTGAAATATTCAACTGAGCTAATTTTTGTTTAACTCTACATTCACTTTTGTAATGACCTTTCTGTCCACAATTGTGACAGACAATTTTACTTTTATCATATGTTTTTGATTTTTTATATGATTTTTTCTTTGATGATTTAGGTTTATTATAATAATTATCTTGATTATTAGTCTTATTTTTGCTGTAATTACTCCTTTTCTTACGGCGTTTATGACTTTTATGTGATTCAATATGTTTATCTTTATGCCTGTGCTTTCTTCTAAAAGGAGCCACCGGCGGTAAACCATACTGTTCACAAAATGTTCCTAATTCATATTTAGCTTTATTTTTATCTTTTCTTGCTTGTTTAGCTAATTTAAAGTCAATACACATCTTTAATCCGATTTTTTGGATATGACTTATAATATCGCCATAGGTTAAATTATCATAGTCAATATATCCTAAATTTTTACTTAATTCTTCTCTAACTTTGTGAGCGAATAAAGACGGTAAACCATTAACGAATTTTTCTTTCCAAAATGGTTTATTACTGTCGTTTCTCATCATAACTCTGGAAGTAAATACATCTTTGTACCATCTAAAATCACTTAGAGTGGGACAAGTAAGATTGCTTAATTGATCACGGATTCTTTCTGTAATATTACTAGGGGTTCCAACAAAGTGTTTAATTATAGTAAATATTAAAGTGTTAACTCCATCAGGAAGACCAATACCAGCATCTTTATCAAAGATGGGATTGCCTTCTTTATCTCTTTGAATTGCATGAACTATGGAAATTCTTATGTCTTCTGTGAGGTGTTTCTCCCACCAAGACCTAAGAATGCCAGTAAATCCACTAGCTATCAATTCAACAATATCTGGTTGAGATAACGTGTTGAACTTAGTAATGTAACTGTTGGCAACCATAGACATATGATTAAGTTTATTAAGAATTTCTTGTTCACTAAAACCATCAATATTCCATTCATAAATTTTATTAGAGGATACTGAAAACTGTTTATCTAAATTTCTCTCTTCGAATTGTAAATCCGAAGGAGTTGGTCTAGAATACCAGTTTCTAGTAATACTTGTATTATTAACAGTTAATTTATTTAGTTGTTCATTTAGGTTAGAAATAGATGAGTTGTCTGAAGAACTTGCGTTATCATCAGATTCTACTTGATCAATAACGGCGATAGTTCCACTTGGTCCGGGTTCTGTTTTAAGTTTTTTAAATAGTTTTTCAATGGATTGGACTAATTCATCATCTTTATTTGGTAAACTTAAATTATATCTATTTTCTGGTAAATTAATGAGAGGTTGTTCAATTTTTGAATCAGGTTTTTTAATAATACCTTCTTCAAATTTTTCTTCTATTCTATCTAGCTGTTTTCCTACTGTTTCTAGATATTGATTACTAAAGTTTAATTGTTCAATTATTTTTTTATCATTATTAGTTCCGTCTGGTATTTTGAAGGGACTAGCTATGACTGAAGTGTTTTTAACTGGAATTAGAACTGTTTCTAAAGGAGGATGACTAGCTGATATTTTGGATCTATCTTCTTTAATCCATTGAGTTTTACTAATAACATTTACATTTACTTTGATATTGTTCATACCAGTCGTAAAATGTAACATTAATTTCTTCATTTTTAATAAATCTTTTCTATATATTTACTACCTTATCTCTTTCTTTTTCAGTTGGATGATTAGATCTGAAAAGATGTCTCTTTTCTTTATTAGATTTTGAATTAAAATCTTTAACCAAGTTATCCCAATCTAATAGGAAATCTTTTTTAATGACTCTTAATTGATTATGAACTGGGGCATTAAAATCAGATTGTGTAGGGTAAACAGAAGATGCCTGGGAAGAAGAATCTTATCCGCACTTTGATTGATTATTATTGTACTCAAGAAAACGGATCTTGAGCATCCTGAAGAGCAATTCTCTAGATGGCAAGCAATATCTGGTTGAGATAACTTAAAGAGCTTTCTTCTTCACCATGAGAGGGCGGAAGGACGGAAGGAGAGGGATGAGAGAGAACAAGTGCGCATACACAATTAAATTACTAAATAAAAACAGTTTTATTTATGATAACTTGAATATTTACAAATACAGGAGATTACAAGTGACTTACAATTTACTAAGATAAGAACATTAGATGAAGGGGGGTTAAGTAGGCTAAACAGCGGTTGAGGTTAAAGATTCGTCAGAGAAGGAACTCTGAGTCTTTCAAAATCTGCCTAACCAAATGAATTCAATTTCCTTTTATAGAACAAGGAAACGAACTGATACAATGTTACTATTACAATAACTGGGGTAAAGTAAAAGTAAGAAACATTTTACTAAAGTAAAAGTACAGGTAAAAACATTTTACTAAAGTAAAAGGAAAAGAATCTGCTTTCGGTAGAAAAGCAGACGTCTGCTTTTGACTAATGCGGCCGTGGGGCCTGATGTCTGACTGATTGCTGCTTTCGGTGGAAAAGCAGAAGATGCTGTTGACTATGCTATCGAGGCAGGTGACTGCGGCTGCCGGAGCAGGTGCTAGCTGACTGAACAGGTGACTGAAGCTGCCAGAGTAGGTGACTGTGCCATATAACAGCGGCGATTAAGTTTTTAAAAGAAAACTTTTACAGAAAAGAAAAGATTAAGAAGACGACCAGTGAATCGGTAAAGTAATCTCTTTCTTTTTATTTATAAACATTTAGGGAAGGGATTACAGTATATCCTAGATCTAAATGTTTGAGAGGGAAGAACGAAGTATTGAAGGACTTCGTCTTCATCTTCTAACTAAGAAGATAGAAGCTGAAAGCTTCGTCTCCGGCTAACTAGAGAGAAGGGAGAGGACCTCTGAAGAGCTTTCTAGAGAGAGAAGCTCTAAGGCTTTATATTGAATTAATCCTAAACAACTCTAAACACTTCGAGTTGTTTAAATAGAAAACTGAAAAGTAAATTACTATTGATTCACGCAGGAATCACTATTACATTAACTGAAGTAAATTACTATTGATTCACGCAGGAATCACTATTACAGGCACTATTCGGGACTTATGGCGATCTTGGGTGTTTTACGGCGAAGGTCGGGACTTGTATAAGCAGAGCAAGAAAAATAAAAGTTTGAAAAAACATTTAAGTCCACAAATCAAACTGTTTATAACCGAAAACCACCGATAGCATCAAGAACCAACCGTGTGGCTTTGATACCATATAACAGCGGCGATTAAGTTTTTAAAAGAAAAACTTAAACAGAAAAGAAAAGATTAAGAAGATGACCGGTGAATCGGTAAAGTAATCTCTTTCTTTTTATTTATAAACATTTAGGGAAGGGATTACAGTATATCCTAGATCTAAATGTTTGAGAGGGAAGAACGAAGTATTGAAGGACTTCGTCTTCATCTTCTAACTAAGAAGATCGAAGCTGGAAGCTTCGTCTCCGGCTAACTCTAGAGAGAAGGGAGAGCGAACCTCGGAAGAGCTTTCTAGAGAGAGAAGCTCTGAGGCTTTACATTGAATTAAGCCTAAAGAAACTCTAACACTTGAGTTTCTTTAAATAGAAAACTAAAAAGTAAATTACTATTGAATCATGCAGGATTCACTATTACATTAACTGAAGTAAAAGTAATTTACTTAAGTAAAAGTAAAACGTAAGAAACATTTTACATTTACTTTTACTTTGGTAAAAGCAAAAATTAAATTCTTTTACTTTTACTTTTATATTTTTACTTAAAGTAAAAGACAAATTACTTTTGCTTTATTGATTAAAGCAAAAGCTGAGATGATGGCGTGGGCCATCACCTGTCGGTGACTTGAAGATGCCTCTGGCGTCTTCTTCGTTTACTTGGTCTGTCTCGTTTGGTGCCGGTGGTGCTGTTCATCGTCTTCTCCGACGAGTGACCATCCCCATACTTTTCGGTCTCAAAAAAAATATCCAGGAAGTTAACCCCTTTCACCCCCAAAAATTTTGTTCATAAAAAGAAGGAGGATAAAATTTTTTCACCGAAAAATTGGTCAGATCTTCAAAACTTTTTAAGTTTTGTAAAAGATTTTTGTTGAAAAAACAAATCAGACTGAAATCTGAAACAAAGGATCACTCGATTGGTCCTGATCTATCAGCGAAATCGATCTAAACAGAAGACTCAAATTTGTTAACTGTTTAAACAAAAATTCTTTTTCTTGAAGGTCTACTTAGAAAGCCTTACTTGCCTTAAAATCATACCCGTAGATCTAAGGATTCCCTTTGGCCATTACACTGCTCCCACCCTGGAGACTTACAAACAGGCACTAATCGGGACTTATGGCGATCTTGGGTGTTTTACGGCGAAGGTCGGGACTTGTAAAAGCAGAGCAAGAAAAACTGAAAGTTTGAAAAAACATTTAAGTCCACAAATCTAACTGTTTATTACCGATCGCTGATAGCATCATGAACCAACCGTCCATGAAACGACTTAGAGTGATGAACTTTCATCACTAGAAGAAGAATCATGAACTTGAAGATCTGAAGTAAAAGTAATTTACTTAAGTAAATTACATTTACTTCAGTCAATGTAATAGTGAATCCTATGTGATTCAATAGTAATTTACTTTTCTGTTTTTCTATTTAAGGAACTCGAAGTGTTTAGAGTTCCTCAGGTTTTGAATAAACCTCATCAGAGCTTCTCTCTCTAGAAAGCTCTTCCGAGGTCCTCTCCCTTCTCTCTAGAGTTAGCCGGAGACGAAGCTTCCAGCTTCAATCTTCTTAGTTAGAAGATGAAGACGAAGTCCTTTAATACTTCGTTCTTCCCTCTCAAACATTTAGATCTAGGATATACTGTAATCCTTTCCCTAAATGTTATAAATAAAAGAAAGAGATTACTTTACCGATTCACCGGTCGTCTTCTTAATCTTTTCTTTTCTGTCTAAGTTTTTCTTTTAAAAACTTATCCCCGCTGTCATATGGTATCAAAGCCACACGGTTGATTCTTGATGCTATCGGCGATCGGTTATAAACAGTTTGATTTGTGGACTTAAATGTTTTTTCAAACTTTTATTTTTCTTGCTCTGCTTTTAAAAGTCCCGACCTTCGCCGTAAAACACCCAAGATCGCCTTAAGTCCCGATTAGTGCCTGTTTGTAAGTCTCCAGGGTGGGAGCAGTGAATGGCCAAAGGGAATCCTTAGATCTACGGGTATGATTTTAAGGCAAGTAAGGCTTTCTAAGTAGACCTTCAAGAAAAAGAATTTTTGTTTAAACAGTTAACAAATTTGAGTCTTCTGTTTAGATCGATTTCGCTGATAGATCAGGACCAATAGAGTGATCCTTTGTTTCAGATTTCAGTCTGATTTGTTTTTAAACAAAAATCTTTTACAAAACTTAAAAAGTTTTGAAGATCTGACCAATTTTTCGGTGAAATTTTTTTTCTCCTCCTTCTTTTTGTAAACTTAACTTTTGGGGGTGAAAGGGTTATTTCCTGGATATTTTTTTTGAGGCCGAAGAGTATGGGGATGGTCACTCGTCGGAGAAGACGATGAACAGCACCACCCGCACCGACAGGAGACGGACCAGTCAACGAAGAAGATGCTAGAGGCATCTTCAAGTCACCGACAGGTGATGGCCCACGCTATCATCTCAGCTTTTTCTTTAATCAATAAAGCAAAAGTCTTTTGTCTTTTACTTTAAGTAAAAATATAAAAGTGAAATTAAAAGAATATAACTTTTGCTTTTACTTAGTTAAATGTTTCTTACATTTACCAATGTAAAAGTAAATGTAAAATATTTCTTACGTTTTACTTTTACTTAAGTAAATTACTTTTACTTCAGTTAATGTAATAGTGATTCCTGCGTGAATCAATAGTAATTTACTTTGCTGTTTTCTATTTAAAGAAACTCAAGTGTTAGAGTTTCTTAGGTTTTGAACAAACCTCATCAGAGCTTCTCTCTCTAGAGAACGCTCTTCCGAGGTCCTCTCCCTTCTCTCTAATTAGCCGGAGACGAAGCTTTCAGCTTCGATCTTCTTAGTTAGAAGATGAAGACGAAGTCCTTCAATACTTCGATCTTCCCTCACAAACATTTAGATCTAGGATATACTGTAATCCTTCCTCAAATGTTTATAAATAAAAGAAAGAGATTACTTTACCGATTAACCGGTCGTCTTCTTAATCTTTTCTTTTCTGTCTAAGTTTTTCTTTTAAAAACTTAATCGCCGCTGTCATATGGTATCAGAGCCACACGGTTGGTTATTGATGCTATCGGCGATGGATTATAAACAGTTTGATTTGTTTACTTAAATGTTTCTTCAAACTTTCAGTTTTCTTGCTCTGCTTTTACAAGTCCCGACCTTCGCCGTAAAACACCCAAGATCGCCATAAGTCCCGATTAGTGCCTGTTTGTAAGTCTCTAGGGTGGGAGCAGTGAATGGCCAAAGGGAATCCTTAGATCTACGGATATGAGTTTAAGGCAAGTAAGGCTTTCTAAGTAGACCTTCAAGAAAAAGAACTTTTTTTTAAACAGTTAACAAATTTGAGTCTTCTGTTTAGATCGATTTCGCTGATAGATCAGGACCAATCGAGTGATCCTTTGTTTCAGATCTCAGTCTGATTTGTTTTTAAACAAAAATCTTTTACAAAACTTAAAAAGTTTTGAAGATATGACCAATTTTTCGGTGAAGACGATGAACAGCACCACCGGCACCGACAGGAGACTGACCAGTCAACGAAGAAGATGCCAGAGGCATCTTCAAGTCACCGACAGGTGATGGCCCACGCTATCATCTCAGCTTTTGCTTTAATCAATAAAGCAAAAGTCTTTTGTCTTTTACTTTAAGTAAAAATGTAAAAGTGAAATTAAAATAATATAACTTTTGCTTTTACTTAGTTAAATGTTTCTTACATTTACCCAATGTAAAAGTAAATGTAAAATGTTTCTTACGTTTTACTTTTACTTAAGTAAATTACTTTTACTTCAGTTAATGTAATAGTGATTCCTGCGTGAATCAATAGTAATTTACTTTTCTGTTTTTCTATTTAAGGAACTCGAAGTGTTTAGAGTTCCTCAGGTTTTGAACAAACCTCATCAGAGCTTCTCTCTCTAGAGAACGCTCTTCCGAGGTCCTCTCCCTTCTCTCTAGTTAGCCGGAGACGAAGCTTTCAGCTTCGATCTTCTTAGTTAGAAGATGAAGACGAAGTCCTTCAATACTTCGATCTTCCCTCACAAACATTTAGATCTAGGATATACTGTAATCCTTCCTCAAATGTTTATAAATAAAAGAAAGAGATTACTTTACCGATTAATCGGTCGTCTTCTTAATCTTTTCTTTTATGTCTAAGTTTTTCTTTTAAAAACTTAATCGCCATTGTCATATGGTATCAGAGCCACACGGTTGGTTCTTGATGCTATCGGCGATCGATTATAAACAGTTTGATTTGTTTACTTAAATGTTTCTTCAAACTTTCAGTTTTCTTGCTCTGCTTTTACAAGTCCCGACCTTCGCCGTAAAACACCCAAGATCGCCATAAGTCCCGATTAGTGCCTGTTTGTAAGTCTCCAGGGTGGGAGCAGTGAATGGCCAAAGGGAATCCTTAGATCTACGGGTATGAGTTTAAGGCAAGTAAGGCTTTCTAAGTAGACCTTCAAGAAAAAAAAAATTTGTTTAAACAGTTAACAAATTTGAGTCTTCTGTTTAGATCGATTTCGCTAATAGATCAGGACCAATCGAGTGATCCTTTGTTTCAGATCTCAGTCTGATTTATTTTTAAACAAAAATCTTTTACAAAACTTAAAAAGTTTTGAAGATATGACCAATTTTTCGGTGAAATTTTTTTTTCTCCTCCTTCTTTTTATAAACAAAATTTTTGGGGGTAAAAGGGGTTAACTTCCTGGATATTTTTTTGAGGCCGAAGAGTATGGGGATGGTCACTCGTCGGAGAAGACGATGAACAGCACCATCGGCACCGACAGGAGACGGACCAGTCAACGAAGAAGACGCCAGAGGCATCTTCAAGTCACTGACAGGTGATGGCCCACGCTATCATCTCAGCTTTTGCTTTAATCAATAAAGCAAAAGTCTTTTGTCTTTTACTTTAAGTAAAAATGTAAAAGCAAAAGTTATATTGTTTTACTTTCACTTTTACATTTTTACTTAAAGTAAAAGATAAAAGACTTTTGCTTTATTGATTAAAGCAAAAGCTGAGATGCTAGCGTGGGCCATCACCTGTCGGTGACTTGAAGATGCCTCTGGCGTCTTCTTCGTTGACTGGTCCGTCTCCTGTCGGTGCCGGTGGTGCTGTTCATCGTCTTCTCCGACGAGTGACCATCCCCATACTCTTCGACCTCAAAAAAAATATCCAGGAAGTTAACCCCACATATTTGGAATGATAATTATTATGATGACAAAAATGATTTCCTGTTAGATTGGGATAACTTGGTTAAAGATTTTAATTCAAAATCTAATAAAGAAAAGAGACATCTTTTCAGATCTAATCATCCAACTGAAATCCAAAGAATTGTTCTTGGGATCTGGATATTAGCATCACTAGTCGAACTTTAATTTAAGACTGTTTGATCTTTCGGACTTTTATTAAGAGCATGAACGTTTAAATTTGACTTCATTGTCTTATAATAAATCCGATAAATCAAAGCAATAGGCTGAGATCCCTCAATAATATGAGTAATCTCTCCTTCAGTTTTAATATTTAAGGTTAATACTTTAAATAAATTTTGATCACTAAGACTGAAGGTGAAATCAGGAAAGCAATTGAAATGGATAGGTCCATTATGCAAACTTGCTTCCATGGCACCAATAATACTAGGATAATAATTCAAAAATCTGGCATCTCTTAGACAGAGGTAGATAGATGAATTAATTCCTTTACGGTTGAGAGGTTTGACTGCAACTTGAACTAAACCTATGTGAATAAAATTATAACCCTTTTTTCTGTGTTTTTTAATAACTTATGGTGATAAAAGACTACAATTTTCGTATTCTTTAAGGATCACAATCATCTTCATCTCCAAGGTCTTGACTAGAGTTATCTCCTTTGGACTGAGAAGAAGCTTTATCTGACTCTTCGTGTAACTGGTCAAGTCTTGAATGAATAGCATCTGCAAGATGTCTTAACTCAGAAGGGGAGTAATCAGAAACATTAGTGACTTTATTGGAATCTGGGGGAGCAACTGATTTTCCTGTGGATTTATCAGTTGTTTTTGATTTACTAGCAGTACTAGAGGAAGCAACGGATTAAATAATCTTTTAATTCTTTTATTTTTTCTTGAACTCTGCTGCTTTTAAGTTGTTCTTCAACTTGTTGATACTTAATTTCTTCTTTAAGGAAATTCAAGTGAGTAACTTTAGAATTTAACAGATTCAATGATTTAGAAATTGATTCTTCTTGAATAAATTTTAAATCTCTCTCTTTCGGTTTAATTAATAAACCTAAATCATCAAAGAAAAAATCATATAAAAAATCAAAAACATATGATAAAAGTAAAATTGTCTGTCACAATTGTGGACAGAAATGTCATTACAAAAGTGAATGTAGAGTTAAACAAAAATTAGTTCAGTTGAATATTTCAACTGAAGATACAGAACAGTTATTAGAATTAATGAGAAACGATAATGAGAGTAGTAGCAGTTATGATGAAGCTTCTGATGTCCCAGAATCTTCTAGTAACAACACGTCAAACAATGACTCTAATAGTGAAAATGAGGTCACTATATGTACAGAAAATTGTAATAAAAATTGTTGTAAAAGAATTAATGTACTTACAAAAGATGAAGAAGAAAGCTCTTTATTGGTTGATCTAATCAGTAAAATTACAGATCCTGAATTAAAAACTCAGTATCTAAAACAATTAAAAGATTTATTAACTAAAGATAAAAAAGTCACTGATAAGGTTCTTAGAGCCAAAGAAAAGCCTATTTTTAGTTTAAATAAAACACTTGAGAGATTTAAATATCCAATTAAAGAGATTACCCTCCCTGAATTAAATCAAGAGGTTAACAAACTTAAAAAGGAGATTTCTAATTTAAAATTAGATATTTCTAATTTAAGGAAAGAGATTGACGATAAAAAATCAGATCTTCAAGTTCATGATTCTTCTTCTAGTGATGAAAGTCACGATGAACCAGAATCATCTGGCACTAAAGACCCTGATCTTTTTATTCAAGGTCTCTCACTAAAAAGAATTAAAGATATTACTATTCAAAAATGGTATATATCTATTAATTTAATTATCGATAAAACTTTCTCAATACAACTCCCTGCTCTAGTTGATACTGGTGCAGATTTGAATTGTATTCAAGAAGGCATTATCCCCACTAAGTATTATAAGAAAACTAGTGAAAAACTAAATTCAGCCAACGGTAGTCAAATGGAAATAAAATACAAATTACCTAAAGTTCATATTTGTCAAGACAGCATGTGTTTTAAGACTTCATTCGTCTTAGTTCGCAATCTTACTGACAAAATCATTTTAGGTCTACCATTTATATATTTACTTTATCCATTCACTACTAGTAATAAAGGATTAAGCTGTGAGCATTTTCTCCAAGTATGACGTGTTTTACAAGTGCGCATACACAATTAAATTACTAAATAAAAACAGTTTTATTTATGATAACTTGAATATTTACAAATACAGAAGATTACAAGTGACTTACAATTTACTAAGATAAGAACATTAGATGAAGGGGGGTTAAGTAGGCTAAACAACGGTTGAGGTTAAAGATTCGTCAGAGAAGGAACTCTGAGTCTTTCAAAATCTCTTTAATTGGAGATTTAAATCTCTCAAGTGTTTTATTTAAACTAAAAATAGGCTTTTCTTTGGCTCTAAGAACCTTATCAGTGACTTTTTTATCTTTAGTTAATAAATCTTTTAATTGTTTTAGATACTGAGTTTTTAATTCAGGATCTGTAATTTTACTGATTAGATCAACCAATAAAGAGCTTTCTTCTTCATCTTTTGTAAGTACATTAATTCTTTTACAACAATTTTTATTACAATTTGCTGTACATATAGTGACCTCATTTTCACTATTAAAGTCATTGTTTGACGTGTTGTTACTAGAAGATTCTGGGACATCAGAAGCTTCATCAATGAGAGGGCGGAAGGACGGAAGGAGAGGGATGAGAGAGAACAAATGCGCATACACAATTAAATTACTAAATAAAAACAGTTTTATTTATGATAACTTGAATATTTACAAATACAGGAGATTACAAGTGACTTACAATTTACTAAGATAAGAACATTAGATGAAGGGGGGTTAAGTAGGCTAAACAGCGGTTGAGTTTAAAGATTCATCAGAGAAGGAACTCTGAGTCTTTCAAAATCCGCCTAACCAAATGAATTCAATTTCCTTTTATAGAACAAGGAAACGAACTGATACAATGTTACTATTACAATAACTGGGGTAAAGTAAAAGTAAGAAACATTTTACTAAAGTAAAAGTACAGGTAAAAACATTTTACTAAAGTAAAAGGAAAAGAATCTGCTTTCGGTAGAAAAGCAGACGTCTGCTTTTGACTAATGCGGTCGTGAGGCCTGATGTCTGACTGATTGCTGCTTTCGGTGGAAAAGCAGAAGATGCTGCTGACTATGCTATCGAGGCAGGTGACTGCGGCTGCCGGAGCAGGTGCTAGCTGACTGAACAGGTGACTGAGGCTGCCGGAGCAGGTGACTGTGCTATATCCTCACTTTGATTGATTATTACTGGACTCAAGAAAATGGATCTTGAACATCCTGAAGAGCAATTGTGCCATAAGGATCACAATCATCTTCATCTCCAAGGTCTTGACTAGAATTATCTCCTCTGGACTGAGAAGAAGCTTTATCTGACTCTTCGTGTAACTGGTCAAGTCTTGAATGAATAGCATCTGCAAGACGCCTTAACTCAGAAGGGGAGTAATCAGAAACATTAGTGACTTTATTGGAATCTGGGGGAGCAACTGATTTTCCTGTGGATTTATCAGTTGTTTTTGATTTACTAGCAGTACTGGAGAAAGCAACGGCAGGGGCCGCTGTTACTGAAGGAGTAGTAACTGGAGGAGTTAATAAAGGAGTTGGCGGGAATTCTTTCTGAACTTGGCCAACTATTCTATCAACACCAAACTTATCCCACCATTTAATGGAAAAATGGCGAGAGACCTGAGAAATGGGAGAAAGGAAAGTCTGAGCCGTCCGAATTCCAATGGACGACGGAGGATGAAAAACGGTGACTTCTTGGGTAGCTGTAACTACATATTGCCATTTCAAAATCCAAGGGATTTTGTATTTACTACAAAATATAAAGAAGACAGGAATTTCCTCATATTTGGAATGATAATTACTATGATGACAAAAATGTTCTAACTGGGCAAGGAGGGGTTTGGGGAAAATGTCGTGGCACAAACCATACCTTGTCCACCAAAGGATGAACCATTTGGGGAATTGACTCTTGAATTTGTGGTCAAACTGAAAAAACCACTAATGACTATGATCTTCATTTTGATGAAGCATAATTTTATGCCAAGCCTCAATATAATCATAATAGCAATAGGAGCTAGTGTGATTAGAAAGTGGCTTGAGATCAGAAGGATGACTACCCCAATCGGACAGATTGAGAACTTGCTTAATATACAACGAATGATAAAGGAGCTTAGATTTATCATCATTGGCATAGATTGGTTTAATGAATACTGACTCTGTTTCAATAAGGATATCCCTATAATATACAAGAGATTTATAGGGAGCGAGAGGAAGGAAATGCCATCCAGTAGGAAAATACTGGGCAGCCAGTTGAATAGGATCATTCTTGGGTTTCATGACTAACTCGACATGAAATAAGTGCTGATCATAAATCTGACGATAATCAGACACTGGATGACTAGGTTTTGATGAGGTAGCTGGGGTTTGACTGGCGTAAATATCAAATGGTTTTGGCTGACTAGCAAGAACTGAGGAGTAGGGCTTGGGAACTGTTCCAAGCACCTGAAATTTATTATGTGTTTGTGTGACTGGGTGAGGAACAACAGTTCCTTTTGGTTGATTAACTGGACTGGCAGAGCGGCCATGACCACGAGAAGAACAACCTCCTCGAATACTCATTTTGCTGTGACTGTACCTGTGTTAATAAATTCACGAGTGAGAAAATCTGGAACTGAGTTGTTACTACCTTTAATATATTCAATATCAAACTCAAAAATACTTAAAATTGCTTGCAACCTAGCGAATGAATGCTTAGAGGCGACGTTTTCAACGTCTTTTTCAAGAATAAATTTTGCCGATTTACAATCTATCCTAACTAAGAATTTTTGATTCAATAAATCTCTCTGAAATTTTTTAATGCATAAAACTAGAGATAAAATCTCTTTTTTAATTGTACTGTATTTTAACTGTGTAGGGTTCCATGCGCCAGAATGGAAACGAACAATTTGTTCATCAGAAGTAGGAGTTAGCTTTTGCTTGAGTATGCCACCGAATCCTATGTCAGAGGCATCAGTTTCAACTATTTTGAATGCTGAATCATTGGAGATGCCAAGGCAGGGCAAAACCTTAACATATTTTTTAACTTGTTGGACGACAGAAGTGTGAATGTCAGTCCATGGAGGTGGATTACTTTGTAAGCGCTGAAAGAGAGGCTTACAAATCTTCCTGAGGTCCTTGTAAAACTGGCCGATATAATTGAGCGAACCAAGAAACCTCTGTAGCTGAGTTTTGTCGGTAATATTCTCTGGTAACCGGTCGGCGAATTGAATAGCTCTGTCAATTGGCCGCGTGAGTCCATGATAGAGGATTAGACCGAGAAACCTGACTTTAGTCAGGAACAGACTACTCTTGGAAGGGGAAAGAACAAGACCATTGGTTTTAACCGTTTTGAAGAATGAATTCAAATGTTTAATATGTTCTTCAATAGTCTTGGAGAATACAAGAATATCATCTATATAAACAATGATAAAATGACTGAAAGGATTCAAAATATTATTAAGAATATTCTGAAATTCACTGGGTGCATTTTTAAGTCCAAATGACTGAACATTCCATTCGTAATGTCCGAATGGAGTGGTGAATGCAGTTTTGTACCTATCCTCTGGGTGAATAGCAACTTGCCAAAATCCAGACTTAAGGTCGAATTTACTAAAATGGTAGAGACACTTAACCTACCAAGGAGATCATCCTTGTTTGGCAAAGGGTACCTAATCCACTCTAAAACTTTGTTTAATGGCTTATAATTAATGACTAACCGAGGGACACCTCGCTCTTTCTCAGCTTCATTATTAACGTAGAAGGCTGGACAAGACCATGGTGACTTACTATGTCTAATTAAACCATTACTGAGGAGGTCATTAATCTCTTTTTTACATAACTCCATCTGTTTATGACTCATTTGAATAGGCCTAGCTTTAGTGGGAATTAAATGCTCTTTAAATTCTTTAGCATAGGGTAACCTGACTATGTGTTTCTTCCTATGCCAAAAAGCATTAGGAGAATCAGAACATAAATTGTTTATTAAATAATCTTTTAATTCTTTTATTTTTTTTCTTGAACTCTGCTGCTTTTAAGTTGTTCTTCAACTTGTTGATACTTAATTTCTTCTTTAAGGAAATTCAAGTGAGTAACTTTAGAATTTAACAGATTCAACGATTTAGAAATTGATTCTTCTTGAATAAACTTTAAATCTCTTTCTTTCGGTTTAATTAAGAATTTAAATTTAATTTTCTTACCTAAATGCTCACAGCTTAATCCTTTATTACTAGTAGTGAATGGATAAAGTAAATATATAAATGGTAGATCTAAAATGATTTTGTCAGTAAGATTGCGAACTAAGACGAATGAAGTCTTAAAACACATGCTGTCTTGACAAATATGAACTTTAGGTAATTTGTATTTTATTTTCATTTGACTACCGTTGGCTGAATTTAGTTTTTCACTAGTTTTCTTATAATACTTAGTGGGGATAATGCCTTCTTGAATACAATTCAAATCTGCACCAGTATCAACTAGAGCAGGGAGTTGTATTGAGAAAGTTTTATCGATAATTAAATTAATAGATATATACCATTTTTGAATAGTAATATCTTTAATTCTTTTTAGTGAGAGACCTTGAATAAAAAGATCAGGGTCTTTAGTGCCAGATGATTCTGGTTCATCGTGACTTTCATCACTAGAAGAAGAATCATGAACTTGAAGATCTGATTTTTTATCGTCAATCTCTTTCCTTAAATTAGAAATATCTAATTTTAAATTAGAAATCTCCTTTTTAAGTTTGTTAACCTCTTGATTTAATTCAGGGAGGGTAATCTCTTTAATTGGAGATTTAAATCTCTCAAGTGTTTTATTTAAACTAAAAATAGGCTTTTCTTTGGCTCTAAGAACCTTATCAATGACTTTTTTATCTTTAGTTAATAAATCTTTTAATTGTTTTAGATACTGAGTTTTTAATTCAGGATCTGTAATTTTACTGATTAGATCAACCAATAAAGAGCTTTCTTCTTCATCTTTTGTAAGTACATTAATTCTTTTACAACAATTTTTATTACAATTTTCTGTACATATAGTGACCTCATTTTCACTATTAGAGTCATTGTTTGACGTGTTGTTACTAGAAGATTCTGGGACATCAGAAGCTTCATCATAACTGCTACTACTCTCATTATCGATTCTCATTAATTCTAATAACTGTTATGTATCTTCAGTTGAAATATTCAACTGAGCTAATTTTTGTTTAACTATACATTCACTTTTGTAATGACCTTTCTGTCCACAATTGTGACAGACAATTTTACTTTTATCATATGTTTTTGATTTTTTATATGATTTTTTCTTTGATGATTTAGGTTTATTATAATAATTATCTTGATTATTAGTCTTATTTTTGCTGTAATTACTCCTTTTCTTACGACGTTTATGACTTTTATGTGATTCAATATGTTTATCTTTATGCCTGTGCTTTCTTCTAGAGGGAGCCACCGGCGGTAAACCATACTGTTCACAAAATGTTCCTAATTCATATTTAGCTTTATTTTTATCTTTTCTTGCTTGTTTAGCTAATTTAAAGTCAATACACATCTTTAATCCGATTTTTTGGATATGACTTATAATATCGCCATAGGTTAAATTATCATAGTCAATATATCCTAAATTTTTACTTAATTCTTCTCTAACTTTGTGAGCGAATAAAGACGGTAAACCATTAACGAATTTTTCTTTCCAAAATGGTTTATTACTGTCGTTTCTCATCATAACTCTGGAAGTAAATACATCTTTGTACCATCTAAAATCACTTAGAGTGGGACAAGTAAGATTGCTTAATTGATCATGGATTCTTTCTGTAATATTACTAGGGGTTCCAACAAAGTGTTTAATTATAGTAAATATTAAAGTGTTAACTCCATCAGGAAGACCAATACCAGCATCTTCATCAAAGATGGGATTGCCTTTTTTATCTCTTTGAATTGCATGAACTATGGAAATTCTTATGTCTTCTATGAGGTGCTTCTCCCACCAAGACCTAAGAATGCCAGTAAATCCACTAGCTATCAATTCAACAATATCTGGTTGAGATAACGTGTTGAACTTAGTAATGTAACTGTTGGCAACCATAGACATATGATTAAGTTTATTAAGAATTTCTTGTTCACTAAAACCATCAATATTCCATTCATAAATTTTATTAGAGGATACTGAAAACTGTTTATCTAAATTTCTCTCTTCGAATTGTAAATCCGGAGGAGTTGGTCTAGAATACCAGTTTCTAGTAATACTTGTATTATTAACAGTTAATTTATTTAGTTGTTCATTTAGGTTAGAAATAGATGAGTTGTCTGAAGAACTTGCGTTATCATCAGATTCTACTTTATCAATAACGGCGATAGTTCCACTTGGTCCGGGTTCTGTTTTAAGTTTTTTAAATAGTTTTTCAATGGATTGGACTAATTCATCATCTTTATTTGGTAAACTTAAATTATATCTGTTTTTTGGTAAATTAATGAGAGGTTGTTCAATTTTTGAATCAGGTTTTTTAATAATACCTTCTTCAAATTTTTCTTCTATTCTATCTAGCTGTTTTCCTACTGTTGCTAGATATTGATTACTAAAGTTTAATTGTTCAATTATTTTTTTATCATTATTAGTTCCGTCTGGTATTTTGAAGGGACTAGCTATGACTGAAGTATTTTTAACTGGAATTAGAACTGTTTCTAAAGGAGGATGACTGGCTGATAATTTGGATCTATCTTCTTTAATCCATTGAGTTTTACTAATAACATTTACATTTACTTTGATATTGTTCATACCAGTCGTAAAATGTAACATTAATTTCTTCATTTTTAATAAATCTTTTCCATCTATTTACTACCTTATCTCTTTCTTTTTCAGTTGGATGATTAGATCTGAAAAGATGTCTCTTTTCTTTATTAGATTTTGAATTAAAATCTTTAACCAAGTTATCCCAATCTAACAGGAAATCTTTTTTAATGACTCTTAATTGATTATGAACTGGGGCATTAAAATCAGATTGTGTAGGGTAAACAGAAGATGCCTGGGAAGAAGAATCTTCATCTTCAACAGTATCATTCTGAGTATAACAGGGATGACTAACGTGTCCTTGGTTAAGGATACCTTTAAGTTTAATATCTCTAACCAAAGGATTACTAAGGACTTCAGTATCTCTTCTAGTGTGGATGACAGAAGGGGCTGAAGTACTGGAAATGTCTTCGACAATTACTGGTGTTTTAGTACGTTCAAAACTAATTTTAACGGTTCCATCAGAAAACTGCTGAATATTTTCAATGTTCAATAAATTGTTTACTACCGGCTGTGGTGGTAATTCATTTGGTAAAGTCCATTGACTAGGTAAGGTAATATCCTTCCAAAGAATTGTTCTTGGGATCTGGATATTAGCATCACTAGTCGAACTTTGAATTAAGACTGTTTGATCTTTCGAACTTTTATTAAGAGCATGAACGTTTAAATTTGACTTCATTGTCTTATAATAAATCCGATAAATCAAAGCAATAGGCTGAGATCCCTCAATCATATGAGTAATCTCTCCTTCAGTTTTAATATTTAAGGTTAATGCTTTAAATAAATTTTGATCACTAAGACTTAAGGTGAAATCAGGAAAGCAATTGAAATGGATAGGTCCATTATGCAAACTTGCTTCCATAGCACCAATAATACTAGGATAATAATTCAAAAATCTGGCATCTCTTAGACAGAGGTAGATAGATGAATTAATTCCTTTACAGTTGAGAGGTTTGACTGCAACTTGAACTAAACCTATGTGAATAAAATTATAACCCTTTTTCTGTGTTTTTTAATAACTTCTGGTGATAAAAGACTACAATTTTCGTATTCTTTATTAATTGCATAAACTCTTTCAACGGTTTTGACATTATAGTCAGTTTTAAATTTATCTGAAAAAGTTGACTGATATAAAGACGGTAAAATTTATCTTTTTATTCAAGGTCTCTCACTAAAAAGAATTAAAGATATTACTATTCAAAAATGGTATATATCTATTAATTTAATTATCGATAAAACTTTCTCAATACAACTCCCTGCTCTAGTTGATACTGGTGCAGATTTGAATTGTATTCAAGAAGGCATTATCCCCACTAAGTATTATAAGAAAACTAGTGAAAAACTAAATTCAGCCAACGGTAGTCAAATGGAAATAAAATACAAATTACCTAAAGTTCATATTTGTCAAGACAGCATGTGTTTTAAGACTTCATTCGTCTTAGTTCGCAATCTTACTGACAAAATCATTTTAGGTCTACCATTTATATATTTACTTTATCCATTCACTACTAGTAATAAAGGATTAAGCTGTGAGCATTTAGGTAAGAAAATTACATCTAAATTCTTAATTAAACCGAAAGAAAGAGATTTAAAGTTTATTCAAGAAGAATCAAATTCTAAATCGTTGAATCTGTTAAATTCTAAAGTTACTCACTTGAATTTCCTTCATGAGAGGGCGGAAGGACGGAAGGAGAGGGATGAGAGAGAACAAGTGCGCATACATAATTAAATTACTAAATAAAAACAGTTTTATTTATGATAACTTGAATATTTACAAATACAGGAGATTACAAGTGACTTACAATTTACTAAGATAAGAACATTAGATGAAGGGGGGTTAAGTAGGCTAAACAGCGGTTGAGGTTAAAGATTCGTCAGAGAAGGAACTCTGAGTCTTTCAAAATCTGCCTAACCAAATGAATTCAATTTCCTTTTATAGAACAAGGAAACGAACTGATACAATGTTACTATTACAATAACTAGGGTAAAGTAAAAGTAAGAAACATTTTACTAAAGTAAAAGTACAGGTAAAAACATTTTACTAAAATAAAAGGAAAAGAATCTGCTTTCGGTAGAAAAGCAGACGTCTGCTTTTGACTAATGCGGCCCTGGGGTCTGATGTCTGACTGATTGCTGCTTTCGGTGGAAAAGTAGAAGATGCTGCTGACTATGCTATCGAGGCAGGTGACTGCGGCTGCCGGAGCAGGTGCTAGCTGACTGAACAGGTGACTGAGGCTGCCGGAGCAGGTGACTGTGCCATATCCTCACTTTGATTGATTATTACTGGACTCAAGAAAACGGATCTTGAGCATCCTGAAGAGCAATTGTGCCATAAGGATCACAATCATCTTCATCTCCAAGGTCTTGACTAGAATTATCTCCTCTGGACTGAGAAGAAGCTTTATCTGACTCTTCGTGTAACTGGTCAAATCTTGAATGAATAGCATCTGCAAGACGCCTTAACTCAGAAGGGGAGTAATCAGAAACATTAGTGACTTTATTGGAATCTGGGGGAGCAACTAATTTTCCTGTGGATTTATCAGTTGTTTTTGATTTACTAGCAGTACTGGAGGAAGCAACGGCAGGGGCCGCTGTTACTGAAGGAGTAGTAACTGGAGGAGTTAATAAAGGAGTTGGCGGGAATTCTTTCTGAACATGGCCAACTATTCTATCAACACCAAACTTAACCCACCATTTAATGGAAAAATGGCGAGAGACCTGAGAAATGGGAGAAAGGAAAGTCTGAGCCGTCCGAATTCCAATGGACGACGGAGGATGAAAAACGGTGACTTCTTGGGTAGCTGTAACTACATATTGCCATTTCAAAATCCAAAGGATTTTGTATTTACTACAAAATATAAGGAAGACAGGAATTTCCTCATATTTGGAATGATAATTACTATGATGACAAAAATGTTCTAACTGGGCAAGGAGGGGTTTGGGGAAAATGTCGTGGCACAAACCATACCTTGTCCACCAAAGGATGAACCATTTGGGGAATTGACTCTTGAATTTGTGGTCAAACTGAAAAAACCACGAATGACTATGATCTTCATTTTGATGAAGCATAATTTTATGCCAAGCCTCAATATAATCATAATAGCAATAGGAGCTAGTGTGATTAGAAAGTGGCTTGAGATCAGAAGGATGACTACCCCAATCGGACAGATTGAGAACTTGCTTAATATACAACGAATGATAAAGGAGCTTAGATTTATCATCATTGGCATAGATTGGTTTAATGAATACTGACTCTATTTCAATAAGGATATCCCTATAATATACAAGAGATTTATAGGGAGCGAGAGGAAGGAAATGCCATCCAGTAGGAAAATACTGGGCAGCCAGTTGAATAGGATCATTCTTGGGATTCATGACTAACTCGACATGAAATAAGTGCTGATCATAAATCTGACGATAATCAGACACTGGATGACTAGGTTTTGATGAGGTAGCTGGGGTTTGACTGGCGTAAATATCAAATGGTTTTGGCTGACTAGCAAGAACTGAGGAGTAGGGCTTGGGAACTGTTCCAAGCACCTGAAATTTATTATGTGTTTGTGTGACTGGGTGAGGAACAACAGTTCCTTTTGGTTGATTAACTGGACCGGCGGAGCGGCCATGACCACGAGAAGAACAACCTCCTCGAATACTCATTTTGCTGTGACTGTACCTGTGTTAATAAATTCACGAGTGAGAAAATCTGGAACTGAGTTGTTACTACCTTTAATATATTCAATATCAAACTCAAAAATACTTAAAATTGCTTGCAATCTAGCGAATGAATGCTTAGAGGCGACGTTTTCAACGTCTTTTTCAAGAATAAATTTTGCCGATTTACAATCTATCCTAACTAAGAATTTTTGATTCAATAAATCTCTCTGAAATTTTTTAATGCATAAAACTAGAGATAAAATCTCTTTTTTAATTGTACTGTATTTTAACTGTGTAGGGTTCCATGCGCCAGAATGGAAACGAACAATTTGTTCATCAGAAGTAGGAGTTAGCTTTTGCTTGAGTATGCCACCGAATCCTATGTCAGAGGCATCAATTTCAACTATTTTGAATGCTGAATCATTGGAGATGCCAAGGCAGGGCAAAACCTTAACATATTTTTTAACTTGTTGGACGACAGAAGTGTGAATGTCAGTCCATGGAGGTGGATTACTTTGTAAGCGCTGAAAGAGAGGCTTACAAATCTTCCTGAGGTCCTTGTAAAACTGGCCGATATAATTGAGCGAACCAAGAAACCTCTGTAGCTGAGTTTTGTCGGTAATATTCTCTGGTAACCGGTCGGCGAATTGAATAGCTCTGTCAATTGGCCGCGTGAGTCCATGATAGAGGATTAGACCGAGAAACCTGACTTTAGTCAGAAACAGACTACTCTTGGAAGGGGAAAGAACAAGACCATTGGTTTTAACCGTTTTGAAGAATGAATTCAAATGTTTAATATGTTCTTCAATAGTCTTGGAGAATACAAGAATATCATCTATATAAACAATGATAAAATGACTGAAAGGATTCAAAATATTATTAAGAATATTCTGAAATTCACTGGGTGCATTTTTAAGTCCAAATGACTGAACATTCCATTCGTAATGTCCGAATGGAGTGGTGAATGCAGTTTTGTACCTATCCTCTGGGTGAATAGCAACTTGTCAAAATCCAGACTTAAGGTCGAATTTACTAAAAATGGTAGAGACACTTAACCTACCAAGGAGATCATCCTTGTTTGGCAAAGGGTACCTAATCCACTCTAAAACTTTGTTTAATGGCTTATAATTAATGACTAACCGAGGGACACCTCGCTCTTTCTCAGCTTCATTATTAACGTAGAAGGCTGGACAAGACCATGGTGACTTACTATGTCTAATTAAACCATTACTGAGGAGGTCATTAATCTCTTTTTTACATAACTCCATCTGTTTATGACTCATTTGAATAGGCCTAGCTTTAGTGGGAATTAAATGCTCTTTAAATTCTTTAGCATAGGGTAACCTGACTATGTGTTTCTTCCTATGCCAAAAAGCATTAGGAGAATCAGAACATAAATTGTTTATTAAATAATCTTTTAATTCTTTTATTTTTTCTTGAACTCTGCTGCTTTTAAGTTGTTCTTCAACTTGTTGATACTTAATTTCTTCTTTAAGGAAATTCAAGTGAGTAACTTTAGAATTTAACAGATTCAATGATTTAGAAATTGATTCTTCTTGAATAAATTTTAAATCTCTTTCTTTCGGTTTAATTAATAAACCTAAATCATCAAAGAAAAAATCATATAAAAAATCAAAAACATATGATAAAAGTAAAATTGTCTGTCACAATTGTGGACAGAAATGTCATTACAAAAGTGAATGTAGAGTTAAACAAAAATTAGCTCAGTTGAATATTTCAACTGAAGATACAGAACAGTTATTAGAATTAATGAGAATCGATAATGAGAGTAGTAGCAGTTATGATGAAGCTTCTGATGTCCCAGAATCTTCTAGTAACAACACGTCAAACAATGACTCTAATAGTGAAAATGAGGTCACTATATGTACAGAAAATTGTAATAAAAATTGTTGTAAAAGAATTAATGTACTTACAAAAGATGAAGAAGAAAGCTCTTTATTGGTTGATCTAATCAGTAAAATTACAGATCCTGAATTAAAAACTCAGTATCTAAAACAATTAAAAGATTTATTAACTAAAGATAAAAAAGTCATTGATAAGGTTCTTAGAGCCAAAGAAAAGCCTATTTTTAGTTTAAATAAAACACTTGAGAGATTTAAATATCCAATTAAAGAGATTACCCTCCCTGAATTAAATCAAGAGGTTAACAAACTTAAAAAGCAGATTTCTAATTTAAAATTAGATATTTCTAATTTACGGAAAGAGATTGACGATAAAAAATCAGATCTTCAAGTTCATGATTCTTCTTCTAGTGATGAAAGTCACGATGAACCAGAATCATCTGGCACTAAAGACCCTGATCTTTTTATTCAAGGTCTCTCACTAAAAAGAATTAAAGATATTACTATTCAAAAATGGTATATATCTATTAATTTAATTATCGATAAAACTTTCTCAATACAACTCCCTGCTCTAGTTGATACTGGTACAGATTTGAATTGTATTCAAGAAGGCATTATCCCCACTAAGTATTATAAGAAAACTAGTGAAAAACTAAATTCAGCCAACGGTAGTCAAATGGAAATAAAATACAAATTACCTAAAGTTCATATTTGTCAAGACAGCATGTGTTTTAAGACTTCATTCGTCTTAGTTCGCAATCTTACTGACAAAATCATTTTAGGTCTACCATTTATATATTTACTTTATCCATTCACTACTAGTAAATATCTAATTTTAAATTAGAAATCTCCTTTTTAAGTTTGTTAACCTCTTGATTTAATTAAGGGAGGGTAATCTCTTTAATTGGAGATTTAAATCTCTCAAGTGTTTTATTTAAACTAAAAATAGGCTTTTCTTTGGCTCTAAAAACCTTATCAGTGACTTTTTTATCTTTAGTTAATAAATTTTTATAATTGTTTTAGATACTGAGTTTTTAATTCAGGATCTGTAATTTTACTGATTAGATCAACCAATAAAGAGCTTTCTTCTTCATCTTTTGTAAGTACATTAATTCTTTTACAACAATTTTTATTACAATTTTCTGTACATATAGTGACCTCATTTTCACATATCCAAAAAATCGGATTAAAGATGTGTATTGACTTTAAATTAGCTAAACAAGCAAGAAAAGATAAAAATAAAGCTAAATATGAATTAGGAACATTTTGTGAACAGTATGGTTTACCGCCGGTGGCTCCCTCTAGAAGAAAGCACAGGCATAAAGATAAACATATTGAATCACATAAAAGTCATAAACGCCGTAAGAAAAGGAGTAATTACAGCAAAAATAAGACTAATAATCAAGATAATTATTATAATAAACCTAAATCATCAAAGAAAAAATCATATAAAAAATCAAAAACATATGATAAAAGTAAAATTGTCTGTCACAATTGTGGACAGAAAGGTCATTTGAAACTGATGCCTCTGACATAGGATTCGGTGGCATACTCAAGCAAAAGCTAACTCCTACTTCTGATGAACAAATTGTTCGTTTCCATTCTGGCGCATGGAACCCTACACTGTTAAAATACAGTACAATTAAAAAAGAGATTTTATCTCTAGTTTTATATATATATACATATATATATATATATAGAAAGGATCAAGAGTAGAATTCTTAAGTAGTAGAATGCCTTAAATAATAGAATTTTATCAAAACGACGTAGTTTTGATAAGAAGCGGTGGCATTTTTGTAAATACCATGCCACCGCGTATTTACAAAAATGTCACCGCGTCTTATCAAAACTACGTCGTTTTGATAAAGTTCTATTATTTAAGAGAGTTCTACTACTTAAGATGTCTACTCTTGATCCTATATATATATATATATATATATATATATATATATATATATATATATATATGGGAAGGAGCATAATCCTTAAATAGCATAACGCCTTAAATAACATAATTTTATCAAAACGATATAGTTTTGATAAGACGTGGTGACATTTTTGTAAATACCATGCCACCGCGTCTTATCAAAACTACATCGTTTTGATAAAATTATGTTATTTAAGGCGTTATGCTATTTAAGGATTATGCTCTTGAAGCTTTCCGTATATATATATATATATATATATATAGAACAAGGATCCAGTCCTGTCTCCCGGACTGGTCCTAAAATACGGACCCCGTATTTATTTATTTTTTTTGCTTTTTTTTTTGAAACAACTAAAAAAAATAAAATTATGGAACTGAAATTTTTCCATAATACAGTGTTTTGGGTGTGTTTTTAATACCTATACCAACCAATGTATGTACAGTCTGCCCAGACTGTACAGAAATGTTTTGGTATAGGCATCCAAATCACGCACAAAACACTGTATTATGGAAAAATTTCAGTTCCATAAATTTATTTATTTTTTTTAGTTGTTTCAAAAAAAAGCAAAAAAAAAAAAAAAGGTCCGGATTTTGTTAAAATCCGGGAGTCCGGACCTGATCCGGACTATATATATATATATATATATATATATATATATATATATATATATATATATATATATATATATATATATATATATATATATATAAGAATACTATTTAAGGCGGAATGTTATTTAAGGAGAATGCTCTTGATCCTGACCGTATATATATATATATATATATATATATATATATATATATATATATATATATATATGTATGGTGATCATGACATTGAGAGAGGTGCCATTCATTATGCTTGGTATAAAAGCAAAAGCTGCAACTTGTTACTTTGATTATTTCTCAATATATGTTCTCACCATTACCTTCAATCATGAACACCTATGTGGCTATGTCCACCCTTGTTTATCAATCCATCAAACTCTTCCAATCCAAGTAAAAAAGCTTAATTAAAAGACATTATTCTTCACAAATCTCCCTTTTTCTCCCACAATCAAGTAAAAGTTCAAACTCCATTTTTTTTCTTTTTGAGTTCCACCAATCCAAACTTTAATTTATTTTGTAAATACGGAATTATATTTACTTTAAATTGCTACTTTATAAATGTGCTTCCTCTGTTTCGTATATATTATAAGATTATTGTTGACTTTTGAAAATTAATTAAAATATTTTTTTACTCAATATTGATATGATTCATCAACAATTACAAGATAATAAATTAATTAATAGCACATTTTAAATAGTTTACATTATTTATCATTATACCGACTAAAATTAAATAAATCTAAATCAAATTTGATTACTAAAAAGTCAAACTGATTTTAGTAATTCAATAATAATCTCATATTTTGTAACAGATGGAGTATTTTATTATAGATGAAAATTTTTATTTCTACCAAAATAAAGTTTTATAACTAGTGAGAATATATAGATGGACGAGGAACATAAAATAAGCAACCACTAACTAAAGCATGATACCTTTCAATGTAAAAGTATATACCTTTTTCTTAGTCTTTTTTGGCTAAGATCTGATCTGAGTCTTAAGAATTACAGTAAAAGCATAAGATAAAAATACAGTTAACAAATGCTAAAGCGTGCTTGCTTTGTTATCATTCTGTAGCCATCAAAAGGAAAGACAATTCGGTGTAAAGCAAATCATGTACTAGTATTATAAGGTCAGCTAATCAATGGCTCTCCCCTAAATTTAGGACCAAATTGTCTCATTGGCAGCTTGGCTTAGCTTGCCACATGAAGCTTCGCTTGACAACTTAATGACTTTGGCTTGCCATTTTTGTTTTATGTTTTATTTATTATTTATGCACAAATAAGTTTTATTGCTAAAATTTTATATATATATATATATGGGAAATGATCCATAACATATATGTGCGGATCATATATGATATACATCATCTATAGTGTACAATTCATAAACAAACGGTTGAGATTAAAATTAGAAAATCGTCGTCCGCTACTACATATTAGTAGCGGACGTGGTTCAAAATTTTTATCTGTCCATTACTAATAGTAATGGACGCGAATCAGAATAGCTAGTTGATTTATTATTTAGGGTTTGACCTCCTTTATCTTTTCCATTCAATAAGATGCTTGAGATTTAATAGCTATGATTTAGATTTTATTAACTAGGGCTTATTGTTTATTTATTTGGATTTAAGGTTTATTAATTAGGGTTGATGATTTATTCACTAGGATTTAGGGTTTTTTTCACTTAATTTTAGAGTTTATTAACTAGGATTTATGATTGATCTATAGTAGGGTTTGTGACATTTATTAACTAGAATTTAGGGACTATTCACTTTATTTTGTTTTATGAATTAGTTAATATACTCTAAATTCCAGTTAATAAAGTGTAAACCCTAAATAATAAATCGAGTAAAAAAGCGAAATAGACTAAACCCTAAATAATAAATCGAGTGAAAACGATATATATAGAAAATTAAAGCTATTCTGATTATGGTGCGCTACTATTAATAACAGTCAAATTAAAATTTTGAACCATATCCGGTATTATTAGCGGACAGCCTCACTCAAGAAAGCAACATCTCTTTTCTTTGTATAAAAAAACAGGTCTGTCACCCTTTTTCATATCCAAACCAACACAACTCTCTCCTATTTTCTCTCCACTCTCTTTCTGAATACTCGTATATCCATGAATAATATATATGTATATTATGTTAATTTAACTAGCACATTTAAATTTAAGCTTTTTTAACAAGAAAATGATCTTCAATCATAATTGATATTTATACTCGAACAGCCTGTCAAACAGTATGACCTGATACAACTAACCCGCCCTAGGAGCCTCACTCAAGAAAGCAACGTCTCTTGTTTTTGTATAAAAAAATCAATCTGTCACCCTTTCTCATATCCAAACCAACACATATCTCTCCTCTCTCTCTCTCTCTCTCTCTGAATACTCATAATTCCATGAAAAATAACAAAATGGAGTCAGAAGAAGAAGCACTGTTCCGGGCCTACCCGTACGCACTCTACTTCGTTCAAAGCCCATCAACGCTCTCCCACGCCACCAACCAAGAATTAGCCAGTACCGCCCGCCTCACTCTCTCCCGCTACTCATCCCGCGGATCCAACAACTCTTTTAACCACCTCGACGACAAAGACAATAAGATTATTGCTTATGATTTTCAAAGTCACAGGACGACCGATCATGGGGAGATGAAAGGTGGAGATTGCGTGGATCATGATCATCATGGGGTACTTGATGGAAAGTATGAGGAGGAGGAGGAGGAGGAAGATAAAGAGGAATATTATAATGATTATGGAGGGATTAAAAGTGGGTGGTGGAGATATTTGTCTTTTCGGCATTCTTCTTCTTGTTTGTGGATATGTTTGCAGATTGCTTTGAGGCTTTTGGTGAGTTTGGGGTTTGCATTGCTTGTTTTCTATTTAGCTACCAAGCCTCCACCTCCCAAGGTCTCGGTTAAGGTGTGTGCCTCCTCACTTACTCTTTCTTTCACGAGTCTAATTATGTTGTCAGTCACATTATTATTTTTATCTGTTGTCTCACTTTTATATATTATTGGCACATAATTTTTATCTGTTTATTTACATATATTTTGAATAAAAATTACGTTAAGAACAATACATCGTAGATAAGACAGAAGATTAATTGGACAATACATTTGAATTCCTCTCTCACACATTACAAAATTTACTAACACGATACGTGATTTGTAATGTGTTACGTGTAAGATAAATAGTATTGCATCCAACAATTTGAGTCTTGAGGTAATGAGATTTATTATAAATTAAGTTGTCAAAACAACTCCACGAATGGACATTTGATTTTGGTCAACACTAAAATATTAATGTCCTCATTTGAAGATCAATTAATTTTTCTGCCACTGAAAATTAAATAAATCACTTGCACTCTAAAATTGTCCTCTACGAAGTAGTAGCATTTGCAACAATTAGCGTACAATTAAATTAGAAGTTACATTTATATGTTTTTCTAAACCATTTTTTATAATTTAAAAAGTATTTTTAAAATATATTTACAAATAATAGCAATATAATTAAAAGTGTCATGAAATGTCTTAATTAGACTCAACTTGTAGACAATTAATGAATCTGAACTAACTGAAACGTAATTGCAATAAATTTATGTCGAATTACAATTGCAAAACTTATCAATACATGACATTTATATGAATTATAAGAGAAGTCTCAATTATTACACTTCTCTTCAAAAAAATTATCACTAATACTTATCATATATCAATTGGACTTTATCTTGTCCTCACTGTATAACTTTCACACCAAGTATTGGTCTGGCCTTTTGTTGGACTAAAGTCCAGTACTATAACTGTAACTGTAATATAATGTTCCTTACCTATAAGCACTACCTAGTGCTTAACCCTACAGTAGTGTTAGTGAGAAAAAATTTGGTGTGCCCTCAATGCCAACATTCCAACCCTTAGTATGACAAAGTTATGTTCGTACTGTCAAAAAGTTCTATTAATTGTATGCACAACCACTTGCCCACTTTGCCTTCAAAAAGAAAATTAAAGAGGAAAACCACTAGCCCACTTTAACTAATGTTGGGCTTTTAGGATCAACAATTTGGTGGCAACAACAAGAATTCACCATAGGTCTATTTTACTTCTTACTTGTGAAGTTGTAGAAATTCATTAGTTTCAAAATCAGATATATAATATTCTTTTAATCTGTTTCAAAATTAAATATATATTTTTATTTTCTTTTAATGTTGGTGATATGTTTGAAAAAAAAATTCTTTAAGAATCGTCTTTTGAAAATTTACATATAATTTTAGAATGAACAAAGTAATAACATGCTTGATTTTCATGCGAATAGGGAAATTCATTTTGAATAAAATGAGTTATCGGGAAACTTGTGGTCACCATCTTTATGATTTACATTTATAAATCTCAAGTTATGTTTGTTTGTAAAAATTATAATTTTAAGACTATATTTTCATTGATTATAATCATAAAATTATTTATCTTAAAATTAAGTAGTCTTAGGGGCTGTTTGTTTAGAACTTAATTGGTCTGAATGGCTGAATCGGTAAGTGGCTGAATCATTAAGTGCGTTTGTTTTGAAAAAAATCGTCTGAATGGCTGAATCGGTCAGATGCGTTGGCTGAATGGTTAAGGCCGAATTTTTGGTCTGAATGGCTGAATGGTTGGCTGAATGAAGTAAAAAAATTAAAAAAAATAATAATAATAAAAAAAAAATATTAACTATTATATTATGTAATATTAAATAAATTTATAACAACTTTGAATTTTTTCAGAGGGGTAAAATATTAAAAATATGTCATTCAGATCTTTAAGATATGTCAGTTATCAAACAGTTTTTTTCATTCAGATTCAGCTCATTCAGATTCAGATTCAGATTCAGATTCAGCTCATTCAGATTCAGATTCAGATTCATTCAATTTTTATCAAACACCCCCTTAGTACATGTTTGTTTATAATCAAATTATTCATGGAATAACTTAATTTAAAAAATAATCTCATATATGTTTTTTTTGTCCAATATTATTTAAAAGATTGGTTAACAACTTATCGTTTAGATTAACCAGAAATAACAAAGAGATCATATTCTCATTGGTGTGAGTATAGATAGATAGAATATGATGTATATGTCATTTTATAATAGGATTCATATGTCATTTTAGAAAAAGATAAAGGTTAATTTTGTGCACAAATTTTTACTCTCAAATAATAGGAATTATAATATCTAGTTAGATATGGTATTAAATAATCTCTTATTTTAAATTATTTTATTGTCGCAAAACTCATAATTAATTTTAAAACAAATAAATTTTTTAAAATTAATGATATAATTTCAAATATTATTCTTACAAACAAACCATATTAAATATCTGTGAGAAAATCGGATCCGGTTAGCATGAAATTATTTTTTAGTAAGTTGGTCAATTGACCAATAGAATACTGACACACATACACACAGGATTGGCCGGTAGCCTTAATGACCGGTAATGACCGGTGCCCTTTTTTTTAACCACAATTATTAGAAAAATAAATAAAAAATAACAGAGCAAGTTTGAACAAAAAACTGTTAAAGAAAATATATTTTTTTATTAAAAAACACAATAAACTGTTTACAGTATTTTTTTAATAAAAATATATTTTCTTGTACAGTTTTTTGTTCAAACTTGCTATATTATTATTTATTTATTTTTCTCATAATTGTGGTTAAAAAACAAAAAAAAATAATCAAAGTGGACCGGTCATTACCGGTCATTAAGGTATCGGACCGTCCCTTGATCTCATACAACATCATTTGTGTGTCAGTATTTTATTAGTTAATTGGCCAATTTACTTTAAAATAAACTTCATACTAATCACTTCGAGAAAATCATATTAAACCGACAATTTTAGTGCATCATGGCCATTATCATCATTACTATGGGGTTATCAATTAATCTTCTAGCTAGTGCCTTATTCACGTAGACTAGTGAAATCATTAAATAAGATAATTTAGTGCCGTTTTCAAAGACTAGTTGCATTCTACAAAAAAACCTCAATTATTATCATATGTATTATGTATACGGACTGAAGTCACATATGTTAATGTTGTGCATGCGCTCTTATTGTCTCAAAAACGGATAGAAATTAATGGTGGTGTCACTTCATTATTTATATCCCTTAAGCTTATATACATACACATCCACATCCACATCCACATACACATTTGCACATATAAGTTGGTGATTTAACAAAACTGTTAATATTGTTAAAATAAAAATAATACTTTCAGAGCAAATATATGATTAATGATACTTATTATCTAGTAATAACATTTTTGTTCTGATATTATGTGATTATTGTAAACCATCAATGCTTGATTGAAATGGATGTCCCAAATGTTTTCTCAAACCTAGCTTTTTAAACTCGCTCTTTCTTTGGCACAAATTAATTGGAAAAATGAAAGTAATTTAATTGTGTCAATTATAACTAACCATGAAAATGACCTAATCATATCTAATAATTAAGCATCCGGTTACCATGAAGTAAACTTCATGGTAAGTTGGTCAATTGACCAATACAGTGCCGACATGCAGAGAGAGATCATCTCTCGGCACACGTGTCGATAATATATTGGTTAATTGACCAAAGTTAACTCCATGCTAACCACTTTCAATAATTAATGACGTGCTCAATTTAAAATCGGAATTTGAGGTGGTAAAAGTACATTTAGGGTTCAAGATGTGTAACAAATTTTAGGTCACGACTTAAATTTCAGTATTAGTTCAATTACGTAATTAAATACATATATTTCATGAATACATAATACGTCATCTGTTCCCAAGTATAGATCATGCCTTTTTGTATAGTACTCCCTCCGTCCCTATTTAAATGACGTTTTACAGATGAACACAAGAATTAAGATAATTATTAGAAATCATTAAATATAGTACTCAATTGTCTATAATACCCTTAAATCATTAATTTATCATAGCACAAGAGTTTAAAGTACCAAAAAATAGGTAGAGTAGTGAGGGGTAATTTTGGAAAAAATTATCATTAATTTTCCTAGATTTGAACAAACGTCAATTAATTAGGAACAAAAAAAAACTCTAAAACGTCATTTAAATAGGGACGGAGAGAGTAGTATCATTTTCTCAGTCAAACCACTTAACTTGCAATTAATGTATGTTTTATATTATTACCTCCGTTCTTAAAAGATTGTCGTTTAAGGTTTTTGCACATGGATTAAGAAAGTCATTTAATACTATCATTTACTCCATGTGCAATTAAATTTTGATACTAACAATTTAGTTTTGTTTGAAATTCATCACTACCCTTTTATGGGAAGTTGAAAACTATTAATACAATGGAGATAATTTTTGGGACAATGAGAGAAGGTATGGGTAATATAGGAAAATAAATAATTTATTCACCTAGAAAAGTTATAAACGACAAATAAATTAGAACAAATTTTTTCTTTTAAAACGATAATCTTTTATAAAGGGAGGGAGTAATTAGTTAATTTGCATGTATTTTCTATCTTTTTCTTTATTTGTTGATAAATGTTGCAGATGGCAGGAATTCGAGAATTTGGACTAGGGGAGGGGGTGGATGCCTCTGGTGTGACTACCAAAATCCTTACTTGTAATTGTTCAATAGAACTATTGATTGACAACAAGTCTAAGCTTTTTGGCCTTCACATTCAGCCTCCCATCTTGGAAATTTCCTTTGGCAATCTCCCATTTGCAACTTCATGGGTAAGGATTTATAACAATTTACTTTTTTCTCATTACAATTAAGTATTAGAAAAATAATATCACTATTACCCCTATTTTTGTAATAAATACTTAAAACGACATATATTAATTTCAATAAAACAAATCGAAACTAAAATATACATTTATAACTTAACAAATTATGTCAGTAGCATATATAGTGATAAACTCTCTCGTATTGTTCAATACATGATCACATATTCGAGTATATAGATATCAACAAGAAAGCTTTATAGTAAAGGTAAATTTCTCCTAGACTTTCTCTAAATTTCCTTTCTTGCCCCTCCCACGGGTTTCCCATAGCCCCTATGATCTAAATGTTAGCAACCAAATTAAACTTGAAATGGACATGATTTTTTCATCACTTAAACTTTGAACCTATACCAAATTTAAATATTAAAAAAAAAGCTAGTAAAATTAACTATCTATAAATATATATATATATATATATATATATATATATATATATATATATATATATATATATATATATATATATATATATTTGATTTCTAAGAGCTACAATTACATTAAAAATATTTTCATGTATGCTTCATTATATAAACCAATTAACACCATATATTAACTAAAAGAAAAATAATTTATATACCGACTAATTTCATATCGTCAACTAACGTATAATTAAAAATGATAAAACAGTAATATGTGAGGCTCTTCGTTACTATATATCTTATATTCCATATATTCACACGCATAAGTATCTAATATTAACTTAAATTTGTCGAGCAGCACTCTAACAAAAACTAAAATTTTAACTTCAATTCCATTTAAATCTTACAGGGACCAGAACTATATGCATTGAGTGATGGAATCAACATCATTCAAATTATATGTTGGAACAAAGAACAAGCCAATGTACGGGGCAGGAAGAAGCATGCAGGACATACTTGAATCTGGAAAAGGGTTGCCTCTTGCGATTCGAATGAGCTTCACGTCGAATTTTCGGGTGATTTCAAACTTTATCAAGCCTACATTTCATCACCAAGCTGAGTGTTTAATAGTTCTTGGCAGTGCATATGATAAGAAATATGGAACCAGAAAATATAAGAGCAGCTGTATGATTAATCATTGATGTTGAGGGATTTACATATTAATTTTGAAAAGAATGAACTTGGTAAATAAATACATTTATGAATTATCACAACAACATTTGAATGATAGATTAAACAAATGTTTCCAATTACATGGAGTATAATTTTTAAGAATTAATATTTTAATTCGGGGTTTTTATACTTTTAGTTTGAGAGTTGAAGTGGTTAATTTATAATGCATTAATATTTGAAGCAATGTTGTGCATGAGATTTTCAATGGTTTTAGTGTTTTCTGTACGAAATTAAAATATGCTAGTTTAGTTTTTTGAGAAAGTTGTTACGTGAAGTCTAAGCTACATAAATTAAAGGGAGAAAATATATAAGGATATAGATTTAATTATTTAATTTGTAGTAGTACGATATAAGTTGTAATTAATGGTTTTTTACTAGGGCTTAGTAAAGAATCGGAATCGGTCCGAAATTACACCAAAAATTAGCATCGTATCAATGGTTCCGGCGTATGTGGCTGTTTTAAAATAACTAAAAACCCATATATGCGATTTGGCTGCTGTTTAATTTAGGAGGCTCCTGCATCGCTCAAAACGCATCATATCACTCTAATATATTATATATTCTTTATAAGACCCCAACTTTTATGAATAAAGAATAATTTTCTCGAAATATATTTTTGAATATTATGGTGTGGATTTGATATAATGTTATAGTTGTGGGTAATATTTACAAATTTTACAAAGTAAGCAAGTGGTTATACAATATTCGATTGGTCGGAGAATATTCGTTTTAACAGGGAATACTCGTACGACGACACAATCATTGGTGGACCCCACGACGGAAGTATTGTCGTAGTAAAAAAATGACAAAATTATCTTTTTATAAAAATAACGGCGAAAGTGTTACCGTTAAAACTATTGAACTACCCGGTAGTAAAAGTACAGTAATACGCGTAGCTGCATAGTAGCACACGGTATTGGTTATTGATGCTTACGTGAGAAGTCAATCAGTTATACTCAATTATTGCTACAGTAATTACTGCATCATATCTCTCATATTATTGATTCAATTATTGTCATAGTATCATCTGCATAATATGATATATTATTAAATCAATAATTGAGACGACAAAATTATTCATATTATTAAATTATAATATTGACAATGTCTAGAAGTTCTGTCAAGAAGAGGTTTGGTCATCTAATTGCGCGCCAATAAGGAGAAATCCTTATCGGAAAGCCCCCTCTTTCATGGGAACGACCTGGTTGTTAAATATTATGAGTTATAATATTAATGATGAATAAGTTCGTGTTGATTAAAGATGAAATTGATAGTTCCATTGTGTTGGAATTATTAGTGTTAGTGGAAATCAACATTTATTTCGATATTAATTGATGTCTGGAAGTTATACTGACCAATTGGGTAATTAATCGGATAAATGAGTAATTAATTGCTATTAATTCACATTATTATAACTATTTGTTCACATGGGTGTAATATTGATTCACATTCTTATACTATTAGGGGTGGTGGTGCAAGATTGATAATACTTGCATGACTAAGTTAAAAATAGAGGTATAGATAGAGGTACTATACTGTAATTCATATTTTCACATATCTAGAACTATTGATTCACAAGATTTACTATTGATTCACATTATTTACTATTAGGGGAGGTGGTGAAAATTAGATAATACTTGCAAGACTAAATTAAAAATGAAGAAAAAGAGAAAGATATTATACTGTAATATTTCGAGCCCCAAAACGTGCAATTATCGAAACTATAATTTTCTATAAATAGAAGCTCATTATTCCTTCATTCTTACCAATTCACAAAAGCTATAAAGCAATTATTATAGAGAGAAAGAAGAAGAGAAGTCTGCTACCTCACTATTTCAGTATCTAGTTTTTTCTAAGGTAAGGGGTATTATTCCTTCGTATTCATGAAGAAAGTTATTTTCTTTCAATACTCGTAAGGGTTGTTATTCCATTCTTTATTATTATGATCGAATAACCTGTCTATGCGAAGTACCACATACATGGTGAAATTCTTCTGTTATTCCATTCTTTATTATTCTGTTGGAACAACCTGTCTGTGTGGTAGGCATGCCTGATGAATTCTGTTGTTATTCCATTCTTTATTATTCTGTTGGAATATCCTGTCTGTGCGGATTATGCATGACCTGGTTCCGTTCTTTATTATTATGTTGGAATATCCTGTCTGTGCGGATTACGAATGACCTGATTTTATTCTTTATTATTCTGTTTGAATAACATGTCTGTGCGATCTATCGCATGCCTGATGAATTCTTTTATTATTCCATTCTTTATTATTATGTTGGAATAACATGTCTGTGTGGACTACCGCATGCATGGTGAATGATCCTTCGTAGTCATTCCTTATTAAATTATGGAAATGAACTATCTACGTGGATTACCGCATGTCGGACGAAAATCCATTTACAGTTTCATATATTCTATTACACTCAGTTGGTTAAAGTTTTGACTTTTATACTCCATGAAATTAGTGGAATATCCTGGATATTTGCGCTTCATCCAGTATCTTTTCATGGAAATAATCTTCTGAGCATTCTTGAATTTTACTCCACAAAGCAGTATCATGTTGACAATTTGGACGTTATTGATTTCTGGATAAATTAAATTATAAATCTTTAAAATTTATCTTGAACTTGTTTTATTGAATTATTATGTCATTGTCATCATCCGCATGCTTATATTGTGATGAAAGTCATATTTGGCTTACATGAATAGATGGACTTGGTATGATTACGATCATGGATTATTTGGTATAATCATGACCGTAATGTGATGAATGATGTGGTGAAAGTCCTCATTGGCCTGTAGTTCATTGATGGACAGTTGTTGGTATGATTATGACCAGGGATTATTCGGTATAATCATGACCATCGATGATTACATGAATATCCTTGGCCGTGGTGCATGGATGATTTGATTTTATTTAATAAGCTGAGTCTCAGCGATAAAGTTGATGAAAAACTTTTTAAATCATAGAAGATAGTAGATTTTATGCTCTACTTGACTCTTCTAATGGATTGCTTGTTCCGCTGCAGTTAAACTTGTTGTCTATTATATTCTATCAGTTTAACAATGTTGAGGGCTAATGATAATTTATTTTGCATTATCTTAGTCATAATATTTTTTATGGGCTAGTTGAGCTCACCCTTTTGCTTTCATTGTTCTCTTTCGGAAATGAGAATGTAGCCGGGACTAGTCGGGGAATGGAGTGATGGTCCGAGATGGTGTCATAGTAGTCCTCACTATTCTATAAAATAGTGTGATAATAAATGTAATGAGGACTCCATTGAGTGTGGATATTGTCTACATGACAATATTTGTATTAAAACTCATAGCATATGTTTTGTCGTATTTTACACGACAGTTGTATAATTAAGTTTTTATTTATATTTTGTACCATGTATTTGGCGACTCAAGATGGGTGATGTATACCTATTTTGGGGGCGTCACAGTTGGTATCAAAGATTAGGGATATGATCCCTGGCTGAGATGTGAGACAAGAACTAGGAGGGAAGAGACGGGGAATTCCTTCACTAGTATGACATACCTAAGTTTATTTGGTCGGTCAGAGTATAGGGATAATATGTGATATGTTAATTAACCCTTGTTTTGTGGTAGTATTTAAAAATGGCATCCAAAAAATGTTGAGATAAGCAATGAAGCTCATGAGACCATTGAGTCACCAACGATCAATACCCAGGGTAATGTGCAACAGGAAGGCAATAATCCTCATGTAACCAATAACACTGATGAAATGGTGAACGATGGGATGTTGAGAGGCTTTATGCAATTCATGCAACATCATGTGAGAGCGGCTCCTGTCCAAAATGTAGGTGGAAACACTGACAACTCTTGGACGGTCAGCGCTAAGCAGTTCAAGGAGCTGGGACCACTGGAGTTTTTTGGAGAGCCTAAACCACTTAAGGCGGAGACATGGATAAAGAAGATTAACAAGATATTTGATGTCTTGGGATGCTCCGAGGAGCAAAAGGTTCCCTTTGCCACCTTCATGTTGCGAGCAGAGGCAGATTACTGGTGGGAATCTGTAAAGCGTACTCAACCTACCTCATTGAAGATGTCTTCGGAGAAGTTCCAAGAACTGTTCAACGACAAGTACTTTCCTGAAAGTATCCGTCACATGAAGGAGGTAGAGTTCATCAAGCTTGAGCAAAACAATATGACCGTGGTGCAGTACGAAGCTAAGTTTGCTGAGGTGTCTCAGTTTACGTCCCACTTGGTTGATAATGAGGAGAGAATGATGCGGATGTTTCTAAGAGGTTTGAAACCCGAGATATGTCAATACCTAATTTCTCACAAACTGTGTTTGTATTCAGATGTTGTGAATAGGGCTCAATTATTGGAGCGCGATAATGAGTCCACTCAACCAAGAGAGAGCAGCTGACAAGTCGATAATACTAGTGGTAGCAGTCTTTGAAGCGGTGACAACAATCGTGGAGGGAATCAACATGTCAGAAATGGTAATCACTTCGGTGGTAATCATGGCCATGACAATAAGAGTGGACATTTCAAGAAGAGGAGATTCAACAATGATGAAAAGACGTCAGCACCAGCACCTGTTGTTAAGGAAGGAGAACGACCGCCGGTCGTATGTTTCAAATGCGGAGGGGAGGGACATAGCAGTCCAAACTGCGTGATGCAGTCCAAAGTGTGTTACAATTGTGGAAAAGAAGGTCACCTAGCCCGATTTTGTTGAGCACCAAAGTTAAGTCCAGCTGAGATGGAGGCATCAAAGTGTGTCCCAGATAAGACAAAACTGGTAATTTAAGGGAGAGCCTTTGTCGTAACCTCCCAAAAAGCGAGGAATCCGAACGAGGTGATCACGGGTAAGCTAATCATAAACTCTAGCGAAGTTTATACTTTATTTGATACTGGTTCTACCCATTCTTTTATTTCTCCTACTTGCGCTCAACGTTTAAATTTAACTCCAGAGAAATTAGACTTTGATTTATCTGTTGAAACTCCGTTAGGAGAAACCTTCATCACATCCACTGTTTATAAGTCTTGTTTGATTCAAATCGGTAACCGTACATTACATGTCAATCTTATTTCTTTGAAAATACTTGCATTTGATGTGATTTTAGTGATTGATTGGTTAACTACTCATCATGCTAAAATCGATTATTTTCATAAGGTTGATAGCTTTCATATTTCTAACCAACTTATTATGCGAATTCAAGCAACCAAACCACTAAAATCAATCACTGTCATATCAAGCCATAAAGCTATTCGTTTATTAAAAAAATGGATGTCAAGCTTTCTTAGCCCATGTTACGGATTTAAATAAAAATACGTCAGATTTGAATGATATTTCTATTGTTAATAAATTTCCTGACGTATTCCCTGAAGAACTTCCTGGCCTACCCCCAGAGCTTGAAATTGAATTTTGTATCGACCTTGAATCCGGTACAAAACCCATTTCCAAAGTCCCAAATCGAATGGCTCCTATTGAACTTCAGGAGTTAAAAACCAACTACAGGAATTGTTAGATATCAGTTTCATTCGTCCTAGTACGTCTCCTTGGGGTGCTCCTGTTGTAACGACCCCAAAATTCATACAATTTAATTCTCAACTTTGGTCGTTAATAACACATCTACCTTCTGATTTTACGTCATTATTCGATGCTAAACATTATAAAATACGGAATAATTTAAACTTTTATGTCTTCTTACTTTAATTCCCTGAATCAAAACCTTTATCATCTACATGTCTTTGAATCAATCTTATTTTATGATTCGCTTTATCACTGTTATTATATAAAATTTTACATTTCAATCCGATAACCTTTATATATCAGATAACTCTAACTTTAGCTTTACAACTCAACATAAAACTATACATCATAAACCATTTAGTACATCTCATGAATCTTAATCATGGTATAAAGAAATAATAACTTTAGTTAAAATATTAATCTCCGTGTATTATTTCTGATCCACGTCATTCAAGTAGCACATAGTGTTACCTTCAATCCTTAACCTGCAAAAAATGGTTATTTGTAAGGTTGAGCTCGACAGCCCAGTAAAATCTAACAGTTTTCATGCATCACGTAGCACATAATAACATGCTCAACATATATCTCATAAATATTGGACTAACATAACATACATGCTACAGTTCATATAACAAGTATAAAGATTGAGTTCCTTACTCAATCAGCATGCTTTACTCAATCAACATAGTCATAAGTTAACTTTAACATTTCATACATTCAACATACATATAACACATCATGCACTTTGCAATAAAGATTTAAAACAACTAATCACCAAGTTCACATAGCAAATAGGAACTTAAAGACTTGCCTTTATCGGTGTTTTACCAACACGCTAATACTTCGCGTCCTTGCACAACCTACACTATACGTGAGATTGATAATAAATAAAATCAATACTCAATCTCATGGTCAAATTTATTCTAAGACCTTACTTTATCTTATTATCCTTTATAATGTCTTTATAGACATCTAATTATTTTATATGCAAATTGGTTTTATTTTTATTTTCATCACCACACATGCTAGACTATCGCACTTGTAGTTTAATGTGCGTATATCACACCATTTTATTATACCACTTTGGTTTCTAAAATGCATATTCAACACATTGTTTACATGTTTATTTTTCCTTCAAAAATCAAAAATTACCCTTTTCGATTCCTTTACATTATTATTCTTGTATTATCATCATTTCATACTCAGATATCCAATATTAGCCATTAGTTAGACACTTTGTATACCAAAGTTTAGAAACACTATTACTCTTAGGCATTTTATCGAGCACGTTATGTGCACACATTAACTTATCTCAACTCTTGATCTTAAATGGTTAATTATGCATAAAATATGATAACACATACCTATACTCATTACATATGTTAAAACATTTTTTTAATCATCAAAATATACCATCACCCAAAATCTTAATTTAAATAGAATTATAAAACTCATCTTCACAATTTCTTTAACAAAACGTTATTTTCGTTTTTAACGTAACTCCTTCGTTACATGTACGTTTTTGTTCCTTCTTATATAGAATTAACCCTTACTCAGTGTACTACAACCTCATCTAGGCCTTAAAGTCAGACCATTATCCATCTAAACCAGATTCTGCAATTCATCAACTAGTCTAGAAAATTTCATTTTCTGGACAACCTTACTAAACTATTTATTTCGGACATGATCCGGTCCATAAAATGGCTCAATATCATGAGTCTGGCTAGTAAACTTCCATATCTACAACCTTTCTGTTTAAAGTTTCTTCAGATTCAAAACACACGAACTTATATGAATTGTTCAAAGTCAGAAACCGTAACAGTTTTGATTTTCTGGGCATATATATTATTTTCCTTTCGTACCAGCCTTACTAAAACAGACATTTCAAGAAATCTACAAAGAGTTTTCATGTGATTCCACTTTTAGAATATAACTTACTTCTATATCTTCAATTTGATATAAGGTTCACTTTCTAACTCATTATACCCAAAGAGGTATAAATTTCACAAGATTTGTCCACAATTACTCAAAACCTACAAATTTTGTTCTTCAAATTTTCTTTCCATTTCATTTTCTTTCTTGAATCCTCTTGTTTGATTCTTGATAATCCAAGATTAAACCAATACAAACAAGATTAAGAATGATCTACTACCTTATAACATAAATCTACCCAAAAAAATCAAAGATTAAATAAGAGTTCAGAAGTTACCTTCTTCTAGCTTTTTTTTTTCTTCTTCTTCTAGCTCATCTCAATTCCTCTATTTCTCTGTCTTTCTCAATTTCTCTATTTCTCTATTTCTCTCTTCCACCAAGACTCTTGCTATAAAAAAAACTCTAGGATTTCTTCTTGTGTAACTCCTCATTTCGGTAATAGTTATGTTAATAATTAATATAATAGTAACTCCCACTAATAACATAAGGCTTATGTTACAAAACTCTTACATGCATGATCAATATCACATTAAGCCATCTTAGTAGCATAGCCTCACTTTTCCATCATTAGTTAAGCAATCCAATGGTTAGGCTATTCATTATATACTATTATTACTTTACTATATATGACATATAACATATTTCTAATGTCACACTTAAATAATTACTTATTTTAGTAATAAATTCAATTAAACCTTACTAATTATAATTCCTATTTAACCAAAATAATTGCAATTTTATTTAACTCATTACAAACCTTCTAATTTAATTATTTAATTAAATCAGAATATTTCTATAACATTAAAGTAATAAAATACACATCAATTGAAGAATTATTTAACATACCCTTAATTAATAAAATCACACTTAAATAATTTATGGTTATTTTATTAGTAAAATCAATTAAACTTTAATAATAAAATGCACATTAATTATAAAATTATCTATCAAATTATAACGCTTAATTAAATTAAGCCATAACAACCAACATCAAATATTTATTATTCAATAAATAAATCAACTCAAATATTTATCTAACTCAAATAAATATTTTAATTAATTATAAAAAACACATTCGTTACACCTGTTCTATTCGTGAAGAAGAAAGATGGAAGTATGCGACTTTGTATTGATTATCGGGAGTTCAATCATGTCACCATCAAAAATAGGTACCCGTTGCCTCGCATTGATGACCTGTTTGACCAGTTGCAAGGAGCCAAATTCTTTTCAAAGATTGATCTTCGTTTCGGATATCATCAGTTGAAGATTAAAACTGATGACATTCCAAAGACTACTTTAAGAACTTGGTACGGGCGTTATGAAATCCTAGTCATGTCTTTTGGATCGACTAATGCTTTTGCTACCTTCAAGGACATGATGAACCGAGTATTCAAGGAATATTTTGATCACTTTGTGGTCGTCTTTATTAATGACAACCTTATATACTCCAAAACCCATGAAGATCATGAGCAACACTTGAGGCTGATACTCCAAAAGCTTCGTGAAAACAATCTATATGCCAAGTTAAAGAAATGCGACTTCTGGCTTGAGGAAATTGCATTCCTTGGGCACGTAATATTAAATCATGGAATATTTGTTGACCCGACAAAGATTGAAGTAATTCAAAGCTGGGAGCAACCTAAGTCAGTGACCAAAGTATGTAGCTTTCTCGGCTTAGCTGGTTATTATCGGAGATTCGTATAAGAGTTTTCACGAATTGCTACTCCATTAACTCAACTGACTTGAAAAGATACAAAATTCGGTTGAAGCGAGGATTGTGAAAAGAGTTTTCAAGAACTCAAGAGAAGACTCATTTCAGCACCTGTTCTGACAATACCATCTGGCTCGGAGGGATTTGTCATTTATAGTGATGCTTCAGGCAAAGGGTTAGGATGCGTTCTCATGCGACATGGGAAAGTCATAGCCTATGCCTCACAACAACTCAACGAATATGAGAGGAATTATCCTACTCATGATCTAGAGTTGGCAGCAGTCGTTTTTGCGCTTAAGATTTGGAGGCATTACCTGTATGGAGAGAAGGTGGAGATCTATACGGATCATAAAAGCCTCAAATATTTCTTCACTCAAAAGGAACTCAACATGCGGAAACGACGATGGCTTGAGTTATTGAAACATTATGATCATATCATCAAATACCATCCTGGAAAAGCGAACTTAGTAGCTGACACATTGAGTATAATATCATATGCGGGCACGAGTGCATTATTGTCAACGCAAAGGCCCATTTTGTATGACTTGGAAATGATGGAAATTGAGTTAAAGATTCCAGAGACCTATGTGATGATGGCGAATATACGAGTGGAACCGACTTTAATCGATAAAGTTAAAGCTGCTCAAGATACAGACCTGGAGCTGATACGTATGAGGAAGAAAGTACAAGAAGGTGCTATTTTAGAAGCAAGAATCGATGAAGAAGGAATACTTCGAGTCAACTCCAAACTTTGTGTTCCTAACGATTCTGACTTGAAGTATAAAATCATGATGGAGGCGCACAACACACCGTTTGCAATCCATCCTGGGAGTACCAAAATGTATCGTGATCTTCGACATACATTTCGATGGAGAAATATGAAGAGAGAGATAGCAGAATTTATCTCAAGGTGTCTAACTTGTCAACGAGTCAAGGCAGAGTATCAAGTGCCAAAAGGTCCATTGCAACCACTTGAAATTCCAAAATGGAAGTGGGAGCATATTACCATGGATTTCGTTACTAGTCTTCCTATGGTTTCATAAGGCATAAATGCGATTTGGGTCATTGTTGATAGATTGACCAAGTTTGTTCATTTCTTACCGATACGAGAAACTTATACACTTGAACGTCTTGCTCGTATGTATATAAATAAGATTATAAGATTGCATGGTAAGCCAGTATCCATAGTTTCTGATCGAGACCCAAGATTCACGTCAATATTTTGGGTTAGTTTACAAAAAGCTTTGGGCACGGATTTACGATTTAGTTCGGCATATCATCCTCAAACGGACGGGCAGTCAGAAAGGATAATTCAAACTCTTGAAGACTTATTAAGATTCTGTGTCCTTGACATCAAGGGATGTTGGGACAAGTTATTACCATTGGTGGAGTTTTTCTACAACAATAGTTATCAAGCAAGTATTGGCATGGCTCCATTTGAGGCGTTGTATGGAAGAAAGTGTCGTTCTCCAGTATACTAGAATGAGGTGGGTGAAGCAAAGTTGTTAGGACCGGAGTTGGTATGTATGACTACAGAAAAGATTAAAATGATCCGACAACATAAAAAACCTCACAAGACCGACAAAAGAGTTATGTTGATCTTCATCGAAAGGACGTGGAATTCAATATAGGAGATCATGTGTTGTTATGTGTTGCTCCATAGAAAGGAGTTACGAGATTTGGAAAGAGAGGAAAGCTCAATCCTCGATTCATTGGCCCATTTATAATCCACGATCGAGTAGGAACTGTGGCCTATAGACTCGCCTTACCGCCAAGTATGTCTCGTGTTCATAACATTTTTCACAAATCTATGTTACGTCAATATGTGAAAGACTCGAACCACATTATTGAATTAGAACTAGACGAGATAGAGGAAGATTTAACGTATGAAGAGTTACCTATTAAAATCATGGATAAGAAGGATCATATTCTACGCTCCAAGGTTATACCTCAAGTTAAAGTTTTGTAGAGAAACCACGATGTGGAGGAAAGGACCTGGGAGTTAGAATCTGAGATGAAGTCAAGATATCCTCACCTCTTCGATATACCAGGTACGTACCCTAATTTTGCGGACAAAATTTCATAAGAAGGGGAGGTTGTAAGACCCCAACTTTTATGAATAAAGAATAATTTTCTCGAAATATATTTTTGAATATTATGGTGTGGATTTGATATAATGTTATAGTTGTGGGTAATATTTACAAATTTGACAAAGTAAGCAAGTGGTTATATAATATTCGATTGGTCGGGGAATATTCGTTTTAATAGGGAATATTCGTACGACGACACAATCATTGGTAGACCCCACGACGGAAGTATTGTCGTAGTAAAAAAATGACAAAATTATCTTTTTATAAAAATAACGGCGAAAGTGTTACCGTTAAAACTGTTGAACTACCAAGTAGTAAAAGTACAGTAATACGCGTGGCTGCATAGTAGCACACGGTATTGGTTATTGATGCTTACGTGAGAAGTCAATCGTTATACTCAATTATTGCTACAGTAATTACTGTATCATATCTCTCATATTATTGATTCAATTATTGTCATAGTATCATCTGTATAATATGATATATTATTAAATCAATAATTGAGATGAAAAAATTATTCATATTATTAAATTACAATATTGACAATGTCTAGAAGTTCTGTCGAGAAGAGGTTTGGTCATCTAATTGCACGCCAATAAGGAGAGATCCTTATCAGAAAGCCCCCTCTTTCATGGGAACGACCTGGTTGTTAAATATTATGAGTTATAATATTAATGATGAATAAGTTCGTGTTGATTAAAGATGAAATTGATAGTTTCATTGTGTTGAAATTATTAGTGTTAGTGGAAATTGACATTTATTTCAATATTAATTGATGTCTGGAAGTTATACTAACCAATCGGGTAATTAATCGGATAAATGAACAATTAATTACTATTAATTCACATGATTATAACTATTTGTTCACATGGGTGTAATATTGACTCACATTCTTGTACTATTAGGGGTGGTGGTGCAAGATTGATAATAGTTGCATGACTAAGTTAAAAATGGAGGTATAGATGGAGGTACTATACTGTAATTCGTATTTTCACATGTCTAGAACTATTGATTAACATGATTTACTATTGATTCACATTATTTACTATTAGGGGGAGGTGGTGCAAGTTTGATAATACTTGCAGGACTAAATTAAAAATAAAGAAAAAGAGGAAGGTATTATACTGTAATATTTCGAGCCCCAAAACGTGCAATTATCGAAACTATACTTTCCTATAAATAGAAGTTCATTCTTCCTTCATTCTCACCAATTCACAAAAGCTATAGAGTAATTATTATAGAGAGAAAGAAGAAGAGAAGCCTGCTACCTCACTATTTCAGTATCCAGTTTTTTCTAAGGTAAGGGGTATTATTCCTTCTGTTGGAACAACCTGTCTGTGTGGTCTATCGCATGCCTGATGAATTCTATTGTTATTCCATTCTTTATTATTCTATTGGAATATCCTGTCTGTGCGGATTATGCATGACCTGGTTCTGTTCTTTATTATTCTTTTGGAATAACATATCTGTGTGGATTACGCATGACCTAGTTCCATTCTTTATTATTCTGTTGGAATAACCTGTCTGTGCGGTTTATCGCATGCCTTGTGAATTCTTTTGTTATTCCATTCTTTATTATTCTGTTGGAATAACCTGTCTGTGTGGACGACCGCATGCATGGTGAATGGTCCTTCGTATTCATTCCTTATTAAATTATGGAAATGATCAGTCTACGTGGATTACCGCATGGCGGGCAAAAATCCATTTACAGTTTCATATATTCTATTATACTCAGTTGGTTAAAGTATTGGCTTTTATACTCCATGAAATTAGTGGAATATCCTAGATATTTGCGCTTCATCTAGTATCTTTTCATGGAAATATTCTTTTGAGCATTTTTGAATTTTACTCCACAAAGCAGTATCATGTTGACAATTTGAACGTTATTGATTTTTGGATAAATTAAATTATAAATCTTTAAAATTTATCTTGAACTTATTTTATTGAATTATTATGTCATTGTCATCATCCTCATGCTTATATTGTGATGAAAGTTATCTTTGGCTTACGTGCATAGATGGACTTGGTATGATTATGACTAGGGATTATTCAGTATAATCATGACCGTAATGTGACGAATGATGTGGTGAAAGTCCTCATTGGCCTGTAGTTCATTGATGGATAGTTGTTGGTATGATTATGACTAGGGAATATTCGGTATTATCATGACCATTGATGATTACATGAATATCCTTGGCCGTGGTCCAGGGATGATTTGATTTTTTTTATTAAGCTGAGTCTCAGCAATAAAGTTGATGAAAAACTTTTTAAATCATAGAAGATAGTAGATTTTATGCTCTACTTGACTCTTCTAATGGATTGCTTATTCCACTGTAGTTAAACTTGTTGTCTATTATATTCTATCAGTTTAACATTGTTGATGGCTAATGATAATTTATTATGTATTATCTTAGTCATAATATTTCTTACTTGGCTAGTTGAGCTCACCCTTTTGCTTTCATTGTTCTCTTCAGGAAATGAGAACGTAGCCGGGACTAGTTGGGGAATGGAGTGATGGTCCGAGATGGTGTCACAGTAGTCCGAGATGGTGTCATAATAGTCCTCACTATTCTATAAAATAGTGTGATAATAAATGTAATGAGGACTCCATTGAGTGTGGATATTGTATAGATGACAATATTTGTATTAAAACTCATAACATATGTTTTGTCGTATTTTACACGACAGTTGTATAATTAAGTTTTTATTTGTATTTTGTATCATGTATTTGGCGACTCAAGATGGGTGATTTATACCTGTTTTGGGGGCGTCACATCTTCCTAACTTTGGTTCCAAGTTTTTCTAACTCAATGGATCCAAGTCTTCCAAAAATTGGTTTGTCTTTAAGACATGGCTTCAAGGCTTAAGCCATCCTAACCCTAAGTCTGAGCCTTGGCTCAACACTAAGCCAAGCCATCTCAAATCCTAACTAAGCAATACAAACTCTAGGCATGGCTAGACCAAAATTAATTTAATTTCTCATTTTTTTAAATTAACTTTCATAATTCATATAGTTAGCAAAAAGTCCTTTTTGCCATTTTGTATAATTGATTAGGGTTTAATTCCCGAACTAAGTATGTTACACAATTTCTTTTTTAGTTAGATTTTATAACTTTTTTGTTTATGTTTTCATAACAAGCTCGGTTAGCTGAAAAATTGACTTTCGAAAATTTGATTTTTCCACTGTTCCCCTTTCCCGAATAAACGCTATGTTGCTCTTCGAAAAGTTAAAAAAATGAAGTTGTGTTTTTAGCATGAATAGTGATTTTATGTCTTTTTTGATAAAAATATTTTTATTGGAGATTTCATCTCCCTTTTCCAAATAACCTCTATGCCGTAATTCGAAAAGTTCAAAAAATGAAAAAGCAATTTATGCGATTTATTAATAGAGATTTTCCTTTTTTCTATAAAAAAATATTTTCTCCCAAAAATTCTACACACTCATATTTAGTCACGTAAACTAGGTCATTAATCGATCTAAAAACTCATAACACACTATTTATTCTATCAAAATATTTATTTTATTTAATAAATATTAAAAAATTTATTACAAAAATATTTTACGATCTTGATCGTTACATCTAAGATTAGATATATCAACATTAGGACAGTTAAAGTCAAATACCTAACTGATATTAATTTTTTAATGATCAATGGTGTTGTCTGCTGAAACTTTCATAGCCATTAGAAAAAGATTGGCCATTTGAGGTCCTTCATCATCACTTGACTCAGAATATGAGTCGTTATCTGAATCACTCTATGATCCCTCAGTTACTAGGTCTTTCTTCGTCTTCTGGTACTTCTTGTATCCTCTAAAATCTTTCTTTGATGTTGACTCCTTATTTTCTTTCATCATCGTTTATCGAAGAGGTTTGTTGCATTAAACAATATAATGACCTGACTTTTTGTAGTTGCATCATAGATCATTTGAAGAGTCTCTTTTATTGTTCTTGTTACTGTTGTTTTTATATCTCTTGTTGTTGTCGCTTTTGCTTTTCCTCATAAACTTTCTCAACTTTCTGGCTAGCAAAGCAATGTCTTTGTCATCATCACCGACATCAAATTCATCTTCCTTGGGGGCTTTGAAAGACGTTTCAATAGCTTTAAAGGATACACCCTTATCTCTCATGGTTGTTGTTGTAGTCTCTACTCTTTGATCTAATTCAAGCTCATAGGTCAAGAGATTCCTATAGAGCTTTTTCACTGTCATCTCATACAAATTTTGTGATTCCCTTATAACAACATTTTTAATATCCCACTTACTTGGTAAAGCTCTCATAAACTTGATATTAAGATCATTATTGGGATAAAAATTTCCAACTGCTCTAAGGGTGTTGAGAAAAATATTGAATCTTTCATAAGTGACAGTAATGTCATCTCTAGGAATGTGGGAAAACATTTCATATTGATGAGTGAGCAGGAATTGCTTGTTCTAAAGAACTTCTTCAACGCCTTCATGCATGACAAGAAGGGCTTCCCATACTTCTTGGGAAGTTTTACAGTTTACCACATTCTCAAACAGTTCATCTTCAAGAGCCATGAACAAAATGTTCTTAGCTCTTTTGTCAAAAGCTATATACAATTCTCATTCTCGGTCCACTCTACTCTTTATTTGACTGCTACTTTGTTTGGATCATCTTAGGTAAGAGCTAGTTTCGTTGGAACTTATGGGCCATTTAACATAACATCAAATAGCTTGTCATCAATAGTATCCATATATGCAAGTATACGAACCTTCCAATTAGCAAATTAATCTTTGATGCATAAAGGTAGCTTATTTCCACCACCAAGCTCATAATTGGTTTTGGTTAGTGCCATGGATGTACTCAAGCAATTAGGCTGGTTCAAGAAAACCGAAGCATTGATACCATTTATTATTCCCAAAGGCACAAAGATATCTAGAAGAGGGGCTTGAATAGATCATTTAAAACTTTATTTTAGAGAAGTATTATCATTATTAATTTAAACAAGTTAATTTATTGATTATGCAAAAGGGAATGATATTTTGAAAAACCCTTCAAAGATTAATAAGAAATAACTGCTCTAAATTTATTGATTATTGGAACTTTTTTAAATTCTAATTTTTTATTGGAAAAATTCAAAATTGCTCGGGCTTGATTCGAGATCGTACTCGACTCGGTAGCTAAACGAATCTCAATCAATTCTTATTTCATACTCGATAAATTTTATGAATCAAACTTGAACAACTCAATACTCAACTCGACTCAGTTCATTTACACCCTTAATAGTACGGTTTGGTGCAGTTGGAAACACAAATCACGTGAAATTACTTGGGTGTGAGAGTTGGCAATTCTAAAATTGTACATGACATTGCTTGTGATTTGTGCGGTGTAGTTTTAAAGTTTGTAGTGAAATTTTATTTGGTTCAGTTTCAGTTCTAAAATCAATTAACTAAGTTAACAATAATATTCAATACATCAAATTCATCTTTATGTATAAATTAAAAATCATAAATGACATTAGTATAATAACATTAAGCAACAAGGTATAGGTTTGAAATATGTTACTCATGAATGCTTCAACATTACTCAAACCATTGTAATTCGATTAGAAATATTTCTAGTAACAAAAAAAATTTAAAAATGCATAACATAATTAAAATTGTCAAATATATTTTGATGAATTTGTCTATATAACTTCTAAAAGAATGTGACACCACCAAAACAGGTATACATCACCCATCTTGAGTCGCCAAATACATGGTACAAAATACAAATAAAAACTTAATTATACAACTATCGTGTAAAATACGAAAAAACATATGTTATGAGTTTTATACAAATATTGTCATCTAGACAATATCCACACTCAATGGAGTCCTCATTACATTTATTATCACACTATTTTATAGAATAGTGAGGACTACTATGACAACATCACAGACCATCACTCCATTCCTCGACTAGTCTCGGCTACGTTCTCATTTCCTGAAGAGAACAATGAAAGTAAAATGGTGAGCTCAACTAGTCCAGTAAGAAATATTATGACTAAGATAATGTAGAATACATTATCATTAGCCCTCAACAATGTTAAACTGACAGGATATAATAGACAACAAGCTTAACTGCAGCGGAACAAGCAATCCATTAGAAGAGTCAAGTAGAGCATAAAATGTACTATCTTCTATGATTTAAAAAGTTTTTCATCAACTTTATCGCTAAGACTCAACTTAATAAATAAAATCAAATCATCCCTGCACCACGGTCAAGGATATTCATGTAATCATCAATGGTCATGATTATACCAATAATCCCTGGTCATAATCATACAACAACTGTCCATGAATGAACTACAGGCCAATGAGGACTTTCACCCCATCATTCGTCGCATTACGGTCATGATTATACCGAATAATCCCTGGTCATAAGCATACCAAGTCCGTCTATACACGTAAGACAAAGTGACTTTTATCACAATATAAGCATGAGGATGATGATAATGACATAATAATTCAATAAAACAAGTTCAAGATAAATTTTAAGGATTTAAAATTTAATTTATCCAGAAATCAATAACGTCCAAATTGTCAACATAATACTGCTTTGTGGAGTAAAATTTAAGAATGCTCAGAAGAATATTTTCATGAAAAGATACTGGATGAAGCGCAAATATCCAGGATATTCCACTAATTTCATGGAGTATAAAAGCCAAAACTTTAACCAATTGAGTATAATAGAATATGTGAAATTATAAATTGATTTTTGTCCGCCATGCGATAATCCACGTAGACAGATCGTTTCCATATTTTAATAAGGAATGAATACGAAGGATCATTCACCATGCATGCGGTAGTCCACACAGACATGTTATTCCAACAGAATAATAAAGAATGGAATAACAAAAGAATTCACCAAGCATGCGATAAACCACACAGATAGGTTATTCCAACAGATTAATAAAGAATGGAACTAGGTCATGCGCAATCCGCACAGACATGATATTCCAACAAAATAATAAAGAACGGAACCAGGTCATGTGTAATCCGCACATACAGGATATTCCAACAGAATAATAAAGAATGGAATAACAACAGAATTCACCAGGCATGCGATAGACCGCACAGACAGGTTATTCCAACAGAATAATAAAGAATGAAATAACAGAAGAATTTCACCGTGTATGCAGTACTTCGCATAGACAGGTTATTCCAACATGATAATAAAGAATGGAATAACAAGCCTTACGAGTATTGAAAGAAAATAACTCTCTTCATGATTACGAAGGAATAATACCCCTTACCTTAGAAAAAAAACTGGATACTGAAATAGTGAGGTAGCAGACTTCTCTTCTTCTTTCTCTCTATAATAATTGCTCTATAGCTTTTGTGAATTGGTGAGAATGAAGGAAGAATGAACTTCTATTTATAAGAAAATATAGTTTCGATAATTGCACGTTTTGGGGTTGGAAATATTACAGTATAATACCTTCATCTTTTTCTTTATTTTTAATTTAGTCATGCAAGTATTATCAAACTTGCACCACCTCCCCTAATAGTAAATGATGTGAATCAATAGTAAATTATGTGAATCAATTGTTTTAGACATTTGAAAATATGAATTACAGTATAGTACCTCCATCTATACCTCCATTTTTAACTTAGTCATGTAAGTATTATCAATCTTGCACCACCACCCCTAATAGTACAAGAATGTGAATCAATAGTACACCCATGTGAATAAATAGTTATAATCATATGAATTAATAACAATTAATTGCTCATTTATCCGAATAATTACCCGATTGGTCAGTATAACTTCCAGACATCAATTAATATCGAAATAAATGTCGATTTCCACTAACACTAATAATTCCAACACAATAGAACTATTAATTTCATCTTTAATCAACACGAACTTATTCATCATTAATATTATAACTCACAATATTTAACAACCAGGTCGTTCCCAGGAAAGAAGGGGCTTTTCGATAAGGATTTTTTCTTATTGGCGCGCAATTAGATGACCAAACCTCTCCTTGATAGAACTTCTAGACATTGTCAATATTGTAATTTAATAATATGAATAACTTTTTCGTCTCAATTATTGATTTAATAATATATCATATTATTCAGATGATACTGTGACAATAATTAAATCAATAATATGAGAGATATGATGCAGCAATTACTGTAGCAATAATTGGAAACAGGTGTCGAAATATGACTTTCACATATTGCATGAGAATACACCTAACCCTTTGCCTGAAACATCGCTGTAGATAAAAAATCCATTCAAACTAGATGGTATTGTCAGAACAGGTGCCGAAATGAGTCTCCTCTTGAGATCTTGGAAACTCTTCTCGCATTCCTCGCTTCATACAAATTTTGTATCTTTTCGAGTCAGCTGAGTTAACGGAGTAGCATTTCTAGAAAATCCTTCCATGAATCTCCTATAATAACCAGCAAAACCCAGAAAGCTACGTACTTCGGTCACCGACTTCGGTTGCTCCCAACTTTGTATTGATTCAATCTTCACCGGGTCAACAGATACTCCATGTTTTGACACCACGTGCCCAAGGAATGCTACTTCCTCAAGTCAGAACTCGTATTTCTTCAACTTGGCATATAACTTGTTTTCACGAAGCCTTTAGAGTACGAGCTTCAAATGGTGCTCATGATCTTCATGACTTTTGGAATATATGAGGATGTCATCAATAAAGACAACAACGAACTGATCCAAATATTCCTTGAATACTCGGTTCATCATATTCATGAAAGCTGCAGGAGCATTAGTCAATCCGAAAGACATGATTAAGAATTCATAATGCCCGTACCGAGTTCTGAAGGCAGTCTTTGGAATATCCTCAGTTCTAATATTCAGTTGATGATATCCAGAATGAAGATCAATCTTTAAAAAGAATTGTGCTCCTTGCAACTGGTCAAATAGGTCATCAATGCGAGGTAGCGGATACCTATTCTTGATGGTGACATGGTTCAATTCTCGATAGTCAATACAAAGTCGCATACTCTCGTCTTTCTTCTTTACAAATAAAATAGGAGCACTCCAAGGAGATGTACTAGGACGAATGAAATTGGTGTCCAACAACTCCTGTAGTTGGACCTTTAACTCTTGAAGTTCAATAGGAACCATTCGATATGGGATTTTAGAAATGGTCTTTGTACCAAGTTCAAGGTCAATAAAGAATTCAACTTCACGTTCTGGGGGTAGACCGGGAAGTTCTTCAAGAAATATGTTAGGAAATTCACTAACAATAGAAATATTATTCAAATCTGACGTATTTTTGTTCAAGTCCATGACATGGGCTAAGAAAGCTTGACATCCGTTTTTTAATAAACGAATGGCTTTACGGCTTGATATGACAGTGATTAATTTCAGTGGTTTAGTTGCTTGAATTCGAATAACAGGTTGGTTAGAAATATGGAAACTAACAACCTTATGAAAAAAATCAATGTGATGGTGGCAACTTGGATCAAACAAGATTTAAAAATAATGGATGTAATGAAAGTTTCTCCTAATGCAGTCTCCACAGATAAGTCAAAGTTCAATTTCTTTGGAGTCAAGTTTAAACGTTGAGCACAAGTAGGAGGGATAATGAATGGATAACACCGATATCTAATAAGGTATAAACTTCGTAAGAATTTATGATTAGCTTACCCGTGAACACCTTGTTTGGGTTCCTCACATTTGACCAGTCACGACAAATACTCTTTCCACAATTATAGCATACCTTAATTGTTTTGGATAGTTGGGCTGATATGTCCCTCTTTCCCGCATTTATAGCATACGACCGGTGATCGTTCTCCTCCATTAGAACCAGTTGCTGCTGGTGAAAACGTATTCATATTGTCATTGTTGAATCTCCTCTTTTTAAAATCACCTCCGACTCGCTTCTTCTATTTTCATGGCCACGATTACCACCAGAATGGTTACCACTTTTGTCCGTATTTTTCTTTCCCCGCTGGTTATCGTTGCTCCGATGACTGCTGTCACTGGTATGACCCTAGTTGTGGTTCCTTAGTTGAATGTACTCGTTATCTCACTCTAATAATTGAGCCCTGTTGTCAACATATGAATATAGAGAAAATTTATGAGAAATGAGATACTGAAGTATTTCGGATTTCAAACCTCTCAGAAACATCCGCGTCATACGTTCCTCATTCTCCACCAAATGAGGTGCAAACCTGGATAACTCCGCGAACTTCGCCTCGTACTAGGAAAAATCATATTATTTTGTTCAAGACTGATAACTCTACCTCCTTCATGTGACGAATACTTTCAGGAAAGTACTTGTCATTGAAAAGTTCTGAAATGTTTCCCAAGACATGCTGAGTGCGGCAGACTGGGTACGCCTTACAGACTCCCACCCGTAGTCTGCCATGCCACGGAACATAAAGGCTGAATAGAACCTTCCGTTCCTCCGTGCATCCCAAGACATCGAATATCTTGGTAATTTATTTAACCCACCTTTTCGCCTTGAACGGATCTGGATTTCCCGCAAATTCCTGGCGGTCCCAACTCTTTGAACTGCTTGGCTGTGACAAGTCGCGCATTGCTATCATTTCCACCCGTATTTTGTACACGAGTCTCCCCTCGTCTGATTTTGCATGAACTGCAAAATGCTTCTAAACATCCCGTTGTTCATCGTCTGCTCAGTGGTGTTGTTTACAGGAGGAACATTGGCGGCTTGTTGCATGTTCTCCTCATTGGTAAGTAAAGGTGTCTCCACGGTCTCATTTACTCCGCTGTTAACATGACAGTTGCCATATTCAAATACTGCCATAAACAAGGGTTAATTAAAAAATTAACATATCCATAATATCCCTGTGAGACCCCAGGATTTTATGAATATAGATTTATTTTTTTCGAAATATTTTTTTTAATATTATGGTGTGGATTTGATATATATTATAGTTGTGCGTAGTATTTATAAATTTTGCAAAGTACGCAAGTTGTTATATAATATTCGATTGGTCGGGGAATATT